>OY744519.1:23194012-23274012 GCA_963556195.1 Sepiola atlantica | reverse complement strand
CCTGGCTGTTCTCAGTGTTAGTCATTTCTCTTCGTAGTCGATCATCTTACAACATAAAAAGTCTGAAGCTCTTAAGATCTTCGATTCCAATCGTAAGCCGAAATGATACATCTGAAATACTAATTGGGTGTCGGTGCAGGTTCTATGAATAGGTGCAACCAATGAGAGGACTTCATGCAGTAGTCCGACTCGTTTAACAAACAAAAACTGTCATTGGTTTGAACGACTATGATATCGACGATGGTTACTCTGCTGCCAACATTCATGTCTATTGTTCAAACCAAGCTGGCAGTATCCATCACTTCAATTGCGCCTTTCTCATATAGCAAAGATGACACCAGCGTCGTCCAAGAAAATCCATTCTATGTTCTAATGCAAACATTTTCATTCCAATAAAAACACATTTGTACATTTATAAGAGTGCAGGTGGTTTCGAATCAATCAACAATTATTTTATTTTCGACAATCAATCATACTGTTTCTTCCGGTCATGTGCGTGTCTCTGTCAAGTACGTTTATTCTTCACAGGTGACACTTTCGGTACACCCGGCCCGGATATTAAACACTTTGTTTTATAAGTGATTGTTTTAGCTACTGAGTACAAAAATATCTCTTTAATATATATTTAAACTAACATTTAATGATCTATTTGTGCAGTTCAGTTGCAGACTCAGCATTCCCTAAGAAATAATATGTAACATATAAAGTTATCTTATCGGGTTTTCAAAGTCACACCCAAAGTCACTGACAAATCACATTTTTCTTCTGACGAGTCAATTTCCATTTGTTATCGCTGTACCATGTTACTGACATTATAATAACGTACTAAGCTACTATTTATTAAAATGAATACTTAGTACGACCCAGATGACTGTAATATGAATCATTTTCAAATAATCACCTAAAAATAAAAATCAGCAAGGAATATATCTCACTTTAAATTGAATGAATTACGTTTAAATGAATTACGTTCTAAAACCGTGCGTCGGCTACTTCAAAGATGCATAACATACACGCTAAATGAGATGAATGATTATATTGAAGCTGAGTTGATCAACGTTTGCTTCCCTTTTTCCTATATAGTTTAATCTCACAAAATACATGCTAAAATATGCCTTAGTTTTAGGATTGAGTTATGAAAAGTCCATTTCAACTGTTCTAGTTAGCTATAAAGAAAAGAAATGCTTGACTTTATTTTTGTGATCTTTTGTTGAAGGCATTAGAGAGAGAGAGAGAGAGAGAGAGAGAGAGAGAGAGAGGGAGAAAGAGAGAGAGAGAGACATATCTGAATTAAAAAGTAAAAAATACGAAAATAAAAAATTCCCAATCGTCTTAGAAACGATCGTACGCCTAATCATTGTTGATCTTGAATTCTTGGAACTGAAATGAATAATGATATAAATTTATTTGTCTTAACTTTAATATATATATATATATATATATATATATATATATATATATATATATATATATATATATATATATATAAATATCACGTGATAATTTTCTATTGCCACAAGGATAGAGTAAAAGCGTGTGCAGTAAAAGGGGGCTCTGTGAACCGGGTTCACGCCTTATGACCGTCTGAAATGATACCTTCCCTGCACTGATGAAGGCAAAAGCTCGAAACGACGTCATCTGAAGGTAAATATAATTTAATATTTATTTATGAATATTTTTATAAAGCTCCTTTAAGAAAGTTAAAGTTGAGCACTGGTAGGAGACATTTAAAAAATAGACATTCACTTCAGCTACAAAGCAAGGCTCCAAGTAGTTTGTTGAGTCCTCTAGTCTGTTTTGATGTTTACGATTTAATTGGTATAAATATAACTTAATTTCTTCGTATCAGGTGATAATTTTCTTCCTATGGCCGTGAGAATAGAGTAAACGCGTGTGGAGTCAACAGTGGCTCTGTGAACCGAGTTCGCACCTTATGACCGTCTGGAATTATCACTTCCTTGCACTGATGAGAGCAAAAGCTCAAAACGACGTCGTCTGTAAGTAAATATATATATATATATATATATATATATATATATATATATATATATATTGTTCCGACAACGTTCATGGAACACTGAGAGTCTACTCTCTGTGTCCATTCTGTTTATGCATAAATAGAACTTAATTTCCTTCCTTTGTAATTTGTTGACTTTAAGGTAATACTATATATATATATATATATATATATATATATATATATATATATATATATATATATATATATATATATATATATATAGTAAGCTATGAAAATATATTTATGGCAACTTTAGCCTGAAGATTCCCCCCAGGGATGAACAATTAATTAATCAATAAGATAACAATTAATTAATCAATAAAATAACAATTAATTAATAAATTAGATTGCAATCAATTAATCAGTAAGATAACAATTAATTAATCAGTTAGAAAACAATTAATTAATCAGTTAGAAAACAATTAATTAATCAATTAGATAACAATTAATTAATAACAATTAATTAATCAATTAGAAAACAATTAATTAATAACAATTAATTTATCAGTTAGAAAAAAATTAATTAATCAATTAGATAACAATTAATTAATAACAATTAATTAATCAATTAGATAACAATTAATTAATAACAATTAATTAATCAATTAGAAAACAATAAGGTAATAACAATTAATTTATCAGTTAGAAAAAAATTAATTAATCAATAAGATAACAATTAATTAATAACAATTAATTAATCAATTAGAAAACAATTAATTAATAACAATTAATGTATCAGTTAGAAAAAAATTAATTAATCAATAAGATAACAATTAATTAATAACAATTAATTAATCAATTAGAAAACAATTAATTAATAACAATTAATTTATCAGTTAGAAAAAAATTAATTAATCAATAAGATAACAATTAATTAATAACAATTAATTAATCAATTAGAAAACAATTAATTAATAACAATTAATGTATCAGTTAGAAAAAAATTAATTAATCAATAAGATAACAATTAATTAATAACAATTAATTAATCAATTAGAAAACAATTAATTAATAACAATTAATTTATCAGTTAGAAAAAAATTAATTAATCAATAAGATAACAATTAATTAATAACAATTAATTAATCAATTAGAAAACAATTAATTAATAACAATTAATTAATCAATTAGAAAACAATAAGGTAATAACAATTAATTTATCAGTTAGAAAAAAATTAATTAATCAATAAGATAACAATTAATTAATAACAATTAATTAATCAATTAGAAAACAATTAATTAATAACAATTAATGTATCAGTTAGAAAAAAATTAATTAATCAATAAGATAACAATTAATTAATAACAATTAATTAATCAATTAGAAAACAATTAATTAATAACAATTAATTTATCAGTTAGAAAAAAATTAATTAATCAATAAGATAACAATTAATTAATAACAATTAATTAATCAATTAGAAAACAATTAATTAATAACAATTAATTTATCAGTTAGAAAAAAATTAATTAATCAATAAGATAACAATTAATTAATAACAATTAATTAATGAATTAGATAACAATTAATTAATAACAATTAATTAATCAATTAGAAAACAATTAATTAATAACAATTAATTAATCAATTAGAAAACAATTAATTAATAACAATTAATTTATCAGTTAGAAAAAAATTAATTAATCAATAAGATAACAATTAATTAATAACAATTAATTAATCAATTAGATAACAATTAATTAATAACAATTAATTAATCAATTAGAAAACAATTAATTAATAACAATTACTTCATCAGTTAGAAAAAAATTAATTAATCAATAAGATAACAATTAATTAATAACAATTAATTAATCAATTAGAAAACAATTAATTAATAACAATTAATGTATCAGTTAGAAAAAAATTAATTAATCAATAAGATAACAATTAATTAATAACAATTAATTAATCAATTAGAAAACAATTAATTAATAACAATTAATTCATCAGTTAGAAAAAAATTAATTAATCAATAAGATAACAATTAATTAATAACAATTAATTAATCAATTAGATAACAATTAATTAATAACAATTAATTAATCAATTAGATAACAATTAATTAATAACAATTAATTAATCAATTAGAAAACAATTAATTAATCAGTTAGAAAACAATTAATTAATCAATTAGATAACAATTAATTAATAACAATTAATTAATCAATTAGATAACAATTAATGAATTAATAAGTTAACAGATATTTAAATATGTCATACTTTTGCCCTGGGCAATGGAAGAGGAATTGTGGGGAAGAAACAGCTTTTGCAAAAGGCAAAATTAGAAAGTAGCGGTTAAATGGGGCGATCAGAGAAGAGAAAAGTAGAAAGATAAAGAGACGGCTATAGAGAGAGGGGGAGAAATAGAAGTTTGAATATAAAGATGTTACACACGCGATTTTTCTTCTATTTTATGTTTTTATGACCCCGAGCAACGTCGGATAGCCCTGCTAGTATATTATAAACGCAAAAAAGCAAATGTTCATTTTTCTTAACTTTAATGATCTGAAAATAAACAGAAAATTACTTAAATTAACTCGATAAACAAAACAAAAACCAAACAAAATTAAATATATTCAAAAATAAATTCCAAAATTTGAAAATACAATTGATTTTTAAATTTAAAAAAATAACGATGGGAACTTAGTTGTCAACTCAGTATAACCCACGAACAAACAAAAAAATGGGAAAATAGAAAAAAAATGTAGTGCCCTTCGCCCTCATCTTCCGATAAGTTACTGACAAAAGAATTCAGGTTGGTCAGGTAGTAATTAACGATGATGCGCCTTGTTATTTAGCGGCCGACAGGCGTCGCTCTAATCCAACGAACAGCGATGAGAGGAACTTGACCAACAGAGGCGGATTAAATTGTCGACAAGCGGAAGAAAAAAAGACAAGAAAAGAAAATGCTAGAGAGACTATTTTCAGAAGTGACTCACCAACATTGGTTAACAGAATAATAAAACTAAAACTGAAACTAAACCGATAATTTTGCTACCGAATATTTAAGAGTACTTTCAGGTAAAACTATGAAAAGATAAAAAGCCAATGAATGGCTAAATTTGGTCGAGGTAAACTGTTTGCGATTTCGTCCAATTCGATATGTAGTTTTAGAAATATATGCGATTAGAATAGAGCGTGACAACGACAGAAATAGGATAAGTACATAGGAGATGTTGCCAAGTCTGCCGCAAAGAAGGTAGGCGCCCACTACTTGTATAGTTTTTGAAAGCAACTATTCGTCCGTCCATGGAATATTCATTTTTGATCTTCGTTGTTCAAAACCTGGTATCTCAAATCTATCGAACATTACATCCATTAATTCGTCTTCTGGAGTATTATTCTCGACAACATCTGAATATAGTTTCCTCATTTGGTTCATGTGTCTTTTGTGGATAAACTTGTGTCTCTTTACCATGTAAATCATATTTCCAATCAGTGTATCCAGTATCCCTGTTTCCCAGTAGGATTTATTGTTCTTGAACATCCGAAACAAAACTTTTTCTCCAACTTGAAAGCGTTCCTTCATGACTTTTTCCACGTCCCGGTTTAGTATGGGTTCGTAATAGTCTATCAAATACCGTTTTAATTATCCTCACAAACATTGCTTCTGCTGGTGCTATGGAAGATGGAACATTATTATTTGGAGTCATTTTATATACCTGCAAAAATTCTTGAATAGTTTTTTCAGTAGGTGTGCCCCTCACTTTCTTAAGAGCTCTTTTGAATGTATTCACGAACCGTTTTGACTGACCATTGCTCTTCGCGCGGTACGGCGCGATCGTGATATGCTCCACTACAAAAGTTTGACAGAATATTTTAAATTCACTAGACGTGAACTACGTTCCGTTGTCCAATACAATACAGTCAATGACCCCGAACCGGATGAACAATTATGCAAACACTAATGGTTACTTCCGTAGTTGGTTTTTTACATTTTAATATTTCCGGCCATTTTAAGAACCTGTCCACTACTATTAGGTAAAAGAAACCATCCAGTTGACCAGCAACATCTATGTGGATCTTAGACCACGGTCGGTCGGTTTTCGGTCAGAGTTTGAACTTTATAGGAGGTGTCTTTGCTGCCAAAGCACAACCGTTGCATATTTTCACCGCATGTTCAATGCCTTTGTCCATACTTGTCCAATGCACATAACTTCTCATGAGACTTTTCTGTAATGATGCAAGAATAACCACTTGATTGCCGTACATAACTATTTCATCACAGATTGAATAAACTTCCAAGATTCGTCGTTGTTTTTCTTTTCGTTTTTATGTTAAAACAAATTATCGTCCTGCGCCTTTTCTTTAATTTTTTCGAGTGTTACGGGAAGCTCCTTACTGACTTTAAACAATGTATTCTTTTAACTTTTACCTCAGTTTGTAGAGAGGCAATCACTGTGTCTTCAAGAGGTTTAGCATATTTTGGAATAAGTCTAAATAATCCGTCAGCATGGCTGATTTTTGACATTTTATAATTGTAGTCTGTAGTCTGTTTGCAGTATACGTTGGTAATTCCTTGTTTACTCATAAATCGTTAACAGTGGCCTATGGTCGGTTTGCAACACAAAATGCCTTTTGTGAACGAAACGATGAAATTTGGCGACTGCAAAAATAATACCCAATGCTTCTTTCTCGATTTGTAACTCTTTTCTGCAGGTAATAATGTACGAGACGCGTAAGCGATAGGTTTTAGCGATCCGTCTTCCATTTTGTGTAATATACAAGCTTTAATGCCGTACGAATAAGCGTCAGTAGCTAGAATGATTTCAAGATCTGGATTGAAGCGCGTCAAAAATAATTCTGATGTGAGAATATTTTTTTTTCAAATACCTTCTGGCATTCTGTCGTCCAGACCCAATATTTTTCTTATTTTAATAGCTCATTAAGAGGCGCTCACACATTGTGCATGTTTCGAATAAACACATTTGCTAAACTTTCTAGTGCCGATACGTTTTCTGGAGAGGGCATATTTTTTTTATCGCACTCGCTCGCTGTGGGTTTGGTATTCTATTATCTTTGCCAATAATTTTAACAAGATATTTTATTTTTTCCATGAAAAAAATGCATTTTCCCTCCTTCATTTAAAATCCATAATTCTGCAATCTATGTTGTGTTTACTGATCACTATGATGTCATTTATATATATATATATATATATATATATATATATATATATATATATATATATATATATATATATATATAAGTATAAATTTTTAAGTATAAATTTTTATTTATACAAACATTTTGTATAAATAAAAATAAATAAAAATTTATACTTATAAACAGCTTTACTTGGTATTGAGCACTTTTTATAAACACTTGAGTTTCTACGGATTTACATTTACAGAAACTAATACAATACATGTACGATATATATATATATATATATATATATATATATATATCAGAGATAATATTTAAATATTTATTACTATATTATTATTATAATTATTTGTAGTCCCTTCTCAGCTGGGCCCTGTAATGAGTAAATAAAAAAAGCCCCCAAAAGCTACAGTGCATGTTCCCTTTGTTAAACACTGTTATGACGGCCGACTATAGCTGTCCGCCTCTATGACACATATATAGGGTTTATTTCTCATCTCGTGTGTTGCCATTTACGGAAGCTTCATTGATTAACTCGCTCGGGATTGGAGTTAAATGTTAATCTTGTTTCGGAGGTTCGAATCGTGCGACTGGCGTAAATTTGTATCTTCACACTGATGATTCCGCAAAGATGAAACGTATACGTATGTAGATGATATTCAAATGCTTATTATTATTATCATATATCTGAAATATATATAACTTTTTTGTAATATAGTAGGAACAATCCCAGCAGAGTGCTCGATTAATTGAAAATGAAAATTAAGCTGTACCAATATATATATATATATATATATATATATATATATATATATATATATATATATATATATATATATATATATATATATATATATATATATAGCTTGCTGCTCTGGTACGCCCACAAAGTAAATTCACTAAACCAACCCGACAATCTGCCAAATCCCATCCATTCACTGTGGAGGTCCCCAGATGCCGAAGTGCTTTCTACTCCAAAAGCTTCTTTCCTCCTGCAGCTGGACTTTGGAACTTCCTCCCTGCTCCCTGTTTTCCTGACGTTACTGAAATGCAGACATTTAAAACTAATGTGAACAGACATCTCGCTGTGCAGCTCCCAATTTAGGTTGACCCCCCCCCCCCAAAAAAAAATCTTCACCCGTTTTTCTCAGTAGCCCCTTACGTCTACAGTGGCGGCCTGCTTTGTTTAGTGTAAACTATGTTATATATATATATATATATATATATATATATATATATATATATATATATATATATATATATATATATAAAGATAAATGAAAAAAGAAAGATAAATATGACAAATCTATTTCAACTTTGATTGTTCAATGCAAGGTGTACTCGGTAAAAACATGTGTAGCAGTTACCTCCTCCTTTCAAAACATAACTACACCGGTTTGCCGGTAGGTGTCGCTTTTTCACCGACAGGTGGCGCTGTAAAGCGACACCAGAGCTATCTGCCCTTCTGACTATAAAAACCGTTGCAAACGGAAAATCCATCTCTCTTCTTCACCAGCCTCGACAGGAGTACGCTGACACTAGCGTTCCGTTTCACTCTTCTTTTCTGGTCAATTGGCCTCGGTAGAACGACGCTAATACACTAGCGTTTCGCATCACGCTTTTCTCTTTTTCTTTTCAACTAGCATCGGCATAACAACTACCAACACACGTGGTCAAACAACGGTAAGAGTTCTCAACTCATTTTCTTTGTGTACGGCTTTTAAAGACTTTTCCCACGCCGGTTTCATTTCTTTCTCGTACCTATTCAAGATCTGTTTTTCCATCGACACACGTGCATACATCACATACTTCATCATTCCACGTACACACACGTTCAATAAACGTTATTTGAACTACTTCATTTTGTTTATTAATTATTACTCTGTCTTTGCATGCTACATTGCTTGATTATACGAACACGTAAATAATCGGGGGACACGACCCCCGATCTGAACATTGGTGACCCGACGTGCAAGCTTTGTTGTATGGGGCAGAGTAATTAATTTCGTACAAGAACAAAAAAAAATATATATATATATATCATTTCTCGTTTTTTCTTTCGTGGTGAAACGAATTACACATCCATCTTTTTCCTTTTTTTTCTACCCACGTGGTAGAAATATACAAACAAAAAAAAAAGAAGCCACCGTCTCCATTTTTCCTGGCCACGCGGAAATACCCAAACAAAGAAAAACAAACATTTCTCGGCTCTCTCCGAGTATAAAACAAATTACAATTTCATTTGTTTTTCTTCTTCTCTTTCTCTACCCACGTGTCGGAAAATTATATACAAAGAAAAAGACAAACTTTTGCCAATCCTTTTTTTTTCTTTTTTGACGAACAAAAGGACCTTACAAGACGCCACTTCCTTTGTTTTGAACACGTGGAGATAAAAAGAAAACAAAAGAAAACAAACGCTCACGCTGCCCATCTTTTTCGTGACCACGTGTTGAGAAAAAAAAAATTCAAAAAATGCCGCCACCCCTTGCCATGACCACGTGTTGATAAAAAAATTTAAAAAAAAAAAAAACGTCATTTTTATCCCTCGGACCACGTGGAAATTAAAATTCAAACAACAAAAAAAAAAAGAAAAAGAAAATACGAATTTTTTTTCTTTCTTTCTTTTCGACAACAAAGAAAAGAGAAGCCGCCATTCTTTCTCTACGTGGAAACTAACATTCAAACAAACTAAAACGAAAACAAAAACGTCATTCCTCGTGTGAAACAAATTACGACTCCATTTTTCTTTCCTTTTCCCTTCTACCCACGCGTTGGAAATATATATATAAAAGAAAAGAAAACTACAAAACAGACAACACACGATGCTAAACACGAACAACATCACCAAGCCCCAAGACTTAATACTGGTTGTAAAAAGTCAGGCTCAGCAAGCACCAACATCACCCTTCAAGGGCTACCAACCCTCTTCAACAACTGGACGTTCGTTGATAAACAGGAGGACACATCAACTTGAACAACCACATCTTCCCGGACATTCATCAAGCACCAAACATTTCCGGACATCACTGACGACACTATGGAAGAAATCACACCAGTTCAAAATGAGTACAACTGCACAAGCACGACTAAATACTCAACAACTGGACGTTCGTTGATCAACTGGGGACACATCAACTCGAACGACGCGCACCAACACCAGTACAGACCCACTTGTACCTGGACCTGCTAACTCACTTGCAGACATTTGTGCATCTGATTTTGACCATAGTGTACCACCAATCTCAACAACTAGATGTTTGTTCATCAGCTCCACAACGCGGACTTATTAACATGAACAACATCAACACCTGCACAGACTCACTTGTGCTCATTCATCAACACCGCACAGACTCACTTGTGCTCATTCATCAACAACTGCACACACCCACTTGTGCTTATTCATCAACAACTGCACAGACTCACTTGTGCTCATTCATCAACAACTGCAGACTCACTTGTGCTCATTCATCAACAACTGCACAGATTCACTTGTGCTCATTCATCAACAACTGCACAGACCCACTTGTGCTTATTCATCAACAACTGCACAGACCCACTTGTGCTCATTCATCAACCACTGCACAGACCCACTTGTGCTCACTCATCAACAACCGCGCAGACCCAAGCACCAAACATTCCCGGACAACACTGACAATTCAACGTTCATTCATCAGCTCCGCATCACACAGACTAATCAACATGAACAACGCCACCAACAAGTGCAAATTCACTTGCACTCAACATTTTTCGACCGCAAATTCACTTGCACTCAACATTTTTCGACCGCAAACTCACTTGCGCTCAAACTTGATGCAGACCCAAACAACACGCAGATCCACATGCGTTACAAACACTCAATTCCGCAGACGCACTTGCGATCAATCATTCAATACAGATGCAGAAACAGAAATAAGTAGCGTGCACACTACTTTTTCTAATCTTCAACAGCAAAACAGACATACCCACAAAGAATGCTTCTCATCTACAACTATACATATTGAATAATATTTTCAATATTTTTCAATCTGGGGGGGGGGAGTCCTTGTAGCAGTTACCTCCTCCTTTCAAAACATAACTACACCGGTTTGCCGGTAGGTGTCGCTTTTTCACCGACAGGTGGCGCTGTAAAGCGACACCAGAGTTATCTGCCCTTCTGACTATAAAAACCGTTGCAAACGTAAAATCCATCTCTCTTCTTCACCAGCCTCGACAGGAGTACGCTGACACTAGCGTTCCGTTTCACTCTTCTTTTCTGGTCAATTGGCTTCGGTAGAACGACGCTAATACACTAGCGTTTCGCATCACGCTTTTCTCTTTTTCTTTTCAACTAGCATCGGCATAACAACTACCAACACACGTGGTCAAACAACGGTAAGAGTTCTCAACTCATTTTCTTTGTGTACGGCTTTCAAAGACTTTTCCCACGCCGGTTTCATTTCTTTCTCGTACCTATTCAAGATCTGTTTTTCCATCGACACACGTGCATACATCACATACTTCATCATTCCACGTACACACACGTTCAATAAACGTTATTTGAACTACTTCATTTTGTTTATTAATTATTACTCTGTCTTTGCATGCTACATTGCTTGATTATACGAACACGTAAATAATCGGGGGACACGACCCCCGATCTGAACACATGTTTATTTAGGAAAGTAAAATAATTTTTAAAAAAACATGTTTTATCGACTTGCATTGAACAATCGAAGTTGAAATAGATTTGTCATTCGTACATGTTTATCCCTCTTCTTTCATTTATCTTTATAATTGCTCTATCTCGTATATTGAGCTTAAACTATTTCACTATGGGTTATATCCTCTAAAAGTATACTTTTAGTTTCATATTTTATTATATATATATATATATATATATATATATATATATATATATATATATATATAAAATATAAGTTTTTTTATTATAACACTACGCTTATCGATAGCTTGATAGTGTTGAAATAGAGCGTTAATAAAAAGTAAAAAAACATAATAACCCTAAGGCTAAACCCTAACCCTAACCATATCAAATGAAGGGAACAATTAAGATAAATTTACAAATAGAATGTATTCAAACACTTATTTGCCAATTATTCGGTTTCTTTTTCTTTCTATAAAATATGTATTTGTTTAGTTTATATATCTCATCGAATCGCTTCGCTGATCCGAAGCGACATCAATTTACACGTTTCTGACCTCAACCATTTTTTTATAGGACCGGTTAAAACTAGAACAAACTTGCAATGATGAGTACAAAGTTTTCGTCACAATTGAACAAAAAACTTTTACAATGATTTTATATTGGATTCAAAATGGTCATAGACGTTTACGAGAGCGCAGAATTACCCGGGATTAAATACTAAACAATCCGGTGAACGGGTTTTATTGCTTTTCCCACGGCCGGGTAGGAGATTAAAATTAACCTCACCTTGGCTCAAAATGAACGAGACAATTGCGCTTTTATCCAGATATATTCATGGGGAACAATAAAAACGTTTAAGCTACAATGAGAACAGGCGATAAAATATACGATTAAAATCCTTAGCTTTCGGTTAGGGTTAGGGTTAGGGTTATAAATACTATTGAAGAATATATAACTAAAATGGTTATTATATTTCGGAATTTTTTTAGATCAGGATTGATAATGTGTATTATTTTTATTATTCGAACTACTGTTCTCATCTTGGATGGTGTTCTCACAACGTTTCGGCCGATGTAACATCCAACCCGTTGAGTAACGTATAAAGTGCTGAAGTAATAATCAGTTCTAAGTGACAGTCTTCTGGAGGTTGAAGGTTCAATCCTCGGTGCGGGCGATACTAAGAATACAATTACGAATTACTTAAGACCTTTACCAGGTCATGGCTGACAGAACAAGAACAAAATACTCCCGTGGATAAAATAAAGGGTTCAGATGAAATAAAGGGTTCAGATGAAATAAAGGGTTAAGATGAAATAAAGGGTTCAGATGAAATAAAGGGTTAAGATAAAACAAAGGGTTCAGATGAAATAAAGGGTTCAGATGAAATAAAGGGTTAAGATAAAACAAAGGGTTCAGATGAAATAAAGGGTTCAGATGAAATAAAGGGTTCAGATGAAATAAAGGGTTAAGATAAAACAAAGGGTTCAGATGAAATAAAGGGTTCAGATGAAATAAAGGGTTCAGATGAAATAAAGGGTTAAGATAAAACAAAGGGTTCAGATGAAATAAAGGGTTCAGATGAAATAAAGGGTTCAGATAAAACAAAGGGTTCAGATGAAATAAAGGTTTAAGATAAAACAAAGGGTTCAGATGAAATAAAGGGTTCAGATGAAATAAAGGGTTCAGATGAAATCGCTAAAATTATTTCATTAACGTTACCAATATAATTTAAAAAAAAAAGACTGAAATCGTTAAAATTATGCAAACGTTCAAACGAAAAGAAATTATTTTGTACAGATTGTTAACATTATTTCGTAAACGTATGGTTATAGGGGAGGGCGAAAGAAATAATTGTCAAAATGATTTCGTAAACGTTACACTTCTTTTCGGGGCTAAAATTATTGAATCTCATCGCTAAAAGGTAATTAACGGTAACTTGAATTGGAACAAATTTATAGAAGACATTGCCAAGGCTGCTGCAAAGAAAGTGAGTTCCCTCTACCATGCTAGAAAACGTCTTACATCTGACAGTATCCCTACAATATCACTACAAATCCACCATCCGCCCATTTATGAAGTATTGTTGTCACATCTGAGCTGGTGCATCTCCACTAGTCCCTCCCTCTTAGACAAGGTTCGAAAAAAGAATCGCCAACTTAATAGGTCACCCACTATCCACCAAGCTGCAGTCCCTGTCCCATCGCTGCAATGTTGCTTCCTTGTGCCTGTTTTACAAGTACTTCAATGGATTGTGCTCTGATGAACTGCCTACTCTGGTGCCCCCTCAACGAAACAAAAACGAGTCGCCAACTTAATAGGTCCCTCATTATCTATTAAGCTCCAGTCCCTGTCGCATCGCCGCAATATTGCATCATTGTGCTTGTTTTACAAGTACTTCAATGCATTGTGCTCCGATGAACTTGATGCTTTGGTGCCCCCCCCCCCCACGCGTAAATACACTAGACCAACCCGACAATCAGCTAAATCTCAACCATTCACTGTGGAGGTCCTCAGATGCCGAAGAGCCTTCTACTCCAATAGCTTTTTTCCTCGTGCTTAAAAGAGCACTCGGTTAGAGCCTCTAAATAGCAGGCGATCGTTTGGCATTTGTAAAATTCCCTGTCCCTATACTAATGAAAAAGGAAATTATTTTTTTAAAAAGTAAATGCATATAAGCACAGAGACGCTTATAGGCACGCACCCCCTTATATAAATAGTCTCACATACACATACCTAAGCGACAAGTGTGTCTTTGTTAAGGGAGACCTAATTGATCGGTTAAAAAGGAATACAGAATTAGCCATGACAGAATACGGAAAGTCGTAGAGTGGGAACTGGACAAGAAAGACCTGTGTTCGGCCATGGGAATTTGTTGTCATCAAAAATCAGGATTCAATTAACGCTGAGAATGTTGCGGTTACGGCCGGCCACCGTATCCAAGAAAGATACATCAGATTTGATTGTGAGAAGAAAGGAAAAGCTGATATATCTTGATTGTAGATGTCGCCGGGTCAGAGTAAAAAAACAGAGTGGGAATATATATACACACACACATATATATATATATATATATATATATATATATATATATATATATATATATATATATATATATATATACACACATATATATATATACACATATATATATACACATATATATATACACATATATATATACACATATATATATATATATATAACACTAGATCAAGTTAAAGAATAAAATAAGGTGCGAATCAAATTTTATTAGCATTCAATGTTCAAGCAAAGTACTTATATATATATATATATATATATATATATATATATATATATATATATATATATATATATATGGGGTAAGGTACACGATAATTCATGAAAATGAAGTGTCGTGAGGGACAAAATGCGTGCATTTTCTGAAGACGTTCTCCACGAACGAAACCGGTCAAAAAATCTCTTGTTTTTGTTTTTCTCCTGCACTTTGACTTGTTTTCCGTTAATCTTTTCACACACACACACACACACACACACATATATATATATATATATAAAGATAAATTAAAGAAGAGAGATAAAGATGTACGAATGACAAATCTATTTCAACTTCGATTGTTCAATGCAATGTGCACTCGGTAAAAACATGTTTATTTTTCTTTCCTTAAGCCATGGCTTTTTAAAGATTAAAATCTTATCATCAGAGGAATTATATAGATGGATAAGCTGGCAGTGGAAAAGCCAAAATTTAAAATTTGAAAAAATATAAATTAATGGAGAGTAAGAGTATGCGTGTAAAAAATATGGAGTCTGTCCAGTTGGTGAATGTCCGTTGATAAGATGTCCGGTGGAAGGAGATTTAAAGATGAAAAAAAAAAAAGGTTTCGTTAAGACAGCGTTAAAAGTGTTGGTTAATTCTTTAAAAAGTGACTTTATGTGGTATTTTATATATAAAGTAAACCCGGGCGACGGATCCAGTTAGTATATATACAAAGTACTAAAATCATATGTTGAAATTAATCTAGCCGTTTTAAGAATGTTTCATTTACTTGATCTGAATTATTTACCCCACAAAATATTTTTTTTATTACTATAGAATTTACTTTATATTTTCATATATATATATATATATATATATATATATATATATATATATATATATATATATATATATATATATATATATATATATATGTATATATATATATATATATGTTAGTATTTCATAAAATTTTATAAGGAGATATAATTTTTATGTATCAATTTTCAGTATTTACTTCAATAGTGCTCGATACGTAAGTAGAGCTAGGTAGTAAGCCTGAAGATTCCCCCCGGGGATGAAACACGGGAGACTCTGTGTACCTTAATTGCCATAAATATATTTTCATAGCCTACTATATATATATATATACATATATATATATATATATATATATATATATATATTCTGAAGACGTGCGTTAACTAGAACGAAACCGGTATATCTCTTGTTTGATTGTTATTTCTACCTGTGTGTAATTTCTATTTCTTTCTGTCTTTTCATATATGTCATGTGTGTCCTCAGCTAGCTTTTGGTGTAAGTTGTGTGTGGTCACCCCACTAAATTATTTCCCTGTTTCAGCATCCAGAAAAGAACTAACAGTAACCAGAATTTCTCCTTTCTCTCACTCTCTCTCTCCCTCTCTCTCTCTCTCTGACTCTCTGATCAAAGCTGAGATCCAAGGAAGGTGTCTATCGAGTTGCTCTCTCATGGGGTGCTGCCTCTATGAGATATTAAAAAGTATTCCTTAGAATTCTGGTATTTACACTGTCAATTTTCTTCTCCAATCTTTTTTGAAAACTGATGTAACAATGTCCTCAAAGAAGTCACGTTTCATCTTGGTAACAACATTTCATTTCCAGATTGCTTTTATCTTGTTCATTCGCACGTTTTGTCACTCACTGTGCAAAAGTCCAATATAATTTACCATTTGGTTCGAGACAATGTAGTATCACATCCGCTTGTTTAATTGTCAGCCAAAATTGCAAGGCCATCATTATAATCTGAATCAGTAATCGTCCCAGCATGATATCGCCTGCTTCTCGCAGATACCAATGTCAAATCATTTTCTTTCAACTTCTCGACTGGCATACGGAAGATATAGTCAAGGCAGATTATGAACAAATAAAGAGTAATGGTATCTCCCTTAAGAACACCGGCAGTGACCTCAAAGAATTAGGTGTCTCCGTCAGGCGATCGTACCATATACTGGGTTCTGCTGTATAAGACACTCTCAGATGGAATACTATATGTAAGAAGAATTTTATTCATTTTACCTTTGTCGATCGCAGTGGAGACGAGGGGAGCGAAGTGACCCATCACACTGGCGACCAGCCTCAATTGACTTGACTTTACGAGCGTCTCTCTATCTCCACTATTCGTGGAAACGCTTTAAGCCTTCTCTCGACTTATCAAGCAAGCAAGACATATGATGAAACGTTCTCATACTTACATATTGGTTTCGAAAAAGGGACATTTTATTAATTAATTGATCTAGAAGTTGACGTGGGTTCAGTTGTGGATTAGGATATGAAATGCCTTGTTTCGTTTAATCTTGTTAAGACTCGGCTCGTGTCTTTCAATCGTAGGGGTCTTCCTTTTCTTCCTGAGATTCTCATGGATGGTTTTGCTCTCGAGGAGAAGTCGACTCTGAAACTTCTTGGTCTTTCTCTTTCATCAAATCTTCCTTGGAGTTCATACATTGGATCTATTACTCTTTCTGCGAGGGCAACGTAATTCTATCTAACATCTTAAAAAAGGGGCTTAGACTCAATGCCTATATTGAGTTGCTGTCATCTGTGGTCAAGCATTGAGTCGAGAGTGTGGCTGCGGCAAGGCCATGCGTGGGCCAGCAGGATTCAGCTCCGTATCACACCGGGAAAACCCAGAAATGGCCGGCTGAGAATTTCCACGAGTTTACCAATCCCAACGTCGGCCCCAACTGGTCTGATTGGCACCCTGTATTATCTGTGGGGCGCAATTGTAAAAGAAATCTACCACATCTCCTGTAAACACGAAGGATGAGTTGATTGCCAAGATCAAACTGTTCAGGCGTCTCTCGAAGGACACCGTGAAGGCCGTGTGGTCAAGTTTCAGGTCCAATCTGGAAGTTGTGTTGAGCGGCTTCTTCAAATGAGCTGTATTAGGAAAAATACATCATCTAAGAGATGCACTTTGAATCTTGAGAATACATCAATTATTGGCCAAGATATGGCGTTTTTTCTTTCATTTTCAAAAAGTGTCAAATCTTTCTTGAACACCTTGTACCAGTCAAGGTTTTAGTTATGCGTTAAATAGAATCTTCTTCAGGTATGAGGTGAAACTACATCCGGTCAGTCTCGGGAGACAATAGATACTCCCTGTAAAGGTGCATGTGCGAGGAGTAAATTGTGAAGCAAGTGTTGCGCAATCTACAACCAAACCTCTCCTTAATCGGAACTGCTTAGAATCCAGTGGCAGAGAGAAGTCCAAGACGACTAGAAATCATACCGAGAGCTGCCCCACACACAACATCTGGTATTCCTAAATGGTCACCCATTTAGTACTGACCAGGAGCAACGTCGCTTAACTTCGGTGATCTAAAGGGAACCGGAGAGTCAAGGGCATAAGCACGTACATTTATATAATAAAATAATGCAAACATAACTGTGATATAGTATAAATAGTACCCACTCAGTCGAGTAAGGAACTCTTCAGTGACAGGAAAAAAGAGACAATAAAATCATTAATAAATATTTGAAGATATTAAGAAGCTGAGGCATAAACACTATTACCATAATGATAGATTTCGACATAAAATAACCAGAAAATGGTTGATATGCCACCAAACAAAACAAGGAACCTCTGAAAATAGAAAACATTTTATTTAAATTCGATAATCGGCTAAGAAGGAATCCATTACAAATGTCATCAAGAATGTGTTTCGGAATTCTTTGGTAATTTCGATTTTTTGAATTATTCGGACTACAATTCTCATCTTGGATGTTATTCTCACAACGTTTCTGCCGATGTAACCTCCGACCTTCTTCACTCGTATACAGTTCCAAATTCCGTATAGTTCGACATAAAAATTCCCAAGCCCAAAAAGATGCACACGAAGAAGGTCGAAGACTACACAGGTCGAAACAACCAAGATGAGAATGGTAATCTGAATGGGATTATTTATTTATTTTGTAATTCAAATACAGGGGGGGGGGGTGCTTCTTAGGATGTTTGCTCAGATCATTTATTGAATTTTATTAAAGATGCTTTTACCAATCATTCCATAATACAACATTTGAAAAAAATTAGATTTAAATTTAAAAAGTCCATCAAAGTCTTTTTCAACCACGAGATTTAAAAAAAAAGACTATAGCCGGAACCTCAGGAAGTTTCATTGGATTCCGAGAGCAGGGTCAAAGCGTTTGCTCGAATAATGTCGATGGAGAGCCGCTCGGAGATCCAGGTCAATTCACGATGGTCTCCGGTGTGGCTTTTTCAGGAAAGACCAACCCTGCAGAAAACAGTACTTCAAATATGATAGATCGCCCAGCGTAGACTTCTGATTCAGTTAGTAGATATATGTGTACATTTTGGAAATTGTTTTCTTCTTTTGTTCCCCTTTTTAGTGTTATTAGAGTGTTATTTTTTTAGTGTTATTAGAGTGTTATTTTTTTAGTGTTATTAGAGTGTTATTTTTTAGTGTTATTAGGGTGTTATTTTTTTAGTGTTATTAGGGTGTTATTTTTTAGTGTTATTAGAGTGTTATTTTTTTAGTGTTATTAGGGTGTTATTTTTTAGTGTTATTAGAGTGTTATTTTTTAGTGTTATTAGAGTGTTATTTTTTTAGTGTTATTAGGGTGTTATTTTTTAGTGTTATTAGAGTGTTATTTTTTAGTGTTATTAGGGTGTTATTTTTTAGTGTTATTAGAGTGTTATTTTTTTAGTGTTATTAGGGTGTTATTTTTTTAGTGTTATTAGAGTGTTATTTTTTAGTTTTATTAGAGTGTTATTTTTTTAGTGTTATTAGGGTGTTATTTTTTTAGTGTTATTAGGGTGTTATTTTTTAGTGTTATTAGAGTGTTATTTTTTAGTGTTATTAGAGTGTTATTTTTTAGTGTTATTAGAGTGTTATTTTTTAGTGTTATTAGAGTGTTATTTTTTAGTGTTATTTTTTGTTTGTGCAGAGAAGTGTAAAATTTAAAAGCTTTACGCTTGCAAACGCACGCTTGCGCGCTTGGATCACTATTGCTGACTATTTTTTAGGGAGGGGCGACGATCGTCTTGATGGGAAATGAAGTAGGTCTGACATAAATTAAATCTCACAAAAACTGGGGTGAAATGCAAATAACGGTCTGGTCGAACTGGACAGATTCTACCTGACAACGTAAAGATGAGCCAAAGTCTTAGCTGGGTCTTACTTCTCCATATTGTATGACGTATTCCCAAAGTTATGCCATGGAAACGTTGATAACTGAAATTTGGCGTGATTGTTATTTTTATAAAACAGCATCAGATCCATAGATCAAATTTGGGAAAACCGGAAGTTGAAATTCCGTACAAATTTCGACATTGACCGAACTCTTCAATATAATAAATCGCCAGCGTAGACGTCTGGTTCAGCGAGTAGATATAGATTGGTGTACAAATGTTCGCTCAAATTGACAGCCATTTTAGAAATCGTTTTATTCCCGTTTAAATGTTATTTATTTTAGGTTTGTGTAGAGAAGTGTATAAAACTTAAAAGCTTTACGCTTGCAAACATACAAGAGATTATGCGCCCGGGTGAATATGGCTGCCCTTTTTTTTGGGGGGGGGTATCTTGATGGGATCGGCAGATAAAGGAAAAAGGTGCAATGGGAAATAAAGTTGACCTGAAAGGTGTCACCAAAAGAATGATCTGGTCTAACCGGACAGATTGGGGGTTTATTTATCTCCCTCCCACACAAGGTCACGAAAGTTGGATTTGAAAAGCCAGATCACTAGAGGAAGAGCACTATGGTAAACAAAAACTGCCTGGACAGCCCCGTCGGCATTCCTCGGCGATAGCGAGAAAGCAACGCCTGGGAAGGTTGACTTCCTAGAACCGCACAGAGAACGAGCCATCCTTAAAAATGACAGAGTGAATCTGTAGGTCCTATTTGCGTATCAAACTAACCCCGAAGGGTTGAGTTGAGGTAGCAACAAAGTTCTCGACGTTTTATTTTTAAAATTTAAATTTAAATTAAATTTTTAAAATGAAAATAACAACTAATTAATCAATACTTTATTCTTCTTTTTGTTTACAACTTCTTCCCATCGTTCAACAAGATATTTTAAAAGATTTAAAACATCAAAAAGCAAATAAATAAATAAATAAATAAATCAAAAAATAAATAAATAAATAAATAAATCAAAAAGCAAATAAATAAATAAATCAATACAAGCAGAAAAAGAAAGATGTCAAAAAATGTTTATTTTTCTAATTTAATGATCTGAGAATAAACACAAATTAACTTAAATTGATTCGAAAGAAAAAAAAGATTACAAAAAAGAATTTTCAAAAAAAAAAAAGAGATCGCAAAATCAAAATAAAAAAAGTCGAGGACTAAGTTGCCAACCGAATAGAACGAAATTTTACATTGTAGCTAGTTTACGGCATTTATGTCGCAGTCATAAACATTGACATTTCCTTCCTCTTGCGGAGAGCAGCCCTAGTGAGGTGATTTGGTCACTCGATGACCAATCAGACTCCGGAGCGTGGTAATTTTGATTGAACCTTTTACGGCTTCCATCCGGAGTCCTTTTTTTTTTTTTTTAGATAATTGTAGAGCAGACAGAGAACTTCTAGGCACCCACGAAGAAAAGCGTTTACCCTCACTCCTGCCTAGACACTAGATCAATATAGCATCTAAGTAGTGACTGTTCCCTCGTTTCCTGACCATATAATTTTTTATATACCATATATCTTCATATTTATCCACAATATTTTCTTTTGTTTCTGTAAATTTCATCTCCTGAGTACATTAGTGAGTGACATCATTACTATGACGAACAGTGGTGGAGATAAGGAGTATCCCAGAAAATTTCTTTCTGTGTCTTCATTTTTCTATTGGTATCAGTGCCACTGCGTTGTGATGGTAGTCAAATTATACATTCTTCTGGCTTGTCTTTTATTTCTAGGATTGCTTTTATTTGGTCCCTGGTATTCTGGTACATGAAATAAGAAGGGCAAACATTCGCAGGATGTCGACTGAGTCCTCCATGTTGGATAACCAAAGAGCACCTGTCAATTATGACACTCGGGTCTTTCTTTTTAGCCCGACAGTTATTTATTTATTTATTTTTACTTCAATTCACCCGAAACAAGAGGGCACACTGCCACTGAGACGTAAGAGGATACTATGAATTAAGGGCCATATTTATTGGGCCACCCTAAGTGGGGAGTTGCGCAGTGAGATGCTTGTTCACATTACATTTAAATTTCTGCATGTTAGTACAGTCATGGAAATCGTTATCATGTTTTCTGGTTCTATGTGGTAACAAAAGGTGTATTTTACCTGTTCTCCTGTAACATGGATAGTGTTTACTTGTTCCACTCGTATAAATAACGCGGCATTATCACTGGTAACAAATAAAGAAGGACAGTTACAATCTTAAACAAAGTAAGAAAACAAACGTCTAGAAACAGTAAAATAAAACAATTTTTCCGAAACAATATCAGACTTTATCTCAGTAGTTTCAACTCTCTTGGTGAGTATCTTTTTCATTGTTGTTTTTATACTATTGAGTCACTGCTTATTCAAGTCCCGAAAGACAAGGTTAGTACTGAGAACAGTAGAAAGTGGACCTTGGGTTTACTTTCGGCAGCCTCGTTACTCTCGCTTCCCTTATTTTGTCTTTTAGTCCTCACATTCCATAAGCGATGTTTCTGACAAATGGGGAAGAATTGCTGTTTTCTAGGTCGGAATCTATCCATCTAACACTTATTTCTGGCCAGTTTTTGACCTTGAAGTAGTATTGTTTAGCTCCTTACATCAAGTGGCTTCATGCCTTGCTTGGAGCGATTTCTATAAAAAAGGCCATCCGAGGATAATGGTTAATGAGATTGTCAGTTGGCGACGAACAACATCATGAGAAGATTGGAAACGATGGTTTAAATAGTCAGAATTTGATTATTTAAGTGGGAAGCTCGATAAGAATCTGTAAACATTGGACTTAACAACGACCAAAACGAATCAGCCCCGCAGTATTGGATGCGCAGATAACTTCAGTATCTTCTTGTCGATATATAGCAGTTCATTTGTTTCACTTGTGGCTTTTCACTCGTCAGAGGGTGGCGGGGAGTCTACGGCTTCCAGGAAGTGGCAAGTCTCTTCGTTAAGATGTGCAGTTAAAATATTGCACTTGTTCAGTATGCAGGTTATCGGTCTATAGGTGTTTCGTGTCGTTCCTTTCTTACTGTATTTTTTCATTAACATCCTCATCCATTCTGCTATGTCTGCTTCGCGTATGCATTTCTGTAGTTCTTGTGCTAATCGTTTATAAAAATTCGAGAAGTTGCTGTCCTCTCTCTACTCTATCGTTATGTCCATGGCAGGTGCTCGACTGAACTCCAATCCTTGGTCCCCTCCATGTAAAACATTCACAGCAAGAACTCGCCTAGCTACTACAATAACAAAGACCCCCTCTCTCTGTATCAAAAGACAAACGGAGCTTCCATGAACAGAGTGTCTTTTATAGAACATCTCGTGCCAACCACAGCATGTTCGTCTTCAAATCTAATGTAAACAAATACTTGTTGAGCTGTCCTAAGCAATCTTCTGCTTACCCGTCATAGAAATATCTTAGATTATGACTTTCTTATTTCACTAACGTAGCTCGATAACGGAGGTGCTGATGTGCCTTCCAGCTTATATCGTAACATAGTTTTCAATGTGTCATTAGGGACATATCTCAATCATAACCCAAAGAAATTCTGTACAGAATTCAATATAGCCATATGATTACCTGGACATTACTGTCTGTAGTGATTTGCGTTGGACAAAGCACATCTCTAAAATTGTCAAGTAGGCTGAGAGTGTCTTGGCAGCAAGACTTTTGTTAGCTACTCTCCAGCTATGTGTTCAAAAGTGTGTGACCACACTTAGAATTTGTATTATCAATCCGGAACCTCAATCTCTTGCCCATTCCACGCATAGTTTCCAAACCTCTTGTGGCAGCGACCATCGTCTTACTGACAATCCTGAAGATATTTCTTCGTTTATTTTCAGTAATCCATCCTTCCTGTTGTGTGTTTGTAGCATAAAAGGATGTATGTTACAATGACGGTCCAAACGTCAGAAGGAACTCTTCTTCAAACAACACCGTAATAAAATCTGACAAATTTCCAACACCAACGCTTTTTTTAGCTGTTCGAAATTCGACTCACCTTCCGCTTTTAATCCGTCAGTCAGTTTGTCTCTAAACGCATGCAAATTAGTTCTAGCTATAAAAATATGCGATTATAAACACAAGCTTTTTTTCTTCATGGAAAACAGTTGTTCTAGACGCAAACTATCTAATGCGCTTTAAAGTTGGTAAATGTTCGTTTTCGTCTCTATTGCTGCAGTTCTTGTCGTTTCCCCCATATATTGCTCCACAAGTGTTTACTTTCTACCGTACCTATTTGTTATGTTTGTGTTCTCCTCCCGTTTCCATTTTGGTAAAAATGGCTTTCATCACTCTCAAAAGTTCTATTTTCTTTGTATTGCTGGAATTTATACTTGTATTTTCTTAGTCTTTTTTCTTTTGCTTCATTTCTTCATGTTTCTTGAACAGTTTTTCTTCTTGTTTGTCTTTTATAATTGTCATTTTCTGCTGATTTCTAAAAATCCTTTCACGTCTTTAGCTTTATTTCTTTGTTTCCATTCTATTATTGCTCTAACACACCTGGAGTTTTCAAACCAGACATTCTGAGTGCTGTCTCATTGTAAACGACAATCTGAGTGACAGTGAGTCTCTTCATTATTCCAAGACTCTCCGTTCGAGTCGTGGTCTGGATGGTGCTACACATCCTTTGTCTTTTCATCATCCTATCATAGAACCGACTGGTTTTCACGTTTTCGCTACGAAGTGTAGTATCTGTTCTGATGCCGCACTTGATCTTTTATGCCCTCAGTTAGTGAAAAGAGATCATTCTAGACTGAGGCAATTTAAATGTTTGTCCTAATTTAGAGTGCATCTTCTTGGATAAATGGATTTTCCTCACATTAAAAATGCCATTGTGTCTAACTCTACCCTTGTAGGGAGTGGGGCACGAGTAAATAAAGATTGATATCGATGCCACTGCGTATTTTTTTAGGGTGCAAGTTTGTTTTCATAAAGCCTCGATAATAAAATTTGCACACGATACCAACGAGTGACGTCTCAGAGAATCAGCCTTATCTTACAGTTAAATTCAAATGCCAATTATTTTGTTACCAAACCTTTTTCATTACCACTGAGCTATGCAAGCAAGCGAATCGCAAAAAAAAAAAAAATTTCCGATTGCACAACTTAAATTTGCCCTTGCGGATCTATTTATGACCAACGTGATATATTCGTTCTGATTTTTGTACGCCAAAAATATTATGGAAGGAATTTCTTGAAGGAATTTTCGTAATCAGATCTCGCGTGAATTTCAAGTGAACGTGATTTCCTTACGTCTACGTGATTACTTTATCGAAGTCTATAGAAATAATACGGGTTGGTCTGAGGCCTCCCAGTATCTATAAAATAAAATAGTACGCAGGCATTTCTGACAGAATTCAGCCAGTAAAAGGTTAACCGGCCAATGAGATGTCAAGAAGATTGTGAATATTTTATCAGTGTTGTCTGCGTTCGAAACGATTGAGTGTGCTAAAGCGTAGGAGAGACTTGTTGTCACTGCCGTTCTAGCAAATACCGCCAATCGACTAGAACACTAGCAAAAGCAATTATAGTTTGAACGTAATTTAGATGTAACACCCCTCGCGATAATAATGAACTAAGTCCGAAAAGAACTATAAATAGCATTTAGATAGGAACAAATGTACTATCTGTTCTGATACTACACTTCTTATTTTCTGTCCTCGGTCAGTGAAAGAGAAATGCTTCTAGACTGAGACAATTTTATTTTTTGTCCCAATCCAGAGTTCCCCTTTTGGGGGAGCTGGATTTTCTCCACATTTAGAACGACCTTGTGTCCAACTCCTCCACCCTCTCTTTCAAGTAAATACGGACTATAAATTGTATGTGCTAAATGGGGTATTAGGACTACCTATTCTCATCGTATATGTTATTCTCACAACGTTTCGGCCGATGTAACCTCCGTCTTGTCTACACGAGAACGTGACACAACGGATAAAGTGTTCAGTATAATCAGTTCTAATTGATATTCTTATCGAGGTTGAAGGTTCAATCTCCACTGCAGACGATACTAAATAAGAATAAAATAACAATTATTTAAGTATTCTATCCGGTTATGGCTGACGGAACAAGAACAATCTACCCCGTGTATTAAATATATCGTTCAGTTCAAAATTCCATATAGATTCTCGAGTTCGACATAAAGACGCACCTGAAGAAGATCGGAAGTTACATTGGCCGAAACGTTGTGAGAATGGCATCCAAGGTGAGAACAGTAGTCGAAATAATTCAAACTATACAGATTATCAGTCCGTATCTAAAGAATTCCAAACTATAAATAGTATCTAATGTATTTGCTGTCGGCGTTATGTAGGATTAAGAATGAAAACCAAAAAACTATCGGTTATTTCCTAAAGTTGTCTTCGAGTGTATTTATTCTATTGGCTGTTGGTCGACGATACAATTTAGGACATGTCGAAATCATGTAATTTTATTACGATACATTTTGAATTTCAGAAAAGGAAAGACACCAAAATAAGGGGTAGGGTGATGAAGTTGATAGCGACGCAGACTCGTGATTCTGCGTAGAGAGTTTGAGTCGGATCTGAATCATCATTTTCACTAGATTGTAGCAACCTTAATGTGGTGCAAACCTTCTTGATTGAGACATATTTATCGCAGTCAAGTTGAAATTCGTCTTATACTTTTGACAAGGGTGTATATCACCGAAAGTGCTCAAGTTTTTAAGAGAAATAAATACTTTATTTAAAAAAAAACTGCGTTGTCCTGGTTTTTCTAAATATTTTTTTCAAAATATTCTCCTTATTATCACCATTTCATCAACGCTTTCCGGTGGGCAAAGGAAAAAATAACGAAATCGAGAAGAACCAACAATGAAGAAACAAAATTTTTTTTCAAATTATGCACTCACAAATATAACAAGAAAAAAAAGAAAACAACAACAAATAAGAAAATGGAATAATGGAATTAAATAAAAGAAAGAAAACTCACAGAGACGAATGATGGACTATTTTTAACATTTTCTTATCACACTAGAGATAATTGCTTTGATTTTGTTTTATTGTTTATGGCGCATAACGATTTTTTGTGTATGTTGTAGTTTTTATACAAAAAAAATGTAATTTTTGTATTAGTGAGCGATCAGTGTACATCTGGTTGTTTTTTTGTTTCCCTTGTGTGAGTGAGAGAGACTGAGAACTACTCGTGTTTTAAAATGAAAAAGCATTCAATTAGATTTATACGTGTCAGCCAAATTGTTTGGGGAGATTAATTGACTGAATATATCGTTGTGAATTGATCTCATATTCTCTAGTTAAGGATGGTCTGAGTTAGCCCAAGAGATGTTTACGGTCGCCAGCAATTATGAAGCCAAATCGGCTGGTAGCAGATAGCGATTGGAAGAACAAGCTCTCCCCATATATGCTGAGGAAATGATTAGTGACAAGACGTCTCATGGCAATCGCGTGTAATATTTGGAAAAACCGTATTGATGTGTGTTTGAAGAAATATATTTGACCTATGTTCGCAATTTGATGCGAACCAGTATTGGTCTTCAGAAAAACTCCAATTTTAGTGCCATTGTTGAGACCATGTGGGAAGTGTCAGTTTTTTTTTAAATTTGAGTTCCGTATCGAGATTGACTGAAGACTTGTGGCGATTTAGACAAAGGTGCGGAGTCCTTTGGAGACATATATCGAGGGCAGGAGGATTTCGAACCACTGGGTATAAAGAAGTAAGGTAGTAAACATTGAAACTGTTTTCACTTAACTCAGAGAACATGCTGTCTAGCGGATTTATCCAAGGGGGGCAGCACGCGCGGTGTGGCCGATGTTAGGAGACGGGCTATTCGTCTATCTACAGATCTATCTTTATCACGCACATGAAATTAACCTGTCTCTGTGACTGTTTTTGTTTGTTTTAACTAAATCTTGTTAAATACGGAGCGTTGCATCAACATACAAAAGAACCTTGGTTCACTACGATGACGGCGGCGGCGGCGACGACAATAAGCATATATAAATAAATTTGTTTGGTGAAAATACAACATAAGTATCACATTTGATACTAAATGTATGAAAATTCAACTGCTCTATATTATATTTCCACTTCCGTGTGTCACCTAAAATAACATAACACACAAAATAGTGTGGCGAACAATGGTCAATCAACGATTCCCCCACTATCAAACCACAATGATGTCGTTTGCACGGCAACTGATAAGGCTGAACTACTTGCCCAGCGTTTCGCCTCAAACTCCACTTTGGACTCAGAACCCACCCCCTCCCTAAATTTCTACTGCGGATCGAAGCAACACTTGATAACCTGGTCATCACCCAATACCAGGTCAGAGACATCATAAAAAAACTTGACACCTCCAAAGCTTGTTGGCTTGATCTTATACCAGTAATAGTAATAAAGAAATGCTCTGCTGAGCTGGCCCCTGTCTTCTCCAAACTCTACAACAAATGCCTAGCTGAAATTTGCTTCCCTAATAGCTGGAAAATTGCTTCTGTGGTACCAGTCTTCAAGAATTCTGGGGATAGAACCGATATTCAGAAATACCGCCCAATCAGTCTACTCCCGATCTTTGCTAAAATCGTTGAATCCTTAATCAATCTAGCGATAATCCGGCACTTAGTTAATGCTAAACTTCTTTCTGACCGCCAGTATGGATTTAGACAAGCACGATCTACTGCGAACATCCTAACGGTCATCTCTGAACGCATGTATTCTACACTCGAAAAGGCAGGCGTAGCTAGGGCAGTAGCGCTTGATACATCCAAGGCCTTTGACAAGGTATGGCATAAATGGCTTCTCCTGAAAATACGCTTATATGGTATTACTGGGCAAATACTTAATATAATTAGATTCTTCCTAACCTTAAGAAAGATCCAGGTTGTCCTCGATGGCCGCAACATGACATAAATGCTGGTGTACCCCAGGAATCTATCCTTGGACTTTTATTGTTCCTGATTTTCATAAACGATCTTTTTGATGATATTGAGTCTAAGAAAGGTATATTTGCCGACGACACCACGCTTTACTCTCGTCATGAGGTCACATATCTTGCCCAATATCAAGTGAACTTAATCGATTCCCATATATATATATATATATATATATATATATATATATATATATATATATATATATATAAATCAATTAAGTTCACTTGATATTGGGCAATATATATATATATATATATATATATATATATATATATATATATATATATATATGGGTTCTTACAAAAGATATATATTTAAGTACATACTCTCTATAGTACCCGAAAGTGTTCCAAATTGCAAACTCAATAATGTTGTATTACAAGCTTCAGAGAATATATATTTGTTATAGTTGAATTCCAATGACCACATTTGTTGTTTCACTTATTTTATTTACTTCAATTCCCCTACAACAAGGCTACAGAAACATAAGGGTTACTGTTGATTAGGGGCCAGGCTTATAGCATCCTAAGTGGGGAGTTCTGCGGCAAGATGATTGTTCACATTACATTTAAATTGCTGCATTCTTATATATATATATATATATATATATATATATATATATATATATATATATATATATTTGTGGGTGTGTGTGTATATATATGCGAGTTCTAAGAGTCGCACATAGACATTTTGTGGAATTGAAATGTCTTAATAATTAACTGACATTATCATGACATATTTATGAATTAAAAATTGAATTTTTTGAACTATAAACATTAAATATCATCACAAAATGTATTTAAATTTTCATTCTACAAATTTTCATTCTACAAATTTTCATTCTACAAATTTTTATGTTCTCAGACTTTAGGGACATTCTGTATATATGTGTGTGTGTGTTCGTGTATGTGCATGCAGATATATGTATGTATACATATATATGATTGCATGCGGGTTTATATAGATACATGTGTGTCCATAACGACTTCGGTGTTCAATGGTAACATATGTATGTTACAGTACTCCAGACAGCTTGTCTATAAGACTCACTTCTGACCACCTTCATCAAATATCTTAAGAAACAAAAATGGATGTTCTTATCATATGAGCGATCTAGAAAAGCTATAAACTCAGTTATATGTGTGTATACAGAAATCGGGTTAGATTCATGCAAATATATACTTAAGATTATTTATATATATATATATATATATATATATATATATATATATATATATATATATTATTCGTTCTCGATGCTATTTTTTAAATTTCTGTTTCGTCTGATTTATCTCCTTTGGGTTATTCTGACCAATGTTAGAGAAATGCACTCTTCTGTCCGGAAGTTAAGAAACCACCTCCACACATGTGCTGACTTTAGAAGGAGAAATTATCTTTTTGTGGCTAGTTCTATAAAACCGTTAGATGTGGTCTTACTGGTTACCATCTTGGCATAGTTTTAACTAACGCTGCCGCTGCGTCCGACAGGCGTGGTCTCTGGTAGCAGTTGTCTAGACTCCCAGTACACACAACTAATACAAGTGCAAGTCATATTTACTTATACATGCATATATACACACAGATATAAACTTATAGATTCATATATTCAAAACAATAGCATTATACATATATATACATACATATAGACTCGTATAAATAAATAAATATGTAAACATATGTGTGTACACACATATACACATACATACCTATATATACATATAGAGAGACACATACACACAAGCAAACACATACACACATACATACATACATACATACTTACATACATACATACATGTATGCATACACATAGACATAAATGCATAGACATACACACATGTACATACATGTGTACACACACACAAGACCAAACATGTGCAAATACCCATACACACATATAAACACACACACATACACACACACATATATATATATATATATATATATGTGTGTGTGTGTGTGTGTGTGTGTGTGTGTGTGTGTGTGGAGAGAGTTTGAATTACCTATACACACCATCCTCGAGTGTCTTCGGTCTCTCTGTACAAAGGTCTGCCATGACAACCTGACATGAGGATACTTCACCTTACAAGTAAACCCTGACCAAATATTCAAAATAGCATAGATCCCCTGAGCACTGCTATATACTTGCTCATACGAGGAATAGTGCACCTTTTCCTGGTGATGCTACTTCAAGTAACAACACTTACCTGGATACTCCACCAGACTAGACGAATTCTTGTCCTGGAATCCGGCAAGACCAATAGACCACAATAAAAATATACTACAACATAGTTAACTGGTCAATTGTGGAGAGGAAAATGAATGTTCTTAACTTCTTTACTAACTCAACGTTTGAGAAATAAAGAAGAACTTTAATAGAACATTCGAATATCTATGTTTCTCATATAGAGATAAAGTGTTACCACCAAGAAAGGGTCCCTTGATTTCTGAGAACTTCTGCTGAAGTAAAATAAAACAAAAGAATTATATATATATATATATATATATATATATATATATATATATATATATATATATATATATATATATATAACTCAAAAACTTGTCTTCCTACCACTATTGCAAAAAAGAAAATTCGTTTCTTCCTCTAAAACAAAATAGAGTTTCCAATAACAGAGTTTTTTTCCAATAACTTTCCATCTATGGAACACGTCACCAATGGACAGCAGTTTCCCTGTAGACTACAACATGGTCGTCTTCAAATGGTAACAAATACTTCTCGAAACGTCCTTTTAAGTAATCAATTTAGTCTAATCTCTCCATCGTTTCCAATCCTCTCATAGTATTGTTCATCATCCAACTGACAATCTCAGTAAGCCTCATCCTCGAGTGGCTTTTGGCCTTCGTAAGTGGTGACTCATTAGTATAATAAATAAAGGAAAAATGCATATTGAGAATAATAATAAATGAATAGACACTGCTTAAATACAGTGGCATAGAAAAGTCAAAGACGATTGGAAACAATGCTGGAAAAAGAAAATACGGATTGGTGTTATTTAAGGGTTTTCTTTCCTTGGACTATCTGCCCGACCAAGGTTTGAGAGTTTATCAAATCTTTTACAGAAGCTGAGAAAAATTATGTCCGATATAGTTTATGCGAGAATTACTAGGTTAACAAATCGGACGTAATGTGTTCTCGGCTATTACAAACACACACAAAAACTCGACCTCAAACCCAAGAGACTAATTATAATTAATTATAATTAATTATAATTAATTATAATTAATTATAACTTTCAACGCCGCTTCCGATGCAAAAGCCCAACATATTTGTGATTTCGCCTCCTCCCAACTACACCATTACACGATTGCTTCTCTCAATCAACAACCTTTAAATTTGTTAATGTTGTCTTTGGTACTATTGCTCAAATGCGGAAGGAGAGAGATAGATAGAGAGAGAGAGAGAGAGAGAGAGAAAGAAAATACAAAAAATGGCTGCAGATGAAGAGATTTTTCGAAAAACATTAATAACCATTTACACAAGAGTTATTTATTATTTGCTTTCAATAATATATAATTTATATGCTACACGCAATGCTCAAGCAAAAATAACAATTTCTTTATATATATATATATATATATATATATATATATATATATATATATATATATATATATATATATATAGTACACCTATTGTATTAGTTTCTGTAGGTGTATTGTATTACTTTCTGTCTTCTTTGGTCTGAAGAGGTTGACTCTCTGTGAAGAGTACAATCGAAACATGTATGCACATATATAACCAATAATGTTTGTATAAATAAAAATTTATACTATATATATATATATATATATATATATATATATATATATATATATATATATATATATATATTAGTATTTTATGTATCCACATAAAAGTTTATAAGGAGATATAATTTTTTATGTATCAATTTTCAGTATTTACTTCAACAGTGCTCGATACGTAAGTAGAGCTGGGTAGTAAGCTATGAAAATATATTTATGCCATAAATATATTTTCATAGCTTACTATTATATATATATATATATATATATATATATATATATATATATATATATATATATATATATATATATGCAAAATAAAATTGCCCACATGATTTCCCACAGTCATCATGTCAACACATGTTCGATAAAATATATACACGATGTTAAACTCCGTCGTCTTATTGAGTCTTGTCTTATCCAACGGCACAAGAACGGAATTGTTCAGAGACCCGGGTTCTTTAACATTAATATCGTCATTGCAAAGCACATTTAATTTGAACAGAACTTAGCTCGATACGACGATGGTTAATAAGCCATTCCTTTGACTTGTTCCTCCACGTTTCCCTCTTCCTCTCCTTCCCCCATTGTTTTCAATTTGTTCACGTTTATTTATCCTTTTTTTTCTTCCTTACTTGTATTTAAACTTGCTGCGTCTTTGTCTGTTTTTGACAGTTACGTCAAATGCTGATACACATCTTTTCTTTCTTTGTAATGTTTTTTTTTTTAACGCAGTTCACCCCAAACAAGGCAAGCCGCCACTGTAGACGTAAGGGGCTACTGAGAAGAAAGAAAAGGAGAGAAGGTGGGGGGTCAACCTAAACTGGGATCTGCGCAGCGAGATGTCTGTTAACATTAATTTTAAATTTCTGCATGTCAGTACTGTCGGGGAAACAAGGGGCATGGAGGGAGTTCCAGAGGCCAGCAGCACGAGGAAAGAAGCTATAAAGCTCTCCGGCATCTGGGGACCGCCACAGAATGGATGGGATTTATTTGATTGTCGTGTTGGTCTAGTGAATTTACGTAGCCCGTTCATATGTTTGTCAGAGTCTTTACGGTAGAGTGTGAGGTAATCAGTCATGTCAAAGTGGTGAGAGGAGATTGAGGATTGAAGGTTAGTTTCACTTAGAGCTAGGATATCTGGGGAGTTTGTCAGGAGAAAGGTTTCTACGTCATTGATGTTGGTTCTAAGTCACCGGATATTTGTGAATGCGAGCCTCAAGGGCGGAGGCGAAAGTGTTTTTTGTTGGGTGTCTGGTTTAGGTTTGCTTTTATTTTTTTGTAATGACATGTTTGTTTTGATTATAGAGTGGGTTGGCCAAGGTGGGTCCTTGTTTGGTGCCAATAAGCTCAGACAACCAGTCCATTAGCCACGACCTGGGCTATGGGGGTTGTGGCATCGGGAAAGCCCACCAGAGATAATTGCAGGGTCCCTTTCTATGCGCGACATGGCACATACAACTACCCACGGTATTATGCAACTGATGATAGAGCAGCCGTTCTTGGCGCTACCCAAGAGTTTGGGCTCCTTGCTGTCAGTCGGAAACAGCAGCCAGACAAGCTGTCTAACCTGTACTCTCAACCTGTCGGAACAAGAGAGACCCAGACTGGTCATGTAAGACTTAGTGACGAAAAAACTTTCCCCAAGTTGCCCAAATAGAGAAAAAGAGAACGGCGTTCATTTGTTAAATTACTTGTTTATAACATTGTAATGTCGGAATCTCTGGCATCGTAGAACAGTTCGCCTGTTGATCCCGCGAACGGGACGATGTGTTGTTTCTATTCGTGAATCCCAGCTGGGAGGGGGGGACCTATTTGTACTAAACGTGCGTCGTCGTTGTCGCCTGCAGCTTGTGTCGGGCTGCTATCTGTCTTCTTTCGGCCACCTTGTCCGCGGTAACAATCTCCATCGTCTACTGTCCCTGGCTGTTTCCTCGCAAGCTGAAATCAAATCTTTTACACACGATAATTCATAACAAGCCTTCCTTTTTACTTTGAGCCATTTATTTTCTAATTAGTTTGTCGACACTGAAGCAATTACGTCGTAGTGGAGAGAGAAGCTTACGTTAGTTAATTTCCTAATTACTTGTAAAGGAAAGAAGAGGGGGACTTCGTCTGGCTCTCATTTTTGGGGATCCGAAATCCCCTAGCTTATGTAATCGCTACATGGCTAAAGCGTGTTGACTCGTCGACTTCCAGTCAAGAACTCAAAATCTCATTGCCGTTTTCCCACCGGGAAAACTGTGACGTCACGAAATCTCGTGATCGACGCACAGGTGTGACCTAACCTTCCGACCTGGAGGTCTTGTCAACTCTCCCCGCGAATCGTGAGAACACATCGCACCAAATTTGCACGAGATGACTACGTTACAAATCGCGCAAGTTAAGCGATCTCACTGTACGTCCATCACCCATGCGTCCCATTATATAACACATTGTCCTAGTAAGGAAACAAGACTAGGCACTGGGTGTTTTTGAGACGTCCTAGCGCTGGTACCCCTGTGCCTGGCTAATAGACAAAGAAGGAGTGCAAGGACCGGCGACAGGCAGAACTTATCTACTCCTTTAGCAATTGTAGGTTTGCAAACCGGATATTTTGTTCGAGATTCCAACTCTAGGATGGTTGTCGATCAGGACTAAGGAGGCCTCCCTCCCCAACGGTTTATTGACACGGCGTAAGTAGTTGGTAGCAAGGTTTTAATGTTCCTGACTTGTCTGTTTAGGGTTTTTTTTTTTCAGACGCATCTTGTACAATTTGAATTTCTGTTCTGATTTCCAACCGTAGTAGAATTCCATTACCAGTCTGTCCTCTTTTGTGGTCCATTTCTTTCTATGTTTTTTTTTTGGTTTGTTATTTTTATTCCTGCTTTCTTATGGTTGGTCCGTGTCCTTGTCATACCTGGAATCAGAGACATTACTTACCTATTTTTTGTCCATGATCTTGTTCCTGAAATTAAAGGGACCAACATTATGATATATCGTGCCTTTTATTACACACACACACACACACACACACACACACATATATATATATATATATATATATATATATATATATATATATATATATATATATATATATATGAGGAAAAATAGAAACAATGTTTCAGACAAAATGCACGATAAAAATTGATTGGAGGATAAGCGAATCAACAAACTAACAAAAATATAAACTTAAACATATAAAAGCTCTACCAAGATATTTCAGTTGCTAAAAAGCAACCATCATCGGTGAAGTGAAAAGTATTCAATGTTACTTATTTTTTCGCTCTGCTTGCAAGATACGACCGGGATTCAATCTTATTTTTGCTCAATTCGGATTTAACGGGTTTTCTCTTTGACTTGATTTGGGTTGCCCATATCAGGATTTTGGAATTTTAAGTGAGTTTATTGAACTTTCTATATTATTTGATTTATTTATCATTAACATTGAATACTTTTCACTTCATCGATTATTGAAACATTTCGCGACTGGATAACTTTGTCAGCTCCTTCAATTTCTCGTATATGGACTGCTATTTATAACTTGGAGTAATCCTCGGTCAACCTCTGAATGTCTTTCCTGGTTATATTTTTCAATTTGTATGACCTGGATGGATTGCATAGATTCAACAAAAAGTATGTTTTTGGGTTGATATATTTGATGTTATATATTTTTATGTATTTGTGTATATAATTTTATATATTTTCAAAGCTTAATTTTATTACCTGTAGTAGTATAACTGCGGTAATGGTCATCTGAAGAGAAGAATTATCTTTGAAAACTAAGCTAAGGACTTCAGGATACTTTGCTTGAACTTTGAATTCTAATAAAATTTGTGTGTGTGTGTGTTTTTTTTTGTCGCCCCTAAATGTAGGCTGGGTCATGTAGTGAGTAGTATTAACACAGCCGCCGTCATCGTGGCTTCAATGCATATTCCTTTCAATATGAGAACACTTTAAGACAGCTGCCTTTAAATAGGATTACTCTCTCGCTGATTTACCGAGTTGTTGATAACAGCCGTGTGGGCTAGGACGTTGGAATTGTGGTTCCGGGGTTCGAGTCCGGCGACCAATGTGAATAATTCTTCTCTACACTGACAATTCCCGTAAAGAATGAAACGTATACGTATGTAGATAAAAACAAATGTTTATAATTAATTATATATGTGTGTGTGTATGCGTGTGTATTAAGCAGGTTTTTTTGTTGATGCTATTGTTTGAGAGGATAATATTACTGAACAAGATATTATTTAATCCGAGGGACTGGAAATAAATAAAGAATACCAAAAAGTCAAAAAATGAGACTCGTACAGAATTACTAACTTTGTGGAATTTCCACGGGCTTTACTGGTGAAAACCCGTCGATGTTTAGTGAAAGGAATAAATATTTTTGAAAGAAATGAAATAGAAATACGTTTTTTATAGTAGAAAGAACATGGTGGACGAAAGAAAAAGAAAAATCGGCTAGGCAGAATCAAAAATCGATTGGTCAGATTCAAGGTTATTTATAGCAAAAGTCGAGAATCCGACTGACTTTAATTTATATATTAGATTAAAAAAATAATACGGAGATTGTAAAGAATCACCAAAGCTAAGGTAAGCATTTTCACTTTATTCTTGATCAAGTTAGGGATGGGGGAGGGGGGCTCATTGAGTTCATTCGTTTATTATCAACATGCCACCAGTGTCCGTAATGAATAATAATGATGGCTGTGTCTCAACACCCAGCTATGTGTAGTATGACAAAGAAGGGTTTTAGGTCATAATTGGAAGAAGAGATTGTGGGCGCCAGTGGACGGTGGGGGACGCATTTCCTAAACATTAGTGACGAAAATGTGACAGGCAACAATTGACAGGTGCATTAGTTATATAAGCCAACGTCAACAAATCTCTGAATAATGGTATTGTATGAATTATAAACAGAATTGATTCATAATGTTAATCACGGTCACGGTGTGTATATATATATATGTTTATCCCTCTTCTTTCATCTATCTTTATATATATATATATATATATATATATATATATATATATATATATATATATATATATATATATATATATATAAAGATAGATGAAAGAAGACTGATAAACATGTACGAATGTCCAGATTTATTTCAAACTTCGATTGTTCAATGCAAGGTATATTCTGTAATAAAATTATGGTTATTATACTTTTCTTTAAGCCAAGGCTTTTCAAAGATCGAAATGTTATCGTCAGAGGAATTATGCAGATAGATAAGTTGGCAGTGGAAAAGCCAAAATTCAACATTTGAAAAAATATTAGGAATGGAGAGTTGAAAAAAAGTTCGTGCATTGAACAATCGAAGTTTGAAATAAATCTGGGCATTCGTACATGTTTATCACTCTTCTTTCATCTATCTTTATAATTGCTCTATCTCGTATATTGAGCTTAACCATTTCACTATAGGTTCTATCTACTAAAAGTTTACTTTTAGTTTCATATTTGATTATATATATATATATATATATATATATATATATATACTACTGTATCTACCTAGCGATTTTTCAAAATTTAATATATAGATCTGATGCTCTCTGAAAAATATAATTTATCCACTTAAAGGAACCACTTACTATTTAATTTCAAATATATGTCTAAAGCTTCCTTAGAATAGTAGACATGACGAATCGGGTATTTCCGTAATATATAATCGGGTATTTCTGTGAAACGTTTACGGAACATGACGGAACATTAATGCTCACAAAATTGTAAAAAGGCAGACAAGACGCAAATAAAAAAGAAATCGAGACGGAATTTATACTTACTTGTTTCCCATTTTATTCTAAATATTTAGATTAGTAGGTTTTAGTTAAAAATGAAATAGTTAATCGCAAGGGGCTGAAACTTAAGTAAAATAAAAAAAAATATCGAGAGGATTAAATATGTAATCGATGAAATCGATTTGAAATACAATTTCCAATATTTGCGATAAATAACTGGTAACGTAGAATTAAGTCTGTACATTGTATTAGAAAGCTATTAAGCGTCTACATCTGACCACTTTGGTTGGCTCTACTTTATATATAAGATATTTAGCTTAGTAATTAGGAGGAGATGGTTAATCATCAGCTGCTTCTTTCTCGACCTCGCATAAGCCTTCTAGTAGTTCGAAACCATTTTTATTCTAAACAAAATGTATTCTTTTTTGCTAAAGAGTCACCACTTATCAAGGCGCAAAGGCCACTCGAGGATAAGGGTTAATGAGTGTTAGGTGGACGATGAGACGACACCGTGATAATTGGTGACAATGGTGGAAATTGGACAGAATCTGTTTATGTAAGAAGACGTCTCAATAAGAATATGTTTACATTGGACTTGAAAACAACTATGTTGTAATCAGCTGGAAAGCAGCCCTGTGGTATTGTACTCCACAGACTGGTATACCTAGGAAAGAAACTTTGCTCATGGAAGTTTCGTTTAGTTTTAGGCACACAGGGAGCGAAAGGGAAATTATTGTCAGTGGTTGTAGCTAGACGAGTTTGTGTCGTCAATGTTTTACAGGGGGGCGACCATAGTTTGGAGCTCAGTCGAGCATATGTCATGAAAATAACGATAGAGTAGAGAAAGACTAGCAACGTCTCTTCTATGAGAAAGAGGTGGTAGGGAGAGAAAGAGGACATCGCCCACGAGATTTCGAAGTCGGTTTTGTACTTTGCCAAGCAGGAAATTATTTGATTATTGAAAGCGCAATCATCGCTTCTGTCACTGGGAACCCATCTCTGTCTGCGAGATCGTAACCCTTGAAGATCCAGCACAGTTCAACCCTAACCCTAACCCTAACCCTTGAAAATCCGGCACAGTTCAACCCTAACCCTATCCTGAATAATTGAACAGACTGTCGTCAATACCAACTATTTGTTCTGGACCTCCTATTCTGTGGGGTTTCCTAATGAAGTGTTCTGTACAGATGTCAGTGGTGTTAGACATTTAACAAACAAACAACAATTCTGTGATCGTTAATGTTACGTCATGTTCCGTAAACATTTTACGGAAATACCCGATTCGTCATGTCTAAAGGAACCTTTAGAAATATATTGATATTAAATAGTGAGTGGTTCATTTAAGTGGAGAAATGCTGGTGCATCATCCACTAGTCTCTCCCTCTTAGACAAGGTCCAAAATAGAGTAGCCAACTTAATAGGTCCTTCACTATCCACCACGCTCCAGCCCCTATCCCACCGCCGCAATGTTGCTTCCTTGTGCCTGTTTTACAAGTACTTCAATGGATTGTGCTCTGATGAGCTTGCTGCTCTGGTGACCGACGACGCAAATTCACTAGACCAACTCGACAATCTGCCAAACCCCATCCATTCACTGTGGAGGTCCCCAGATGCCGAAGAGCTTGTTACTCCAACAGCTTCTTTCCTGTTGCTGCTGGACTCTGGAACTCCCTCCCTGCTCCCTGTTTTTTGACGGTACTGACATGCAGAAATTTAAAACTAATGTAAACAGACATCTCGCTGCACAGCTCCCTTTTTATCAGTAGCCCCTTACGTCTACAGTGGCGGTCTGCCTTGTTTGGGGTGAACTATGTTAAAAATAATAATAATAATAAAAAAAAGAATTTTGAGAATAAATTTTATATAAAGTGGTTACTATAGATCTACTCGCAAATAAGTGTGCGATGCGCACAGTTTTTGTGTGAACATTTAAACAAACAAACAAACAAACAAACAAACAAACAAATACGAAACCTTTAATCTATGACGTCACTTCAGTTTTCGTAACTCTTCTAATAGAAAAAAACAAAAAAAGTAATTCGACATAAATAAAAAGAAAATGTCGGGCGAACAGGTGCGTACGATAAAAGTGTTATTCCTGGTGAGTTTCGTATTTAGGAAAATAGTCAGCTGGCGTTTAATTCGGATGATTAAAAAAAACACCAATCTATATCTATTAAATGATGTCGATCTGATTTTTAAAAAGTTAGATAAAATAGCAACCAATCAATAGTTTGACCGATTAAACTTTGAATCTGAGAAGAAAACTTTCAGTTGTTAACGCTGTATCGGGTTATTTGTTATAGACGAACGTATTTCGTTACAACTGAATTAAAAAAAAACTTAATCAATTCGATAAGTTTGTAATGTGTAAAAAGTCTCAAATTGTCACCTTAAAAGAAAAATCAGCTAAAGAAAATGACTCATACTTTTAGTTATTGTAAATTACTTGATTTTTTTATTCTCTTCTCTTACTTACATCTTGCTCCGTTCTGGTCATAACGAACAGTGCGTAGTTACAGAACATAGAAATATTTACAAAACTTCCCCGACTTCACATGCAACTGCTGAGCCTTGTTGTTCTGGGTATCGCGGGTAAACATCTCCAATTCTTGTAGCTAAATGAATGCGACTAACGAGGAAGACTTCATGCAGACCATATAATTTTCAGGTACGATATTCATGGGCTTTTATGCAGAAGTCTGATTTATCTTACAGACAAACAAACAAACAAACAAACAACAACAGCAGAGAAACGGTCTATGTAAACATATTTTATGTTTATTAATTGAAATACTTAATACTGATTGGTCAATTCTATCAAAACACTCAATATTGGTTAGTTACTAATATCGAAATTCAACCAATCAGAAAGCGTCAAGCACCTGCTAGCATTGGCTAGATAAACGAAAACCCAATCACAGCCAAAGCAGGGAGACTCAACTTGCCACACGAACCTATGTCAGTCACAACACGGTGTTATCAACTGCTATACAAACTTCTTGCGGGTAAACAAAAGCTAGCATTGTTCGCTTTTACTCTTCAGTTTTGGTTCTTCTATCGAACATAAAGTTGATATATTTTTGTCATTACTTTTGGTCATGATTCTTCCACTACGGATGCACATTTCAGTAAATAACTGTAGGTTCACTGGAAAAATCTGGGCTTCGTTCTTGATAAAATCGACCTACGGTGCAATGCATTCCCTAGTACATATTGATCAATGGATAGTAGACAACGATGACAAACATAGATGTGGATCCCTTTTCATTGTCTATTAAAAAGAGGTTTATGTGAAGGGGGGCACCACTCCTTTCCCAGGATTGCTCCACTTACTCTTAATCATCACATTATAATTCTGAATGTTTAGCAAAGAGGCATCAAGTACCATTTTTAAAAATCTTTGTTATGACTCGACCGAGGATTGAACTCGTGTCTCTCGACCTATTAGCAAACACTCTCACCATAATGCAAAATGGACCGGTGTCAGTATGTAATAACAGGCATTTTTCCGGTGTTTTAGTAAGGAAAGCTGCGAATAATTAAAAATTGCACGCGATGCACATTTCTGTAAATGAGTATCATTTAGGCTCACCGATAGATAAGTTCCGATATTATTTGGGAAATCTCCAACTGTACCGATCAAAAGAACTAGCAATCCTTATCGACGTCAAGACCCGACACTCAGTTCGACTGCACCCGAACATAAATGTATGTTACTTGGCCAGTTGTGTTCTCTGCTACATTTTTGGCAAGCATTTCGATTGCGAAAAAGCCCTTCTCTTTGCGGTAATCTATGCCTCCTCCTACTAATCTATGCCTCCTCCTACATCGATAAACTTGATGGCTGAAAAGATTCACTAAACACTGTGAAGACGGTTTTGTTACGTCAGCCGTTTTACTTGATTTCCGAAGTTTTCTGTAAAAGTTATGCGGAAATTTCCAGTCTGTCATGGCTACTATTCTCTAGAAGTACAAAAATATCGATTTTTATTTTTTACTCGAAGATACTTACTTTGCACTGCTTGAGTAGGTGTGCTCTTACCAGTCAGGGATACGTCCTCAACATCAGCCCGACAATGACTTTGTTGCTGTCGGGCTGAGGTATAGTTCTGTTCAGTCTCAGGTGATCCGCCCTCCCAGGCTTTACCTTTTCTTCGAGAAGGGGTTAGTTCATTGCTAATAACCTGAGGCGCCCCTACCGGGTAATGCCGATGGGGCTGGTCAGGCATTTTCGTAGGCCAGAGCACGCTAATCTTGGTAAATAAACTTACATGGCACAACTTGTGTAGGTGTTCCGATTTACTTGCCTCTCCACGAGGGTAAAGGTCGGTTTCTTAAGTAGAAGAAAACCCAGCCTCACAAAAAGGGGCACTCTGGATTGGAACAAAGATTAAAATTGCCTCAGTCTAGAAGAATTTCTCCTTCACTGGCAGAAAACAGAAAAGATGTAGTGTAGTATAAGAACAGATACTGCATTTTGCTCCTAGCCAGGTAGGTGTTCATACCAGTTGAGGATAGTTTCTCGACAAGCAGTCCGACAGTGGTCTGTTTTTTGTCAGGCTGGTGTATCGTTCTCTTCACTCATAGGATATTGTACGCTATGATACCTCTATATTGTTTTAGTATCCCTTTTTTGTGCCGCTCCTTTGAAACAAGCAGGGGGGGGATGGGATGAAAAGAGAGAGAGGGCCAAGTACGCCCTCCCTCTCACCCAGCAGAAGTCAGGCGGGTGAGAGGCAAAAAGTGAAGAAAAGGGTCAAGCACGCCGTGTTCACTGTTGTTCGGGTATATGCCCTCCTCCTCCTCCCTTAGTAGGCTCGCTCTCCCCCTTTCTCTAAGTGGCCGAGCGAAGGAATTGACTCAATCGTAACAATTGTGTCTAATCTGCTAGAGAGGAGGTAAATAAATTTGTGATAACAATTCTTTGCACATTCTGACACTCGGTTCTGGCTTGGACATGTGCCCGAGCCTTGTATTTGAATTATGTATGGTCCGGCCCAACTCTAGGAAGTGTACCTTCTCACGCATTGCCTCATCACTCATCAGGATGCGTTGGTTAATCGCCAATCGCTTGAGGCGTCTCTATCGCGGAATTCCAACTGGTCCTTTCTCGGCTATTTTTTTACCCGATAACTAGAGTTCCACTCGATGGAGCTGGTTTCTCCCCCTTTCCGGCATTCTGCCATTTTTTCCTGCAGTGGAATATAATTACTCCCCATATTCGAAGATTTAAACAGATTGTTAAACAAAAAAGACTTTTTTATGTTAAATTCTCTGATTTTCTAAATTTACCAAAACAGCACCTCCATAATCTACAGAGTGTAAAATACGGAAATCACGGGAATTGAATATGGTGTCAGGATCCGGGTTATCTTTTTTTGTGTGAAATTGTTTTCTAGGCCATATTTGGTAAACAAATGAAATTTAGACACCCTTGGTGAAAAAGTTAGACTGCAAATTTTGTTTTGAAAACAATACTTGTGGGAACTCTCGTACAAACACGTGGTCGAGAATTAAGACGAGGTTTCTTCCTTATTTATTAGCCAAACGCGTTACATGTAACATCGGCTTTCGAGCATTTCCCCTAACAGAAAAGATGCCACGAGACAATATAAATCTTCATAGCTATTACATTGAGAACTTGTGCATTCGTATTGCATAAAAATAATGTAATTTCTGTGTGTAATCTTAATGCTTACTTGTCTCGTTTTACTGTCTTTATAGTCTGTCGTAGGCAAACTATTAATAGATGAAATGTTTCTGTTCACCACATATTTTAAAACTATCTTTTACTTTCCACCCATGTACGTAGCTAATGTAACAGACTATGAATCTTAGCAACACCCCATGTTCTCAGAGCATTAATTTGAATAACTTACCTACGTGTTGCTAATGTTGATAAAATTGAATATGAAAATGTATAATTTTACAATGGTAACAAAGACAGCAACGAGCTTTATTTTCTATGGATTCTCAGAGTATAAAAGTTGGTCATTGCTTCTTGAGATTCTCTCATTGGTGAAACATGACACGTGATGGATTTGGACACGTGATGGATTTGGACACGTTATGGATTTGAGGCGCAGATATTAAACTATTTACATACGTGGCAATTTTTTTCTTGAAGTTTATTCATATTATCTGATTTAAATGTAACTTATTCCAAGCTTAAACACCAAGCCGCAAGCAAACTTGAAAACATTTGGCCATTTGGAATAAAATAAATAAATGGGCGTTATGAATAGGGTTAGGGTTAAGGTTGTTTTTTTAGTATAACTTCCCTTTTGTTATTATAAGAACACACAAGTTATCAAGATTATCAAGAGTGATTGTTTTGTTATTCTAATAACAGACACAGCTGAATTGTGTTTGAAAAGTTCTTTCAGTTGTTTTTAAATATGAAGAAATACTAAAAGTGTAATGTATTCGTTCTTAAAACACATATCAAAGTTCTTTAGTTCAAATGTTCTCTTTTTGTATACTGACGCCCAACGCGCCGTCATATCATCATCATCATCATCATCATCATCATCATCATCATCATCATCATCATCATCATCATCATCATCATCATCGTCGTCGTCGTCGTCGTCGTCGTCGTCGTCGTCGTCGTCGTCGTCGTCCAGTGCACTTCCTTCACCGTCGTAGTCATCGTCGTAGTGGGCTGCCTTTGCCGTCTCATCGTGATCGTCTAGAGTCTGTAATTAAAACCTTCCATGTAGAGAGAAAAAAAAGGCAAATCTGGCATAAATTTAACTGGTCCTTATTTGAGAGATATTTTCTCGTCATAATTATAAAATTCATACCTTCATTAGTTTAGAAGAGAGAGGCAAAATTGTTATTCCTAACTTAGATCTAGTTCGTTACGGGAATAGGAAGAAAGGAGGCATTATCAGTCGCCGTCAAATTTTTTGGGCGAATTAAATCCCCATTTTCTTTTTTCTGATTTACGTCTCGATTTTGCGTCTGTTCACCGTGCTTACAATAGACAGACTGCTAAAACAGCTTCAATTGTTTCTCTCGTTCTCACGATTGTGACGTAATTGCCTAAAAAAGGGACTCTAAGCCTGTCATCACGCACCTGCTAGATCAGAGATCAGGGAGGGGGTTAAAGTTCAGGCGTGTTTATATTTTTAGTCCGAGAGCGAACTTGTTCCCCAGATTTTCGTGTCAAGGTAACTTGAACTGTTCCACCTAGATATTAAATCCATACTAGCTGATGTAATCGTTCTTCACACACATCCATCCATTATGTAACAATAAATAGCTAATTTATGAATAAATAAATTAACTTTTATTTGAATAACGAAATGACATGACACATTTCTGACCGTTTAATGTTTTACTATTTAAAAGTCTGAAGAAAAAATCGCCCAATTATGAAAACAATAATCGGCAATTGTCTAGAATAGTCAATAGTAAAAAGGCGGTAGAAAAAACCAATAGTGAACAAATAACTGTTACCAAAGGCAATAAAATTTAATCTTCTATCGATCTGAGTAGCTTTTAAGTTTTAGACCTGTTTTTAAGTGTGTTTTTTTCGTCTGATTTTTTATCGCTATATAAAAGGCCCTGAAAAAATAGATATTCAAGATGGCTGCCATTCTTTAGTTGATATGAAGATTCGATGTCGTATGTTTAACAAGTGAACAATCTAAAATTAAACAAAAATACAACTAATAACTGCCACCATTCGGTCAAATATTTAATTTTCGACCGATCTGTATATTTTTAACTTACTGAAACTGTTTTGAAGCTTTTCTTTATTTCAGAATACTTTCACTATACCGAACCATCCGATCTCACGTGACAGACACGTGGCGGACATGTTGTTTTTTCAAAGCCTTAGATAGCGATAAAAATCAGAAAAATAAACACACACTAAAAAACAGTTCCAAAACTTAAAAAATTACGCAGAAGGTAAAATTTTCTTGTCTTTGGTAACAGTTATTTGTTGACCATTTTTCCAATAATCCTGACGGAGAAATGTTTTTTGTTTGTTTGTATTTGAATAACGTAAGCAACGCAAATCTAACTGGTTGCAGTTTTTTTAAAAAATTATTTTAGATCAAATATGAAGAAGTTATCCGAGTGCATGTATACTTCTAAAAATAAACCGTACCATACTCCAAAGAAAGAAAAACATTAAAATGTAAAAATATTATATTTAGTTTTTATATTCGTATACCACTATAGTGTTGTTTTCCACGTATGCTTCACTTGTAGATAATTATTGGAGAAATAAAAACAGAGACAAATTAATCACAGAAAACTGTTTTTTTAACATTTCTTAGGACAATTGGAAGCGAATATATATATTTTTTCGTTTTTGGCCAGCGATATATTTCTCACAACCTTGCCCTTCTGTCGTCACTAACGAAATGCAGGAGAAAAAAAAGATTTAGATATGTTTATAAACAAATACAATTATTCTTTAATGCATGCGTTTTAAACCAACATTTCCTGAGGGACCACAGAAGTACAAAGGTTGTAAGAAATATGTCACTCACAAAAAAACGGGGAAAAACTATATATATATATATATATATATATATATATATATATATATATATATATATATATATATATATATATATATATATTGAATTTTGGCTTTTCCACTGCCAACTTATCTATCTATGTAATTCCTCTGATGATAAGATTTTAATCTTTGAAAAGCCTTGGCTTAAGGAAAGAATAATAAACATATATTTTACCGAGTATTCCTTTGCATTGAACAATCGAAGTTGAAATAAATTTGTCATTTGTACATGTTTATCCCTCTTCTTATATATATATATATATATATATATATATATATATATATATATATATATATATATATATATATATATATATATATATGTTCTTTCATTTGTCCCCGAAAATGCCGTGCAGAGTTTAAAAATAAAAAAACAAATAAGTTGAAGTGAGTAATTAGATTTTTTTTTATTTCTCTCAAAAGATTTATTTATTAGAACGATTTTTCTTTGACCTCAAAATGTTTCTGATGTCACTTTTTCATTCGATTTACATCTCTTTCCCTGGAGCATTCTTTTAAGGTCTGCAAACAGCCAGTAGTCGCTGATGACAGATCTGAAAGCATAGGGTCGATGCGGAAGCAATTCGAAGTGCAATTCATATAGTTTTGCACTGGTTACGATCGACTCCTGACACGGTGCATTGTCTTGGTGGAAGAGCACTTTTTTCTTCTTCATTTGTGGTCGTTTCTCGCACCAATAATGCCATAAATCAATCCTTCTACGATACAGTCTCTATTTACTTGCCTCCCAACAAGGCCCGTTTTTAATGTAGGGAGATCCAGCTCCCCAAAACAGGATACTCTAGATAGGAACAAAAATATCTCTATGGTTTTTTTTTCATACTAATGAGTCGCCACCTATGAAGGCCAAAAGCCACTCGAGAATAAGAGTTCATGAGATGGAGGGATTATCAGTTGAATGATGACGAATATTATGAGAGGATTGAAAATAATGAATGTAATAGACACATTTTGATTACTTAAAAGGATAGCTTGACAGGTATTTATATATGTTGGATCTGAATACCACCGTGTTGTAGTCTGTAGGGAAGCAGTCCTGTGTCAATGCGTTCAAAAAATGGGAAGTTCTTTGTCAATGGAAATTCCGTTAGGTCATAGGAACATAGGGAAGAAAGGAAATTTCTCTGCAGTTATGGTAAAAAGACAAGTTCTTGCTGTGAATGTCTTAAAAGAAGGAACCAGAGATTAGAGCTCAGTCGAGCGCCTTCCATCGAAATAACGATAGAGTAGAGAAAGACTAGTAACGCCTCTTCTGTGAGAAAGGAGTTGTAGAGAAGATAAGCCATCTTGTACTCTGTCAAGGAAAGAAATAGTCACCTTCCCATATGTGGCAGCAGTACCTCCCCACTTTATGCCGTATCTGATTCGTATATAGGTAGAGGATTGCATCAGGAGGCAAATACTTTCTGGAGCAGTAGAATGATCCAACCAGTTTTTCTAGCAACCTTAATAATAGATTTGATGTAAGTCTTCTATTTAAGGAGTGAAAGTCAGTCCTAGGAGCTTATCAAAGCAAGAGGCTTTCTCAAACTAGGTAAAAATAGGATCTGAGTGTTGTTGGTGAAAGGAGAGGACCCGTCGAACCTCCCACTCTCTTAAAGGAGAAAAACTCAGGCGACAGGTAAAAATGCCATCCCACCCGAGAAGTGGGGTCTGCAGCTTGTTCTTATAAAAGAGTTCCCGAGAGAATATGAAATACCCAACAAAACCTAGAATCTGATAGTTGGTAAAATAGTTGGTAAAATACTTCAATGGATTATGCTCCGATGATTATGCCCCCTGGACGTAAATTCACTAGACCATCTCGAAAATCAGCTAAATCCCATCCATTCACTGTGGAGGTCCCCAGATGCCGGATAGCCTTCTACTCCAATAGCTTCTTTCCTCGTGCTGCTGGCCTCTGGAAATCCCTCCCTGTCCCCTGTTTCCCCGACAGTATTGACATGCAAAGGTTTAAAACTAATGTAAACAGACATCTCGCTATACAGCTCCTTACTTAGAATGACACCCTAAACCTACTCCCTAAGTTTGGGGCGAAATATCATTAAAAGAAAAAGAAATAAATAAAAGAAGATGACCCCTCTTTCCTAAATGAGGAAGTCTCAGGTGACAGGCAAAAATTCCACCCTCACCGAGAAGTGGATGATACTGAATATAATCCCTACTTAGTATCCCCCCCCACTACCACCACCACGAGGGCAAAATTAAACCTAGGATGTTTTGTTTTTTTTAATATCGCGAATATCCAGCACCCTAAAAAAGAGCACTCTGGTTGGAAACAATAATTCATGTATAGTCTCGTCGGCACTCCTTCACGTTTAAGGAAACGTCAGGCGACAGACAATAAATACCTCCCACTCCCTCAGTAAGGAGGAGGTAATGCCGGATATTGTTATATTTTTATTGGTATTTTTCAAAACGTAACGAGAATGAAGCGAGGAGAATGGATTAAAAGTTGATTTCTCTTCAAAATACGACGTGTGATGACAGAATAATGAGATTAAAGATCTATTGAATAAAAACAATGAATTAGACAGTTGACGCTATTCAATTGAGTTTTGTTTCGGCGCCATTTTCTTTTACCTTCCCTTTCCACTCATGCACTTTAATAACAGTTTTATTTTAGTCATGTACGTCATCTGCGAAAAACTTCTGTTTTGTTAACCATGACCCCAGGCGACGCCGAACAGCTCTGCTAGCAGTGGCGTGTAGAGTTCTTGCGATGCCCTGGTGATGTCCAAGGCTAACTCCTTGAGTGTATGCCGCAAAGGCTCAAGTATATCTCCTAATGCTGAGAAATATTACGAGAAAAGAGTTAGTTTGAATATGATTGGATGTCCCTATAACCATACATTTTTTCATACTCTTTTAAAGAATACTTTTAAAATAAGCTTCATTCAATTCTTAAAATTTTTATTTTAAGGAGAAATGTTGTAGAAATATTTGTTTTAAATCTTCTTCAAACTCTTTAAAAATTTAAGAATTTGAAGCATTTTATTATATCACAAGATGTTATAACGTATGATGAGAAAAATATTGTTTTTGAAAAGTCTGGATTTAAGGGTTAATTGAATCTTTGATAAACAAACAAGAGAAAATAAACAAATTAGTATGTTCATTTTTTAATAATATTTTTTCTTTGTCATATTTTTATATATTCTCCAACTTTGATAAAAAATGGAACACATATTCCAACGTAATGGAAAATAAAAACAGGAAAACAAAACATATGATTTATGTATTCATCAACGTTTCATCTTTATTTCAAGACTTCCTCAAATATTTGTACTTGTGTGTTATTTCTTCAGACCAATCAATCCGAGGAAGTTATGCAATACTCTTCCATAAAAGGAATTGAGTATTCTTGGTTAACAGTATCGTAAACAAATGAATAAATTCATATAAAAAAACAAAAAAAAAACGATATAATTTCTTAGACTCCTACTAGTCGGTTTGTTAGCTCAACTAGTAAGGCATCACAGTGGTTAGAAGTTATCTGGCGTTCGGGTTTCCAATCTTGGGTTGGTGCGGTCTCTACGTCTAGCCATACTAAGTCGAGAAACGACAAAAATTCTGTCTGTGGGTAACTTTACTGGTAAATTTGTCGTTTTTTACTCAAAATCGCAGACAACTCTGAAGTCAATGAAACGTCTGCTATTTTCCGATCTCACAAATGAGTAAGTAAACCCAAATGAATTTTTTTGGACGAATTTCCAATTTATCCAAGATTATTTAAAAGGAAGTACAGTATGAAAATAAGTCCAAAATCATTTTTTGAGTTTACTTACTCATTTGTGAAGTTGGAAAATAGCAGACGCTTCATTGACGTCAGAGTTGTCCGCCATTTTGAGTAAGTAACGACAAATTTACCACTTTACTTTCTATAAACACTTGCTGTACTTACTCAGCGTTGGCCGATATTGCATTTAATTGTAACTCGTTTAGCGTTTCGTATTTTGACACTGTGCGGTTTTTTAATTTTTAATAATGCTTTTAGATAATCAGAATACATTGCTCTAAGATAACCATAGTAAATTGTTCTTAAAAAATGAATACATTGCCATTAGATAACCAGAATACATTGCTATTAGATAACCATAATACATTGCTATTAGATAACCAGAATACATTGCTATTAGATAACCAGAATACATTGCTCTTATATAACCAGAATACATTGCCATTAGATAACAAAAATACATTGCTATTAGTTAACAAAAATACATTGCTATTAGATAACCAAAATACATTGCTATTAGATAACCAGAATACATTGCTATTAGATAACCTAAATACATTGCTATTAGATAACAGTATACATTGCTATTAGATAACCAGTATACATTGCTATTAGATAACCAAAATACATTGCTATTAGATAACCAAAATACATTGCTATTAGATAACCAGTATACATTGCTCTTAGATAACCAGAATACATTGTTATTAGATAACTAGAATCCATTGCTATTATATAACTAAAATACATTGCTATTGGATAACAAAAATACATTGCTATTAGATAACCAAAATACATTGCTATTGGATAACAAAAATACATTGCTATTAGATAACCTAAATACATTGCTATTAGATAACCAGTATACATTGCTATTAGATAACCAGTATACATTGCTCTTAGATAACCAGAATACAGTGCTCTTAGATAACCAGAATACATTGCCATTATATAACTAAAATAAATTGCTATTAGATAACTAAAAAACATTGCTATTATATAACTAAAATACATTGCCCTAAGATAACCAGAATACATTGCTATTAGATAACTAGAATACATTGCTCTTAGATAACAAGAATACATTGCTCTTAAGTAACCAGAATACATTGCTCTAAGATGACCAGAATACTTTACTCTTAGATAACCACAATACATTGCTCTTAGATTACCAGAATACATTGCTCTTAGATAACCAGAATACATTGCTATTAGATAATCAAAAATGCATTGCTATTAGATAACCAAAATACATTGCTATTAGATAACCAGTATACATTGCTCTTAGATAACCAGAATACAGTGCTATTAGATAACTAAAATACATTGCTATTATATAACTAAAATACATTACTATTAGATAACTGAAATACATTGCTATTAGATTACAAAAATACATTGCTATTAGATAACCAGAATACATTGCTCTTCGATAACCAGAATACATTGCTATTACATAACCAGAATCAATTGCTCTTAGATAACCAGAAAATATTGCTCTTAGATAACCATAATACATTGCTATTAGATAAGCAGAATACATTGCTATTAGATAAGCAGAATACATTGCTATTAGATAACCAGAATACATTGCTCTCAGATAACCAGAATACATTGCTATTAGATAACCAGAATACATTGCTCTTCGATAACCAGAATACATTGCTATTAGATAACCAGAATACATTGCTCTTCGATAACCAGAATACATTGCTATTACATAACCAGAATCAATTGCTCTTAGATAACCAGAAAATATTGCTCTTAGATAACCATAATACATTGCTATTAGATAAGCAGAATACATTGCTATTAGATAAGCAGAATACATTGCTATTAGATAACCAGAATATATTGCTATTAGATAACCAGAATATATTGCTACCAGAATACATAGCCCATAGAATACATTGTTTCCAACAGGAAATTGTACAGTGAAAGTGGGAACATTACCCTTAGAAGGGAATTCTACCGAGAGAGGGAGGCATTTACTCTCAGAAAACGCTACCTTACAAAAAGCATTGGTCACAGAAAACGTTACTTCTTTGAAAACAGTACTTGTTTAAATAATCACTCTTTTATAACATTACTCTTTGGCATTGGTAATCTTTATTCTCAACATGGTCGACCCTCAGCCACCGTATCCTCAGCCACCGTATTTATACGATTTTTTATTATATACAGCTTTAGTTATTAATGAGCACTATTATATAAACACAGTAAAGATTCTCCGGATTTTAACCTGTACGAACCATACCTGGATATATATATATATATATATATATATATATATATATATATATATATATATAGAGAGAGAGAGAGAGAGAGAGAGAGAGAGAGAGAGAGAGAGATTCTCTGTATACTGCAACACAACTAATTGTTTTTACTCGATTTCTTTTTATATCTTTTTTCCTTCTCACTTAATAACTTCTTCTTCTTCTTCTTCTCCCTCCTCCTCCTCCTCCTCTTCTTCTTCTCCCCCCTCCTCCTCCTCCATCCTCTTCTTCTTGCTTCTCCTCACACTCCTTCCCTCCTCCTTTCTCATTCACTCTCCTCCGCCTCTTCCTCCAATGCAGCATTTTCTTCTTTTTTGTTGTTGTCGTCTGCTCCGTTGGAAGCGGAAAGGCCGGACATTGCGGCGATATAAAAGGACACAATGCCTGCGGTAATGGCAGCATTCGTCGTCGCGTCTGTCCCATCAACGAGCTGACGTTTAATCTGTCTCGCCAGCTGGAAAGTGAAGACGTGTGTCGACCGACACTTTTTCACTCAATTCTCAGGACGCGCGAAAATCGACAGACACAAGTAATTCTTGATCAAGAAGGATTACAAAAAAACGAAAGTAACTGAAGAGAAACCGCCATTATTAATATCATTAATCAGCATACTACTACCACCACCACCACTATCACTACTACAACTACTTCTATTGAATGATATCGCCACGACTACTACAACTACTTCTATTGAATGATATCGCCACGACTACTACAACTACTTCTATTGAATGATATCGCCACGACTACTACTACTTCTATTGAATGATATCGCCACGACTACTACTACTACTTATATTGAATGATATCGCCACGACTACTAATACCGCTGTTATTCAATGACATAACTATCAAAATATTTAATACAATTTAATATCCACCAATATCTGTACTGAGCACTATGACTAATACTTTTTTTTTATTGAATGATATAATCACTACTATGCTATAATCATCACACTACTATCAATACTACTAGTAGTATTAGTATTACTAGTAACAATTAACAACCAAAAGAAGGCGGAGAGGCACCTCCGTACTTTGTATACTGCTACCATTGTTATACTATAAGATCTACTACTACTGCTACTACTACTTTTATTGAATGATATAATCAGCAGTAGCAGTAGTAATAGCAGTACTAATAGTACTAAGTGAAAGGTAAACCAGCCGACTGAATGTCGCTCTAATTGAGGTTATTGTTTATTATATATTAGTACAAATAAGAAACTCCGACTCTTATTTAAAAGCGCGACTCGGACGGACAACCACGAAAACAAAAAAAATGAAAAATGGGATTTTATTTCAAGTTGTCAAATCTTCGACGAAAAATATGATTTCTTTGTTTTAGTCTGCATTTTTTTTTTTTTTGACGCATAGAAAACTTAACTTTTTTTTCTTTTTTTCATTTTCTCTCTTTTTTTTTTCTCTAAATTTATTCATCAAGAAAGAAAGAAAGGTTCACCTTTTTATACTTACCTGAAAAAAAAACAAAAAACTAATTATATACATTTTATTTTCCTCACACAAACAGGTTCGTTTTTTTCTTTTTTTTCATAATTAAAAAAAAAAATTGCTTCAAAAACTTGAGCTTAAAACTAAAAAAAAAAAAACTAAATCCGAACAGAATAACGAAATAAAAGCGAAATATATAATTTGTATTTACTATTCAAATTTCTATTTAATTTTTTCACTAATTTAATATTTCTTTTAAATATTTCCTTTCATAAAAGTGACGAGTAGTGAAAAAAAGACATTTTTTAATAAAAAAAAACTTTTGGAGAAGACGATGAAAATTTAGGGATAAAAAAAATTCAGATTTGAACAAACAAAAGAAATTCTAAATATATTTTCGTAAATTCTGTTTCTTTAAACTTTGTTAATGTTAAATTATTTGTATTTTTTTCTCATTTCATTCATTTCTTAACAAAAATTTGCACTTTTTCCACATAATTTCGTTTCTTTCATGTTAATCCGTAAATTTTCATAGATTTATTCGTTCGGTAATTTTTTCTTTCCATTTATTTTTATTTTCCACTTGATTTTTTTTTTCGTCTCATCTAAACAAAACGAATTTTATTTATTGAACCATTTAAAAAATAATAATTTATCATTTGAAATATACATTTTATTTGAAACCTTTTCGTTACCTAAACAAACATTTTTTTTTTTTTTAATTTAAAAAAACAAATTGCTTATTGTAATTCCATAAAAAAGGTATGTTAAAAAGTATTAAAATTTCGTTTAAATAATAAAACATTTTGTTATAATAATTACTTAAACTTTATTCATTAAATCAATATTTAATTTCGATATTTACTTTTTCTAAATAAAAATAATCTATTTCTCAAAACCAGATTACCTAATAAGTTTTCGTGTTTAAAAGATTTAAATAACTTCTTTGTTTCGCTATCATTATTAAAAAAAATCCTTTTATTAATACAAAAAAAAAAAACCATTCATAAAATCTTAATTGTATTTGCAAGTATAGATAAGTAATAAATGCAACTGTCAATTTAAAATCAACCAAAATAAAAGCCGGCAGATTAAACACAAGAGGAAAGAGTTGGAAAAAAAAAAGGGGGATAAAAAAGGGAATAAGTCGTTTGTTTATTTATTATAAGTTGTTCGCCAAATCATAATAAAAACACGTTATATTCGGTGTCTGGAATCACATAAGACCTTCTTATATATATACATATACATACACCCCCCCCCACACACACATATATATATATAATCTCATTACTTGAACTTCCTTCATCTCGTGCGAAACACAATCAACTTATTATCAGAAAGGAACTCAAAATGAAAACATATCCTGTATATGTTTTCATTTATAGCAAAAATATCGACAACTAAATATCTGATTTGCCTTCATTTTACATAAGTAAATATAAGTATATTTCTTTACTTTAACTTCATCTCGTGTAACAAAGAAAGACAAAACTTTATAACCTGTCTGTGTTTAATTTTATGTGGTAAAAAAGATTTCCAAATATTTAACTCTATTATATATATATATATATATATTTGTGTCTTATACATACTTACATTATAAGATTATTGCGTCTATATTGTTTCAATATATACTTCGACAGTGCTCCGTACATACATGAGTAGAGCTTAGAAATCATATAAGAGTGTGTGAGTATATATATATACTAATATATATATATATATTATATTAGTAAAATTACAGCTCGTCTCATAGATCCACCTTAAGTTGTAACTTGTATCAGCTCTGTTATATATATATATATATATATATATATATATATATATATGATAAATAGATAATTCATAACATTGAACACTATAAAAGAAGCGTTATATACCATTTCCTTGGGTTTTTAAACGTAATTTTACTCATTGTGATATATGTAAGAGTTCAAGATCGCATTCATTCTATTTATATATTCCAACGTCTGTTAATAACTCTGAGCGCGTGTCTAAATAGTCGGTCTTTTTCTACTCCCTTCAATCGTCCGAAGATGGCGGACAAGTCCTCCCGTGCAAAAGGCGCCCCCGGTATTGTTACTACTCCGACTAGTGACCCTAGCCCGACGAAACCCCTTGACACCGACGAGATCGGCGTGGAGATTCGCGATGTCAAGGACCCTAACCCGAACAAGAAGAAGCCGCCGAAAGCAAAGGGTTCGAGGGACAGTAGTCTCGTCCTCGAATCGAAAGACGAGTTGACGGATCTGCCGAGCGAAGCGAAACGGAACAGCTCGTCGTCATCGTCGCGCTTCAAGGTTCACCGGGTTTCGATCGCCGAACCGTGCGAGATCGAAATGGACCTGGAGGCCCGCGAGCGCGAGAACAGCATCCAACATTACCGACACAGCATCGACAGCAACAGCGAGCGTTACCCACCCGACTCACCCCACGGGACATTCTCGTTCAGTCCAACGGACACGTACCGGACACATTCCTACGACACGAGCAACCTGAAGACCTTCGGAGGGAATACTACCGAAGCGATTCCGCATTTAGACCATTACAGAAACCTATTGTCGACCACAGCTGCCCTTAAAACGAGGCCGACATTGCAGGAACTGCACGAAGGGAAACTCAACACGGTAAGTTTAAAAAATTTTTTTTTTTTTTTTTAAATTTTGCACATTGGAGCACAACACGTTGAACACCAACCATGCAATATTGGAGCCTAACGCTTTGATACCTTTAAAATTGAAACCATTGATACTGAAGCTTACCCGTTCAAAATAAAGCCATTGATGTTGAAGCCCAACCCTTTTAAAATTCAAGCCATTGATATTGTTGCCAATTTTAATTGAGGCCCTACCCTTTTAAATTGAAGCCATTGATATTGAGGCCCTACCCTTAAAATTGAGGCCATTGATATTGAGGCCCTACCCTTAAAATTGAGGCCATTGATATTGAGGCCCTACCCTTAAAATTGAGGCCATTGATATTGAGGCCCTACCCTTTAAAATTGAGGCCCTACCCTTTTAAATTGAAGCCATTGATATTGAGGCCCTACCCTTAAAATTGAGGCCATTGATATTGAGGCCCTACCCTTTAAAATTGAGGCCCTACCCTTTTAAATTGAAGCCATTGATATTGAGGCCCTACCCTTTTAAATTGAAGCCATTGATATTGAGGCCCTACCCTTAAAATTGAGGCCATTGATATTGAGGCCCTACCCTTAAAATTGAGGCCATTGATATTGAGGCCCTACCCTTAAAATTGAGGCCATTGATATTGAGGCCCTACCCTTAAAATTGAGGCCATTGATATTGAGGCCCTACCCTTAAAATTGAGGCCATTGATATTGAGGCCCTACCCTTTAAAATTGAAGCCATTGATATTGAGGCCCTACCATTTTAAATTGAAGCCATTGATATTGAGGCCCTACCCTTTCAAATTGAAGCCATTGATATTGAGGCCCTACCCTTTCAAATTGTTGCCAAACTCTTTAAAATTTAAGCCCTACCCATTATAATTGAAGCCATTTATATTGAGGCCCTACCCTTTAAAATTGAAGCCATTGATATTGAGGCCCTACCCTTTAAAATTGAAGCCATTGATATTGGTCTTACCCGTTAAACTTGAAACCATTGATATTGTTGTCAAACCCTTTAAAATTGGGGCCCTTACCGGTTACAATTGTTCCCTTTACTCATGTTCAGAATTGAATCTCTTAACAAGCAAATTGGTCAGTAAACCACAACCAAACAATATTTGTAAAAACTTTTGCAATTTTCATTCCACTTTCAATAATAATAACTCAGTATTAACAAAAAAACAAACTTTGGGATTCAATAATAAACAAAAAACGACAAATAAATCAATTCTACTTTTCTTCGACAAAAACTTTTCTTTTCACTTTCAGTTTTTTTATCACATGTCAAAAAAAAAAAAAATCCGCAATCAAATATAAGATGTACAGAAAGTATCTTATTTTCAAGAAAATTAAATTATTTTAGCTGGGAATTAGTTCAAAACAACTTATTGTTAAAAATCAATTTAGAATTTGGGATGTATTTATGTGAAATACACTTCAAAAGTGCGCAACAATTGTACATCATACCTCTTCCTCCAGCAACCAGGTCGGAATAATATCTATATCGACAGGCGATCCTTTGACAAATCTATGTTATATAAAATAAGTAAATATAGAATTTACAAATTGTTTAAAATACAAAGATTTTAATTTTATGAGAGGGGATCAGTTAAGGATTTTGCAAAATGTTACCCTTTCTCTGTATAAAATGTCCAATTTGTGATGAACGTAGAGTAGCGAACTGAACCCACTAGACTAAATAGAAGACATGTTATTTGCATTTTTAACAACATACACATAAGAAATTATGTATTTATTAATAAGAGTTATTGGTAAATTTGTCGTTTCGTACTCAAAATGGCAGACAACTTTGTCGTCAATCTGTTAATTTCCGACATCACAAATGAGTAAGTAAACCCAAATAAATTGTTTTAGACTAATTTTCCAACTGTATTTCCTTAAAAATAATCTAAGGTAAATTTGAAATTGGTCAAAAACAATTTACTTGGGTTTACTTGCTCATTTGTGAGGGCGGAAAATAGCAGATGGAAATAATTGTATTTCCCTTTCACTTTCCGGACACGTGCTTATCCTCCCGCAATAGTCCACGTTTGCCCGATTCTAGTCAGTCACTTGTGTCATTCAAATTTCTCTACTTACTAAATTCTATATATTTTTTGGTTTTAATCATGAATTTTAACTCGGCAAATTTTTGATAGATATTTTTTCCCGCTTAAAATGTTATTTAAAAAAAATCAAATGCATTTCTTTTCTTTCTCTAAAAAAACGGTTCTTATTATATTATATTATTTAAAAACTTTTACCAAAACAAAAGCCATAAAAATGCTGTCTTTTTCTATTCTTTTCATGGTAGCTGCTCGACTGAGCCCCACTCTCTAGCACCCCCTCCATTCACAGACTCGTCTAACTACAACCACTGTCAATAATTCCCCTTTCTCTCTATTGTGTAACGTAAAACTAAACGGAACTCCCATAAACAAAGTTTCTTTCTCAGAATTACCCGTCGATGGAACTGGAACACACTATCACGGGGTTGCTTCCCAGCTAGCTGACTACAAAATGGTCATTTTCAAGTCCAATGTTAACAAATTCTTGTCGAGTCGCCCTCTTAATCAAATTCAACCCATCGTCTCCAATCGTTCAAAGTGTTGTTTCACCATCCACCTGACAAACACATTAACCCCTATCCTCGAGTGGCCTTTTGGCCTTGATGAACGGCGACTTGTTAGTATATAAAAAAGCCAAATCCTTGAATCTTTTCTCCATGTTGAATCGATTAAGAAACATTCGTTCTGGAATAATCTCCATTTAAAGGAGTGTTCCTCTTTCTTTGGGGTGGGCGCGATTATCTCAAAATGGAACTGTTATAGTTTTTTTTTCTCTTTTTTTGTGTGTGTCTCTTTCTCTTTCTCTCTCTCTCTCTTTCTCTCTCTCTTTCTCTCTCTTTCTCTCTCTCTTTCTCTCTCTTTCTCTCTCTCTTTCTCTCTCTTTCTCTCTCTCTTTCTCTCTCTTTCTCTCTCTTTCTCTCTCTTTCTCTCTTTCTTTCTCTTTCTCTCTTTCTCTTTCTCTTTCTCTCTTTCTCTTTCTCTCTTTCTCTTTCTCTCTTTCTCTTTCTCGCTCTCTTTCTCTTTCTCGCTCTCTTTCTCTTTCTCGCTCTCTTTCTCGCTCGCTCTCGCGCTCTCTTTCTCGCTCGCTCTCGCGCTCTCACTAGGACTAGATTTGACATGGCGTCAATTTAACGACGGAGCACTTAAGATGGGTGCGAAACTTAACTTGATCGGTATTCCCCTGTGGGAGCGCCTCAGGCGACCCGCAATACCCCCCCCCCTCCTACCGAAGGAGAAAGTATTGTCTGAGTGGACCGAATTTCACTCTTAATTATGAAGACCCATATCCCGTATATTCTATTCCAACAATGTGCACCAACTACTTATTAATCCCATACCGGATGAGGGGGGGGGGGGGGCCGTAGATATACGTTGCTCTTAAACGTTCCGTTTTCGCACGTGTTCCGTATTGCTTATCTCTCTTGTAACTATTTTGTTGACTTTCCCATTTTATTGTGCCAATAATCGCCGAATGACACCGAAGAATATGGGATTGGCGGACGAGAGATTTTTGAGTTATATTCGTTTTTTATTTTTTTTATGTTTAAGTATTTTTTATTCCCTAAAAGAGAAAAGCCAGCAAAATCAAGTACCCTCATCCCCCGGGGTGGGACTTTTTGCTTTCGTAAGACTTATATAAATTCAAGCCAAATCTTGTATTTTATCAGTTGCAGTTAAATTAACATTTCCTTTTTCAAATCCAAATATAACCAACTTCCTGTCTTTTTTGGTCGGCTTTTTCTTCTATTGTAGGAGTTGTCTAATTAAAGAAACAGAATAAGGACATGATTCTTGACTCTCCTCTTTCAAGATAACAGTTAGATCATTGACAATCATTACTATTACCGACATTAATTATTTTACAGTTGGAAAATTAGTCAAAAACAATTTATTTTGGTTTGTGAATTTTCTTTTAATATTAGTTATTTTTGTTTACGTTACTGACGAAACAAAAATGACTACTTTACTCAGATCCGATATTTACATTTTTGTTTCGTCAGTAGCGTAAAACAAAGATGGCTACTTTACTCAGAATCAACATTTACAGGTACTGTAAATACTTATAACTTTTAAATATTAAATATTTTTCTTTTAACGCAAATAGGTCACAAATGAGTGGGTAAAGCCAAATAAATTGCTTTCGACTAATTTTCCCAACAGTATTTCTTTTAAAATAATTTACGCTGTTGATAGAAATGATTACCGATAAAATGTTTGCGTCTTTAAAAAGAAAAACAGTAATTATAAAAACTATTTTTCCTATTAATTAATACGAAAAATAGTTTTTATAATTATATTTTTATTTTGTAAGATGGTGTTTGATATTTTAAATGTAATCTGTACAAAAAAAAATCGATAATATCTCATTTCTTTTTCGCAATTCATTATTGTAAGTTTATTAATGCCACAAGGTCAGGTGTGTTTTTGGAAAGCCAGCGAACTAGGATTAGCGCGCTCTGGCCTAAAAAAAAAATGCCTGAGCAGTCCCGTCGGCATTCCCCAGTAGGGGCGCCTCAGGAGATTAACGATAAACTAACCCCTTCTCAAAGAGAAGGTAACGCCTGGGAGGGTAGACCTCCCGAGACTAAACAACCATACCTCGGCCGGTTAAAAAGTAGTATAGTATCATGAACATAATGCGATATCAAAAATTGTTTTTTTTGTTGTTAAATATTAGTAAATGAGGAACCATTTCGAGTTGTAATGTATTTAGTTTTAAGAACACGCTTGAAATGTGTAAATAATCGCTAGAGAAAAAAATTTAACACAAAAAACAACATAAAACAATATTTATCGCATTATGTTCAATGTTCATGATACGATACTATTTTTAACCCGACAGAACAGGGTCAGATGTCACCACGCCCCCTCTGCCAGACTGATTGTCGAAGACGTATCCCCGACTTGTGTGAACACACCTATACCACAAGCTGTGTCAGGTACGGCGTCGTCGTCGTCCTTTCTCACTCCAATTCATCTACTGTTTATTTAAAAATTCAATAATAAAGTAAAATGCTGAAAAATATGAATAAATTGTCAAACGTATTCACTTAATCAATTGATGTTCTGAAGTTTCCTACAAAAATATCTTGTCTAATTATTCGACCCCGAAAACAAAAAACCTCAGGGTGTCCAGTCCCCAAACTCGTCGATTGGAATAAAATAAACAAATCTTTGGTTAAAAAATTGAAATGCTGTGGTAAAAAGTCAACAACAATAATGTAAACACGTGACCACACACTTGAAGTATTCTTTTAATAGTTTTTATAAACTTGCCTTCTCCCGGGAGGCAAGTTAAACACAAGGTTCGTTTTTTTGTATGTGGAGAAATCCAGCTTCCCCGAAACGGGGCACTATGGATTGGAACACATTGAAATTGTCTCATTTTAATAGTTTCTCTTTTTATAAACAAGATTTTTCAAATTAGTAGTCTATTTTTATCAGAAAAAAGAAAGATTAATTGATTGCGTGATCTCATTTCGTGTGAAAATTGTGTTTCGTTCTCCCACATGTGTCTGTCTTTCTCTGCCATTGAAACATTATCTTAACCAAATTCTGTTTTATAACAATTTGGTTCAAATTTGCTCCCAAACAACGTCAATTAAAAAAAACAACTTTAAAACCATATTTTCGTTTAAAAACAACAACAAAAAGACCCATGGCGTAACGGATAACGTACTAAGTAAAATTAAGGTCTAGGTTCAATCCTCGGTGCGGGCGATACTAAGAATACAATTGCGAATTACTTAAGACCTTTACCAGGTCGTGGTGGACGGAACGAGAGCATGCTGCCCCCGTGGATTCCGAATACCGTGCAGATTCCCGAGTTCGACAGAAATATTCGCGAGTTCAAGATACACATGAAGAAGGTCGAAGGTTACATCGACCGAAACGTTGTGAGAATAACTCAAGATTAGAACTAGTCCGAATAATCCAAATTATACAAAAAAAAATATGTCTCTTTCTAGAAAGTGTTACCATGACTTGTTTTGTTCGCGTAGACGATTAAACTAAAACTAAAACTAACCGTGTTTGGCACTTGTGCAGTTTAGTAAACAGCGGCAGATAATCCACAGGAAGTAACGATCGTTAGATTAAAACATATTAATGAATATAGTTTCTGAAATAAAAACTTTGTAATAGAATAAAGTTTATTTTCAATAAAGAAACATTGTAATAAAATATAGTGGCACTTCTGCAGTTTAGGGACGGGCGAATTTATTTGTTTTAATTTCAGAAGAGCTACAATAGTGTAGGGGGGCAGACAACCCTTTTTTTTTTTTCGTTTTAGTACATAATTTCTCCGTGAATGGCCTGAATATAATTTTTTTTATTTTCAAAATTAAATCCAGAATAAAAAAAAAGAACTAATACAAATTCAATTAGTAAAACATTTATTGTAGAAATTAAAATTTGAAAGTCAACAATATTTTTTTTTCAAAACGAACATTTTTTTTAATTGAATTAAAACAGTCATCTTGTTGGGGTTATTTTTTTTAATTTTTTACAGTTTAAAAATAAAATAAAACACGGAGTCTTTATTTACAATATAAAAAAATTAATCGCGCATATTCAGGGATTCACGTCGATTTTCTGAGAAATTATTTACTAAAAGGGGGAGGGTTGTCTGCCCCTTACACTTTGTAGCTCTTCTGAAATGAAAAAAATAAATAAATTCGCCCCGTCCCTAAACTGCAGAAGTGTCATATTTTATTACAATGGTTTGACCAAAATGTTACTTTATTGAAAATAAACTTTATTTTATTACAATGTTTTTCTTTCAGAAACTATATTTTATTAAATAAATAAATATATTAAAATGTTTTAATCTAACGGTTATTACTTCCTGTGGATTATCTGCCGCTGTTTACTAAACTGCACAAGTGCACCGTGTTTAATCGCCAGACAATTCATTTATTACAAAATCAATGAAAGAAACCGGGTTCAATTGTCCTATAAGGACCGTTAGAATACCTAACCTCTTTTATTTGGCATTCTCCCAAATGTTCGATAAAATCTATTTGTTTGTGAAATGGTATTTTTGTATCGCGAAAACACTTTCTAATTTAGTATTTGCGAGAAATAAAATAAAAAATTTTTATGTGAATTTATTTTTACCTGTCGCGCCATTTTCTTTTTGATTAAATCTTTTTATTTTCGTCTTTCAATTTGTTAAATTAAGTTAAAATTTGTTTATTTTACGCAAGAAGAAAATTAAAAGTTTATTCTTCTTGTGTGGTATACAATTTCAAAACGGTAAACATATTTTTCTACCAGAATATAAAATATTATATTATATGATTATTATAACATGTTGGATTCTCAATTCTTTAAAAATTAAATTAGAATTTTATTTCACCACAAGAAATACAATCTAAGACCAAAAATCAAATTTATTGGGAATTGTGTCGAAAACCAAGCGAAATTCGAGATCTATTCTAACAGTACCTATAATAAAATTGAACAGAAACCTGATGCTGTAGTGTTACTGTTCTTTAGTATTTGTAAGAAGAAAAAGAAAAAGAAACGTTTTCTTTAATTATTAATTACTTTACAGTGCTCCTTATTTTTTTTAATAAGTTAGGTTTGTTAAAAAACAGGATATAAAAAAACTAAAAGCATTTTAACTATAATAGGGCTGAAAATTGTTTTATGAAAATTTACTATCGCTTAAAATGAACAAAACAACAACGAAAAACGTACGTGTCATTCGTCGGTTTCGCATTAAAAATGAATGAATGAACATTGAACAAGCCAATTATGGTTTGAATTACGTCATTTCGCGACACATTTATTTATATAAAGTTAGGTATGTGTATATGTTCATATATTGCTATGTATTGAAACACAGCTGCTAGGCGTTAGGGTCCAAATGTGGGCTATATTTAGTTTAGTTCTATACTAAGGGGATAAAAAAGAATTGGAAGCCTTTCGTGAAAATTTAAATACCTCCGACTTAAGTGAAATTTCTACATTAGGTATTAGACAACGATTAATAAAAATTCTCCAGATTTCAGGGTTTTTAAATTTTACTTTTTAATTTTTAATTTTTTTTAATTTAATTTTTTTATTTTTTTTATTTTTATTTTTTATTTTTTATTTTATTTTTTTATTTTTTTTTTTAGGAGACATCATATGGGCACAACCTCCCATTTGAAAATTTAAATATTTCAGATTTGCATTAAATTAGGCATCAATGAAGCAATTTCGGAAAACTTAAGCCTAAGCCTTAAATTTTAAACATTTTCTAGAATCAAAATCATGTAAAGGATTCTAAGCATAGGGTTTAGTCGCATTGTGTTCATGTTAATCTTCGTAAGGGGGCATAAACGTGGTACTCTATCCAGAAAATTACTTTTATCCGCCCTGGGACGGGTATTTTTTTTTGTGTGTGTTATAATTTTTTTCAAATATTTTAAAATAATGAGATTGTTATTCTATAGTGAAATGTGCTCAATATTGGGGATAGAGCATTATTCTAGTCAAATGAAAGTGAAAAATAAACCAATGTAAAGTTACATACAAACAAAGAATAGTATAAAATATTTTTGTCTTTAAACCATGGTTTTTCAAAGAAACGAATCTTCAGAAGAAAACCCCAATTATTTAGCAATAAAAGCTTTGGTTTCAATTATTAATTTGAAAAAGTTTATCAGTCATGTCTGAAATCTGAAGACAAAGTGAAAGAAAACGAAATATACTTGAATAAGGGATAGAAAGTTTTTTGCAATAGTAAATCCACGGATATGTTATGAGGTATCAACAGGTATCATCCGTTGGAATATTAAATTATATAAATAAATATATTGGACCCCCCCCCCAAAAAAAAAATGGGTGAAACAATCAAAATTCAATATATGTAAATAATTTTTGCCTCCAACATCTTCCTTGGCAGTGTTATGAGCATAATAAGCTATGTGCAAAGTAGGAGAAAATCTCTTTTTCTTTTACTTTGCATATATGCTAGATGTAGAACAGTTAAGGTAGCATGCCCAGTTCACAGGAAAACAAGGATGTGATAAAAATGGACTTAAGAGAAAGAGGGATAAAGACCTGGTAGAGATAGGTTAGTTTGGAGGTCAATTTCTTAAAGCCATCCAACACATGTCAGCGTGTAAAATGGACGTTAAACAAACTGATATCTGAAGAGTGATTGACTGAGTTCTGGAGGGCAAGGAACATAGACTAGATACTCTTTAATCCTACGATAAAATAATTTCTTCAAATAAGCATTTCATCTTGAACGTTTTGGGAGAAGTGGATTTCTGGTTTTTCGCTCTCTGTCCTACTCTTACACGACTACACAATCGCGACTCATTCATACAATGTTCCTTTCGTACTTTCACCATTTGGCCATCACTTTAACCTATCCAATTACCATAATACCACATTTACTCCATGGATTACCTTACTGAAAATATCACGGATGGTTTCAATCAGTCTCATTTACAATTTTCAACTTATAAATAATGATGGTGAGTGGGACAAGAAAACCACTCAAAAAGAAAGAAAAACTAAAAGTCGGGGTCAGATTAATAAGACCTTCCCAACCCCCCCCCCCCCAAAAAAGCAAGTCTAGACGATTTTCTGTTAACTTGCAGCTGAAATGTTAAACGACGGCTTGTAGTGAGAAGAGCCGAGTTTGAAATGAAAGATGACGGTCCCTGTTAGGCTTCTTATTGAGTGGCCATGACATGGTCCTCTCCCTAGAAAGTTGATCGTATCAATTCAATTGTTAACAAAAATTTTTAATAAAACGGATATGCACATACATTGGAAGTTAGTCGTTTGCAAGTGAGTCTGCAAAGATTTTGGAAGCGGGTCGATTTTTTTTTTTTTTTTTTTTTTTTGCAAACGAGTCCACAAAGTTAGTCGAACTATTGGTACAAGTGAGTCTGCACTGTTTGAAGCAATAAGTTCAACGTATGTACAATTGTGCACCAAGACAGAAATAACCCAAACTTGTCACTTTCTTTTAGATCCTTTTTGCACGTCAACAATGTGCTCTGATCACCGATCCGATGGGAAAATGGTATCTGTCATTGGCGGCATATCATGAATTTGATGGTGTCTTGTCAAATATTATTGTCGGCCATATTGTGTTTTTTTTTTTCCAAAATAACTACGTTCCACATGTACGATTCAATTTGCTATAACTGTAAGATAATGAAGAGTGACAAAAATGAATCGTGGACGAGTCCATTGTGGGTGGGACGTCGAGAAAGAAAGAAAGCGACTTGATAACAGTTAAAAAGTAGAACGTTGCGCAGTGCAGGCGAGACTTGAAAGGCGGCGGTTTCAGAAATGTGAAGAGCTGGAGTGCTTGGTGATCGGAATATGGAAGTACCGGAAGAATGGGAGTTTACCAATGTTTATGGCACCAATGAAGCTTTATTGGCTATGGTACCCAAGCCCGTCTTGCTGTTAGGCTTTCGTGTCCGCTGACTGCGACTGATAAGCAAGTTGGTACCCTGAAGGAATCCTCTGACTTGTATTTCATCAAACAGATAATTGGAAGTGCTTGTGGAACAATTGCTTCAGTTCACGCTCGGATAGACAATGCAGAGCCAATTGCTTTCCAATCGGATGTATATATGAACGAGTTTCTAGCGGAAACCAAGTCTGTGACCTCAGCAAGAAAAAAGACTTTCATGAGACAAAAGTATGTCAAAAGATTTTGTTTTATGTGTGTGCGTAGCCGGCGTAAACCATCCGGTGATGGGAAATAAAGAAAACCAAAGTTTTTCCATATACGTTCTGTTCTTTGTCATTCTTGTTGGATCTTACCGGGTACCCCGAAAGAACGGGTAATGCAACATAACTCATTAAATTTTAGTTATTATTATTAAAACATGATTTTAAGTAAAACTAACTTGTTAGGGTTAGGGTTAACTAATGGTGAAACGCAGTTCATTGAAAATAATGTACGCTTTTAGACGAGAAAATTACCATTTCTTTTTCATCTGTTGAGCAATCGTTACGGTTAGCTTCTTTCTGATGCAGACAGAAATACAAGCCAGTTTTCTCTTAATAGGTATGTCCCTCACAACTCTATCCATGTTTTTTAGTTGATCAGTTTGGCTAGAATCAAAGTGTTGTATCTGTTCTGTCTCAGGAGCCCTATCCACGCATCCATTGCCCCCCCCCCCTCCGTCTTTCAGAGGCAGATTGGTTTATAGCCTGTCACCTGAGGCGTCTTCATTCGTGAGGTAGTGCCGATAGGGCTATGCAATTATTTTTTTAAATTCCAATCCAGTGTGACCCCCCCCCTCCCCAGCCCCGTTTTTTTTTTTTTTTTTTTTTTTTTTTTAGAGCTGGGTTTTCCACATTAAAAACTAACCTTGTGTCTAACTTTACCCTCATGGGGAGGTAAAATAAATAGGGGCTGTTAAGTTTGAAACGATTACTCATCCTGAAACATCAACTATTATTTTTATCTAATATGTAAAGTAGAGACGATTTTTTCCCCTGTGCCTTCTCGGAGTATAGGAAAATAACCACATGCATTACAGGCTACTAAACTTACCACTATACTACACTTATTCACTCGAGCGTGTTTTAGTAAATGTGTTATTATTTTTTTCTACCTAACACTAAATATTACATTTGGCCCACCATCAACGTCTCTCCGAAAAACCAACTCCATATAGGTGGCAGCAAAAACTTTTCTCCCTAACAATTCTGTACTGTCACTCTACTCATCGACACTGGGAACTAATACACACAGTTTAATTTTCACAAAACACCGGTTCTTATTTATTATTTGCCTGGTATTAATTTACTACATTATATAAAGCAATACGCAAAGACTTAATGACCGATCGCGTTCACTCCGATAATCAAGCTTAGCTTAATTTCCCTATTTTCACATGTATTTTTAACTCGAAACCGTGGCGCAGTTGTTAGGAAGGCAGGTTTCATGATCGCCAGTTTCAGCGTTCGATTCCATTCTACTCTACCACTTTTTTCTTTTTTTTTTTAAATTTATAACATTCGCCAACACAATATGGGGGGGGGGGGAGAAAGAACAATAGAGGCTGTTTCTTTTTTTATTCGACGTCATGCAAGAGGTAGTACTTTCTCCCGTGCAACGCCGGGCGACGGGTTCCACTAGTTATATATAAAGTAAAGTCCCCTATTTCTTTGACCGGTATAGTTCCAGAAACAAAAGCTAAATATAGAATTTTGCTTTTGTGTGCGTTTTAGTAACTTATTTGTATGTTATACCAGAAAAAAAGTTTAGTTTTTAGATTAACTAATTTTCATATTTTATCTGCTCAGCCGTTCTCTCTTTGCTAAGTAATTTAAGCACAGGAGTAGGAATGACTAACTCTCTCACAGTAAAATTCCTCATCCTTCGACCCATTACAACATAAAGATTTACGGAAGAACTCTTATTAGAGTATGTTTTTCATTTTACACAGTGCATTTGCACACTTCACATTAATCACTACGCCGAATAGTGATTACATGGCTATTAAATAGACAAAATTACAATTGTTTTCTGATTGTAAATAATACAAGAAAAAACAAAACAAAACAAAACAAACATTCTTCCAAAGGACGTACTTAGGATATATGTAAAAATACCCAAACATTAGTTTGCCCCCCCCCCCCCCCCCCCAAAAAAAAAACTTCCAAACAATTCATCGCTACTGTTTCCCTTTCATTGGAAAGATGTCTGGAAGAGCCAAATACCTCCTGGAGTACTGTTGCCACATCTGGGGAGGTGCTGCTCAGAGCACTTTTCCTGCCTTGACAGAGTACAAAACCGACTTTGAAATCTAGTGGCTGATGCCCTTTTTACCTCCCTGTGGTATTCGTTATTCTCCATCTTTGCATAAGGATGTTTTGCTTTGATCGTAGATGTTAGCCGATTAAGCGAGCTGCTTTTGTTGCCGTAGGCTTCTATTTTTACCGTTCACCGTTTGTTACGAAACCGATGTTCCCTTTTCGGTTCCCCGAGGTACCAGTTGTCTGGGGCAGGTTCTTCCAACTTCAGGTAGGGTATGTGTGTGTCTGGTGTTAGTATCTTGAGGAAGACATTTTTATTTTTTAAATACTATGAAATTTTCTTTTCTTTTTAATGTTATCATCTTTTTTTTCTTCATTTTTTAAATTTTTTATTTACTTATTTTATTTTATTTATTTGTAGTGTTATAGTGCATACTCCTTAAATCTGTGAGGAATGGGGCATCCCGGTTGGATTGTCTCAGTGAGGGCGAGGATATTTTGAGTCGTGTTGTTCATGTGTAGGTTGAGTCGTTGTGTTCGTGACGTGTCTGGGAATGGTTGATTGATTGGTTCATCATTATCTGAGTCAATGTGGGTTTTATGGTCAGTTTCAATATTCGTATGTCTTCGGAATCTCTTGAAGAAGCTGCTGTTCCTTATAATAAGGTTGTTCCTTCGCCTGGCAGTAATTATGGATCCTTTCTGCTGTACGACTGTCAGGAGTTGAGGATTTTGAAATTGTGTTATTCACGACAGTATGACCGACACTAATGCGGCTTTGTTTAACATAACACCTTCGTTCCACGTATTGCTTCATGCCAGCCTTAGCGTGGGTGTTGCGCTGTCTTATGTGAAAGTCATTTGGTTGGAGTCTGATTAAATGAGGTAGTCTATTTTTCAGATGCCGTCCAAAGAAGGTTGAGGCAGGTGGGATGCTAGTTGTTGAGTGAGAAGTTGTTCGATAGTCCAAGAGAAACTTATGGAGTTCCTGTTCGTAGTTCATACCTTGTACATGCACCGTCTTTATACATTTTTTTTGCCGAGGAGACATTTTAAGCGGTTTTCTCATGAGGGATGAGGGTGGCAATCTGGCAGTCAAAACAGTTTTTAATGCTTCTAAACCAGACTTTCTCTGAGAGCTGTTGTCTTCACGATTCCCTGATGTCCAGTGTGTGCAAGTTTAACAGCTTGTGTGTGAAGTGTCTTCGGAAGGACTGTGTGGTGATATTTGAGAAATATACTTGCATTGTGTGCAAATGACAGTTCAGATCGACACTAGAAGAGTGGAATGTTGGTTTGTCAACATCATCTTTGTTGATATGCCATTCGTTGGTAACAAATGCTCTAATTACCTGCGGTGAGCATTGGGTCCTTTGTTGTTTCCGAGGCGACATCATCTGCTGTCACCGCTTTGGGAGTTGACGTAGAGATAATGTAGTTTAGGTTCTCCTCTGCAATTTCTTGTTCTCTGGTGACAACTCAAATAGTCAGCAGAGTAATCATTACCTGGGCGGTAGCGAACTGTCAATTCATATCGTTGGGTTCTCAGCACCCCAGCACTCGATGCGCGCTGACAGTTGAGCTCGGGCATTATTAAAAATTGATGTAAGCGGCTTGTAGTCACTATAGACAATAAACGGGGCATGAAAGATATAAATATGGAAGTACTCACTTTTTGCCCATGTTATCGCCAGTGTTTCACGTTCTGTTTGTGAATATCTCTGTTACACTGGTGTTACACTGGTGTTACAGCACAACTTGCAAACTGAGTGACACGTCCTTCTTGGGTAAACACTACTGAAATGCCTACTGGACTGCCGTCTGTGTAGATTTCCGTTGGTTAGTTCAGATCGAAATAGGCCAAGGTGCACGCCTTACCCAATTCTGTTTTTAACTTGCTGAGGGCATCGGCGTGATGCTGTGTCCAAGTCCACGAGATAGTCTTCTTTGTTAGTTAACATAAGTCAAGAGTGATGGTTGCATAATTTGCGATGAAGTGTGCTCCACAGAAGTTGGTCATTCCGAAAGAGGCTGTGAATTTCTGACGCGTTCTTTGGAGTTGGAAGGTCCAAGATCAACTTGATTTTGTCATTGCTTGGCTTGATGATCTCCTTCCTGAAGAATTCGAGTGACTCCTTATACTCACACTTCTCTGCCTTCAGGGTGAGACCATTCTCTCGAAGTTGTTAAAACGTTGCTTGAAGGTTAGCATCATAATCTTGTTAGCATGTTCCAAAGCAAAGGATGTCGTCGCTGATGTCGACACTACCTTTGATGCCTGTAAGGGTTTGACAGTTAGTCTCCTGGAATATTTTGCTTGCTGTGCTGACCCCAAGCCTAGGTGCGTTGCAAAAGTTGTTATATATCGTGATTCCTCAACTAACCCTAGCTGGTTGTAACCTTGGTTAAGGTTTAATTTGCTGAACACCTTCGCTCCGGACAGCATGGTCTTGAGTTTGTCGAGCATTGATATTGAGTGGCGCTCTCTTTTTATGGCCTTGTTTGTCACATGAATCTATGAAGACTCGCACCTTTCCTGGTGATTTCTTTGGTACCACAACAATTAGGGATATCCATGAAGTCGGTTGACTTGCCTTTCCAATCACTCTCAACTCCTCGTCCTTTTTGATCTGTTGATTAATGTGTTTTCGCACGTCAAATGGTACATGTCGGTATTGTTGAGCAACAGGGGGAATGTCTCTGTCGATGTGTAGTTTGATTTGTGGGTCCTTAAGTTGTCCGAGGCCATCAAAGAGATTCGTGTATTCCCCTATGAGTGCGCAGACAAAATCTGGATGACAAAATATCTTCTTCTTCAACACTTGGCTGGTTGCTCCAACAGCAATGTTGAAGTGTGGTAAGTGCTCGCTTTTGCTGGTAGCCTTAAACACATATTCTGTTTCAGCGTTGGACACGCCGTCATCTTCAAGGTGGTATACACTCCTGTTAGGCATTTGGCTGCATCTCGCTGAGAAGTGCGGCTGAGAGGTTGGCAGTGGTGCAGACTGCGCTTGCCTACATGTAAACCCTGTGTATCGCTTTATTGCAGGTCAATATTTTTTTAATTTTGAAATTGCTATGAAACGCAGAGAAGTGAAATTTGGTACAATGGAAGAGCATAACAAAGTGCCTTATTTCCCTGATTTTTGTGGAATTTGAACAAATATTTTGAAAGTTATGCTAATTTTTCTATTTTCTGGTAATTTTAAGTGTGTATCACTTTATTGCAAGTGTCTAAAAATGTATATTTTCGGTAATAAAACAATATTCTAACTTCATATTTCTATTTATATGAAATAAAGAACATAACCAGTAACAATATTAACCAAAAACAAGAACGAATTTCACATTATTTTGTTTAAGGAAATATTTATTTATCAACATAACTCCCATGCTTCAAAATCACTTTGAATAGCCTCTTGTCAACTGATGATGTCAATCGGCGGATTTGAGATGATGTGATGCTATAGGAAACTTCCAAAATCTTCCTCCAAAGTTCATCCTTCGACGAAAATTGAACACCTCCTTCATAAACTTTCATCTTTATTATTGACCAGAGCTGCTCAATTGGATTTATATCTGGAGAACAAAGTGGCCATGTCATCAAATTTTCTCCACTAATGACTAATGACTTAAGGTAGGATGCCGTAGCCTTGGCTGAGTGGGATGGCGCATTGTCGTGCATAAAAATCAATTTGCGGTGACGCGCCAATGGAAGGTCATCAAGCCATGGTGACAAATGCTCATTTAAAAATAAAATATAAGACTGGCTTGTCAGTTTGACACCTTCTGGCACTCGAAATGGTCCAATTAGTTCATCGCAGATTATTCCAGCCCAAAACATGACACTTCCACCTCCCTGTTGACGACGGAATCGATGAGGGGTAGGGAATCCAAGAGGACTCCAAACTTTGGCCAACCAATCTGGTCCATCAAGGGTTGCTCTGGCCTCATCGGTGAAAAGAACATTTTCAAAGCTGGTTTTCATGTATTTCTGAGCCCAAGCCAAACGTTTTTCCTTATGAGTTTGGTTTAAAACCGGTCTTACTATGGGCTTAATGCTTCTTGCAATTTCGTTTAAGACATTGCAGCGTGTCTTTCTGGACAAGGAAGATATTCCAGCCTTGTCAAATATAGCAGCACTGTTGCTGCCCGGCTGCTTGATAAGTTGACGGCGAATCTTTCTAACATCACGAGCAGAAACTGACTTTCTTGTGTTTTTGTCCTTCCTTGGTTTGATGTTTGGATTTTCAACGAATGAAGACAATGTTCTTCGATCTCTTCCAAGCTCCTTGGCTAGATCTACGAGAGATAAACCTTCTGCAAGGCCTGCAACAACACGCGCCTTTTCACTAGCTGTCAATCGACCCTTTCTAGGCATTTTGGGAGACCTGCAATAAAGTGATACACACTTTAAATTAACAGAAAATAGAAAAATTAGCATAATTTTCAAAATATTTGTTCAAATTCTACAAAAATCAGGGAAATAAGGCACCTTGTTATGCTCTTCCAGTGTACCAAATTTCACTTCTCTGCGTTTCATAGCAATTTCAAAATTTAAAAAATATTGACCTGCAATAAAGCGATACACAGGGTTTAGGTTGAGAACGGAAAACAGAGGCAAGGGAGATTCCATTTTGTGCACGTGTTGCAACGGCGGTTGTACGCTGGACAGCTCTGTTTACCGTTAGGGTGTGGCCACGTGCCGCCACAGTTGTGCCACTTGATTGGTTGGATTCTTTGTGGTTGGTTTGGTGGTTGGTGGTGCCTTGTATCAGCACTGACGCAATTAACATCAGCAGAATGCTGGAGTTCATACATCTGTTGGGACTGGGATGTCAGTATTTGCAATGTTCTGGCGAACTGCAGTAATTCTTGTAGTGTTAAGTTGGGGTTGATAAGTTCCTTTTCTCAAACCTTGTTCGATTTACAACCCGTGATAATTTGTGACTTTATCTCCCCGTCGATATGAGTAAAATTACACATAGCAACAAATGGTTTTAACTCGTGGTAAAAATCATTGATATCATCTGTTCTTTTGCTTCATTCGGCAAAACATAAATTTTGGATATTCGCAGTTTTCCAGGAGATTAAACTGTTTATGTATTGCGACCACTAGTTTGTCGAAGTTAGCTTTTCCCGCACATGGTTTTAATTTGTCGACCGTATAAGTCCTCACCACCATACGACATAAGTAATGCCGCTCGGCGTGAGTCGTCTTCGATTCCGTGGGCTATGAAATGAGTTTGAAGATGCCTCACCCATTTGTCCCAACGTAAAGCTTTGCTGTCCGAACGACAGTATAATTTAGGGTATGTTGGTATAAACGCAAATTTTAATTTTAATTTTTTTAGTCCACACATGCCCCCCCCCCCCCCCCCGAGGTGATAGACAAATATGATAATCCAGTACCCCCCCCTTTTTTTTTCATCTCCCCTTCGTCGCCAGTGTGGTATTCGTTATTCTCCATCTTTATGTAAGATGTTTTGTTTTGATCACAGATGTTAGCCGATTAAGCGAGCTGCTATTTTCACTGTTTGTTACGAAACCGGTGTTCACCCCCTTTTCGGTTCCCCTATGTACCAAATCGTCAGGGGAGTGTTATTGCCCTTTGATTGGGTTAGCTGTACATTACACTCCCTACTACCTCTTTCTTACATAAAAGATGTTGCTAGTCTTTCTCTACTCTATTATTATTTTAGGGCAGGTGCTCGACCGAGCTTCAATCTATGGTCCCCTCATACACAAGAACTTGTCTAGCTACAGCCACTGTCAATAATCTCTCTCTCTCTCTCTCTCTCTCTCTCTCTCTCTCTCTCTCTCTCTCTCTCTCTCTCTCTCTCTCTCAAAAACTAAACATAACTTCCATGAGCAAAGTTTCTTTCCAAGAACTACCCGTCTGTGGAACACAATACCACGGGGCTGCTTCCCATCTGATTACAAGTTGTACAACATAGTCGTTTTCAAGTCCAATGTAAACAAATTCTCGTTGGGCCATCCTCTTAATCAAATTCTGACAAATTTCCATCATCGGTACCAATCATCACCGGGGGGGGGGGGTCTCACCGTCCACCTTACGCTCATTAACCCTTATCCTCGAGTGGCATTTCGGCCTTGATAAGTTGTAACTCTTTAGTAAAAAAAAATATTAAAAAAATCCTTCTGAAATGAACTGAAGATCATGTTGTACCGGATAACAAGTCAAATAAGATGGCTTGTTCTCAACAATTGAGAATTCATACACGCACACATGCATGCACTATGACTCTTTCCCCCCCCCCCCAAAAAAAAGAAACAAACAAATAAACGGACATTTTTGAAAAGTGCGGTCATTTAACTGCCTCCCCACTTGATGCAGTGGGAAGCGGATAAATAGTGCCAATCGCCCTACCCGTGCACGTTTTATGCAGTGGATGGGGGGGGGGGCTGCTTGAGAGCATGGCATCTTAAGCAGGAGGTTTAATCGTAAAAAAAAAAAAAAAAAATAAAAAATAAAAAATCGTACAACACCCAAAGGCTCTGGTGCGATTGGCAAGTTTAAAATTGAAAAAAACAAACAAGCATGTTTTTGTTTTTTCCCTATGTTTAGAAAGAAAAGAAGCATGTTCGGGTTTCAGTTTAGTCACGTGGCTGTAATAGTTGTCCATTCTTTGACTGCGTGGACGATTATTTGTGGAAATGGTGAAATTAAATGTTCAAACTGTAGAGTTTAATTGTGGCGAACGGTTGAACTTTTTAAATTGAAGAAAGCGCAAAGAAAATCCGTCGCACTGCGACTGTTTCTTGTCGTCGTCGTCGGCGCATCTATGCGACACACAGACAACAGACAGACTTTAGGAAAATGCGGATCTCACCCAAATTCTTGATGAACACGTGGAATAATGATTATTAACGGAGAGCCATATAGCTAACCCTATTTTATGTATAGTTCGCCGCATTTAGCCGGCGTTTTCTAGCTGAAGACACATTGCCGGATAGACGGCAAAGAGAAAAAATAATTAAATATATAATCTCGTTCGTTCTCTCTCTATCTATCTATCTCACATACATACTTACACATACATACATACATACATACTTACACATACATACATACTTACACACACATACATACATACTTACACACATACTTACATACTTACACACACATACATACATACACCCACACATACATACTTACACACACATACATACATACTTACACACACATACACACATACATACATACATACTTACACCCACATACATACATACTTACACCCACATACATACATACATACTTACACCCACATACATACATACTTACACCCACATACATACATACTTACACCCACATACATACTTATACATACATACATACATACATAGTAAGTTCGATTTCGATTTATTATTTTTGTTCCTTCCAGCTTACATCCTACCCGGCACTTTGCATTGCCATCAGCCCTTTTAAAAACATACTACTAATATATATATATATATATATATACAATGAAAATGAAAATCCAAAGATAAATATTTTATCTTGGACCCTATCGTGATAAGGGGATGCTCGATATCATAGATAGAGCATTAATATAAGACATGATGAAAATGACATTGGACAATTTCTAATATTTATTAATTCATCAAGTGGCCAAGCAATACAATTTTTATCATATATAATTTTTAATAGGATTTTAAAAATTTCGTTTTGCTTTTTCTGTATTTTCTAATCGATTAATAATAAAACGAAAGTAATTCAATGTTTAGTTATGAAAGTTACGTATATGCTAGAAACACGTGCAGACACGAAACTTTGTCTCTATTCACTTGCCTCCCCACGAGGGCAAAGTTAAGCACAATGTGTAGAATATCCAGTCCCGCCAAAAGGGGTTCTCTGGGTGGGATAAAAATTGTCCCAATCGAAAAAGATTTCTCCTCCTCTGACTGAGAACAGATACCACACTTTGCTCAAAGGTTGAACAGTTGTCTGATAGTTTGAAGAGAAATAAAGGGTGGAGAGACGACGAAAATGAGCTCGGATAAAACATTTTTTTATCACTTTAGACCACGCTTTTGATGGCCTTGTCTAATTTGTTTTAAATAATGTAAATATTTTATATTTTCTGCAATTCAAAGTGTAGTATCTGTTCTGCCCTCGGACAAACGAGACATTCTTCTAGATTGAAGCAATTTTTATTTTTGTCCCAATGCAAAGTACTGCCCCATTTTTAGGGGCTGGATATCCCCTCGCATTAAACGATCATCTTCTTCACGGTTGGGGGGGGGGGGGTGAACCGTTCAACATCGGATACCTTCTTACCGGAAAGCCACGTTGCACCGACATGACCTTTTGATTCGCTAATTGCAAATTCATTTGAAAGATTTGACGAAAGTCTTTTAATGTTTGCAAATTTGAAAAAAAAAAAAAAAAGCGTTAAAAAATAATTTTCCATTTTCTCCACAGACAGAGGTTATATTCTTTTCTTGTGACGATTCGGGGCACATTTTCAATATCTATTGAACATATTACCAAGATAAGACTATTTTCGGTATTACGCCCCTCCCCCCCCTGTTCATTTTTAGTATAGTTACGCTCAGAAATGCTGTTCTTTGTGTTGCGAACAAAAAACAATACTTGACTCTAAATTGTATTTCTGACCATGAATTACTTTTTATGTTTTCGAAATCATTTTTGAAATTCCAACGGCAACGAAGAAATTATCGTGACGACGACGACCATTTTTATTATATAACGAGAGGGGGGGGGGGGGGTCAGAAATGTCCGACACGATGTTTACGTCGGACAATTCGGCATTCGAAACTGATTTAAAAAAACAACAACCTTTTCCTTATTGACAAATAAGAATTAAACTTTACAGACAAATTCATTTATTCTTATGTTCCTAAACCAAAGAGAATCTCTCAAGATAACCATTACTAAAAAAAAAAAAATGAATAATAAAAAAAAAAATGCGGAGGTTCGGAATTCGGAATAAAGTCCGCTTTGTTTTGGTGTTTTAGATGTGATGGTGAAGGAGTATCTTTTATATCCCCCCCCCCCCCAAAAAAAAATACAATCTCAAAATGTTTATTTTCATGCATCGGAAGCGGACTATGGTTCACTTTGCTATTAAACCTTCATTGTAAAATGAAAACGGACTTTATAGCCGGTGTAACTGTTATTTCGAATGAAAACGTCTTTTCTGTTGTACTTTTACGTAGAAATTATGGATTTCAGTGATACCGGCTCTAAAGTCAATTTCCAGTTCAGAATGAAGCTAGAATAATAACTGAATGACGAAAGTGCGAGAAAATCAAGAGGCTGGCGAGGTTTAGTTTTCGATAATCATCCTCTAAGCGTGACCATCTGCTTTATCTTTAAATAAAAATATAAAACTGTACTCCCAAACGCTGCGGCCCTCTATTCCGAACAACCTCGGCGAGGGAAGGGGGGGGGGGGAGAGCAATAACAAAAAAAAAGCAAAATTATTTAATTAGGCGAACCTTTACTTTAGGATTAAAAACTCATAGCACTTTCAAAATTTTATATTTTTGGAACATTTTTTCAGTCGAGGACTTTTGGAACTATAGTGAATAATCGTATTTCGTAAAATAATGAACAAAGAATTACATTTAGATTTTAGAGGGGAGATCACTTGCCTATAAATCTAACGTAAATTGACCACCCACCCACTTGGCCAAGATGAGGGTAAAAAAGCTCATAGCAGTGTCTAAAATTTATATTTTTGGAAAAAAATGTTTACATTTGTTTTTATTCGGACTACTATTCTCATCTTGATTGTTATATTCACAACGTTTCGACATATGTAACCTTCTTTGGGTACATCTTTTATAATTTGGGGACCTGTACGGAATCTCTAACCGAACAGTGAACCTTTATTTAATCAACGGGAGTGGATTGTTCTCATTACATTCCGTCATGGCATAA
>OY744519.1:23137128-23193812 GCA_963556195.1 Sepiola atlantica | reverse complement strand
TATTTATCAACGGGAGTGGATTGTTCTCATTCTGTCATGGCATAACGGTTAGGAACGTCGGTTAATCAGTAGGTCTAAGTAACCATCTTTTAAGGGGGTTGAAGGTTCAATCCTTACTATAGGCGATAATAACCAAGAATAACAAATTAGCACTAGCACTTCTACCCGATCATGGCTGGCGGAATGAGAACAATCTACCTCTATGGATTAAATAAAGGGTTCAGTTGGAAATTCTGTTTGTGTTACCAAGTTCGACTAGAAGGTTTCTAAGTCCCTGAAGAAGGTCGGGGATTACATCGGCCGAAACTTTGTCCAAAATGTTTTTGTTTTTTTTATATCGAAAAAAAAAATTTAGGAAATAAACAAAAACAAATGTAACATTTTTGAAAAAAAAAAAAAAAAATTTCACTATTGTTCCAAAAGTTCTCTCCTGAAAATTTTTTTCCAAAAATATAAATTTTAGATACTGCTATGAGCTTTTTTTACCCTGAACTTGGCCAAGAAATGGGTGGTCAATTTACGTTAGATTTATATAGGAAAGTGATCCCACCCTCTAAAATCTAAAATAAAAATACAAAAATATTTTAAATATTTTTATGGAATATGATTCACTACAGTTCTAAAAGTCCTCGACTGAAAAAAATCCCACCCCCCAATTTTTTTTTTTTTAAATGCTATGAGTTTTTAACCCTAAAGGTTCGTCTATAATTATATCTCTATTCTCTTTTTTAATTAAAATAAAAACAAAAGAAAACCAAAAAAACAAACAAAAAAACGCGTAATAATTCTAATTCACTTGTACTCATTACGAAAATCACTTAAAAAAACAAACTTCGGTCTACCTGTATTTTAATTTTTATATCGATATTTTTGGTTATCGAAAAGCTGATTCCATTATTGCGTGACATTGATAAAGGGCGGACGTTAACCTAAATTTGACCCATCTCCCAAGAAGGTCAGCCTCTCCTTTCCAAGTGCCCCCACACATACGAGAAGAGCCAAGGGAGCTATTATACCCCCCCACCCATCGTTATATTAAACCAACTTTTTGTTCTCGTGAGGGGGTGTGTATAATTAAGTGCCAGTATTTTCACAACTCCCGTCTATTGCTACCTCCCCCCCCCCTGAAGACCTATCAATATAAGATCTTCCCATTCTCCTCTGATGACTTCATCGTGGTACCAGACTCATCGCATTTCTTTCATTTGAAAGTTACATCAGGTTGAATTACTAAAAAAAAATCCCGGTCTTTCCGGCCAGGAGGATCAAAGCGTAGTAAATATTCTATTCTCAGTCGGAGGCGATTTTGATTTTCGTTGTTCGCAATGAGAGTACCCCTTTAGGCGATAGATTCTTCACATTAAAAACGGGACTTGTGTTTAACTTTGCCCTCATGGGGAGCTTAATAAAGAGTAACAGTATTCTCTTTCTCAAACTAGTCGTTACCATAGTTTAAGTCCAGGTGCACGTATTTCCTCTCTCTCTATTTTCCTATCCCCCCCCCCCCCACGCTCATTCAATAACTAAGCCAATTCTCATCTTGTTGTGGTGCAACACATGCCGCCGCCTTCTCGGCCCATCTGCTAACATGCCCCACCCCTCCCCCAATCGACAGAATGGGGCGTCAGTGTACTATAACAGTAGTAGTAGTAGCAGTGCTGTAGTAATTTCCTCTTTCTTTCCTACCACGTTGTGACTCATCCGTCTTGGATGACTTTTTTCTTCCCTCACTTTCTTTTAATTAAGAGAAAACTCCACAATGATGACTGGATTCTTGACTAAAGAAAACCATTTCTCTCGGTGCGTCTCTCTTTTTTGACGAACCGTCATAATTAAATGATTGAAAAACAAACAATGCCACGTTGTACCATTTTCTTTCTTTTTTTTTTTTACAAAGATTCGAGAGTTCTATCATAATTCAGTCGTGCTTTTCACTTTTTCCATTCTTTTCACATTTTCCTTTCTTTTCACATTTTCCTTTCTTTTCACATTTTCCTTTCTTTTCACTTTTTCCTTTCTTTTCACTTTTTCCTTTCTTTTCACTTTTCCTTTCTTTTCACTTTTCCTTTCTTTTCACTTTTCCTTTCTTTTCACTTTTTCCTTTCTTTTCACTTTTTCCTTTCTTTTTCCTTTTTTTTCTTACGACTTGCCACGGTTTTAGTGTTTTACCTTCTCTTTTTAGTGAGACATACACATACATATACACACACATACACATACATTCATATGTATATATACCCATACACATGATGATAATTATGGAAATAATATTCAAACGTGATGAAAAAAAATTAAAAATTCGATATATTCATCAACGTTTCGTCTTTATTTCAAGACTTCCTCAAGATGACTGATTTAAAGAAATAACAGAAGTCAATAATTGAAAATACGTGGTTCTTTTCACGCCACAAACGCACCACATATTTTCAAATATTGACTTCTGTTATTTCTTCAAATCAGTCATCTTGAGAACGTCTTGAAATAAAGACGACACATTGATGAATATATAGATTCCCGATTTTTTTCCTTTAATATATATATATATATATATATATATATATATATATATATATAATTACTATTTCATGTATATACGTGTATAATATATTGTGTATATATTTTTTCAGTACTTTAACAGTGCTCAATACGTGAGTAGAGCTTAGTAGTAGTAGTAGTAGTAGTAGTAGTATGAAAGTATATTTAAGTATAGTTAAATTTAACCTGATGATTACCTGTGGGAAAGAAACATGGACGCCTCTGTATAGCTTACTTGACATAGATATATTTTTACACTATATATATATATATATATATATATATATATATATATAAAACCGATCTGAGGCCCTGGAAGTTATTCAAGCATTGCGCTGTGGACGGTTTGATTTTTTTTTTTTCGGGGGAGGGGGGGGTACCTATATTGAGGTTGACCTAAGGATATGTATTCCACCGGATGTGGAGGATTCCCCCTTTTTCTTTCCCCTCCCCCCTTTTTGGATTGCACCGGACTTGATTCTTGTGGGGACGCATAAGAGCTACCACATATTACCGAATTGTTTGATCTGTCTTTTGAATTCGTTTTTCTTTTTCTTAAGTGATTTCAACTAGGTCAATCCCCTGTGGGGTGTTGTCAGTTGCTTAGGTCAGTATCTTAAGTTTTGTATCTCCCCTGATGAACTGCCTAGCAAGCACCTTGCTAGGTAGCGAAACACGTGTAGGGAACTATAACTTTACAAAATAAATAATAAAATAAAAGATGTTTTTTGTTGTGATGAATTCTCTCTGGAAAGAAATATCTTAGTAAACTCTCCAAATATGCATATAAATGCTCTGTACTCCATAATCGGGACTTAGCGAGCTTGTTTTTATTGGCCTTGTTCCGGACTTTACTGAATATACATTATTCTCAGTGAAACATCATAATATTGCGGTAATGGTCCTCTGAGAAGATTTTCTTTGAAAACTCATGAGTTAAGGACTTTAAAGAACTTTGCCTGAACTTTGAATTGTAATAAAATTTGATTTGTACCTAATTTTATTTTACTTTATCTATTGCTATATATATATATATATATATACGTTTAAATGGAATTGATTTTTTGGTTAAATCTTTAACAAGGTTTTTTTATTTTTAAAAATTTAATTAATCCTACTATTCAAATAAAATGAAAAGTTAAAATAAATCGATGAATATAATGTAAGAATTCATACGAATAAAATTAAAATAAAAACAAACTAAAAGAATAAAAATGCAAAATAAATAAATGGCAACTTTTCAGTTTAGTTAACCCATTTCAAAAATGCCGTCATACAAAATTTCCAAATAAAAAATATTTAAAAAAAATTAACAAAAACTGTAAACTCTTTTTATATAAAAATACTTTGAGTCATAACATTCAAATATTTTTATGAACATATTTTGAAGGAGGGGGCAATGAAACAATTCAGTTGTTGCCAGAATTCCAGCTAGACCGCACGTCATGTGTGGTTTTAAGGAATAGGGACACTAAAAATACTTGTTCCCCTGTAGTTCAGAAGCAACTCCCAGTTAAGGAATTAAAAATCCCTTGCGTTATGTAAATAAGATTTAATTCAAAGTTAAAATCATTCTGCTAAAAGAATAGTCTTCACAAAAAAGGACGACTTTAAAAGAGAATCTGTCTTTTAGTTCGTCCAAGTGCCACATTTTTTAGATGCCTCTTTATAAATGGTCAGTTGTTCTGTCACACTTCATTTGTTTTGTTTTACGGCATATCAACCATCTGTGAGTATTTAATGGCGAATAAAGTTGTCAAATATAATTCTATAGGTAGGATAATTATTTATATTCCTAGAATACATTGCTCTTTAAGAATAACCACACCCAAGCTGAAAAAGACTCCGAAAATCCTACAAGCAACAGACCTATATCACTAGTTTTGTGTTGTTTGAAATATAGTTGTCAAATATAATTCCCTATGTAGGGTAATTATTTATTTTCCTAAAATACATTGCTCTCAGAAAGAAAATTTCACACTGAAAGCAGAAACATTACTCTTAGAAGGGAACTCTACTGAGAGAGATCAGCATAACTCTCAGAAAAGAGATGTTGCTAGTTTAGAGATGTTGCTAGTTTAGAGATGTTGCTAGTTTAGAGATGTTGCTAGTTTAGAGATGTTGCTAGTTGAGAGATGTTGCTAGTTGAGAGATGTTGCTAGTTGAGAGATGTTGCTAGTTGAGAGATGTTGCTAGTTGAGAGATGTTGCTAGTTGAGAGAGGTTGCTAGTTGAGAGAGGTTGCTAGTTGAGGGAGGTTGCTAGTTGAGGGAGGTTGCTAGTTGAGGGATGTTGCTAGTTGAGGGATGTTGCTAGTTGAGAGAGGTTACACTTTGGCACTGATGATCTTCTTTGCTCTCAACGTGATTGACATTGAGCCACCTCCTCCTAGTAAAAATAATAAAAAGGAAAAATAAGGTTTTGATTTTTTGAAGAATCAGATGGAATGATACGGTTGGGGATAAACTTATAGATACTAGGGCATGACATGACCAGCCGATTGACTGGATCGGGCCTCTCTGACCTTACGCCTAACCAAAGTAAGGGCTGAAGTGTCTATTCACTGGTATCCTGTCCTATGGCACCACGTGTCGCCACCCACGGCTGACAAGTGACCCTGTTTTCGGGGGGGGGGGGGGTTCTACCCCTCTGCATGGGGTTGCAGTCGGCAAATTCTAAGTCCCGCTGACAGGGCAAACGCTTCATTTGGAAATAAAATATTCATCGCAAAACATACGATGGACGTATCCTAAGAATAGATCCGTTTTGCTTTAAAACCAGATGATTTTTTTTTTTTTTGCATGATTTCGCGATTCTTATGCACGTCTTGAACTAACCTTTTTACGATTAATTTTTTTTTTTGGAGGGGGGGGGGCAAGCCATGATAATATATATAATACTATTGCCAAATTAAACAAAATTGACAAAATGTTCGAAATCTACACAAACCCTAAAACCTTTTTCATTCTTTTCTCTTTTTTTCTTTTTCTCTTTTTCTTTTTTTTTTTTTGTAAGCATCTAATTTGTTTATCAGATTTAGTACATACCAAACTAATATTTATGACAGCTGAGCATTTCAGAATGACATTTTTCTACAGTCCAACGTATACCAACCTGTAAAACAGACGTTACATGACCGAAACGTTGTGAGAATCACATCCAATATGAGAACAGTAATCCGAAAAATCCAAACAATACAAATTGATCCGATTAGTTGTTATTATTATTAATATGCATTTGACTTACTAAGAGTGTTTTCTCCTGGAAGTGGAATTCTTTTTGAGAAGTTGATATGAAAAAAAACAATAACAAGCCGTGCGTGCGTGCGTAATCCCCCTCTGTATGTGGCGAGTGTAAAATGCAATAAATTTGGGCAACTTGGGGCATTTTTGACCCCCCCCCCCCCCCCCCTTTGACCCTCTGGGGGCGCGAACCAGAATTTTTCTGAGGTCAAGGATACTCATTTTATATCCAGAACAATTACCTCTACATCAAACGTTATGGGAGAGAAGGGTCATTTTTTGCCATTTTGGGGGCTTTTGACCCCCTGGGGGCGCGAACCAGATTTTTTCCAAGGTCAACGATACTTATTTTCTATTAGGAACAATTGCCTCCACATTTTGGCCAAGTTTCAGAGAAATTGAATGGATGGATAAAAAGTTATGGGGCAAAAAATGTCATTTTTTTGCCATTTCCGGGCATTTTGACCCTCTGGGGGGCTAACCAGACTTTTTTTCAAAAATCGGAGAATGTCACTTTCTAACCTGACCAAAGTTACAACTTCATGCAAAATTTCAGAGAAATTCAATGGATGGTTGCGGAAAAAAATCCGGACGGACATGCCTCAAAACATAAGTCCCCCGATTTTATAAATCGGGGGACCAATAAAATATGACAGCAAACCATACCGATTCGATAGACTACGTTAGTAACTAAAAATTTAATTGAAAATTATTGTCATTTTTTGATTTACCTTCGTCTCGTATGATTCCCTATCAAACGATGCCGTCAACATAAAATTGCATTGACATCACCTTAAAAAAAGTTCAACTTCTTTCCACTAATTTGTTATGTATGAATTTATTCAAAGACAACAATCATGCTTCAAAATAACCCTAAACCCGATCATTGTCCACAACGTTTTTGCCGACAATCTGTGCATTTTCAGATTTGTTCAAAGCAGCAATCCTTTGGTTTTGAATCGTAAAATCCTTGGCAGGTTTCTTCTACCTGCGACTGTTCATAAAGTGTTGCATTGCTTGAAATAGACCATAATCAGATGGAGCAACATCTGGAGAATAAGATGGATGTGGCAGAACTTCCACACTGTCCGATTCTTTAATCTTGTTCTGGTGGTATTAGTGTTGGGATGATTTAATCGGAATCAGGATTCAGAAAAATCTTAACTATTTGGGATATCGGGAAAATTTAAGCTGAATTTCCGATTTCAAAAACGATGCTTTTATTTTTTTTTGTTTTGTTTTTTATTTTGTTTATACATGAAGATTTGCTAAAAAATTTAAAGCAAGTTTGAATGACTTTCTATTCGACAGTTTAAATACTTCCAAATTCCTTTCAAATGTTGAACACGAAGTAATGGATTTATTATTTCAACTATTAACAAAATATTAAAATGGCTGACTTGTTTACGAAGAAACCGAAATGCATTATGATGGATTTAATCTCGTAATAGCATTTTAATTTACTACTTTTTTTATTTATATAATAATTTGAAAGGTGGTACTTTTATAGTTTACGGACCGGGTTAAAATAATAACATTATTAAAAAAGCCATTCTTAACATGGGGAAGGGAGATTTGCTAACGATTCTGTACTTTTGCGAAAATATATGCAAACATTGCACAGGATTTTACGGTAATCTGAAAACTAAAAAAAAACAAAAAAAAACAAACCCTAACAACTTTATAACTAAATATTCAGAAATTAAAAAAAAAAATCGGAATCGGTAATTGTATTGGAATCGCGAGGGGGGGAAATATTGGAATCGTCCTATCACTAGGCGGTATGTGGCTTTGCATTGTCTTGTTGAAACAAAGCCCGTTTTCAATGAACAAGACAAGGTTACCTTTCAACCAGCTTATCATTCTATCAAGTTGCTCACAGTAAAGGGCAGCATTGATAACCTAACCATTCGACACAAGTTCAAAATGCACGATTCTTTCAAAGTTCCACCGAATAGAAAATCATAAACTTCTTTCCAAAATGATTTGAACATGAAACTGAAAACAGATCCGTTTCACTTAATGTTTTAGATAATGTCATTCAAATATGAACCCATGGCGAATTCGTTTATTACTTTCACGAGGTAATGAAAGTGCGAGATGCATGAAATATGATCACGTATATGAATATGTTCTTGATGGACACTCGTTGACATAGATTGAAATGGCTGTTAGCATCTTGTTCTCTTGTAACCTAAGATCTACTCGAGATGTTTAATGGATCCAATTACTCGCGGCGGCAATCTCACAAGTGTTCAGAACTCTTTTGTCCATCTTCTTCCATATTGAAAAAGCCATTTGCTTTAAAGAAAAATGAAAAAGAATTGAGCTTTTCGAACTTGAAATGGAACAAAATGGTTAATCTGGTAGATAAGAATTAACCAGAATGATTAATCAAAGAATATGATTGTCTAACTGCCTTTCTATCATATATAAATACATATACATATATACAGTATATATATATATATATATATATATATATATATATATATATTAGTGATGGGACGATTCCAATATTTTTCTCGATTTTGATACACTTACCGAATCTGTTCTAAATTTCCGATTCTTTTAAAACCTTTAAATATTTAGCTACAGAGTTGTTTTTCATTTATTTTCGGATTACCGTAAAAAATACATTACATTAGATTTTAGTTTTACTGGTAGTTTAAAATAAATACATTTTACGATTAGTACCAGAAATGGAAAATTAAGTTTTAAATAAAAACACAAAAAAAAAACAATTTAAAAACAAACGTTTTTGGCATCAGAAAATAAGCACAAATGTTTCCGATTCTGATACCAAAAAGTTCCGATTCCAATTAATCGAACTCACACTAATATATATATGTATATATATCTATCTATCTATATATCTATCTATATATCTATCTATATATCTATCTATATATCTATCTATATATCTATCTATATATCTATCTATATATCTATCTATATATCTATATATATATATATCTATCTATATATATATATATATATATATATATCTATATATATCATAAATTTATTTTATTAGATTGTCAAAGTTAGATTCAAATAGCATTTAAGTTACCAAATTAAACTTTGATTCTGACCAGCCAATTTTCATGTGTTATTGTTGTAGCATGTTATTGTAATATAATAGTGTACTTAGTCACAATTTATTCTAAAAATTACTTAGTTCGGCAAATATGAAACATTTTTATATAATCACCTAAAAATAAACACGGGGGATAACTCATTTTAAATTAAAAAATATAATAGGACTTGTCTACCGTAAGTTTAAAAATCTACAAACAAATATTGAAAACAAAAATGAAACTGACTGCATCCATGGCAATACCGTGTGTGTAATAACGTTTAAAATAGTTAATTAAAGAAAAATATAATGAATAAATGATTCTTAGCTTATCTTTTAATATATAAAATTAAGTCACTTGGATTTTTGACGTAGACCTAACTAGCATTGCATGTGACCTATGTGTAGTATCTGTTCTGTCATCGGTCAGTCATAGGAAAAATCTTTCTCAACTGGGGAAATTCTTATTTTGTCCCATCCTTTGGATAGCTGTATATCCCCCATATCGAACCGACCTTGTGTCACATCCAACCCACGTGGGGAGACCTGAAATGCAAACGAATATTTGCTAGTTTTTGAAGAGGAAGTGTATTTCTTGGAAGTGAATCTGTTTATCTTTTTGTCAATCGATATACACACGGACTTGCCAAGCCGAATTGCGTGCAAATTAAAATTGCAGTACCTTCGATCCAGCTAATGCTGGATGATGCACAAGCTTTTCTTTTGAAAGCAAATGGCCAACCATTTGAGTTTCTATTCTTCTTTCTATGTCTGTCCATGTGGCACGATATCAAAGGTTCATAAATTTTATTAGTCTTTATTTTTAATAAGATTGGAACTATAGAGAAGAAAGTGAACCTTGGGTTTACTTTCAGCAGCCTCGTTACTCTCGCTTCTCTTATTGTCCTTTAGTCCTCGCATTCCATAAGCGATGTTTCTGACAAAGAGGGGAGAATTGTTGTTTTCTGGGTCGGAATCTATTCATTTGATACTTATCGTTGGCTAGTTTTTGACCTTGAAGTAGTATTTTTTAAATTTTTTTTTTTTTTTTTTAAATTTTTTTTTAGCTCTTTACATCAAGTGGCTTCATGCCTTGTCTGGAGCGATTTCCATTAAAAGAAAACCTACCCCCCCCCCCCCAAAAAAAAACAAACTGTAACGGCATTCCTTCTGGATGGGTTGAGCCAGCTCCAAATGAGTTCACTGTGTCCCGTGTCAAAGCGATCAGCAGCTGAGTCCTCGGCATACTTCAGCCATTCCTGGTTTCAGTGAAAAATACCAAAAACACAGGAGCGAGGTGGGGATGGATCAGCCACCTGTTCCCAGTTTATAGTTGGCCGCCTCTGCATTTCCTGTAGCCGGCGGATGCGACCAACTTGTGCATGAATTCCTCCTCATGGTGTGACCAAACCAGCAAAATATCCTGTTAATAACGAGACATCTCTCTGATGCTAGTGGTGTTGCATCTTGCACGGATGGTGCAATTTGGGATTTAATCGGAGAGACGGATGCATAGGATGCGTTAAGGTCATACATGTAAAAGACCTTGAGTGTGCGAAGATCTTCTTTGCGCAGGGGCCAGGTCTCTCAGTCGGACAGCAGTATTATAATCTTTAGTAAGATTCCTTGTCAGTAGAAAGGGTCCTTTCGTTTTTTAGTATCATGTCTTTAGATGCATTAGGGAATCTGTCCGTCTGTCATGCAGCGCATTTTACTCTTTTTGTTCCTGCCTACCTACTTCCCAACCTTATCAACTACTCAAGCACCCCCCCCCCCCCCCCCCGACTGTCCTGTGTGTGACACAAAACTGCATCCAGTTGTGAAGTCCCAATTTGGGAGTGGAATCACCTTTTAGTTACCACTACTCCCAGGTCCATTCTCACCTGAAATACTAATACTTTTCTGGGCCCCATCTAAAAAAAAAAGATGCACCATAAGCACTTTCGTCTCATTAGAAGAACGGCAGCATTTCGCTGTCCGTGATTCTGCCCCGTGGAACAGAGGCGATAGTGACGATGTCTATCATATCCAGGATTAAAGTCGCCTTCGACAAAACATTCAGACGGAATATAAACGTATACATCTTATGTCGTTTTACATGGCTTGTTGCACTTTGCTATTTTTTGCCAATAAATTTGATTTGTTTATGGGTTAAATACACACCTACAAAACAAATTAATCTACACAGCTATCGTATGCAACACATGTATGGTTTCAGCATAAAATGATCTAATTGTGATTGACATGCCATAAAACTCAACAATCAATCAACTATATGGTGTGGATGTACAGGCAGCAAGACTGTAGAGTCGGTTGGAGGTCGGAGCTCATTCATTGATTCAGAAGTAAAACATTTGATACCCCCCCCCCTCCTCCAGGTCTGTTTTTCAAAATGCCACATTTAGAACTTTTCAGAAAATTATCCCCGTCTTTCCATAACATCCAATATTTTAATAATATACTATGGCCAAGGCGTTTTATAAAACTGATTCCTTTATGCACATATAGAACCGCACCACCCATTTATGTTTCAGCAAATACCATTTTGAACAATATATTCTCTCTTTATTTCATCTGTGAATATTCAGAAAAAGGTCGAATTTCTCATCTAATGTTTTTTTAATGTAATTCACGTTTCATGTTTGTACCTGTTGATTGCAACTATTTTTGTGGTCATATTAAAGTCTAATAATAGTGAATTTCTCTTATATTGTCTACAAATATCGTTTATAAACATATAAAATCTTAACGCTTTGGTCATATATATATATATATATATATATATAAATACTAGAATACCCGTCCCAGGATGGGTAAAATTAATTCCATGAACAGAAGAGTTTTACACCACTTTTATGTCTCCTTACAAAGATTAATATCAAGATATAATGACACTACACCATGTGTCCTTATTCCAATTGTGGTCAAAACTTATTACATGATTTTTATTCTAGAAAAAGGCTTAAGCTTAAGAGGTCTTAAGAATAAATTGAAATTCAGGGAATCTTGTTTAATTGGTGTCTAATAACTATGGATCGAATTTAATGCAAATCTGAAATATTTGCATTTTCAAATAGAAAGTTTTGCCTCTATTATGCTCCCTAAAAACCCTTTAAAAAATACTCCAAAGAAACAGATTTGGGGAATATTTATTAATTGATGTTTTGTAACCATTGTTAAAATTTCACAAAAATCAGGGGGTTTCTGAATTTTTACAAAAGGTTTCTACCCCCCCCCCTTTTTTTACCCACTTTGCATTAAACTAAATATAGCCCACATTCACCAAGGAACTGTGTTCCAAAGTTCATAATGAGCGGTTAATTCGTTTAGGAGTGAATCATGCACATAGATATATAAACATATACACATACCTAATTTATATGTATGTATGTGTGTATGTATATATATGAAATTAAAAGTATACTTTTGGAGGATAGAACCTATAGTGAAATGGTTTAAGCTCAATATACGAGATAGAGCAATTATAAAGAAAAATGAAAGAAGAGGGATAAACATGTACGAATGACAAATCTATTTCAACTTCCATTGTTTAATGCAAGGTGTACTCGGTAAAAACATGTTTATTTTTCTTCCCTTAAGCCAAGACCATCTTTAAATCTCCTTTCACCGGACACCTTATCAACGGACATTCACCAACTGGACAGACTCCATTTTTTTTAAATTAAAAACATTTTTTTTTTTTTTTAATGTTTTTTACACGCATACTCTTACTCTCCATTACTTTATATTTTTTCAAATTTTGAATTTTGGCTTTTCCACTGCCAACTTATCCATCTATATAATTCCTCTGATACGATTTTAATCTTTGAAAAGCCTTGGCTTAAGGAAAGAAAAATAAACATGTTTTTATCGAGTACACCTTGCATTGAACAATCGAAGTTGAAATAGATGTCATTCATTTATCTTATATATATATATATATATATATATATATTACATACATTACGATTCTGGAATGCCCGTTAACTACTTTCAGTTAGATTTTATTGACATATTAAACCAGTTTTAGTAATCTATACTATGTAAGCCAACTTTTAATTATATATGCCAGCTGTGACCTCCGATACTTAAGCCATAATTTTTATACAATTTTAGAAAGCTAGTTGAGTCGATCGAAGTAAACCATCTTTTTCGGTTCGAAGCAAGATCAACAATGTCTCTCCAGCTTCTTCCCGTTGCGATCAAATCTTTATAGTTTCACAAATATGAAATAATTTTCTTGACCTAAAAAAAAATTAAATTTGTAATTGTATATCTACTGTTTTTATTTACTTACCTCCCCACGAGAGCAGTTACACACAAGGTCGGTTTTTAATATGAAGGAAAAACCAGCTCTCCAAAAAGGGGCACTCTGTATTGGGACAAAAAATTAAATTGCCTCGATCTAGAAGGACTTCTTTGACTAACCAAGAACAGAATAGATGAAGTCAGTACAGATACTACACCTTGCATTATTTATTTTCATAAAATATAAAAAATTAGGCACAAGGGTCTCTGTCGTTGGTCATCCTTTGTCTAACGTGATAAAATTGTCTATCCTACTCTTAGCTAGAATCATTTCAGTCACCACAATACCACATTTACATTAGGGACCGTCCTACTTAAGATATGCCCAAATTAATTGGAAATGTTCATTAATATCCATGTATAAAAGGATTTAATTGGAATAAAACGGGGAGTGCGAAAAAAACAAACTTTGCTCTTAGCAATTCGGGAGACGTGCTGGATGGTTTGAGGAGACAGCACACCATTTTTTTTTTTAATATTTGGTCAGGATTTACTTCAAGTAAAAAGTATCCTCATGTCAGAGTCTCTGACAAACCCCTGTACAGAGAGACCGAAGACACTCGAGGTGTGTGTGTGTGTGTGTGAAATCTCAATCTGTTAATATCTATCTCCTTGAAATTCAAGTTGTTATTGCTTTCGAGACTTCTTTTTAATAAGTTTATAACTGTTCTACATTTATAAAACGTTCATTTTTATTAGATTTTCTCCCCCTCCTTCCTCCCATTTATTCCCCCCCCCCTTGATTCATTACATTCAAAATAAGATTGCAATAAAATTACCAAGTGCCTTTACTTCTTCTTTTGCATTAATCTTGAGCTATGGTTGAGGTTTGCCATAATGGCTTTTTTCTCCACTTGGCATGATCGTCGACTTGGTCCGAGTGAAAACCGGTTTTACAGAAATTATTGTGCAGGGTGTCTGCCCATCTCATCGCTTCCCGGCAACTTTTAATGTAAAAGCAAGTTTCACAACAGTTTCGTTGGCGGCCCTCGGCACATGTAAAGACGATCTGAGCTGCCATTCCCTCATCTTGTCCTCGTTCGGCGCGATACTGTAGCACCTGCAGATATCGTCATTACAGATGTGGTCGAGCAATGTAATTCCCGAGATCCAGCGGAGCATTTCTTTGTTGTCGTAAACACTTGGAGTTGTATAAAGTGACGAGTCTCACAACAGTCCGATAAACCTTTGACTTTATGCAGTCACATAGGATGCCAGTGGTTGTGCGCCATTTGAGCCACATCGCATTCATATGCGCAGCGACTGCGCCGAGGGTATTGCTGTCATCACTGAGTGTCAATCTGAGATACTGTCGATTTGGATGGTGCCGTGTTCATCTTTATCGGTGATTAACTACCAAGTGTCTTTACTATTATTTTTGAAATTTTTCTATAATAGTCTCTCAATAAGCATGCCAGTCTGAATTATTAGATGACGTCTCCTACATGTGTTTTTAAGTGGAGAACCAGACCAACTCTCTCTAAATGATGACTGTACAAGTGTGCGATATGTGCCACACGACGGACATGCACTCAGCCTTAGGAGTAAAATCAGATTTGCATGGTTTCAGGAGGCCACTATACCTAGAGGTATAACCGCCTCCTTTGGAAGGAGTGAAGTTGGTTTATTGCCGGTCATGTGAAGCTCCTATCAGGGGGGGGGGGGGAGGAGCTGGATTACACTAAAATTGGCTTTTTGCTAAAATCAGATTAACCTTCTTTTCTTGGGAAGTTACCCTCCTAGGCTTACTTACTCCTTTGGAAAGGGTGGCAATGGTTGGTTTATTGCCAGGCGTACTGGGAAATGCAGACACGTCTGATTTAGGTTATTTTTTATAACTTTCCAAAGTGCCCCCTTGGGAAAGCCAACCTTGTGTCACATCCAGTCTTTTGTGGGAGCAGTGTAGATGCTCACATGACCGACCTACTAAACTAATTGCCTAACCAAGGCTTGATAGTCTAGTCTCCCCTACTATTTTATCTGGGGGAGGGTGTGTGTGTGTGTGTGTGAGAGATTCATACCTTTCCCAAAGATCTTAGTAAAAGTGATGCAACAGGCCTGACAAACACGCTGGTAATTACTGCACCACTATGTAATGCGTTAACATATAATGCGTTAACATGTAATGCATTAACATGTAATGCGTTAACATGTAATGCACCACTATGTAATGCGTTAACATGTAATGCGTTAACATGTAATGCGTTAACATGTAATGCGTTAACATGTAATGCGTTAACATGTAATGCGTTAACATGTAATGCACCACTATGTAATGCGTTAACATATAATGCGTTAACATATAATGCGTTAACATATAATGCGTTAACATATAATGCATTAACATATAATGCACCACTATGTAATGTGTTAAAATATAATGCGTTAACATATAATGCACCACTATGTAATGTGTTAACATATAATGTGTTAACATATAATGTGTTAACATATAATGCGTTAACATATAATGCGTTAACATATAATGCACCACTATGTAATGCGTTAACATATAATGCGTTAACATATAATGCACCACTATGTAATGCGTTAACATGTAATGCACCACTATGTAATGCGTTAACATGTAATGCGTTAACATGTAATGCGTTAACATGTAATGAACATCTATTGATTCTGTCCTTATTTTAGGTAGTCTCTACTTGCCTCTTCATCAGTGGCTGCCGGCTGAATTACCATCCGTTATCACAGTAAATGCAGATACAAAAGCTCACTTGATTTTCTTTAATGTGTCGTGGACTCCAGATGCATCAAGAATTGGTGCAATGGAGGTGCTGCTTCTGGGGAAATGATCATTTTCGTTCTAATGAGTCACCACTTATCAAAGCCCAAAGGCCACTAGAAGATAAGGGTTAATGAATTTATCGGTGAGACGCCTTGAGGATTGAAAATGATGCTTGAAACTGGGCAGAATTTGATTATGTAAGAGGACAGCTCGACAAGAATTTGTCAACATTGGATTTGAAAACGACCATGTTGTAGTTTGCTTGGAAGCAGCCTTGTGGTATTGTGTTCCGCAGACAACTCGTGCCATCAATTGTTAAACTTATAACAAAGCCAAATTGGTGCCACTTCAGCATATTATACAACATAGATCTACTAAAGCGTGTGATCTGAGAAAATGCAGTACATCAATATTTTTACATTTGGTGATGATCTGCTGCAAAACAAACAAATCAACGAAGAGATGGGTGCTTTGTGCACTCCTATGCTCGACTGAGCTCCAATCTCTGGTTCCTCCCTGGAAGACATTCCTGCCCTGCTACCACGATTGCAAACAACTTTCCTTTCTTCGTCCGTGTACCTAAAACCAAACATAAACATTTTATGAACAGTTTATTTCCAAGAACTTCTCATCCATGGAACACATTACCACGTGACTGCTTCCCTGCAGACTACAACATGGTCGCCTTCAAATCCAATGTCAACGAATACTTGTCAATCAGTCCTTTTAAGTAATCAAATTTGTCTATTGTATTAATCGTTTTGAATCCTCTCATAATAATCTTCATCATTCTAGTGACAATTCATCCATCTTTTAAACTATTATCTTAGAGTAGCTTTTGGCCTTGATAAATGATGACTAATTAGTACAGCACAGGCACCAAGAATTGATTGAGACTCTTTCTCTTTTGATGGAATTGATGAAGCGTTGCTTCAGAGAAGCTGTCTCCTTGATTGTTAAACCACTATCATAGCCAAATTGCTGCCGCTTCATCGTGTGATCGACACGTTGAATGTAATCTGATAACGTTTCATTGGCTTAATGGATACTGTTGCAGACTATATAATTGGCTATCCACTTGGATCTATTGTGGCTATTTATGCATTAATGTCGCAGGTATGACACTGGACTGTCTCCACAGCTAGACATGAATTTGGAAAAAAATCTTTCACTCTACAATAAGTCAACAGTGGGTGTTTGTTTTTTTAAGGTCATCAGAAATGATAATAATAATTTATATATGAAAAATTAAATTACTGACATAATTCTATGATTTTATATGAAGTTTTTAGAAATATATCTCGATAAAAAGTGCTGATCGACGACAACACCATCTACTAAATCCTGTGATTTTCAAAGAGAAACAGCCTCAGTGAAGCAAATGTGAACTTCACACTAACGACGACGACGAATAAATAAAAAGTCATGAGTGAGCAGCTCTAAATAGTATCTTTCCTTCACATAACGAAAGTAGTCGAACTCAATCCTTGTCGCTCCTGAAATGAACCTGCAGAGAAGGGTATCAGCCTAACTAATGTGACCTCAATAAGTGGAGAATGAATTAAAAACTAGTATATAAAGTAAAGTTAGTTTTTTTTTTTTTTTTTTTTTGCTATTAATAAATTACTTTTTTTTTTAAAGTTCTAAATACAAATCAAATTAAATCGTAGAAAAAAAAAATGAAAGGGACACCTAGTTTTTCATAAACTGTAGTCGGGTCAACAATTTTTATGAGAGTAAAACAGAAGTATTTAACATGTATCGCTATCAAATCTCTATAAGAATAATTTTAATAGTTAATACTCTGTTTACTAAAATCGGCAGACTAGAAGAATCTGCAGCAAACGGTGTCCGGTCAGATTTGGTTCCTGTTATTAAAGACTTCCTGTTTTGGTTAAAAGTAAGTAATCAAATAGGTGTTCAAGAAAATCAGGAAAAGTTTTGTACTAATTTTTATTTGAAATAATTTATTTTACAAAAATAAGTAATCAAATGTGATTTGATTTTTTGGGGAAATTATTATTTTTATTTTTTTAAATTTTTTGTTGAAACAAACTCCATCTGGGGTTAGTACATCTTGTACTATACTATGCATAATTTATTACCAGTTAAATATAGTTAACTTTATGTAATTACTTAAAAAAAAAAAAAGTCATTCATTTCAGTTAGATTTTTACAGAATTACCGATAATTTATTACTTGCTACCAGTTAATTATAGTTTTATCATTTGCCAGCAGTTAAGACTAGGGAAGGTGAAACTATTGAATGCAGGGAATCTGAAACTCTCGCCGGAAGTTATTACGGATTAAATTTAATATCAGGAACCAAATCTGACCGGACACTGTTTTCTGCAGACTTTAGGTCGAAGGATTCTTCTGGTTTGCTTTAAAATCATAAAGAAATGTGAAAGGTGTAATTTTTACAATTAATGTTATCAAAAATATTCTCCCTTCGCTCGCATATTTTTTTGCTAGTATATATAATGTAAGTGTTGAGTTTGCTAATGAAGAGTCGAATGTGACACTTTCTTGTTGAGGTAATGCCTGGGAGTATGGTCTCATTACAACAGAACAAATACTATCCTTCCCTTGCCGAATTGAACCGTTAAGATGTTTGCAGTAGATTGTGCTTATCTAAATCTATACTTGTGGTCAGAAAAAAAGTTTAGCATTAACTAGGTGCCGGATTATCGCTAGATTGATTAAGGATTCAAAGATTTTAGCAAAGGTCGGGAGTAGGCTGATTGGGCAGTAGTTCTGAGGATCAGTTCTATCTCCAGAATTCTTGAAGACTGGTACCACAGAAGCAATTTTCCAACTACCAGGGAAGCAAGATTCAGCAAGGGATTTGTTGTAGAGTTTGAAGAGGACAGAGGCCAGTTCAGCAGAGCATTTCTTTATTACTATTACTGATATAAGATCAGGCCCACAGGCTTTGGAGGTGTCAAGGTTTTTTATGATGTCCCTGACCTGAGATGGGGTGATGATCAGGTTTTCAAGTATGGCTTCAGTCCGCAATGGGAATTTAGGGAGGGAGTGGTTTGCAGAGTTTAACGGGAGTTTAAGACGAAACGCTGGGCAAGTAGTTCAGCCTTATCAGTTGCCGTGCATCATTGTGGTTTGATAGGGGGGGGGGGATTTGTTGATTGCCCATTGTTCACCACACTATTGTAGATTTTCCAGAAATCACGAGTACCTAGTTTCTGTGACTGAATGCATTTTTTGGTTATCTCTGTATACCGTCTCTTTGCTTCACTTATCACTGCTTTACAATTACTTTTTGACTCTATAAGTTTCTGTCTATTTGTAATTTATTTATGGCGGTTGAATTGTCGGAATGCTTGCTGTCTTTTAGCAATAGCAGCTGCACATTCCGAGGTGAACCATTGAGGAGAGTGGGGTTTCCTGAAGAATTTTTGTATGGAGAGATATGCTTCAATTCTTGCTTTGCCCCATTCGATTAACTCATTTGCACACTGATCAGCAGGGAGTGAGAAGGTTTTAATTCATGGTGCGTCACTGATGTGATCTCTGGACTCAAAATCAGCCTGCTCGTAGTATCTCGTCATTTTGAGCTATGGCTCATCGGCTTTTGGACGAGTTTTTATGGTGATCTCAATCATTACCACAAGGTGATCAGCATTCCCGAGCGGGCTATAGGCATTCGTCACACAAGCCTTGGGCAGTGAGGTCCAGAACAGGTCTAGAAGTGAGGCTTGCTGGTCTACACCATCAGGGAGCCGGGGCGGGAAAGTGACAGTCTGTGAGAGGGCGTAAGCTAAGGAGAAATTATATGTGGAGTTACCAGCTGCGTCAGTAAAGCTGGAAAATTCCATCCAGTCATGGTGGCGTGCTTTAAAATACATGTATTTGGGCAGTCAAGTGAGTGCTCTATCTATGCTTTCAGAGACAGTTAAGCAGGGTACCTAACTAACGCTGTAATGTAAGGTCAATCTAAAACACATGTAGGCTTGCTCATCTGATTCTAAACTATGTTCTCTAGTCAGGGGGAGGGTGTTCCAAACATAAACTCCTAGCCCATGCATATGTTTGTCAGTCTTTACCGTAGAGTGGGAGGTATTGTCTCGATTAGGACCCAAGCTAAAATCGACTTGGCGTTGGTAGTTTATGAATGTTTACGTAGATGTCCGGAAAAAACCGAATGAAAAGTCTGTTGCCTGCATACAAAATCCAAATAAATCCAAAACGAGGCTGGATGTACAACTGGGAAAACTTGTTTTTACGCGTAAAATTTTTTTTTAGAAGAAAAACATCACGGTGTTAAGGGTTAGTTATAAAATGTTTTTTTTCTGCATGAAAAAGTTGTTGTTTTTTTGTTTTTGTTACTGAACAAGCGTTAAAGCAGTGTTAGGGTAGGGTTCGTTAAAATTTATTATCGCTTTGATCAATTTTTATTTGCAATAATTAGTGAATTTCGCGATTCAATCAATTAAAATGCTAACTCGTCTACTTATTTTCTCACATCCTGATTGGATAAGCGCTTTGGCATTTTTCGGTCGTCTACGTAAACATCTGGTAACTACCGACATCAAGTCGATTTTAACTTTGGTCCTAATCTGGACAAGTACCAATTAGTACATTAATAGTATAGTATCGGCTTCAGACAGATCAAATCTCCATTACTAATAGATAATCTGTCACCTGGCATAGACAGCTGGTTTCAATTAATTTCTCTTGTATGCGGAGATGACTTGAGTGACCCTATCCACTAACTGACCTCATCCATAGCCGATTGACTAACGACAATCTCTAATCAGTCTTTTGTCTGGTTTTTGTCGCCTTTCCTTTATTTCATGTTTCTACTATTAGTTGCTGTCGAAGTGGATTTTGAGCTGATTGGGATTGTTCAAGACAAATTAAACATGAACAGGAAGAATAGAATCGACAATGGAAACCTGGGAAACAATTTGTTGTCTTGGCACACCATTGAACTTGTTGCCAAAATAACAATTGTGCTGCTATTTCGCATTCGTTGTTCATTCATCTATTGCTTCTTTCATAGTCTTCATTTACATACGAGTGCACACACCCTCCGTCAAAATTCACGGAAAAAAAAATTATCCTTCCCCAGTGTTTGCACAAATATTAATATTCATATGAAATAACACTTGAATTGGTGAAGTAAAAAAAAAAAAGAAGAAAAATTTAGAAAGTAGAAAGGAAAAAATAGAAATATACTTTCTCAATTCCCCTAAATACTTGAGATGGATTCGTCCAGTAATCATTAATTTTTGTGTGACAGGACAAATATAGATTACATATATATATATATATATATATATATACACACACAAATACATATAGCTCTATATTATAGAGTGAAGGATTAAGTTATGGTGTTTTTTTAAGTTTATCTGTAATTTTTGTGTGACAGGATAAATATAGATTATATATATATATATATATATATATAAATTCCTGATAAGATTTTAATCTTTGAAAAGCCTTGGCTTATGGAAAAAATAATAAACATGTTTTTATCGAGTACATCAAAGTTGAAATAAATTTGTCATTCGTATATCTTTATATATATATATATATATATATAACAATATTAATTTTAAATAAATATTAAATAATTTTTACCTACATACGCTAGTGTTTCAAGCTTTCACTCTCGTCAGTGCAGGGAGGATAATCTCCGGTCGCATGGCTCGAACCCTTGCCACAGAATCAACCTAGATTCCATAAGCAAGCACTGAAATCATTAGCCCACCCGACATTAACACATTCAAGAAGGGAATTTAAGTTCTATTTATGCAAAGGGCGACATATCTAGAAAGACTGACTAGAGATTCTACGAATGTTGTCGGAATATGCCTTATAGCTACGTGTCAGTCTATTTTTAATTTTCAAGAACAGGGCATACATATATACATACATATATATATATATATTGGTCATAATGCAAGAAGTAGAAATATATGCCGATGTTAAGAAGGAAAACAAAAACAGTGATTTTTAATTTTTTTTGTAAATTTTACTTGATTCAGTCTTCACCTCTACACAGTGATCTAGTGTGTGTAACTATGTTCCATAATATATTTCGAGGTAAGACCCCTTCATCAAATCCTTTAAAACTTGTGTGGTCTTAAGCGTTAGTTAAATTGTTTTCCTTTGCATTGCTGCAGTCAATGGCATAGACACCTCGCAGCAAATTAGATTTAGATACCTAAAATATAGAGCCAAATAGAAAAGTTGAGATTTTAAACTTTCTATGTTTTATGACACGCATGTGACTGCTGTAACGTAAAAATCAAAGCTTACAGTATGCAATGATATACAGGGTTTTCAAAAAAGTAATTTATTTAAAAATTTTAATAACATCAAATGATTGCATCACATTTTTCAGAATTATTCTCAAACTTTCTTCAATAAATGACTTTAATTGATCAATTGTTTGGTTTTCTTCTGAAAACTTCATTTTTTAAGAAAACTTACAGGAAAAAATTGAGAGGCGCAACTTTATCATAAGAATAACTATTCTAATGCTCTTGTGTTGTATACATCAAGATGGCGTAGTACAAGATGGCATAGTAAAAGATGGCATAAAATAAAAATGATGCCGTAATGCAGTAAAACAAATTTTTATTTCTTTTTAGTGTTAAAAATTTTCTGACCAGAAATGCAGTTTTGATGTTATTAAAATTTAAAAATAGATGACTTTCGGAAACTGAATAGCAAAAAGTAATGAAATTTAAAAAATATTTTTCTATCAAGCTGATTTTTTTTTTTTCTAACGACTTTTATATTTATTTATTCATGGTAATCTCCGTAAAAATATTATGCGAAACAAAATTTTTAAAATGCTCACTTCCATTAACAAAAAAAATCTCATAAAAATTTGGGTATTTGTTACTGTAACTAACAGAACAAAAAAGAGGTGAAGAAACAAATATGCAACTAATAAATGTTACCAAAGGCAAGATAAGTTACTCTTTTATCTACTTGTATGAGTTTATTTGTGATTTAACTTAACACAAACAAAACAGCACATTCTCCTGAACCAACATGGACATATCTTTTCCCTAAGTGGGACTTTTCTAAAAAAATGTTGACAGGTTTATTTATCTTGTAGTAAAGTTGCCAAGAAAAATTCGACAGTGTGAACTGAAGGTGCGAATCAGCAAGGCCGGGGCAGGAGTGAACAAGATGAAAGCGATCTGGAAGTCAAATCTTCCTACCAAGGTGAAAGGTGACTTCTTTGAAGCCATTGTTGCAACGGTACTCGTATATGGAAGTAGCACTTGGACTTTCACCAAAAGATTGGTAAAGAAAATTGATGGGGTGTACACCAGAATGCTAAGAGCAGAATGCTCGAGACGGCACCAGAATGCTAAGAGCTGCTCTTTACATCTCGTCGAGACAGCACCGCATGAGAAAGCAACTCTATAGACACCGCCCTCAAATTTCAGCCCTGACCAGTGAGAGAAGAACCAGATTTGCTGGACATTGCTAACGATGAAATCATCAGCAATGTTATTTTGTGGATGCCAAAACAGATGTGGCTCAGTGGGTAGACCACACAGAACCTACACCAAACAACTAACAGAAGACTCACAATGCACCTATGGAGGATAGAGCGAGATGGCATGAGTCAGGAGGATCAGTGACACCACCACGACTAAATGATGATGATGATGATGATCTTAAAGCATCTTTTTTTTTTGTTGTTCAAACCAATCTTGTGTCCACTCTGTTAAGTTAGAACGAAAAATAAAATGGCTGGCCATATGCCCTGCATCAGCCTGAAAACATAGTGTTCTAGCAATATTTTGTTTAATTTTCGATTTTTGAGCTATTATCAAGGGTCCTCGTGCAAGGCTTATGTCCACCTATTCTTTTTTGTTCTAACTGAACAGTGGACACTAGGTTTGTTTTTTAACAAAAAAACATGCTTTAAAATAGGTTAAAACACAAATAAACTCATCCAAGTAGGTAGAAAAGTAACTTATCTTGCCTTTGGTAACATTTATTTGTTGCATATTTGTTTCTTCACCACTTTTTTGTTCTGTTAGTTACAGTAACAAATACCGCAAAGTTCTTTTTATTGTCTTTTTCTCTGTACACCCAAGTCTAACTTCAGGAGGTTCAGACTTAAAAAAAAGATCTATTACCCTTCGATATAATAATAATATGCTCAAAACTAATGGAAGCACCTGTGACAATAAAATAGCAATAAACATTACGCATGATGCTGTAGGGAAAATGTGATTCTATCGCTCACCATGAAAGTCGGAGAAATGCCAATTTGTCCATTTTTATGACAGCATAAAAAAATGCAATTTGCTAAAAATTTTCACATTAATAAAACAGTCGGAATTCCACTAATTTGTCGACAACTCTGCTACACTCTCAAACAAATTCTTTGTTGTCGCAACGATGTGCACAGCGGGCTTATTTCTGTTCAAGAGTTTCGAACAAAAACGGGGTTTTCCTTACATTATAAGAGCAAAAGAATCATCTACAGAAACTGATTTCAAATATGTCATTGGTTTTGCTTTAAGATTAACCATTAACAGACGCAGACATGTTCGTTTATATATATATATATGTAGTATGAAAATGTATCTATGGCAAGTAAGCTACACGGAGGCGTCCAAGCTTTATTCCCAGCAGGAAATCATCAGGCTACCTGCACATATTTATTATTTGCGATTCCTTTTATATCTAAGTAGTGTTCCCATTTACTTGCCTCCCCACGAGGGCAGTTAGAATCAAGGTCGGTTTTTAATGTGGGGAAAATCCATCACTCCAAAAGGAGCACTCTGGATTGGAACAAATTGCCTCTTCTAGAAGAACGTCTCCTCCACTGGCTGAGGACAGAAAAGATTGTGCAGAATCAGAACAGATACTACACTTTGCTCCTAGCTAAAAAGCCTTACTTACCAAGAAGTGCTTACTCTCGCAAACTAACGAATCGGATTCATTGTTATTATTACTCTCTCTCTCAGGCTATTTTTTTCATTAGCCAATGGCCGAACTCCTCTCAAACAAAGGACTGACTGCTCTGTTCGACAAAATTTTTTTTGTTTGAGGATCGTATGTTTCATCATTTCAAGACTCGTCGTCAAGATGGCTAAACATAGCTCATAAACCTGAAATTTGAAACCTATATATATATATATATATATATATATATATATATATATATAGTTTGATAGTACAGATTGTCATGCATTTATAACCACGTCTCTTTTACGTTCAGTATCTAAGCTAAATGTAAATCTTGTTTTAATTTAATAACAACTAAGCAAAATGCAAAAAAATGAATAAATCGATCCATAACGTACAAATGAACATTTTCTGTTGTTTACAAAGCGTGAGAAAGCGTAATTGTTAGTAAACCTTGAATGGAAAAAAATCAGTTATTGCTCCGACTACTAGATTGGATTATTCTTTTAAAAAAAATCTTTTTAGTAAAATACCTTAGTCTATTGCCAATAACATGATACAACAATAACAGTCGCCATAAGTCAACTGCGAACAGACAAAAATTTGTAGAGGCAAGAAATGATTGCAAAGTAGTGATAGATGAAGCAAAGAGAAGGTATACAGAGATAACCAAAAAAGAACATTCAGTCACAGAAACTAGGTACTCGTGATTTCTGGAAAATCTATAATAGTGTGATGGACAATCGACAATTCCCCCGCTATCAAATCACAACGATGTTGTTTGCATGGCAACTGATAAGGCTGAACTACTTGCCCAGCGTTTGACCGTAAATTCCACTTTGGACTTGGCAAACTACCCCCTCCCTAAATTCCCATTGCAGACTGAAGCGACACTTGAGAACCTGGTCATCACCCCATCTCAAGTCAGAGACATCATAAAAAAGCTTGACACCTTCAAAGCCTGTGGGCCTGATCTTATACCAGTAATAGTAATAAAGAAATGCTCTGCTGAACTGGCCCCTGTCATCTACAACAAATGCCTTACTGAATCTTGTTTCCCTGATTGTTGGAAAATTGCCTTTGTGGTACCAGTCTTCAAGAATTCTGGTGACAGAACTGATCCTCTAAACTACCGCCCAATCAGCCTACTATTATTTGCAATTCCTTTTATATCTAAGTAGTGTTCCCATTTACATTCATGAAAACCCTTTTACAGCCTGAAAATGGTCCTAAATTACAGTACTATATCAGATTTAACCATCTATATCCATTCATAGCTTTTGAGGATGTTTTAGGACTTGCAATGTCGCATGAAACCACTTTTTCACCGAAAAATGATGGATTTTGAGTCCCGTGGAGCCCTAACAGCTATTTTTGGCCTGCACCTTCTGAATTTTGCAAAATTTTCAAAATGTTTGATTGTTTAGTGTTTATGTATAAATGAACTCAAAAAAATACTACTCGCATGAATCTGAAATTTTCACCCATTACGTCCCACCCCTAATATAAATTAATCTTTGCCTCGACCCCAAATTATTAAAGTTTCCTGGTTGTCGAGAGTTCAATCCTTGGTTTCAGCAAAGGATTATACAACTTTCAAGACCAAGCATTATCAAATCAAGTGCTTCCGAGTGAAGCTGACCTCCTTTTTAGGTGAAGAAAGGGGTCACTTTGAGATTTTCAAAAGGCTACTAATGGCAGACATTGGAAGATGGCCAGCAAGGACAATGGCCGAAATGTGACTATAGCAATAAAGATTACGGACACCATCACATAAAATATTAATCTAATATATATATATATATCTATCTATGAGTTAGCAATAAATAAACAATGAAGTGGATCAATATTACAAAAGTTCATAGTTCTTCACACAAGAATAATATTCCATATCTATATGATCTGAATCAGTTCTGTGTATAACACAAAACTGCATCCGGTGGTGAGGTCCGAGTTTAGGTGCCTTGGGGAGTGTGAAATCACCCCATAATTTTCATTACTGCCAGGTTCACTATGATATTGATAGTTTATATTTTTTATAGGTAAAATAGAATGTATCAATTAAACTTCATCGTTTTCTGATGATCAGTTGGCCACGTTGAGAGGAACGACTCTTGGATGAGAAAATGCAGAGATCTTGAGATGGAAGATTGGAGGAAAGTTGGACAACCCAAGAAAACTTGGGCAAGGATCTTAGACAATGGAATTTGAAGGGACTCGATCCTCAGGATCGCCAAGCTTGTAGACTGAGATTGCTGGCTATCAGACCCCTGACCAAGGGAATTACGATGATAAAATGGATGATGCTGATGAGATTTACAATTTATAAATTATTTGAAAGTATTTACAACTTGTAGCATAAAATCTTCTATCAAAATGACTGCATTCGCCATTAAATGAGCTGAAAAGGGTTTGTATTATTCAAACTACTGTTCTCATCTTGTATGTTATTCTCAAAACGTTTCGGCCGATGTAACCTTCATCCTTCTTCAGTTGTATCTTGTCAAACTTGGGAATCTGCACGGAATTATTTAATCAACAGTTAGCTTGCTTTTGTCCCGTCAGCCATGACTCAATAGAAGTCTTAAGTAATTCGTAATTGTATTCTTAGTATCGTCGAAACGTTATGAGAATAACACCCCAGATGAGAACAGTACTTTGAATAATACAAATTATCAATCCTCATCTCAAAAGTTCTGAAAAAGGGTAGATATGTGGAAGAAAACGGAAGAATTGAACCTCACGCCAGGTATCGATAAAAGTGTAAATCTTTTAATAATTTCCAAAGTTTTGATTTTTTTTTTTAAATAATCAGTAAAATCCAGAAAGGATTTGAGAGAAGGAGGGATAAACAAAGACCTAGACAGAGATAGGTTAGATTAGAAATCAATTTCTAAAAGACGTCCAACAGAAGCCAATATATAAAACGGGCGTTAAACTGAATATGGGCTTGCTTTTTCTAATAAATGGAGTTCGGGTCACGTAACGGTCTCCCATTTGGTTGATTCAACCATTGACTGATTTAGCCAAGCAATCACACATATCAAAGACATGATTCAGGAGTTCACTTCCTCTTTTTCCCCTCTTTCATATGACCGCTGATATGACATGTGCTCAATCATTACCATGTCCATACCAGTTCTGTTTAATGTTTTTGAAACCTTATCTTTACAAATGTTCAGATAAGTTCCCTTTTAATTATATCCACATATTAGCAAGCTTGACATATGCACATATTTTGGTGTATTACTTTTAAGCACAAATAAATCCTGTTTTGGAATTTTTGAGATGAGGGTTAATAATTTGTAGAATTTGGTATATTCGGACTACTGTTCTCATCTTGGCGCAGTAGATATAGCAATAAGTAAAATTCAGTTCTAAGTGACAGTCATCTGAAGGTTGAAGGTTCAATCCTTAGTGCAGGCGATACAAAGATTTGCGAATTACAGTCATGGCAGAGGGAACGAGAGCATGCTACCCCCGTGGATTTAATAAAGGGTTCCGTTCAAAATTCCGTCCAAATTCCCGAGTTCGACAGAAAGATTCACAAGTTCGACAAGGTACACCTGAAGAAGGTTGGAGGTTACACCCAAGATGAGAACAGTAGTCCGAATATACCAAATTCCACAAATAAATCCTGTTATATTTTTAAAGTATGGTTGCTGAGTTCTCTTGTGTTTTGTGTTGGGACAAATAAGAAATGTGGTAATTTTTTAATATTATTTTTGGGTTAAATAAAACGAATAAACACGTTTAGATTTTGATAAGGAAGTAGGTGTCAATTCTATTAGCTCAAATTCCCCATAACCTCCTTCTCTAACAAGCTGAGGACTAAAAGCGCATTTAGGAGGTCCACTCAGTTTTTGAGGCCTTAGGTTTCATCATGCAAATGAAGTGTTGAACTTTACTGTTTATCCATCAATCCGCTTTTTCCTCCCTCTCTACGTCTACTTTGTTTTACTCTGTCTACACCCACTGATGCTACCAGATCAGGCTGTCTGAAAATACCGGCTTCCTGACTTAAAATGCACCAAACATTTATGTTATTGTTTTTTTTCTTTTCCCTTTGCAAAACTCAATCATGTTCTGCAAAGCTAAAAACAAAAACAATTTTTCTCTACAAAACAACCAAACAAAACACCCTGAATAAATATTTGAAAATATAAAGAACTTGAAGCATAAAAACTTTTACTAAAATGACCCAATTCGGCATTAAATAACCTGAAAAGGGTTGATATGCCGTAAAAAAAAATAACCAAACCAAACTCTCTACATCCGCTTTTTTTTTTTTTTTTTACTCCCTTCATCCCTTTTTTGACTCCTTCATCTTCCGGTCGTCTCTTTTCCCATCCTTGTTTGCCTTGCCTCACTTATCTCAGTTCGCATCCCCTACCCTTTTGGCCCCCCCCCCCTTCTTTCAATTTGATCCACTAAACCCAAGAATTGATTGTTTCTATGTTTCTATTGTCAATTGATCCTATCTTGTTGCCATGCAGAACATATCAATCTAATATTTTCCTGTTTCTATTCTTAATTTTGGCCGTGATCCTAGCTCTTCCTGCAGGTAAGAAAATACAAATAAAAAAAGTCTGTAAAGCTATTCGATATGTGTAGTCTGAAAAAGACAGAAAAGATGAGTGTATAGCGGCTTTGCACTGCTTCAGTATTTCACCAATTGTCAAACAACTGTGATGCTTTCTTCAATCGGTAATAATAAAAGAATAACAAAACACACACACACACACACATATATATATATATGTATATACTGTGAGAGTTTAAAAGTTAGACCTGAATAGCATTTAAGCTGAAAGATCGATATTTGCTTCTGACTAGCCAAGTGTTGCTTTTAGTTGTTGTGAATTGTTATTTGACCGTAAAAAAAGGGTACTTCATTTCGGTTTCTTTACAGAATTAAAAAAATTTTCATATGGGTACTTTTTTTTACATACCTTTAAAAGAAAAATCAGCTTACGTCATAATTAAAAAAAAAAAAAAAAAAAAAAAATATATATATATATATATATTTCATTTTTCTATCTTTATATTTCCTCTTATATAAATATTAGCACATTCATTTCTAAACATTACTTGATTAATGTACTGGTAGGTAAACAATTTTTAATTTAACAAAACTTAAATATGAACTTCCTATGCTATGAACAAAATTAAATATGAACTTCCTATGCTATGAACAAACTTAAATATGAACTTCCTATGCTATGAACAAACTTAAATATGAACTTCTTATGCTATGAACAAACTTAAATATGAACTTATGCTATGAACAAACTTAAATATGAACTTCCTATGCTATGAACAAACTTAAATATGAACTTCCTATGCTATGAACAAACTTAAATATGAACTTATGCTATGAACAAACTTAAATATGAACTTCCTACGTTATGAACAAAATTAAATATCAACTTCTTATACCATGAACAAACTTTAATATGAACTTCTTATGCTATGAACAAACTTAGCAATTAAAAAAAGCAAATTATAAAGTTAATTGATATATTTATATAAATCAAGATATTGTTGCTGATATACTAACGAACGTACACCATTTTTAAAGTCACAGAAAAAAAAACAGAATCACTTCGAATATTCTTGGAAGAAAAGAGTTGCTTTAATAACTACGATATGGAGATTCGTGCTCTACAAACAGAAATGTTCATTAAGAAAATGGAACTGAACAAAGTATTCAAATTTCGACAAAACATAAGACTCAACCAAACCATTGAACGGGAATGATTTTGAAAATGAGGATATTCAATAATTTTAGTGTAGTGATATACATGCAGTATCTGTTAACAATTTTTGTTTAATACTTAGGCATTTAATGTCTATTTGTGTTGATCAATAGTGATTTTTCTAATAAATCCATTTCCTTTACATATAGTTTCTTTAATTATCCTCATAAAATATTACTATAGTTGGCCAAACCTATTCTAATTTTCTATATCTTTTAATGAAGAAAACATTTTCAAGGTCATCTAATTTATCCTATGGCTAATTCTACAATATGAACAGATCAAAAGTTAATAGCGTAAATGTTTTGCTGTAAAATTGCATTCGATGTTGTTGTTGTGCTGAGCGTGAACTCTAACTAAAATACACTTTCTTGTCTTTGGGATCTGTTCTGTCACAAGACGGTACAATAATATCGTGGGGGTCTCTGTTCACACCCTATTTCCATAGAATGGAAATAGGTCACAAACTCTTACAAGGGGTTTGGCGATCGACCGCCATAACCAGATTTTACATTAACCAGAGTATTTCGATAAGTGTGTTTCAGTTGGAATAAAGGTGGTACAATAATATCGTGGGGGTCTCCGTTCGCGCCAGATTTCCATAGAATCAAAATATTTGTAAGAACGGCAGCAATAAACAACAGATGAATGATACGACTGTGAAATTTCCATGGGTCCCACTAGTAATAATAATAATTGTTAATTTTTGAGATTTAAGTAAAATCCTTTTAAATTTTACTTTAGTGTAAGTTCTCAGAAATCAAAGGGCCCCTTCCTAGGGCTAAGACTTGATTTCTATATTTGAATATTCCATTAAAGTTTTTCTTTACCTGGCAAATGTTGAATTCGTAAACAAGTTAAGAACATTAATTTTCCTCTCCCCAATTGACCAGTAAACTATGTTATAGTATCTTTCTTGGTCTTACCGGATTCCAGGACAAGAATTCATCTAGTCTGGTGGAGTATCCAGCTAAGTGTTGTTACTTGAGGTAAGATTACTAGAAGGTGCACTGTTCCTTGTATGAACCAGTTTATAGCCTTATCATGGGCTTAGAATGCTATGTTATTTTGAATATTTGGTCAGGGTTTACTTGTAGGCATCCTCATGTCAGCCACTCGAGGATAGTGTTTAGTAGGCATTCAAATTCTCTCCTTCAGAATGCGAACCAGAAATAATAATTTATCATCTCAATTCTAAGTAAAGTGGTTGTGCATAGTCGAGGGCGACCCAAAGGCTCACTTTTCAGGATTACTCCACTCACCCTTGTGAGGCTGGTTGTTTAGACAGAGCATCAAATACTATTTTTTTTTTTAGTCTTTGATATAGCTCGACTAAGGATCGAACCCTTGTCTCCCGGCCCATTAGCGAACACTCTTGCCATTATGCCAAGATAATATTATTCTAATAAGATATAAATCTGAATTGACTTTGTAAGTAGTGAAATCCTCTGGGTATCCATTCCTTACATGTATGATTACCTCTTTCATTTCTGCTGATTTGGTGGCGTCGACTTCTCGAATGCCCAGGTCTTTATAGTCAACGCGTTCACCAAGTGACCTCTGTATTCTGATCGCTGCCAGACGTTGTCCTCCAGATGTCAGTTCAGGTCTCAATAGCTTTCTCCATAAAGTTGAAAATTTGTCTGGTATTTTAAGTATATGTAAACATTTAATTATCCATGTTTGGTGGATTGTTTCGTTTTCGTTTTTTAATTATTAACTCTCAGATTTCTCACAGGAGTCCTCTGTCTGTCTGTCTGTCTGTCTGTCTGTCTGTGTTAAATAGTGTTACTACTGTTACTGTCTCGCAGTCTCTCTTCGTTGATATAAAGAGGGGAGGATTAGGATTTTATCACTTGTTTTGTCTATTAATGAACACTGGAGAAGAGAGAGATGGAAACGAGAGTGATACACCATACAAATTGGGAGGAGGTGGGGGGTCAAATGACATACAGTGAGAGAGGGTGAGTGTAATAGATAGACACTTAGTAACTCGATTACAAATTGCTGCTAATTAAAACATCCAAAATGCAAGTTTATTTGTTTTGATTTTCTTTCAAACAAAACTCTATCTAAAAAAAATGGGGACTATTTTAGCATCTATAGGAATATAGGGAAACAAACGTTGATTAACTCTGCTTTAGTGTCACAATAGAAGATGGTGACATACCAATCTAATTTAATTTGTGACTAACAGTTTCATGCTCGTGTCATCATCACAATATGCTTTTTTTTCAAGGGTATAAAGCTGTTAATTGTCTACGCTAATTAGATATATCTGCTTATCCTGGTTATTAAGTACTCTATTTTCATAGATAAGCATCTTATCAACTCATGCACATGTACACACATGTATATACACTTATACACACAGATATATATATATATATATATATATATATATATACACACAAACACACACAGATATAGATATATACGCACACATAAACACAGGAAAGAACAACAAAGTATAATTTTGACTCTTATATAATACTTTAATTTTCATAATTGGCTTTTTCAGTGGATCATCATCATGATCATCGGTTTAACGTCTATTTTAGATATATATACACAGATATATATATATATTTCATGATTTTTTGGGGTGTATAAAATTTGATGATGGCTTCTGGTTTTGCAATCGGAAATAGACAAGCAGTGTTCATCAAAAAACTGTTTTTTTTTGGGGGGGGGGGGCAATTAATTTGTTTTCAACATTTTTTTTTTATTCACACATAAGAAATTCAAACTGGTATTTATAATTTGAAATTTGAAATTTTATTTTTTACTATAAATAATAAATAAAAAAAAAAATATTTGTTACAATTGGAATATTTTTTATTTTAAGTTTGAATATATATTTTTAAATAGTTTATTAAAAAAATATTGTTTTAAATAGTTTATTAAAAAAATTTTTTTTAATCCATGCCGTTTGTTTGCATATTTTCTGCCATTGCGAAGACTTACTCTTAACAAAATGTTTAAAAAACAATGGTCTAAGACTGGAATTACTTCTTTGCAAACTTCCTACATGACATTCTCACGTGCGCAAACTAGTGAAATAAAAAAAATCCGTCCCAATCGAAGCAGTCAAAAATGCTGAGGGAGTGTTTTTGATAGACACCGTTTGTCAATTTCCGATTTAAAAACCGGAAGCCGTCACCAAGTAGACTGTTTCTCGTTTTACCGTTTTCTTTTTTTTAAATTAAATTTTTTTTTATATCTAACTTTTGGTCAAAAAGCTATACCAGTCAATGCTACAGGGAAAATATCACTGTACTTAATATAAGATTAAGTAAAAAAACAAAATAATTTTATTTGGATTATTAAGACTACTTTTCTCATTTTGGTTGTTATTTTCACAACGTTTTGACCGATGTAACCTCCAACCTACATCAGGTGTGTCTTTTCAAACTCGGGAACCTGTAGTGCAACAGATAAAGTGCTAAGTAATAATCAGTTCTAAGTAATAATCTTCTGAAGGTTGAAGGTTCAATCCTCAGTACAGGCGATATTAAGAATATAATTAATAATTACTTAAGACTTCTACCCATTCGTGACTGATGGGATGAGAATAATCTACCCCTGTGAATTAAATGAAGGATTCGGTTTGAAATTCCATGCAGATTCCAGAGTTGGACAAGGTGCACCTGAAGTCAATGGTTACATCGGCCAAAACGCTGTTAGAATAAAATCCAAGATGAGAACATTAGTCTGAATAATTCAAATTATCAATCCTCATCTTGAAAATTCTGAAAGATGATAAATATCAAGATTCTAAAAGTTTGACCTGATGTAGTCAAGGCAAAATTTTGACTATTTAAACATGACACTTTAGTGTTATTTGTAAAGAAGGAATAATTTTTTTAGTTTTCTTTTCTCTGTCATCCGTTACAATTCAAAATTCTTTCCTCTTTCTAATTAACTATAGTTATAGGTAATGGCTTTTTTTTTGGGGGGGGGGGGATATGTATTTCAGAAAATCAGCAACATTACCTTCCTCATCTTCAAAGAAACAACACGCAACGTTAAAGGGACCCTGCAGATGTGCCAAAAATTAAAAATAATGAATGAGATGAAAAACAAGATTTATGGCCAAACATTTCAGCTTTATTAGGTAATCACTCGTTTAGATTAATCAGAATATTTTTACTTGTTTATATTCTGAGATTTCACATTAGCAGTGACTGGTGATTTAAAAAAAATTGTTTTTTTAATGGAAATCGCTCTTGACAAAGCATGAAGCCACTTAATGTAAGGAGCTAAAAAATACTACTTCAAGGTCAAAAACTAGTCAACGATAAGTGTTAAGTGGGTAGATTCCGTCCCAGAAATATCACTCATGGAATGTGAGGACTAAAGGACAAAATAAGGGAAGCGAGTTACGAGGTTGCTCTAATCATAATTGGTATCACTGATTCTTTCATCGTCATCATTATTATGATTATTATGACTCTTATTCTTCTTCTTCTTATTATTATTATGAATCTTATTATGAATCTTATTATGAATCTTATTATGAATCTTATTATGAATTTTATTATTATTATTATCAATCTTATTATTATTATTATTATTATCAATCTTATTATTAGTATCAATCTTATTATTATTATTATTATCAATCTTATTATTATCAATCTTATTATTATTATTATCAATCTTATTATTATTATTATCAATCTTATTATTATTATGAATCTTATTATTATTATCACTACTACTACTACCACCACAATAACAATTTTATAAATTTATTCTGAGATTCATTTAAAAAAAATTTAGGTGCAGTTAAAAAGCAAACAAACGAATCCATTTAGCAATTAGGTAAAACATGACACGAGTGTAATATTCATAATAGAAATGTTATATAAGGGTTCTTATAATTATTAGCTATATATCATCAGAAAAATTATTGAGGCTAACAATATTTATCTACTCTATAAAATTATGTGAGTCAGATTTTAAAAGTTGGTCCAAAATAGCATCGAAACTGACAAATGAAACTTTTGTTCCGTTGTTATTCTTATACCATGTTATTTGCTAGAGACTGACTTTGCTGCAATTTAAGAAATATTTAATCCGATCTGCCAGTTTTCTAATATGTAGAAATTCTTAAAGTCACCTTAAAATAAAAATCAGCTAAGGGAAATGTAGAATCAATTTGATTCTACAGGAAATAACTTATTGTTTTAGTTGGTTATCATTCCTTATTTGCTTTATTTATTTTTTATTTTTCTTATGTCTCACTTCGTTCTTATTAAATCACTTTTAGCTTAGATGCTGAACCGAACAAACATGGCGTAGTTATAGAATATAGAAATATTTACAAAAGAAATTTAAATGTAATTGATCCAGGCCATATATATATATATATATATATATATATTTAAATTATTGGTCAGATGAATAAAATCTTGGTCTTTGTAATGTAGCAAAATGTTGTTTATATATATATATATATATGTGAAGAAGAATGGAAAGGAATTAGAGAAGCAAAAGCCAAATCAAAATTCAATTCAATTGCTCAGAGCAAGGTATATTCCGCAAAAAGGCAATTTATTCAAGTTAAATTTTCCTTAAGCTTCATATCTACCTGCTCTATCCTGGATATTGAGCTGTATACTCTTCACAATAGGTTTTACCTTTCCTAAAAGTTCGCTTTTAGTACACTTCTTTATATAATATATATATATATATATATATATATATATATATATGTTATATATAGTTTGTGTCTATACGGTACCCTGTGCTGATGAACAGACTCGATATCAACAAAAACCCACATCATCTCAGAAACGATTATACATGGACTGTTGAATTCTTGAAATGTAAATAAATGATTATGTTGAAATTAAGTTTACCTAAGATTTATATTATAATAGCTCTGGTTGATGTGATAACTCTACCATTGAGCTGACTCTATACCTGCAGTATTTTTGGACATATAGACAATATACCTTTGCTTTCCCCTATGAGATAAGGGTTGGCTATATATATATATATCTATATATATATATATATATTATAACTTAAAGCAATGGATTATCTTTTTCTAATGTATTGTATTTAATTAATGCTTGTAACCTTCTTAGGTAAGCAATTACCTTATGCAAATGTTAAACATATACAAATAATCTACAATTATCCTTGTTTGATCTGTTATTGATGGAAACAATTTTTTTTTTTTAACTGAGTTCATCCCCCTCCCCCCCCCCCCCTCAAACAAGGCAAGTTGCCACTGTAGACGTAAATGGCTACTGAGAATTAGGGTGAAAGTTAAGGGGATCATCCTAAATTGGGAGCTGTGCAACGAGATGCTTGTTCACATTAGATTTAAATTTTTGTATGTCGGTACAACTGGGGGAGCAAGGAGAGAGTTCCAAAGTCCGGCAGCTCAAGGAAAGAAGCTATTGAAGTAGAAGGCTTTCCGGAATCCGAGGACCTCCACAGTGAATGGATAGGATTTAGCTGATTGTTGCGTTGGTCGAGTGTATTTATGTCGAAGGGGCACTAGAGCAGCAAGTTCATCACAGCACATTCCATTGAAGCACTTGTAAAACAAGCACAAGGATGCAACATTGGGGCTGGAGCTTGGTGGATAGTAAAAGACCTATCAGATTAGTAACTCTTTTTTTGGACCTTGTCTAAGAGGGAGAGCCTAGTGGATGGTGCACCAGCCCATATGTGGCAACAATACTCCATTCATGGGTGGATAGTGGCTTTGTAGAGATATAGCATAATATCAGGTGTGAGAAGTTTACTAGCACGGTAGAGGAAGCCTACCTTCTTTGCAGCAGCCTTGGCAATGTCTTCTATGTATTTGTTTCAAGATTTTTTATGATGTTCAGGACATGAGATGGGGTGATTACCAAATCATTAAGTGTGGCTTCCGCCCGGAGTGGGAAATTAGGGAAGGAGTTGTTTGCAGAGTCCAAAGTGGAGCTTAAGGCGAAACGCCGGGCAAGTAGTTCAGCCTTGTCAGTTGTCGTATTAACGACATCATTGTGGTTTGATCGCAGGGGAATTGTTGATTGCCCATTATTCACCATACTATTGTAGACTTTCCATAAATCGCAAGTACCTAGTTTCTGTGATTGAATATGTTTCCTGGTCATCTCTGTATACCTTCTATTTGCTTTAGCTATCACAGTCTTACAATTTTTTCTTGACTCTACAAATTTTTGTCTATTTATAGTAGACTTCTGGCGGCTGTATTGTCAGAATGCTTGCTGCCTCTGAGCAATAGCAGCTGCACATTCTGAGGTGAACCATTGTGGAGAGTGGGGCTTGCTGTAGAATTTTCTTATGGGGCCATGTGCATCAATGTCTGCTTTGACCCATTCGGTTGCCTCATTTGCTATTCAACTGATTTACATCATCTGAGATCATCCGATTTTGATTCGTTGTTTTTCATTAAATGCTGGGTTTTAAAAATATTATTAAAATGTGAAATGTCATTTGTCCAATTTCGTTTCATTTTCTTAGCCTTTTATAATTAGGATTTTTTTACTAAAAATAAATAATGTCCAAGTTTTTTGACTAAAACAATATCACGCGCAGAAATTTTCCATGCATATATGCAGTATTTGTGCTAAGAATTCGCCCCCCCCCCCTTCATCCAATCTATGATGACACTAGAAACGCACTTTTTCTACAACAGGTATTGGTAATTTACTAGTTTAAAGTTGTTAATTATTCCCACTAAAATGGGTTTCAGCGTATTCAGAACTTATTTTGTACTAAAATCATGATTTGTCATTTTTTCTTTTTTAGTAAAAACAAAACTTATAAATATTCGTTAAGAATGGTTATTCCATAGTAAAAACACTGAAAGTGAGTATGGCAGCCTTCTTCACCAAAATGACGTAGGGGTGGATAAGTTAAGTTACTTTTGGCTTTGAAATATATTCGTTACTAATCAGGAGATATCACTCACATGGATTAATAATATCTATCTTTCAAGGTTATTTCCTATTTTACTGGCATAAGTTCCGGATTTGTTATTGACACTTAGCATAAAATAGTTATATTTCAAGACCAGAAGTAACTAGAGTTATCTGCTCCTAGATAATTTTGTGGAGAGATAATTTTGTGGAGAGATATGCTGCCATGTTGAATTTCAGTGTTTTTATTACAGTAAGAACCATTATCAGCTAATATTTGTTGAGTATTGTTTTTAATTAAGAAAATGACATGAATCATGATTTCAATATGGAAAAAGTTTTTCGGAAGTCAAATGCCAAAACTCATTCACTGTAAATAAATAACCTATTTGTAGAAACACCTTGTGCCTGCTCTCAGCCTGCCAAGCCAGCAGGACATCCAGTAACACTTCCTGATATTTGCATATTGGTCTTTAAAAAGTACATTTTATTAATTAACTATCTAGTAATTATCGAATAAAATGTATTTTTATCCCCCAAAAATTTAAACTTTAAACTAGTAAATTATCCACAAATGTTTTTTTTTTTTTTGTTTTTTTTTTTTTAAATTTTTTTATTGCTAAAAGATCAGAATTATCAGATTCAGCAGAAATATTTATTATTAAATAAATTATATTTTTTATAAAGAATAAAGGTTTTGAGATTTTAAAGAATGGAAGTTTGACAGAATTTCATTTTGGACCCTTTTTTTTTTTTTTTTTTTTTTATATGTGAAAAATATTTTTGCTTTTTCGATAATAGGGTATAGTAGGAAAATACTTTTCATATTAAAGGCATGAACAACTGTTCACTTTTATGTAATTGTTAGAATTTAGAGTGGGCTATAAGTTAAAAGTTAAAACAGAAGATAACTCCTAACATGTCGAATCAATTTTTTCAGGGAGGGGGGGAGTATTAAGCTGAGCATGTTAATCTACAAATTTACCCCAAAAAATAAAATTTAAAAAAAAAGCAAAAAAATAAAACAATAAAAATATCATTTTTTCTTCGGGACAAAATGTGCAGTAACATTTTTTTTGTGTTTATATGTTGTTACTGTTAAACTCTCCATAATTGTTTCTGACAGCATTTTAATCTAAGGAACAAAAAATAAAGATTTCGGCCTCCCAGAAAGATTTTTACTGTTTTTCTCCACTTCACCAACAATTATCACGTGACCTACGCAACAAATACATCTTGATGGATGTCGGTAATAAGTGCCTACATTTTCTTTATTTAAAAGAATTTCAATGAGTGTATTTTTAGTTGGGCATGCAAGCATAATACAAAGGTCACCATTTTCTTCAGTACGAAGCAAAGTTAATTTCTCAAAGACTCTCATGACTAATTAGTATTTCAATTCATATTTGTAATAAATCAAGCATTTCATAATAAGAATGTCGTGTTGCTTTTTTTTTTCTTTTTTTTTTTTTCACTTTACTTCAGTGTAAGTTCTCAGAAATCAAGGGGCCTCTTCTTGGGCCTAACACTTGATCTTTATATGAGATACATAGATATCCGTCTGTTCTATTCAACTTTCCCTTTACCCGTCAAACGTTAAGTTCGTAAAGAAATGAAGAACATTAATTTTCCTCTCCCCAATTGACCAGTTTACTATGTCATAGTATTTCTTTCTCTTGGTCTTACCGGATTCCAGGACAAGAATTCATCTAGTTTGGAGTATCCAGCTTAGTGATGTTATTTGAGGTCACATCACTTAGAAAAGGTACACCATTCCTCATATAAGCCAGCATGTAGCCATACCAAGGAAATCTTTGAACACTGTTATTTTGAATATTTGGTAATGGTTTACTTGTAGGGGGGAAGTATCCTCATGTCTGGTTGTCCTGACAAACCCCTTAGATACTCGAGGACAGTTTCTAGTAGGCATTCAAATTCTCTCCTAGCTTCTCTCCTTGCTTATATATGTAACTGTTATTGCTCTTTGAAACCTATCTTCTTATGTAATAAATCTTATACACTTTAAAGCACTTCTGAAGTAGGACATTTTCTTACCATACTTTTTATAGATGAGCCTGAATGTCACGGTAGCGTCTCTTGAAAACTGACACTTCTAATTTAGTATTCACTTTTAGTTTATTGAGTTTTATTTCCCTGAACCAGTTGGCCTCGATAGAAGGGGAGGCAAAAAGCCTGATGACCTGATAGTGTTTCTCATTTGCAAACGGCAAGTCACTTATGAGATGCAACTCGCGTTGACACTTTTGCACCCTCGTCAGTGATAGAATCGGCAACAAACCCTGGACATGTAGCAGCGTCAACAGAGAGCTGCAAGCGGCCAAAATATGCTGGCATTCTAAACAGATTTGAGTTTCAACCGATTGCCGTGAAAACAAGTGGAGCGACGCCCGACTTCCTTGGCAGCCTTGGTCTGTTTATGACGCGACCATCATGAATTGACTTGGCTTTACGAGTGCCTCTCCATCGCCACTATGTGTTGAAATGCCTTGAGTCTGCATGTTCGTTTCAAAAAAGGACATTTTATTAATCTTTTATTAATTGCCTCCCCATTTTCCATCTAACTTTTTATTAGTTAACTATTATTTAATGCTATTCACGTTTATCATTTTCACCCTTTCTTCAACTAATCACGTCGCGTGCAGAATAAGAGAATGTGTTAGAATCGGCAGTGAATGTTTTACGTATCAACTCTCGATTGAACAAAAGCTCAAATCAGTAGTTTCTTTCAACCACAAGAAATATTCATTTCCAAATATTTATGCATACTATAAAAACCCAAACAGTGTTTTTCTGCATCTTTTCCTGTTTTTCTACCACAGAAAACACATGCATACAACACATTTTAGCTTAGCCCTGAGGGTCCGAAAGGCCCTCGGCAAGAAGCACACACATGACGATAGACATTCACAAATCACATGTATGCATACTGACAACACATACATGCTACTCACCGATGGTACATACGCACAAGTTAATGCACACACCCTTTCACTGGCAAAACAGACATGCTACATCTTTATACCTATCCCATTTATACATACATAAACGTACATTGAGAAACACTGCTTTAGATCGAATATCAATGATTTCGTGACGGCAAAGACAAGGTTTCGTATCGAGCAAAAGTTGGCCTTTATTTAATAAATTACAGCCGTTTCCTCAGAGCCAATATAATTGGAAACAACTATAATAAAAAAAGACCAATTTTTGCTTGATACAAAACCGTGTTTTTGTCAGAAAATATCTCGATTTATAACTGCTCCAGAATGAAATATTAGAAACGTCTAATATCCATTGAGCTTAATACTCGAGATTAACTACATAACTAATAATTATCATATCCCAACCCTAACCCTTCCTTAACCTCTCGAATTGCTGTATAACTAATTATCTGCACTCTAGTCATGATGCTATGTTTTAACTTTGAATTTGTTGTCTATATCCTGTGCTGATGAAGGGACTTGATATCAATAAAAATCCGTATTTTCTAAGAAACGATCGTATACGAAATTGTTTTTATGTTGAATTCTTGGAACGTATGTAAATGAATGTCATAAATTTATTTACCTCGTATCTATAATATATATATTTATATATATATATATATATATATATATATATATATATGAGAGAGAAATTAAACAAAGATAATATATCTTTATATTAGATCCTATTGTGATAAGCCAATACTCGATATACAAGATAGAGCAATAATATAAGAAAATAAATGATGAAAATAAAAATTGGATAAAACACAATATTTATTAATTCATCAAGTATCCAAACAAGGAATATAAAAAATAAAACCTTTTTTCTTTTTCTTAATCCATGGATTTTTAAAAATAAGCTCTTTTCATCAGGAAAAAATCGACAAAAATTGTATTACTGGTTAACATAAATTTGAAAATATAAAAAAATTTGAAAAAAAACAAAACGGGGCTGCTCAGGCATTTTTTGTAAGCAAGAGTGCATTTCATTTAGTGCGCTGACTTTTCGAAACACCAGATCTGACCTGACCATGGCTCACCTCCTGCAAGAGAGGCAAATAAACTTACACTATAATCCTTTTAGACTTAGTTCATTCTGGCAGTGAGGGTCAGGGTTTATCACTCCACAGCTCTACTAAACTGTGCCAAACACAAGGGTGGTTTAATTGATATCTGAAAAAAAATTAATCGAACACGTTATTAGGAAACAAAAGTCGATATTTTTAATTCAAAACTTTGTTATTTTGGGTGATACTGTGTATCTGCTTTGATTCCTGTATTTAAATTTTCTTTTTCTGTAAACTTTTTTCCCCATTAAAAAGAATATATTATACTAGCATAACCCCGTAAAAAAATTGACATTCGTTTTTAAGTTGACAATGGCAAAATTTCTATCTATGACGTCTTATTCGATTTTTGAACAATTCATTTTGAAATTAGTAAAAGCTAACTTTTTTGGCTACAGCGACACCAGATAATTACTTTTTCTGCATTGTAATTTTTGTGATTGGATGGTCTTATATTTTTACATTGGTGTAGAAGGTTGATAATGTGAACTAAGGTACAAGCATCATACGACCAACTTGTCTCATGCTTTGAGGTCATTTATCAAATTTAAATTAAAAACAAAAATTAATATAAATCTTGTGACTTGAACAATGCTTGTTTTTGTATGATTATCTAAAGGAATAAATGCAAACGTTTTTATCACCTCTCATAACTATATTAACGTCAAAACAGGTTACGCTTATTTAATACTCTAATAAAACATATGAAATACTGTATATATAGTAATCTGAAAACACCTATAATCTGGCTACGGTATTCCTAATTTGCATATTTATTCTGTAAATAGTTTCTAATAAATTAATATCTTGTAATATACATTTATAATTTGCATTGTCATATTTTCTTATATATATGCAATAGATTAGTAAAATGCCTGATGTCTTCAGGTGGCAAAAGACAAGTGCACAAAAAGCTGGAGAAAAAAAGAGAATTTAAAAAACAACCAAGGATGCTGTATGTGAAGTCGTTAAACATCAAAACAACAAACCGGTTTAGTTCCAGAATGTTTACAATTTCTTTAAGACTCACCTCACACATCCATTGTAATCCATTCTCATATCATTTCTATCCATGCATGTACTAAACCGTCACTGTCAAGGTTTCACTTTCATATATCATCACACTGTGTAAACATGCCTGATAGACTCTTCCCTTGGTCAACAGTGATTCTTTCAATCATGCTAGCACCTGCTTCAACCTGTGCTCCAATCGTATCACCAAGGTAACAAAACTTCTCAATAACTTTACCATCCAGATATACTTTCTCCACATCTGAGTTCTCATCTATCTCCATTGTCTAACATATCTTGCACACATTGATTATTAGCTCTCAACCTACCAGTAACTCCACTGCACTTGTGTACCCAATGCTTACAGGTACCACAAAAAATGGAACTACACCCGACTCCCTTTCCACAAACTGAGCAGGGTAACTTTCCTCTTTTGGGGAACTTTCCAACACTACAACCACTGATCATCACTTTGGTCTTGGTAACATTCACTCTCAGACCTTTAATCTCCATAGCATTCCTCTAAGTCTTGAACTTAACAAGTAGGCCATCCATTGATTCACAGGCAAGTACTAAATCATCAGCATACAGCATCTCTTCTGGACGACGCTTCGAAGACACAAATAAAAAGCAACGGACTTAGTATAGAACTTTGATGTACTCCTACTTTAACATTAAAGCTGTCACTAAATGTGCTGTTAATTCTAACATGACCTTGAGCATTTCTGTACATTGTTTGAACAACCTGCACCAACCACTCATTTGCTCTTAGTTTATGCAAAACCCACCAGACAACTTCTCTTGGTGATATCACATATTAATTAAATGTAAATAAACTGACCAGTAATTGACGTGAATCTCCCCAGTCAACAGGTCTATGGAGTCTGAGCATGTTCATTGATTTCGGACTTGGTGAATGGCTGACTTTGACTCGATCAAAAAGAGAATAGGTGACACATAAAAGAAATTTTTTTTGAATGAACAAAATCCTCACAAAATTGTATTTGGATTATTCTGATAACTATTCTTATCTTGGGTGTTATATTCACAACGTTTCGACCGATGTAACCTCCAACCTTCATCAGCAGGTTCATCTTTTCGAATTTGAGAACCCATAAGGAATTTTCAACTGAACCGTTTATTTAATCTACAGGAGTAAATTGTTCTCAGTCTGTTAGCCATGGGCACATGGCTTAACAGGTATTGGTGGATGTTAATAATCGGTTGTAATTGCAGGTCTTCTCAAGGTTCAATCCTTACTACAGCCGATAATAATTAAGAATGACTCAAAAATGAACACTTCTACCCAGTCATATCTGACGAAATCAGAGCAATCTACCTGTGCTGCGTCTCTTCATCCTGTGACTGAAGAGTTGCACAGTTAACCCGAGTGGCTTCAGTGAATTGTTTAAGTGAGTTAATTTGAAAGACTTTCATAAGTTCAGTCAGTTAGCTCAGTCAGTAACGACTAAGACTGCAGGCCTCAGGTTCGCGGTTTCAATTCCCAGTGTCAGCGTCAAGTTTCTTTCTTTATTTATGTAAAATACGTTTCTTACGTTTAAAAAAAATTTCCACTGACCGAAAGAGAAAGTGTTTGTTATATTATAAGTAGATTATTTGGCATTTTGTAAATAACATGGGATTTTAAAATCTCGGTGACCTGAAAAATTATCAACAATAACAGATGTAGTGATTTCTTTTTTTTTTTTTTTCTGGAGGCAAAATTTAAAAAAAAAAAAAAAAAAAAAAAAAAAAATGCCCCCCATCCTCCCTCAGTAATCATGCTTTTTTTTTTCCTCACTTATTCTTCCATTGTCTCTTTCTTCTCGTTTATAGAATTGATTTACATTTTAATAATGAACAATTAAGATTTCTAAATGTGGCCTCTGTGTGTAAAATAATCCAAGCATTTTATAGTGCAAGCTCAACTTACATATGCCACCTTTTTTTTTTGGGGGGGGGGGGGGGGTAGTTGTGTTCAAAGCGCTCAAATGCTTATTTTCTTTTTCTGGAAAGTCATTGTCCAAGATGGCCAACAGCTGTTGCTTTATACTCTCTATGACCTCATTCTCTATCAGAAATCTTTTTTTTCAGCAGAAAGGCTGAAAGCTGAAAGAAATTTAAATCCATGTTTGAAGGATAACGGACCTGGGATTCTTCTGGCTAGAAACAAAGTGATTATACTAAATCTTTTCTAGCAGTCTCGAGCAGATTCCAAAGTGATTCAGTCAGCGAAAGTTGGCTGATGATTGTACCGCCTAAATACTACTCGAGAATACGTTCTCGACAATCAATCCGACAGAGACCGGCCATTTCAGTGGCCTTTATCTGTTGGATTGAGGTATTATGTCTTTGGTAGTCCTAGGAGGTCCACCCTCCCAGGCATTGACTTCCCTCTTTGGAAAGGGGTTGGTTTATTGCCAATTGCCTGATGTGCCACTACTGGGAAATGCTGACAGAGCTGGCCATGCTATTTTTAGAGGCTAGCCTTGCTCTTATACTTGGGTACTGGCTTTTCTCCTTACTTATGGCCTTGTGCCACATCTTCCTTCTGTGGACTGAATTAAATAAAGCAGTCTAAAAAGATCTCTCTTTCTAGACTGATAGACAGGCAATTTTTATTTTTGATCCAATCCATAGTGCCCCTTTTGGGGAAGCAGACCTTGTGTCAAATTCTGCCCTCGTTGGGAGGCAAGTAACTGTACCTAGACTATATAGTATTAAAAAAAAAAAAAAAGACACTAGATTAGTAGTTGAGATCTTCAGTATAGCTAGATACTTTTTGAAAAGTTCCTAAAATTTTCCGTTCATTGTTTTAGTATTACTTAATTTCAGCCAGTGCTCCAAACTGCCCTCTCTTACACTAATCTATGATACAGACCCCCTCACCACTAGGAGATTACTCTTTGTAACCTCCCACCCCCCACCAGAACATGTTACATTTAATAACCACCAATTCTATTTTCCCGGGCGACGCTGGTCTACCAGTCCCATAAGTGTACAATATATTTGTACTAGAACTGCTTGGTGGAAACGAAAATTTATCTTATTTTCATAATGAATCGCCACTTGCCAAGGCCAAATGCCATTCGAGGATATGTTATTGTCAGTCAGATGGTGACGATAAGTATTTGTTAACATTGGACTTGAAAACAACTATGTTGTAGTTAGCTGGGAAAGAAACTCTCTTCATGGAAGATAGAGTATAATAACAGAAAGGAAAAGTAATTATCCCCCACTAGATTGCTAAGTCGATTTTCTACTCTGTCAAGGCAGGAAAGAGTGCTCCGAGCGGCACCTCCCCAAATATGGCAAGAATATGCCATCTTTGGGCATATCTGGTATGAGGAGCATTTTATTACCCGTTCACTTTCTGGTAAATTTCAATTACTTGTCAAGTAATTTCTTTCTTATGAGATTAAGTATTATAGAGTGAAGGCTTAATATCAAAATTTGGCTAATTGTAGAGAAAGAAGGTCATCTGTGGAAAAATAGTGTGTGTGTTGTGTTGTGTGCCATTACTATTAAGAAAATAATTCCAAGATACAAGCATAGCCTTTGAGAAAAATGCATGCAAATTCTTCATTCATATCGCTCTGCTACAGTCAATCAGTGGAATCTAAGATTGTATAAAAACACTTTCAAGTCCACGGCAGTATGTTTCACACGGCCACTTGGTTCAGAGCTATACTGGTTATTAGAGCTGTTTACTCTATTCAAACATCTGTTGATGCTTTGTAGTTCGATACACTGTTCATCACTCTATCACTCGGTGGTTCACTGTCTGTTACTTTGAGTAGTCATATTGGCATTCTCCAGGAGGAGCACCTCAGGCAATTCTCAGAAGGTAAAGCCTAAGAGGGTTGACCTTCTCAGACTGAACATAACTATATCTTGGCTCGACAGCAACAAAGCCACCGACTGACCGTTGGATTGGCTGCTATTGTATCGTCTCTGCGCAAAGGTTGTTTGGTTATTTGCTTTATTCTGTCATTTTGCTATAAAGCTTCCGTGGCGGAAGTGATGGTCCTGAGCCAGAATCGAGCGATGGAAGTGGCCTCGCCATAAAGATCCGCCTTTGCCTGGCTTGTAGTTAGAAAAGTAAAGAAATTTTGAATCAGGTTACTAGTGAGGATTGAACTCACTACCTAGGAGTAACAAACGACTGGTTATTACACTGCAATGAGCAAATTCACCTTAATAACAAAAATAGTGAACCAGCAAATTCACCTTAATAACAAAAATAGTGAACCAGCAAATTCTTTATTTTTATTGGTTAAACAGAATTAACTGAGATTGAAAATATGCTGATAGGAAGAAAGAAAGAAAGAAGTGGTTGAAGTGAGAAGTGAGTGAGTCAGATTATTTTGTGAGCCGGATTATTTTTTCTTGTTGGAGCTCGAAGAGAGATTGTTGGTTTTATAATTTTTTTTAATGAGTGTTTGAAGTGCAACTTCCAAATCCCCTCTATCGGCTTCTATAAGTTCTTAATAGTTTTCAAAAGTTTTAGGTGATGTAAACTTATTCATATACTATCAGATACAGTTTCAAGTCATACCAAGGTCAGATTCTATTAACCCATAGATAGGACGAGAACAGGTACTACCACTTGGGGTAAGAGTGGACCTACGAGTAATTACAACCAATCCCAAAGTTCCCAAATTTGGGTCTCACCACTGGAGACACTTTAAAGTCATACCTAGAACCCATTTTGTTATGAGAGTCGAGTTTTATTATTTAAAATATTTTTGCAACGAGCAAACCTAATCGTGTTTTGTAGTAGGTTTAGAGATGAATAGACTTGTTACGTTTGAAATGTGCGAGTTTATTTAAGAAAGCTCACAGCAAACACTCGACAAGAGCTGAAAATTGCCATAAACCTGCATTTTGATCATAAAAAAGAATTATAACTTTTTGTAGTTTTGATTGCGTCTTTCAGACACGAATGACAAGATTAGTTTGATAGCAGTTCCTGTTAAACGAACTGGATCTTATAATTTCACAATCATTTTGAGAATGAAGTGCCAAAACATTTGAAACAACGTTTTGAATAAATCGGTGTATCCGTTCATGCGAAATGGCGCAAAGAAATGTTGCATTTCCCCAACAAATGAATCGAGCATTTCTAAAATAAGTTTTGTATCGCAATAAAATTTAGTTACATTCAAACAATGAACTACTTGTATCATCCGTTTCTTGTGAATTTTTTTTATTCACATTTATTATGAGGTATGAATTTCACTTATCAAGGCAAACAGTCACTTGAGGATAAGAGTTAATGAAGATATCAAGAATTGACACTACATTTTTTTATTTTTTTTACTAATGATTAACTTTTTATCAAGACTAAAAGCCACTTGAGGAAAAGGGTTAATGAGATGGATAGATTGTCAGCTGAATAACGAAGAATATTATGAGAGGATTGAAAATGAACAAAATTTGATTACTTATGAGGACAGTTTATGACTAATGTTTATTGATGGTCATTTTGATTGAAGAGAAAATGAAACTGTACTGCCCTGTACAAGGATTGAACTCCAAGTTTCAAGATTATGAGTCTTTTGTATTTAATACATCCCATCCCCTTTCTCCCACCACTTCTCATCTCTTTGATATGAGCTGTTGGTATTGCATTAGTCTATTGCCGAGAGACAAATGGTATCTTGAATTATTCAGAAAGAACCGATTATTAGCAATGAAGCTCCAGTTTTACTAACACATCATAGCGAACTCTAATGCAACACCTCACACAAAAATGATTGCACAACCTAGATTCATAATCACATGTCAAAAATAATTATCTGATCCTTACTATAGAATTTAGTACTTAATACTAAGACGTATTGGGGTGGGAGGAGGGGAGGTATAGAATCAAATTGACACTTACCGGAATGACAGGCTTCAATCTTTGCATATGGAATATTGAAGCCTGTTATGTCGGTAAGTGCCAATTTCATTATATACTTACTATTCTCAAACTACATCTTCTCCAGTAGGTGTGCCTAACATCAGACAGGAATTTCCATGAACAGTTTCTTTCCAAAAACTTCCAATCTGTGGAACATGTTACCAAAAGATTGCTTCCCTGTAGGTGACAACATGGTCGTCTTCAAATCCAATGTCAACAAATACATATAATAAACTCATAAGTAATCAAAATTTGTTCATTTCATTCATCATTTTCAATCCTCTCATAATATTCTTCAGTATTCAAGTGACAATCTATTTCATTAACCATTGTCCTTGCGTTGCTTTTGGCCTCGATAAGTGGTGACTCATTAGTAAGAAAATAAATACCTTGAAAAAAAAATATATATATATATATATGTATATATATATATATGTATATATATATTAATTTTTATGTAATAAAAGTAATCAATGAACACGTGCCCGTCCATGGATTACTTTTATGTATGTAAAGATTAAATAATATATATTTTTATATATATGAAGAAAATGAAGAAATATAACTAAAAGAATAAACTTTTAGAAAATTAAACCTATTGTGAATAAAGAAAAGCTCAATATACAAGATAGAGAAAGAATAAGATAAGTCGATTATTTTTATTGAGTTTTCGTTGTTGCTTTTGCTTGGGAATACGTTTTTGTGGAAAACAGGAAAAACACGTTTTCTAAACATGGCCAATCTCACTTGATCCTCCAGACTACAAACTTGGTTGGAAACGTCGTTGTGGGTTCCTGCATGGATTCTTCGTGACTTGCCAATTGTTCGACCTTCATACCGTCTTGGACTCCTTTTTAGTGACTTTTTTCACACTGGAACATGCCTACTTGAATGTAAACATTTTTTTAGAATTTTATAAATTTTTTTATTTTTATTTTTTTTTAACTTTTCCTAAACTTTTCAAAAATTTAAAAATTGACTATCCTTATGTCAGCTTATCAATCAAAAACTTTCCTCTGATAAGAATTTTAATTTCTTTGAAAAGCCGGCTTAAGGAACGAAGGAGAGGAATAGTGAATTATTATTATTCATTATTTGAATGACGAATGATTTGAACATTATTTGAACTACGAATGATTTTGATTTGCATCTATCTGCGAATCTAATTATTTTTAATCGACTTATCTTATATATATATATATAATATATATATATATATAAATAAAATAAAAATAATGACACATCCTATTAAGGACGACTTAATGCAATATTGTTTAATTCTTAGGAAGTGGAAAAATACTAAGAAAACAGCTCTATTTCCATCGCCAGTAAAAACAATGACAAAAACTATATATATATGTATATATGTATATATATGTATACTGAGCAAAACCGAAAAAAAGGATTTGGCATTTGAGCCCTGCTCATTGGTCAGTCTAAGTTCTGATTGCAAGTCTGTAGTTCGGGAGAGAAACCAAGTGTCATTTTAAATCTCTCAAAATAAAACATTGTTACTTGTTTGAAAACTCTTAATTTTATTTGGAAGAAAAATCTATTTATTAGAGCAGTGACTGATATCACATGATTGACACTATGGTCAGTATCGAAATCAACCTAACAATGCCACAATGAACAATTTCCTTGCATGACATCGGTGATCAAGTCTTTATAACAAAATAAATAAGAATCGCATCCAATCGTACATATTCAATGGTTGGCAACTAGGATGGTGAAGAGATTATCCATGCTTACCTACAAAGAACGGCTTCAAAGACGAAATCTGTCGGCGCTTCTAACATTTTAGCTACTATTCGGCACCTGCTGAAATTAAGCGAAATCTCAATGAAAACATTGTCAATCGCCTAAGAGCTTCATTTGTTTACACAAAGGGCAATTCATTATACCCAACTGGGTGTTCTTGACGATTTCACTTACCAGAGAGCTAAGTGCTAAACGGGGGTCAAATTTAGTAATCAACAGACAGACTGGTTCGCGGCACCACAGCTCTTGAATGTACCTCAATATATATATATATATATATATATATATATATGCGAGGTGACCAAATTTTGATGTACAGCATCATCAACGGAATGTAAATCTACCTTTTTAGATGAGTTTTTCACCCCAACACCTTGTCGTGGTCTCTGCGATCACGTGTAGATGTATCATCACTTTAGTATCAACAGGAGAAAGGCAACATTTCCTTTCCGTGTTTCTGCTCCCTGGAACATCCTGCCAGAGGAGGTTGTGATGATGCCTACCATATCCATGTTTAAAATCGCCTTGAACAAACATTCAGACGGTATATAGATGCAATATCTTATATCTTTGTACATGGCTCGTTGCACTTTTCTATTTTTTTTGGCCAATAAAATTGATTGGTTGATAGTCAATTTGACTGCCATATCATGACTTGTGAGTTTAATTATCACTGGATGATAGCGTACATTTCTGTTCTTGTGCCTCAACTTGGGTAAAACATTTCTCAACATTAAAACTGACTTTGTTTCATGTCTTTGTGGTGGACAGGAAAATACATATTCTTCTTCATTCAGTTCTTGAACACATCTTTTTCCAGTCTGATCTGTATGCTGCGACTGCCAAATGCTTCATCCCATGTGATACCTAGTTGTATTAGCTTTCGATTGCCTCCCATCTTCCACCATGTCATTGCTATTCCAGCTAGTCTCAGCCATTTCGAGACCCTTGGTCTAACACCTTCACAATTATGCTGTTGTTCATTCTTGACTAATGACGTCACCTCTCTCTTTCTGTGTTTCCTGCTGTGATCGTGTCCGTATAGTCTCCTTCAACATCATTATATTTATTACTGGTGCTACCAGATCAGGCTGTCTGGAGATACCGGCTTCCTGACTTAAAATGCACCAAACATTGATGTTATTGTTTTTTTTTCTTTTCCTTTTGCACAACTCAATCGTGTTCTGCAAAGCTAAAACCAACATTTTTCGTCTACGAAACAACCAAACGAATAAATATTTGAAAATATAAAGAACTTAAAGCATTAAAAATTTTACCAAAATGACCGGATTCGGCATCAAATAACCCGAAGAGGGTAGATATGCTGTAAAACAACCAAACCAAACCTTATACTTCTTAAACCCTAACCCTAATCGGACACATATTTTCTCTCTAATTAATCAACTTTTTCATCTTCACCTGCATTAATCTTTTCTTTTTAAAAATTTTTAAAAAACTTTTATTCACCTCGAACAAGACACATTGCCACTGAGACATAAGGGCCTGCTGTGATTAGGGGCCAGATTTCTAGGAGCATCCTAAGTTGTGCAGTGATATGTTTGTTCACATTGCATTTAAATTTCTGCATGTTGGTACAGTCAGGGGAAACAGGGAGCAGAGAGGGAATTCCAAAAGCAAGCGGTTCAAGGAAAGAAGCTATTAGAGTAGAAAGTTTTCTAATATCTGAGGACCGCTACAATGAAGGGGTGGGATTTTGCTGCTAGTCAGGTTTGTCGGGGGGGGGGGTATTTAACTTGAGTGGGTTCAAGTGTAGTAAATTCGTCGGAGTGCATTCCGTAAAACACGCACAGGGATACAATATTGTGGTGATTGGACGGACTAGAGCTCAGTAGACAGTGCTGGACCGATTAGGTTATTGACTTCCTATCAATCTAGCTCCCGTGGGGAGGTAAATAAATCTTTGCCTTCCCTATTGAGACCCGTTTTTACCTCAATGAAAGATAGAATGTTGAGTATTTGACCCTAAAAATAATTATTCTGTGGTCAAGTAGTGTTAAAGGCTGTCAATATTTTAGGATTTCGACACCTGAACTATTTTCTCACATTTTTAGAACATACTTGTCCTCTGCTCATAACCTTTTTCTTAAAGAAGGTAAAATCATCCCTTGCGTTTTGCCTCTTTAATTATAGCAGAAAGTTTTTGTTTTTTTTGTTTATTTATTTTTTGTTAAGTGTCACTACTTTATGACTGGGGTAGAAAGAATTTAATTAAGATTTGGGACGCCTTTATTATTTGAAACCACTTCTTCTTAGTCGTTGACAATCATCTGTCATCCGTCACAATCAGTCATAGGTGAAAAAGTGCAACATGCTGTGTACTTTAAAAAGATCCAGGCAAATAACATTCAGAGAGAGAGAGAGAGAGAAAAAAAAAAAAAGGGGTCTACCTTCTCGGTTGCACTGCCCCTTACCCATCTTTCTGGCACACATCATTGCTTACTGAATGAATAGAATGTTGGTCAAGAATGATTCACTTCGGACACAATTCTGGGTTAACATCTCCATCCCATTTATTTTGTTTAACTTTTCGTTGAAATTGATATTGTTGAAGAAAGAAAAAAAACTGAGCGTTAATTTTTTTGTGTAACAGATTAAAAATGTTTTGTGGCGCGCAACAAAGGTGCAAGTGACAGTCTTTTGGAAGTCGAAGGTTCAATCCTCACTACAGGCGATAATAACTGAAAATAAAAATTACTTAACACTTCTATACAATCATGGCTGATGAAACAAGAACAATCTACCTCCGTGGATTAAATAAAAAGTTAGAGACGAGTTTATCAGCCATGTATACACAGTATGATGATGCATGAAAGTGAGACCTGGCCAGTGAGGATTGAAGACATGCGTTGCATGGAGAGAAATGATATGAGAATGATACGATGTATATGTTAGGTGAGTCTTAAAGACCGGCTTAAATCTGATAACCCGAGAGGAAGATTAAATCTTGACAGTATAGGGAGATGTGTGCAGAACAGGAGACTTTGTTGGTTTGGTCTCATTGAAAGAGTTGATGAGTTCTTGGGTTAGTAGATGTAGAACAGTCAAGGTAGCAGGTCCAGTTCACAGGGAAGGCCGAGGAAAACATGGGAAGGAAGTGATAAAATGGACTTGAGAGATGGAGGGATAAAAAACAGAAGTTAGTTCAGAAGTTAATTTGAAAGCCGTCCAATGCATGCCAGCATGTAAAATGGATGTTAAACAAAATATGATGATGTTCAGTTCAAAATTCTGTATAGGTTCATGAAGTAAACAGAAAGATTCCCGAGTTCAAAAAGATAACTTAAAGAAAGTCTGAGGTTACGTTAGTCAAAACATGGAAAATAACAAAGATGAGAATAATTCTTTTTTTTTTTTTTCTTTTTTTTTTTTTTTTTCATTCAAACGTCTGATGATGATGATTTTGTAGCTATGAATAATCCAAATAGAAACAATTTCTTCTGATGAGAATAGTTTTCATCTTTTTTTTTTATATTATTGAAACGAATGATGATGATAATTTTATTTTTTTATTTTGCTTACTGCCAAAAAAAAAAATTTGTTCTATTTTTACCTAATTTAAATTACCTAGAATTTTAGCATGCCATGTCAGCTGCTTCCATTAACCCCCTTAATTGTGAATGCACAAGTTATTTTCTACCTGTTAGAGTTGTGTGCCCTTGTCTGATTCCCGTAAATCTTGGATGTATGTTCATCTTTACTTCCCTGCATCCCCTTTCTCACAGAAGAGACGTTGCTAGTCTTTCTCTACTCTATCGTTATTTCCACGTAAGACCCTCATCAGCAAGAACTCGTCTTACTACCAGCACTGCAAAGAACTCCTTTCTTCCGATGTGTATCTAAAATCAAAGAAAACTTCTATGGACAGTTTATTTCATCCTGTGAATTAACAATAGTTCTCAATCCTTTCATAGTACTGTTCCATCATCCAATTGAAAATCTCACTAACCTTTATCCTTGAGTGGCTTTTGGCCTTCGTAAGTGGTCAAACATTAGTATAATAGAGAAAAAAATCTTTCTCTTTCCTATTTAAGAATCGTTTTGATAATTCTATTGTATCTTATGAAATGGCTGATCATTTTTTTTATGGAAGTCGCTCCTGACAAGACATGAAGCCACTTGATGTAAGAAGCTAAAAAAAAAAAAACTAGTTCAAGATCAAAAACTAGCCAACGATAAGTATTAGATGGATAGATTCCGACCCAGAAAACAGCAATTCTTCCCCCTTTGACAGAAACGTTGCACATGGAATGTGAGAACTAAAGGACAAATAAGGGAAGCAAGAGTTACGCAGCTGCCGGAAATAAACCTACGGTTCACTTTCTTTATAGAGATCATCATCATCATGATCAGTTTAACGTCTGTTTTACATGCTGGCATGTGTTAACAAACTATTCTCCATCCATGTCTTCGCTAGCCAGGTTTCACTTCCATTCATAGTCACATTGCATACACATGCCTGATAGATTCTTCCCTTGGTTTACGGTGGTAAGGCTGTGCTGGTTATTAATGGCAGAAGTTTCTCTTGATCTTACTCCATCCACTTCTAGCACCTGCTCCACCCTGTGCTCCAATAGTATCAGCAAGGTAACAAAACCTTTGAATAACCTCAATAGCTTTGCTATCCAGACATACTTTATCTACATCTGAGTTCTCACCCATCTCCATTGTCTTAGTACATAAACTAGTTTCCCCAAATATAAATTATACAACTGCAGTAGTCGATAACTTCTGGTTGCTAGTATATCTCTTGTATATCTCTTGTATGTCCCTCTTTGCCCATTGCCACATTTGTAGATTGACTTAATAATTGGATGTCCAATGCTTATATTCTTTAATGTGTCGCAATAGTTGAACTGCTGTTGCTTTTCGTTGTACATGCTTAATAATGAAGTGTAATCATTGGCCATATATCTCTTACCTAATAGATACTGCACTGTCAACCAAGCTCCAGCCCCTTGTCCCATCGCCGCAATATTGCATCTCTGTGCTTGTTATACAAGTACTTCCACAGAATGTGTTCCGATGAACTTACTGCACGTTTACCAGCCCCCCCCCCCCCCCCCCGACAAACCCGATTAGCAATAAAATACCACCCCTTTACTGTCGAGGTCCACAGATGTCGATAAACATTCTACTCCAATAGCTTCTTTCCTTGAATCGCTTGCCTTTGGAATTCCCTTCCTGCTCCCTATTTCCCCCGACTGTACCAACATGCAGAAATTTAAATGTAATGTGAACAAACATCTCACTGCACAACTCCCCACTTAGGATGCCCCCTATAAAGTTTGCCTCTAATCACAGTAGCCCCTTATGTCTCAATGACAATGTGGCCCCTTGTTTGGGGTAAATAAAAGTTTTAAAAAAAGGCGTATGTTATTGGCATTTACTTTAGAGCAGATTTGAATGGTATAAAAGGGTTAATGTGGAGTTTGTTG
>OY744519.1:22992128-23129628 GCA_963556195.1 Sepiola atlantica | reverse complement strand
TCCGGCATCTGGGAACCTCCACAGTGAATGGATGGGACCTAGCTGATTGTCGGGTTGTTATAGTGTATTTGCGACGAGGGGGCACTAGAGCAGCTAGTTCATCGAAGCACAATCCATAGAAGTATTTGTTAAACAAGCACAAGGATGCAACATTGCAGCGTTGGGACAGGGTCTGGAGCTTGGTGGATAGTGAGGGACCTATTAAGTTGGCGACTCTTTTTTGAACCTTGTCTAAGAGGAAGAGACTAGTAGATGATGCACCAGCCCAGATGTGACAATACTCCATGCATGGGTGGATGGTGGCTTTATAGAGATACAGGATAATGTCATATGTGAGGAGTTTACTAGCACGGTAGAGGGAGCCCACCTTCTTTGCAGCAGTCTTGGCAATGTCTTCATGCTATCTGTGAATGTTAGGCCGAGTAGTTTGAATGTTGAACTTTCAGGTAGGGTGTTATTTGCCATGACAATCGGTGGTTGAAGAGGTTTTTTGTAGTTATTGAAGGAAAGGAGCTTTGTCTTTGCAGCATTAAATGTTACCAACCATTTCTGCCATCAGTCCACTACAGCCTGGAGGTCACTTTCTAAGGATTCAACCATTGCCTCGGATATGTACGCGTCCGTTTTGCCCACATGACGAGTACTGTCACCATTCTGGTTGCCAACCATTGAACACGCTCAAGGTGTACGATATCTTTTTGTAGCCGTGGTATTTTCAAAATGAAGATCAATAGGCATATCCTGTCTTTACATTAATCACCTTTCGTTTCGTTCTTTTTAGCTCCTTACATCAAGTGGCTTCATGCCTTGTCTAGAGCGATTTCCATTTAAAAAGAAAGAATTTCCCTTGTATTGTGGCAACTCACTGGCTATAAACGTAATGTGTAAATCTAAAAAGGAGGATTTTCTCTTGAATGGCTAAATAAACTTTACAAAGAGAAAAAAAAAGATGACAAGAATGGATGTGTCGAAGATACGTCCATTCAATCCACATGACAGACCACAGAAAATGCTATTTCAAACGTATGCATGGTAGACCAACTTACCTGCTACCTGCATCTATTCAATTAGCATTAAGTGATTAAAATGCTGTTCCAAACTGAAGCATGACTGACAAACGGACAAAACTTGGCCACCTAAAAGTTAGGGTTTTAATAGAGAACCAATTCCTAAAAAGATTTATCTCCCATTTCTCACAATATTCCAGGTTTCGTTCTTCATCTTTGACATTCTTCATTTTTGACCTTTGACATTCTTCATCTTTGACCTTTGACATTCTTCATTTTTGACCTTTGACATTCTTCATCTTTGACCTTTGACATTCTTCATCTTTGACCTTTGACATTCTTCATTTTTGACCTTTGACATTCTTCATTTTCTTTTCATCACAAATTTTTGTATCCAATGGAATGTGTCATTATAAACTATTTTGACAATAGTCGACGGCTGACCTGAATGCTCTCTTTTATTTGACTACTAAACCAAGATGTAGGGGAGGGCACCACTCCTCTGCTTGAATTGCTCCACTTATCCTTGATCTTCACCTTATAATGCTGAGTGTTTTCTTTCTTTTTTTTTTTTTCTTTTTTTTAAATATTTGAAATTAGAGATTACTCTTAATATAGTCTGATTTGATATAGTCTGATCTGATATTAATCTCTTTTCCAGTGTTTTAATCTTAAAGTAAGTCTAAATCTGGTGTTAATCACGTCTCTAATGTGATCGATGACAATGAATTCAGAGTGGAATTAATAAAATTGTTACATTAGCTCGAAAAGCATTTTATTGCAAAGTACCATTTGCCATGACTGACCCCAGATTTGACCCCCAGGTACAGCTGACCCCCATATACAAGGATAGATAGTGGATGAGTTAATGTTATCATGACATTGGATTTGACAGTTGTAGATTTAGAGTTGGAACGTTGGGTTTACTTTCAGCAGCCTCGTAACTCTCACTTCCCTTATGTTGTCCTCACATTCCATGTGCAATGTTTCTGACAAAGGGGGAAGAATTGCTGTTTTCTGGGTCGGAATCTATCAATCTAACACTTAGCATTGGTTAGTCTTTGATCTTGAAGTAGTTATTTTTCACCTCCTTACATCAAGTGGCTTCATGCCTTGTGTGAAACGATTTCCATTTAAAAAAAAAAAAAAAAAAATGAGAACATAATAAAAAAAAAAAAATAAAAAAAACCTACTTATGTGTGGTCTTAAAATGGAGTGCTTAGATCCTCATGGAGGACCATCTATCCAGGAGCAACTCACACATAAGAAACTTGATCCATAGTTATGAAAATAAAATCTATGGTTTAATATTTTGAATTGACTCCATCTCCTTTAGGAATTTCAATTACCAGTTTGAAGGTATTCAAACCGCATTGCCACCCCCATCCCCACCCCCACCCAAGGAGAACAACATCAATAGATCCCTCCCCCTCCGCCCTTCATGTTACACAATTATTTTTTTCTTAAAATGATGATGGACTCTCCCGTCGATTTCGACGTATGAGTGCCCCACCAGGGGCTGCCCGCGCGTGAATTTGTAACTGCAAGGGTTGCGCAATCTCCAACAACCGCTCTCCTGAGTCGGCATTGCTTGATTCCAATGGCAAGTAGTAATACAAGACGACTGGAAACAATGCCGAGATAAGCAGAGAGCACATACAGCACCTGGTATTCCCAAATGGTCACCCATTTAGTACTGGCTAGGCTGAACGCCGCTTAACTTCGGTGATTTAACGGGAACCGGTGTGTCAACGTGATTGTGCTGTATTTTCTCAAAATGCTGAATAATAAAACAAATTCCTTTGTGAACCAATAAACTTTTTGGGTGTCAATCATGCAAAGTAATTGTCACTTCTGTGCAGCATCCCTTTGTTCAGTGGATTGTGATAAGTTAGACTGTATCAATACGGAGCCATAAAACCACCGCTTTTTAACTATTTATATTGTATTAGTTTGCCCATGGAATATTCCATTTCCAACACGATTTCCCAAAGTTTTGATACTGTTTAACACGTGAATTCAAATGCGAATCATTAAAAGAAAAATACACAAATTACTGTGAAAAGAAAGGTTATATCTCTACAAAGCCTCCATTCGCCCTTGCATAGGATATTGTTGCCACATCTGAGCTGGTGCACCAACTACTAGTCTCTCCCTCTTAGACAGGATACAAAAAGAATCTCTAACCTAATAGACCCCACACTGTCTGCCAAACTCCGTCCCCTGTCGCATCACCGCAGAGTTGCACCCCCTCTGCATGTTTTACCAGTCCTTCCACGTAATGTGCTCCCATGAACTTGCTGCATTTGTACCTCCGACCCACCTGACGAGCAGCAAATTCCTATCCCTTCACCGTAGAGGTCCCCAGATGCCATAAATTTTCTACTCTAATAGTTTCTTTTCTCTGACCGCTTGCCTTTGGAATTCCCTCCCTGCCCCCTGTTTCTACGACCATACAAAAATGCAGAAATTTAAATGTAATGTGAATAAACATCTTGCTGCCAAACTCCCCACCCAGGTTGTCCTCCCCTATAAATCTGATCCCTATCACAGTAGCCCCTTATGCATCAGTGACAATAAGGCTTCTTTGGAGTGAAAAACATTTTTTTTTTTAAATTAAAAAAAAAAAAAAAAAAACTCACATGGAACAGAGCTACTACTACAGAACAATAAGTAAATGTCTTGTGCCTCTATGGGCGAGTTCACTGTTCTTCACATGGTCCTGGGTATGATCTTAGACTCCCTCTGATGGTGAGGCCTCTATTTGGCAGCTATGAGGAGTGTTGAGTTGCCAAATAGTTACCATTTCTTTCCATGTCCATTTTGATCCGAAGTGGTAGTACCGAGCAGCTTCCCATCTATGGGTTAAATAGAATATTTACTCTTTCATTTATTGCTTTTGAAAATGTATACATTCATAAACAAAACAATCTATGAACATTTGAAGATATAAAGAACTTTTAGCAAAATGACGGGATTCGGTGTATGTATATATATATATATATATATATATATATATAAACAATATTTTTTTTATATAAATATTTAATATTACTTACAGATACCAGTGTTTCATGCTTATGCAATCTTCAGTGTAGGAGATGTTTATTACTGCTGGTCGAAAGATTCAAACCCAGTTGCAAAGTCAACTTTGACTCTGCAGCCTGATATTCAACCCCTAGGCTACCATCAATTAACATGGGAAAGAAGGGAATTCAAACTCTATATAATGTTAAATCAGCGGACATACACAGTAAGCTTAGTCATAGTGTTCAACGGCAGAGGCCGGAACATCGCATTACGCCTAGTTTTGAATGCTTATTTATAAATTCATCTAGAGGTCCAATCCTTGTTTTTAAGGGGGCAATAACAATATTTTTTTATAACTATTGTTATTACCTACAGACACCAGTAGGTTTGTTGCATTACCCGTTCTTTCGGGATACCCGGTAAGATCCAACAAGAATGACAAAGAACAGAACGTGTATGGAAAAACTTTGGTTTTCTTTATTTCCCATCACCGGATGGTTTACGCCAGTTACGCACACACATATAAAAATCTTTTGACATACTTTTATCTCATGAAAGTCTTTTCCTTGCTGAGGTCACAGACTTGGTTTCCGCTAGAAACGCGTCCATATATACATCCGATTGGAAAGCAATTTGCATTGTCTATCAAAGCGTGAACTGAAGCAATTGTTTCACAAGCACTTTGATGAAATACAAGTCGGGATTCCTTCACAGTACCAACTTGCTTATCAGTCCCATTTTTAGTCAGCGGACACGAAAGCCTAACAGCAAGACGGGCTTGGGTACCATAGCCAATAAAGCTTTATCTGTGCCATAAACATCGGTAAACTCCTATTCTTCTGGTACTTCAATACTCCGATCATCAAGTGCTCCGGCTCTTTGCGTTCCTGAAACCACCGTCTTTCAAGTCTTGCTTGCACTGCGAAACCTTCTTCTTTTTAACAGTTATCAAGTCGATTTCTTTCTTTCTCGACGTCCCACCCACAACGGACTCGTCCACGATTCATTTTTGCCACTCTTCATTATCTTACAGGTTCAGCCATGCTGATAAGTCGTAATATGACAAAACACGTGTCCATGAATAATTATATATATATATATATATATATATATATATATATGATTATTCATGTATATATGTATATGTATATGTATTTGTGTGTATATGTGTATATATATTTCTCATATTTTTTTTATATTATTAGTATAATTACGATTACATATTTGCTGTATTCATAATTTTATATTTATTTTGACCCGTATATAGACATTCTTAATCCTCAATTCTTAAACTTTTTAATTTTATTATTATTAGCACCGTAAATATTTTTATCCCTCCCCCCCCCCCACCTACTCATCCACCCGCCCTCCATATAGGGTTAATCTCTCCCTCCCCCCTTCATAGACATATTACCAAATTGATAATCGGTTACTTGCCCATTTCTGCAAAAGCAAGACCCAGACAGTTTTCTTTGACACGCGTTGACGCTTTCATATTTCGACCAACCTTCACCAAATCACGTCTGCGTTCTCTTCACCTTTTTCTATTTCTTTTCTATGTCCCGTGTAGCTCTTAATATTTCCTTCTTCCTTTTCTTATTCCTTTTCTTTTTCTTTTTACTTGTATTTATATTTTTGCTTTTTGCTTTTGTTTTTGTTTTTTGTTTCTATTCATATTCAATTTTTAATTTTTATTTTAAATTTCTGTCACCTTCATAAAACTGTGTGTGATTCTGAACTTATCTTAACAGGCATAATGAATTTTCATGATCTGACGATCGGGAGCACTTCAAATCGCTCTCATGAAACAAAATCAATTTTATAGTCAAAATGAAATAAATTATCTCATATATATTTATATTTCTGCTCTATATTTTTATTGAGCACTCTCATAAACCCGGTTCAACTCCCCTGGATTTGTACCCTGTGGATATATACCATACCCGGATTATATATATATATATATATAATTAGTAATCCATGCAGTACTTTTTTGTTTATGACTCATCAGTGTGGCTAGATATAGCAAGCATATCCATACAAGACTTTAAATCTAAATGCCATGTCACATTCAAATGCGATTAGCAATCAAGTGTCTTATCAATTGCATCAACAAACTCTCCGCAGTAGAAAAAAATTATAGTGCGATATATTTTCTTTGTTTACATATTTTTTTACCATGTGACCAATAACCGAGAGAAATCTATTATTTACAGAAGATTATTGGTTTTACATTCAGTGGAAACCGTTATTTATTCTACCAGAGTCAACCCATAAGTAGGGAGCATATATATATATATATATTATAATTCTTGGTTCCGTTGGGTTGAAAGAAATCAAATAGAGTGCTCGATTATTTAATAAAAGCAAGAAAACCCAGTAATTTTTTCGCCTGAGTACTCCCCCCCCAGCTTGAAATCTAAGGTACTATGTTGATCTGAACTTCTTTAATATGATAAATATATATATATATATAGTCATCCACAGACAGCTGTATCATCATCTACTACTCCTCAGTGTGGCTATACATACACATATCTATATATATATATATATATATATATATAAGCAATGAAAATATATATGGCAATCAAGCTACACAGAGGCTCCCGTGTTTCATCCCCGGGGAGAATCGTCAGGCTAAATTTAGCCTGACGATTCCCCCCGGGGATGAAACACGGGAGCCTCTGTGTAGCTTGATTGCCATACATATTTTCATTGCTTACTACCTAGCTCTACTTACGTATCGAGCACTGTTGAAGTAAATGCTGAAAACTGACACATAAAAAAATTATATCTCCTTATAATATTTTATGTGGATACATTAAGTACTAATATATATATATATATATATATATATATATATACCCGAAAAGGGTTGATATGCTGTAAAACAAAACCACCAAACCATTCTTCATAGGACCTCTTCTTTTAAGAAACAATTCTTTTTTTTTTTTAATTGGTATCATTTTCTTTTGGAGTTCAGCTCTTATCATACAGTGGGATTCTTTGTGTTTGCTCTGGTTGCCCGAATACATATTATAGATGAGATTATCAGGGTGGGCAATTCTTTGGCGTTGCACGATACATCCAAAGACAAAAACTTGTGATCGTTCTATTTCCATCATAATATCTGGGTCTGAGTTGTTTCAGGTGTCTGTTATGTAGACAAACGTAGGCAAGGATTGTATACATAACCTTTCTGATCCACTCCCAAAGTTAAAATTTCTCACCCTTATTCGCAAAAAAAACAAAAAACACTGCTTTTTGTTCAGAAGGTTGCTCAGTAGAGGAGGAAAGAAAATTAGGGTACGCATTTAGTTTTTAATCCCTCATCCCTCCGTACAAAAGACACAAATTCCTTTTTGGGAATTTTCTTCTAGTTTATCAAATGTGAAACTAAAATCTCTCCTTGTCCCATTTAAGGGTTCTTGATAAGGTGCTGAAACGTATCTGTAATTTGATTAGCCCCCCCCCTTTTTCTTCTTTACACCCTCTCTCTCATTATGTTGCTAGTCTCAGTCTTTTCTATAAATACTATTATAGCATGTGTTCTTCAGAATTGTATGATCTATTCCCTGCTTCTTTTGTTCCAGCTCGTTTGACTCGTTGGTCTCCATCAATTCGCTGTTTTGATACCTCATTGTAATACAGTTTCCTATTCCAGTAGCTTCTTTCCAAAAACTGCAGGCTTGTGGAACTCATTCTGCTGACTGTTTTCCTCCTACCTATAGGCTTGGTCTTTTCAAGACTAAGGCCAATAGGCATCTTCTGTCTTTGCGACAATTATTTTTTGTTCTTGTTAGCTGCTTACATCAAGTGGTTTCATGCCTTGTCCAGACAGCGATTTCCATAAAAAATTTTTTTAAATTATCTTTTTTGAATATGCAAAGTCTAACAGTGAAAACTTCATATTTCTGTGATTTATTTGTGTATGCGTCTGTTAGAAAGTATGTGTGAGTGTTCTAACACTGTCAAAGTGATCTTTTCAGAGTGTAAGTCTGAAAAGGCCACTCTACTGCCACTTTGACAGCGCTAAAGCAATACGCACGCACATCGTGAATGTTTTAGTTTATCAGTATAGAAAATTCCACGAATGTTTCTCCCTTCATTAACAGCAGACGGTTTTGAGAGCGTCATCTTGAAAAGGTGAAAACATATTTAGGTAGGTGGCGACATCTGTGTTGGGCTTTAGGCGAAGTATACATTCTTCTGAGTATTGTTTCATTGAATTTCTTTTTTTTTCTTTTTTTTCTTTTTTTTCTTTTTTTTTTTTTTTACGTTTTTATTTAACTATTCGAATTTTGATCATATATTAAAGGTCTCCTTTCAGTCTTGAGACAATGGATATACCCTGTAAGAGTAACCTGTGCGTGGAGTCTATAATGAAGGAAGAGTTTTGCAATCGCCACCTGCACCGCTCCTGAACTGCCATTGCTCAAGTCCAGTGGCAAGGAGAATTCCAGGATGACTGGAAACAATACTGTGATAAGCAGAAAAAGACTAGTGGTTTGAATCGAGTCTATCCTTCTATTTAATCCATAGCTGGAGCGAGGATATCTCGGTTCATACTTTTCTCAAAGGTATTAGTGAAAGTGATGTACTAGTTTCGACAGAACACTAATTCGGCATGCCGAGCGTAGAGTCAGCGCCTACGCCTATTACACCACACCAACTAGGCAAGGTGTGTGTGTGTGTGTTCAGCTAAAATGCAGATTGTCCAAGAAACCATTGCTGATTCTATTCTAATTTATTTAAAAAAATAACCAAATTTCATGTAAACAAAAAAATTATTTTTAATGAAATCCGATCATTTAAACTCTTGCAAATTTATAAAATATTCCTTAGTTGTTTCTTATGCATTTTCAAAAAAATATCTTCTTGCAAGAACACTTCTATTATTAATACAATATACGGCATAATCACATTGATACACCGGTTCTTGTCAGATCACCAAAGTTAAGCAACGTTGAGCCTGGTCAGTACCAGATGGGTGACCATTTGAGAATATCAGACGCTGTATGTAGAAGGGCGTCGACACCGTACTGCAAGGACTGCAAAAATCTAACGTTGTCATCTCCCCTAATCAGGATACACATGCGACTGAGGACCGCTCGTGAATTTGATACTTCCATGAAACTTTCTTTCCTTTGGAGGAAGCCAGTTCAACCCGCCCAGGTACAGGGGGTAATGTCAATATACAGGTGAAATTCTATTAAATAGCTCATCTGATAGTTCCCAAAAATACACTTAATTCCTTTTTTTTTTTTTTTTTTTTTTTTTTAACCATGATTTCTGAATTCTCCAATTGCAGCTTAAAATCTACACTATTGCCATTTTTAATCTGACCTGGAAACCTGTTCTATTAGCAATATATATATATATATATTAGAGATGGGCGGTTTTACCGAAAAAACGCGGTTTTTCGGTTTCGTCTCCATACCGAATACCGTATTGGTTTTTTTTTTTTTAAACCGTAACCGTTCGGTATTGTGTTTTTACTACAGTAAGCCACCATATACAAGGAAACACGGTTGAAAAGATTTTCCGATTTGAATAAAATTGAATATTACCAAAAAATGTTATATTAGTAAGAGGACAGATTGAACAAATATATTACTGCTATAAACACGAGGCGATTTTTGTTTATTTTCATTCTAGAACGAATTTTAAACATTTTAAAATATGAATATAGAAAATGTTACATTTTTCGTACCCAACTAGTAAATAAATTAATCTTTCATCTTTTTTTATGCATTAAAATTATAATTGTACGTTGTTTTGTCTTTCGGTAATAGTAATTTTAAATTATCTTATCCTAAAAATTATTGTCCTTTTTTTGAGCGAAAGTCAACAATGGCTACTAGTATTGCTGATATAACAATCAATCAGCAGCAGCGTCTTGTAAAGCGTTGTAAAATTCGTTTATAAACTTCTTTAAAAGTAATATAAAAATACTTTTTGTGCTTAAAAAAGTTAATCCTATTTGGTTCTTTTATAAAAAATACTGGTTTTCACTCAACTTTAGAACTTCTAGTAGTAATGAATTTCTAGTCGCCAATTAAAAAAAAAAAATTAAGATTCTACTTTTTTAGGCGATTACGTCTTAAAGTCTTGGCGAAAAAAAGAAAAAAGAAAACAAAAAATAGTTTAGAATTTAGAGTGGGGGATCAGTTTCGCATATAAATTTAATGTAAAATGATCTCCGATTTCCCGGCCATTCTTGCCTTTTAGTGAAATTTATAAAATAAATAATTACTCTACCATTAACTCTAGGTACGACTAACAAGCCCACCTCCTAAAAATGCCTTCTTGAACGTATCTTACCATTAACCTTAAATATGAGTGGCAAGCCACTCCTAAAAAAACTCCCTTAACCCTAACACTAAGTCCGAATGGCAACCTCCATCCAAAACAAAACCCCTTCCTTAACCTTATCACTAACCCCAAGTCCGAGTAGGAAGCCCTAATCCTACAAAAAAGCCTATTAAAACCACACATAATCGTCTAAAAAAAAAGCAGTCGCCCATAAAAAAACGCACAGGATTTATTTGCCATAGAAAAAAATTGATTAATGCCCTAAAACGCTAGAATGGCCCGGAAATGGTGAATTATTCTGCATTAAATATATGTGAAACTAATCCCCCACTCAAAATTCTAAATGAATTGTTTTTTTTTCTTTCTGCTAAGTTTTCAGGGTGTTCACACTTAATTGCCCCTAGCCCTACCACTAACCTGAAGTTCAAGTGGTAAGCCCCCCTCCTCCCACAAAAACCCTCATAATCGTCTAAAAAAAAAGAAAGAAAAAAAAACAAGAAAAACGCACAGGATTTATCTCCCATAGAAAAAATAATTAACTGTCCTAAAACGCTAGAATGGCCTTGAAATGGGGGATTATTTTATGTGAAACTGATCCCCACTTTAAATTCTAAACTAATTGTTTTTGTTTCTTTCTTTCTGCCAAGTTTTTCAGGGTGTTAACATGTAATTGCCTAAATAAAAAAAGTAGAATCTCATATTTTGGGGAGGTAAGGGGGTGAGTTAGCAGAAGGTGTAAATCTACAATAATGCTAAAGAAATCTTGCAATATATTCATTTTTAAACAGTCCTAGTATTAGATTTTAGTTTCTTGTACATAAAATGTATTACAATTCAACTTTGAGTTTTCTAACTTCTTTCTTTTAATGGATTCATGGTATTTTTAATGTGCACTTAGTGCAGATTACTTGGAAACCATTAATTTCTGGAGATTTTCAGTGGCATATTCTGATTCCTTGTACAAAAACACACTTATATGGTAAATTTCATTGCTTAATCTTGTGTTTTAACAAAGATACAACACTTTTACTGAAAAATTAGTGTAAAAAATGTGACGAAACGCATATGGTCTTAAAGAGGGGAAAATATCCAATCGTGCGAGGCACAAAAATAGTCATAACTTCCTTATTTTTAGTCAGATTTAAAAAATTTAAAAAGATTATTTCTTAGATCATCAAGCTCTTTCTATATATGCCATTATTGAGATATTTTAAGCAATTTAAATTTTTTCATGTGTATTGCTACTTGTAGGAAGAAATCTTTGTTTACAGTTTGTTTATCATTAACATTTTGAATTTTCAAATGAAAAAAAGAGAAATACGACAGACAACATGACATCGTATTTTTAGCATAAACTATTTTCAAATGAAAAAGAAAAAAATCAAACGCGTTCCGTATGATGTCGAAAATCTATTTGATTCAACTCAAAATTGTAAAATAATTATTTGTTTGTTTCAGAGTTATCTAAAAAAATAAGTTATTAAAATGAAATTAAAAAAAAATACTTGTAAAAGTAAATAAACGAAAAGTAGTGAGTAAGTATAAACATTTAAAAAGAAAAAAAGTAGTTGCCAATGCTAGTGTCACTTTATTCGGATTTTAAAAATTATTTTAAACATTAGGCATTTCATTGTTTACTTTTGAAAAGCCACTTCATACATAAATTGTAATTTCTAGAGAACTATCTCTCAACTATACCGTTTTCTCTCCCAAAAATGGGTCATTCAAAAAGTAGACTATGCAACGATTTATATTTTACTAAATTGTTAATATGGTATTTATTTAGAGTTGACAATTTATTCGAAAGTTTAATTATTAAACTTTAATCCAAGTCATGAATTCTATGACTAAAATTACCGTAAAGCTTAAAAAATGACTTTAGGTGAATTAATAATCTCTACTTTTTTTTAACCATCCTTCCTTTTCCCTTGGCACGGTTTTCGGGTGTACTACTAGTCTTTTACGCATGTCTATAAAGTTTTATTACCCTGTCTTAAAAACAAATATTAACCCCAACACGCACCAGTTGACAGAACTTCGAGCACACAAAATGACAGACATCCCAACAGTCAACACCGGCAATTCGAGAAGTATATGGTGTGTTTATTTTACGCGACAAGACACAACGTCTTGCAAACATTTTCACCTATTAAAAAATTAAAATTTTTATCTGTCAAATAATTTTGACAATATTTCATTTTCATCATCATTTTTGCTTAATTTTATTTGTAAAATTATTTTGTTTGTTTAAATAAATTTTCGTTTTTTAATTTCTTGCATTTCTGAGTTATATTTTAGCTTCTGATGGGTTAAAGAATTAGATAGAATGTATATTCAAACTCAGTTTTATTCTTCAGAAATCTTTCATGAATCTTTGGTCACTGTTGTAACGAGTTAACTGTTAAAAAGGTATCAGAACTTTGATTACAACAGTCAACACCTTAAAACTTATATGATTCATATCATGGAGAATGATTCAGTCACAAAATTATCGAAACAGTGGCATAATTCAACTAAACGTTGAATAATAACTAATCATCACACAAGAGAATGAATAGCTTCCATAGTAAAAATTTTTTTTTCGAAAAACCGAACCGTAAACCGAGGTTTTAAGGGAAAAAAACCGAAACCGATACCGAAACCAAAATTTCAAAACCGCCCAACTCTAATATATATATTACTCTATTGGCAAAAAAAAAGAAGGAAATTGTTTAATAGATTCAGTTTTAAAAATTTGCGTTGACAAAGGGAAATATTAAAATTTCCTTCATAATTAGAAATTACATAAATTATTAAAACAATTTAAATCACATCACTTTCTTTAATAAATCCAGATTTCTTCAATCTCTCCCCACAACTTTGTAGTAGTTTCGTTTCTCTTGATTAACTATTCTTTTTCATCTGAATTATTTCTTTCTTGTATTTCTATAATCCGTCCGCGGCAAATTTGTTTTCGCATTCATTTTTACTATGGAAAAAATCAAGAGGAATGGCAGCGCTGAAAAACATTTCTATTCTTTCAAAGCATATATATTTTTGTTTTCCTTTTCTACATCTATATAAGAGGCTCCGTTCTCCATCCATTGGTCGGTCCAGCAGTCGCTCGGTCTGTTGGTCTGTCATTCTTTTCATCGCTAAGTGTGCTAATTGAATGAATGCATCATAAAATAATGTTATTATTCTTTGGAAGTCTTGTTAGAACGATTTTAACAGATTGGATCGGCTAAGTTTGTTTTTCTACATGTGAATTTTGAAGAAGAGGTCGTCATGTTAGTTTTCTCTTTCTCTGACTTTATTTGTGTTTTTTTTACTTGTCTTTTTAAAATTTCCTTTATGCCACAACCTTTTTATACACCCACAACTTTCCACTATGCCCCATCCTCTTCCCCTGCAAAATCAATGTTTTTACAAATTTTTTCATTCCTAAGGTGAACATGATCTACAAATGCAACATTTAACACAGCAAGATTTGTGAAATAAATGAAAACTTGATGAAACAATTGCACTTGTAGAGTGCAGACATACACCAAAATTGCACTTGTAGAGTGCAGACATACACCAAAATTGCACTTGTAGAGTGCAGACATACACCAAAATTGCACTTGTAGAGTGTAGACATACACCAAAATTCAACAATAATTGCTCCACAAGATAATGCACGGTTCGCCCAGTTATCCAGTTTTTGGAACCTTTGATAATGAAAAGGGGCTAGCGAATCTGTCTGCGATGACCAGCCAGATTTTATCCTAAATCCAGGATGACCAGATTGATGAAACCCGGGTACTCCCAGCAGACATTGTAATGCATAGTTTTTAAATAAAATAATTTATATTATCTCTTGTAGAACCTACGATTGAGCACTTTATTGTTTGTTTTGTAACTAACTTATATATATATATATATATATATATATCATGTAGATTAGTTTAGTATTCCACATATGCTTCTAAAGATATATTTTAATAATAGGTGGGTAGTGGTTGAAGCATAAAACGATGTTGTAGTTTTATCATTTTAATTAAATATTTCAAACACTCTGCGTTCTTCATCGAGAATGACTAGAGAAAAGGAAAATAACCGGTTCTTTTCCATTTTTCTAGTCATTCTCGATGAAGAATGTAGGGCGTTTGAAATATTGAATTGTTATGCTTCAATCGTCACCCACTCATATATTTTTTTTTGTTCATAATGATATGTATAACATTTAATACGAATTTAAAGATAAATGAAGTATCCTTAAAGGATAATCTATTGTGGTAATAGAAAGCTTAATATTGTGAATAGAGAAATGAAGATTCTAAACTTGTTGACACCAATTTTGACATTTTTTTAAACTCCTTATTTGTAACCCTATTGAGATCCATTATTCTGCCTGGAAGCTGAAACTCGGCAATGACCGAAACATTCATCTTGGATCTTCTGGATTAGATACTCCATCTCCCGCTTCTTTGCATTTCTCATTGACTTTTATGCATACAGAATACAACAACTTATCTGATTGTTATGGAACACTCAGGCTTTTTACGACAACACCTGAACTCCTGAGTACCTTCAGTATTCTTTTTCCAAATTTCTTTACCATAACAGCATGTTTGTTGGTGGTGATTGTCCTAACTTTAGGATCCTTTTAGCCAAAAAAGTTTTGTATATATGTGTATTAATTTGCAAAGTTTGATCTTACCGGTAATATTTACATTAGCGATTTTTATCCTCTGATTAAAAGAATTTTTCTTTGAAAATCCATGGATTAAGTATAATGAAATTCCTTGCTTTTGAACTCCTGATGTTTTAATAAATATTGTATTTGTACAACTTTTTATTTTCATCATTCATCTTCTGTATATATATATATATATATGAATGATCCAGACGATATTTTTTTCACGATCACTGTCTAGGAAGAAATAACACTGCAGTTTCATTTTTTTAAAATTTATTTATCAAACTTGTCTTTGTGACTTGCTCTGTCGATTTACTTGGTGAACCAACCTTCGTCATTGATGACAGCTTCGAACCAGCCTTGGAACCGACCAGAGGCCTTCTTCACCACCTCCCAATGTAGGCCCCTAACCTTTCTTCACCACCTCCCAATGTAGGCCCCTAAAGTCTCATGTAATCCTGCTTGTTAGCTTACTTTTCATGTTGCAGCTGGATCTGTTCGTTTCTCGTTCCACTGCACCCCACACAAAGTAGGGGAGGGGGAGTGCAGTCAGGCGAGCTGGGGGGCATGATATCAGGTAAAGTGTGGTCGTGATGTGGTTCTGATAGCCAGGACCTGGTCCTCCAGATGGTATTGTGTTAGTTAGAATCTGGTTGCCACATGTATGGCTTACCTGCAACTACCTGATCAATTCAGGGTTTCACTACTGTAGTCATGAGTGTTCAACCTGGGGCCCTCAGGGAAGAAGCGAGGTGGCATGACGTCACCTTCACTGCTGACAACACCGTTCGGATGATGTTGATCATGCATTTTTTTCTCTTTGATGTCACCTCGTCGTCGAATCTTGGAGCTTTCAATTCTATTCTGACCTTTTCTACTATATTCCTGCTAGTATTTCCGGCATGGATTCCACGGAGAACTTCATGTTCCTTTCCACAAATATGGATGTTCAAAATTGCCCACAATCAATTATTTTGCAAAAGTAAAATTAAAAGATAGTTACTGTTTTTATGAAGACAAGACTGACAATAAAACTTACAAAAAAACTGATGCATAATATTGGTCAGTTGGCAGGGGAAGGTCAAGGAAAAGATGGGAGGAAGTGATAAAAATGGACTTGAGATAAAGAGGGATAAATAAAGACATGGTCAGAGATAGGTTAGTTTGGAAGTCACTTTCTAAAAGCTGACAGCATGTAAAACAGACGTTAAACCGATGATGATGATATGGCACAAAATGATCTATAGGATTGATTTGTCATTTAACAAAACAAACAAAACTCAATCTAAGTAAAGTAAAACTTCATCTGAATCCATATCCTCTTGTAAGGGTTCCATACAGAGTAATTTCCTTTCATGACATTTCTGGGGCAATCCGTGACTACTTGATAGTGCCCATCCCTCTCCAAGTAGCAAACTCTGGTTTTTCTGCTGAAGTGCCATTAACCTGCCTGAAACTTTTAAGACAACCAATTCTTTAATCCTTGTATGGGGGTCAGTGGATACAATTGATATCATGATTACCTACATAGATAATGGAATTGGCTAGCAGAGTTGAAATTACACATCAATAATAACTTTAAAAAGGTATGAACCCCTACGTTGACGTACTACTTATTACTTTTATTTATTCGTAAGTAGTATTTTTATAGTAATAAGTAGAAATACTACACATCTAGACTAGATTAGGTTCAAGACTCTCAAAATATATTATAGGATTGTCCACATGGCATAGCAGGTAGTGTTGTCTCCCTCCTCCCCCACGATGAATATTTTGTAAATAAAATATTTAAAAAAAAAATGTGGGTAATTTAAGTAAAATCAAGCCACAGTGAATGTGGTATATTGGTGAGTGTCTAGCGTAGGGTAAGCTCAATAGTTTTTGACAAAATTGGATGACTATTGACCCCCCCTCGCCCCCAAAACGATTCGGCTTCATGCCTAAGGCATGAACTTTATGATTATTGTTTTTGTTTTGTTTTTAAAAAAACCTTGTGAATTTATATTTTTATTTAAGCAAAAAATAACAGGTAATAAAGTTCTAGAATTGTTCACGTGGACACATGGCATAACAGGTAACAAAGTTGGTTAATATTTGTAAGTGATAGTCTTCTGGAGGTTGAAGGTTCAATCCTTACTACAGGTGATAATAACTAAGAATAACAAATTAACATTTCTATGGCTGATGGAATGAGAACAATCTAGGCCCGTGGATTAAATACAGGGTTCAGTTCAAATTCCGTCCACGTTCTTAAGCTCAAAAAGATAAACTTGAAGGTTATAGGTTACATCGGCTGAAACATTGTGAAAATAACAACCAAGATGAGAATAGTAGTCCGAATAATCCAAATTATGTATCCGTTTTTACATGCTGGCATGTGTTGGAGGGCTTTTAAAAATTGACTTCCAAACTAACCTATCTCAGCCAGGTCTTTATTTATCCCTCTTTTTCTCAAATACATCCTTATCACTTTTCCCATATTTTCCTTGACCTTGCCCTGCCAACTGACCCTGCTACCTCAATTGTTCTACATCTACTAACCCAAGAACTCTCATTCATTCATTCATTCATTCATTCATTCTTTCAACGTGGCCATGTCACCGAAGTTTCCTGTTCTGCACACATCTCCCTATACTATCCAGATTTAATTTTCCTCTGAGATCATCAGATCTAAGTCTGTCTTTAAGACTCACATTACACATCCATCGTATCATTCTCATATCATTTCTCTCCATGCAACACATATCCTCAACTCTCACTGACCAGCTTTCACTTCCATATGTCATCACACTGCATACACATGCCTGATAGACTCTTCCCTTAGCCGACAGTGGTAACGCTATGCTGGTAAGTAATGGCACAAATTCCGACAGTCAAATAATGTGTAAATTACGCAGACTACACACACACACACACACACACACACACACACACACACACACACACACACACACACACACACACACACACACACATTCATTTAGAGATTTGTTGTACGTACAGCTTAAGTATATGTGAGTGTAATACTATGTTCTAAAATATGTACAGTATCATTACACACCTATAAAAAAGGTGCATGAAGTAATCCATAGATTGGTTCGAAAATACGCAAATCAATGATTTCAAAAACAAAACAAAAATGATGTCACGATATCTATTATTACTAAATTAATTCCTCGCATCGTCTTATTTCATTGGCCTGCGAGCGTGAATCAAAGAATGGTATCTCTTTTGACCTCGATCAGGGGAGGAGAAATTCTGTAGAAGCCATCATGTGGGTCCACGAGGTAAAAGTGTGAGGAGGGTCACACCATGTGTCGTTCATCAGGGATTGAACCCAGGATAGAATCTTGTTATTTTTTGTGCGATAACAAGAGTTCACTTATGCAAATGAGCATTGTTTTGCATGGGTGAATTCTAGTAGAAACTTTCCTCCTGGTGAGAAACTTAAAGTTGACGAGTTGGGACGACGTCGAGTGTTCAGCAAGAGAAAGAGAAAAAAAAATTGAGTTGGCGTCGTTTGTGTATGTTACTCGATTTATGAGATTCGTGTTTTAGAGAATTGTTAATTACAGTTCGAGAATAGGATTTTTTGTGCGCATTTTCGACTACAAATTTTTTCCTGATTGGGCTGAAATGTGAATATAACAACCACGATGAGAATAGTAGTCCGAATAATTATGCACCCATTTTGTTTCATGCGCAGAAGTATATCGATCTATTCGAGTATCCTCAATAATTTCGCAGGAAGGTTGTCCGTCCACGGAAAACTTCAAAGCAAGTGATTAGACAAGTTCGCACAGTCGAATATGGAGACAGTTGACCTGCTAAACGATGAGAACCGGAGATTGAACTTGCGTAATATCAGAAAATGTCTGACCTCTAACAAGGGAAAATTGACGTTAAAGGAATAGAAGAAAAAATGTCTAAAAAAATTTCCAACTTTTGTTTTAACAATTTCAATTTCCTTCTGCCGCTACCAGGATGAAGATATATTTTAATCCGTGACCTTTTCTTAAATAGAAGAATCAATATCATGATACATTACAATTGCCATTCCGACCAAATTCTATCGTTTCTGACCTTCTCCCACGCACTCTTTCCCTCGTGTCAGGATGTTTTCTATTTTTAGAATGATGAGAAATTATCACGAAATTAAATTTAGTGTTGTTTTATTGCGATGAATCGAAACGCACTTGTTTATTATTATGACAATAATTGATTTCGTTACACGATAGCATTAAAATTAAAAGGCTATTAAAATGCTCTGAATTGAAAACCTACTGATTTATTTTGTTTATTGTAGGAGAATCTGTATCATAATTAGAAAAAAAATGTAACCTGTTGGGTCACCCATTGAGTTCAGGTTAAATTGTTTGAATCGGGGGGGGGGGGGGAGGGTTCGTTCGCAAAACCAGTTAAATATAAAAACTAAAGATAAAATCCCAAGTTAGCCTCTTTCTGCTCACCATATATCTTTCTTTCCACCTCCAACTATAGGTTAAATAGTAGTATAGCCTGTGGTTATATTCTCTTTTATTTATAATGCACCATTCCAATCTTTTTAATTTTATTCTTTCCTTTCTTTATTGCCTGTTATTAAATGGAGAAAGAGAGGAAGCCGAAGTGGTAAACATATAGAATAGAGCAGGGGGGGGGGCAAACAACATACATTGAGAGAGGTTGAAAATGATAGATAGAAAGTCAGTAAAAGATGGGTTACTTGAGGAGTTATTTGCAAATTAGAACAATTATAATTGAGTTTTTTTTTTTTGGGGGGGGGGGGTTAAGCATAACTCAATCTCAAAACCGAGCAAAATTTTAACATGTATTTTGTGTGATTAAAATATATAGGAAAAAAGTTTCAGGGGAAACAAACGTTGATTAATTCAGCTTTAGTATAATAATACATATGTACGTTATCACCTTCCACTCATTTCTTCTGACCCCTGAACAAAGGAAAAGTGATGTTAAATGAATAGAAGATTTAAAAAAAAAATAGAATCATCTGATTGCCAAAGATGAAATGCAAAAAACCGAATTGATCATCTGCTATTGATGAGTGTCAAAAGTCAAATTTTATCCATTTTAAAATTAACTGTTCCAAAATCAACGTCATAAATAAAAATGTTATTATTGATTCAAAGATGACGTTCGTTTTATTTATTTAAAGAATATTTAGCGGACAATTATTTTTATGGAAAAGAAAGAAGATGGTAGTTAAGCAATTGTAAAATTTCCACAGGGTCATGCTAGTTCTAATTCAGATGTTCGAATATAAGCACACCTTTTAATTGGGGAGGCACATGAGCGCACGTTTTGATTGGGGGAGGCACATGAGCGCACGTTTTGATTGGGGGAGGCACATGAGCACACGTTTTGATTGGGGGAGGCACAAGTGAACGGCAAATCTATATGAATCTCTTAAAGCTGAATGCGTGGTAAAGAATTGGACATGTCAAGTGCTACCAATCGAGGTCGGATGTTGTTGTTTCATTGGACGATCAACCACATCCTTCCTATCCAGAATAGGTATGACTGGCCAATCGCTAAATGCAACTATCAAACAGATCCAGTTTTCCGACTTAACAGGCTTACACAGGTCAAAGACATTTAGATCAAATAAAATATTATGAAATGTCATGAATATTCGCATGTGAATGTAGCGATATACAAACGACACGATCACCATCAAACGCTACCAAAACAACTTTTTTTTTCTGCTTTTGTTGCGAAATTGTTCATTCCCTAACTCTTGTGATTTTTACTTTTATTTAAATTATTTTTCCATTCATATCTTTCTTTATTTTACGTATTTCTACTTTTTTTTTTCTCTCTCTCCAATTTCTGCGACATGCCAAGACGATTCCTCAACTCTCTAGTCAGTCTCCATGGTTGATTCCAGTTACACTTAAAATGATTCAACCACGAAAGAAAATTTTTTTAAAAATTCCTCAGCTAGTGAAGATAAAAAGCCCCCCCCCCCCCATATTCCCCAAATATAAAACCTGCCTGTCTTTCAATATCTATAAATAAACCCTCCTGAATTTAGCAGATATTTTCTCTCTGGGGTGAAAGCTGGTTCTTCAACGGTGACAAAGATGCAGAACCCATCATTTTCAAAAACTTTGCTAAGTTAAAAACATTCTTTTTTTCTGCTTTTTGTAACTAAATTATTCATGCTCTAACTCTTGTGATTTTTACTTTTATTTAAATTTTTTTCATTCATATCTTTCTTTTATTTTGCGTATTTTCTATGTTTTCTTCTTTTATTCTGTGACATCATAGCTAAGTGTTCTTTATTCTGACTTACTGGCCGGTGAAATGTTTCCACATTAGATATCACTTATGAGAGGGGAACCTATCTTAAATTTTCAGTTATCTCTGGGAGGTGACGTTTAAACTTATTCTATATATCACCATCAGGGTTTTTGATCACTCCTGGAGGAGGAACCCCTCCCGAGTTTCCGACACCTTATTGGAGACTGTCATTCAGGGGTTTTGCATTCTATATATATATATATATGGATTTTTTTTCTGCAAGGGCTCTAGTACACGGTCAGTGAAAAGCCCTTTAACCCACCCGTGACGTCACCAGTTGGCCGCTCCTGGGCTGGTTAGTCACGTCATCCTGTTGGTACAAAAGTTGCTGCTCCGAAGAAGGCCACGGTTCTCGAAGAGGCCTCTCATAAGGTCACATCCACCCGCACGTTGTGTTTGTTTAGATAAGTGGGTGACCGTTGAGAGGGGAATCAGCGACTCGGGATCCCTGTGGAATGAAAGGTCATTCATGCAGAACTGTTGAAGGGAAGAAATCAAGTCCGTTGTGGTTTTCTTAGAAAATAATTATTCTTAATAATGAATAATGAAATAAAATATACACTTGTTGAGTCACTAGGCCAGTTGGCCAGATAATGTTGAGTTCACTCTGGTATGTAATTTGACCGATGGACAATTTATCCCTCTATCAGTGGCGTGCTGTTCTAAGCTTGGGTGAGGACACACGTATCCCGATAGGTGTGATATCTTTCACGGATAGAGAAGGGTTCTTATGTCCGTTTCTCTCATTGATTAATTCACGGTCTGCTTGGTGTAACTCTGGCTAGTCCTCGCCCCATGCTTATCACCGACTGGCTAGTCCTCGCCCCATGCTTATCACCGACTGGCTAGTCCTCGCCCCATGCTTATCACCGACTGGCTAGTCCTCGCCCCATGCTTATCACCGACTGGCTAGTCCTCGCCCCATGCTTATCACCGACTGGCTAGTCCTCGCCCCATGCTTATCACCGACTGGCTAGTCCTCGCCCCATGCTTATCACCGACTGGCTAGTCCTCGCCCCATGCTTATCACCGACTGGCTAGTCCTCGCCCCATGCTTATCACCGACTGGCTAGTCCTCGCCCCATGCTTATCACCGACTGGCTAGTCCTCGCCCCATGCTTATCACCGACTGGCTAGTCCTCGCCCCATGCTTATCACCGACTGGCTAGTCCTCGCCCCATGCTTATCACCGACTGGCTAGTCCTCGCCCCATGCTTATCACCGACTGGCTAGTCCTCGCCCCATGCTTATCACCGACTGGCTAGTCCTCGCCCCATGCTTATCACCGACTGGCTAGTCCTCGCCCCATGCTTATCACCGACTGGCTAGTCCTCGCCCCATGCTTATCACCGACTGGCTAGTCCTCGCCCCATGCTTATCACCGACTGGCTAGTCCTCGCCCCATGCTTATCACCGACTGGCTAACTCTCTCAACTTCAACTCACTTATATGGAAATCGCTTGTGAATCTAACAAAGTTCAACTTTGATAATGTTATTGAGACATAAGATGTTTATAGGTCACTCTGACAATTTAAACCAAACTTGAAAATTGTTTATCCTTATCCAAATTATAAGTATATTACATTTCCACTGTTTTCCAATTCGAAACAACAAGGTTCAATTCCGATAATGCCATCTGAGATTGAAGATGTTTTGAGGTCACCGATCATATAAATTGATATATGAACTTGTTTATCTTCAGTGGAGAAATGTTATTTATCAAGCTAATTCTCATTTTGTTTATTTGAGGTCCAATGTTGGTTAATGTTTATGGATACATAAGAGGTCTATAGGTCACTCTGACAATATACATTGATACTCTTATTTCAAACCAGAAATTATATTATATTCTACTGGGCCAATTTATACTAGCCGTGTATGCTGGGTGCCGACCTTCGTAGGGCCAGTTAATATTGTCACAACAGAATTACCCCTCTCGGTGTGATCGACCCATAGACCTTGTCAAATCATCTATCTAGGAGAAGGAAAATTCTGATATAAAACCTGTGCTACTGACTACTCACATCTTAGCAGCAAACCTTTGAGTGAGGGAGGCCTTCTTAGTCCTGATCGACAATCTTCCTAGAGCTGGAGTCTCGAACAAAATATCTGAATTGCAATACCTAAAATTGTTTAAAGAGTAAATGGGCTCAACCTATCGCTCGGCCTTTGCACTCCTTTGTCTATTAGCCAGGCACAGAGGTACTAGCGCAGAGACATCCCAAAGACACCCAATGCTTGGCCTTGTTTCTAAAGCAACGTTTGATGACCTGGTCATTACCCCATTTCATGTTCATGACGACATAAAAAACGTTGACACTTCCAAAGCATGTGAGCCTGATCCTCTACCAGTAATAGTAATAAAGAAATACTGGGCCCTGTCCTCTACAAACTCTACAACAAATGCCTTGCCGAATCATGCTTTCCTGATGGCTGGACAATTGCCTCTGTTGTACCAATTTTCTAAGAATTCTGGAGATAGAACTGACACTCAGAATTATCACCCCATCAGTCTACTCCCCTCTTTTTAAAATCGTTGAATCTTTAATCAATCTAGCGATAGTCCAGCACCTCATTAATGCTAAGTTTCTTTCGGACCGTCAGCATGGATTTAGGCAAGCAAGATCTACTGCAGATATCCTAACGGTCATCTCTGAACGCATATACCATATACTGGACAAAGCTAGGGCGGTCGCGCTTGATATATCCAAAGCATTTTACAAGGTTTGGTATAAAGGTCTTCTAATAAAAATTAATTTATATGGTATTACTGGACAAATATTTAATATAATCCTTCCTAACCAAAAAAAAAGATCCAGTTTGTCCTCGATGGCTGTTCATCCAAACAACATGACAGAAATGCAGGTGTACCCCAGGGATTGATCTTTGGACCTTAATCGTTCCTGATTTTCATGATGACATTGTGTCTGAGATGGGTATATTTGCTGACGACACTATGCTCTATTCTCGTAATGTGGACACATATCCAAGAAAATGGCTGAATCCTTAGAAAGTGACCTCCAATCTGTAGTGGAATGGGGTCATAAATGGATAGTAACATTTAATGCTGCTAAGACAAAGCTCCTTTCCTTCAACAACTTTGAGAAACCTTTTCAACCACCGATTGCCATAGCTAATAGCACCCTACCCGAGAGTCCAACATTTAAACTCCTCAGCCTAACATTCACATGTAGCATGAATTGGAACAAATACATAAAAGACATTGCCAAGGCTACTGTAAAACTGTGGGCTCCCTTTACTGTGCTAGAAAACTACTCACACTTGACAGTATCCTAGTTGAAAGACTAGTTTTTGCTGCAAAAACTAGTCTTTCAACTAATAAAAAAGAACTTTTCTTTTCCTTTTTTCCTTGACTATTGCTTTTAAACTTTAATTCAAGCCGGAAATCACTTTCCATTTGGCAGTTTAATGGCTAAAACTTACTATATAATAAGAAAGTATTACAATAGTAAACATATGTTAGATATTAAAAGAAAAATCTATTATTCTATGCTATTGTTTGATATTTGTCCTGGCTTAAAAGGAAATGCTTTTAAATCTGACTTAATTACATAATTCCAAATGGTTTTACACATGGAAATATTTGCTTAGAAATATTGCACTTTCTACTTCTGACTTTAATTACTGAAAACATTGCCAACAAAAGGGGGGGGGGGGCTTATAATTTGTGGTTTCGTTGTCAGAAATTTGAATAAAGAAAAATATTTAATAACTTGTTTACTTCCAAAGCAGCTTTTTTGTGTTTTTTTGATAATTAATAAAAAGAATTGTTTTGTCCTATTTTTTTTTCCTGCCTGCTATCAAGATCTACAACAAAATAATGTTAAGGTTTTAAAATATTCATTAAATGCGATTCTTCATTTCATAGGGATGGGGATGTATTGGGAGAGTAATGCATTCATTCTTTGATACTAATGTCTCTTCTACTTTTTTCGATTTTCCTTTATCTATCTAAAAAAAAAAATTTTTTTTTTTAATATTTGTCTTTTCTGCATATCTTTTTGATATTGTCTGATTTATTTCCCTTGGACTTATGGTTGCCAACGTTAGGGAGTGCGCTCTTCTGCCCGGAAGTTAAGAAAACTTGTTACTTGCATGTGCAGAATTTAGGATAATATCTTATTCTCTTTCTGGCTGGTCTTTCAAAGCCATCAGATGCGGTCTGACTGGCTGGCCATCATTGCATGGCCTTTACAAACCAGAACAAATGTAAGTAATATTCACACACATTCTATATCTCTGACCATAGCAACATGTCTTCATCAATTGTACAAAGTATTTCTTCTTTGCTACAAATGTCTGTCCTTCTCCCTTTGTGTGTTATATCTTGTGTACCGCCTTATATGTTCCGTAACCCCTTTTACATTTGTCTTCGACAAACTGTTTATTTGATGATAAATATGTATTTATGTAAATCCAACTGTTACTACACTGTTATCTTTTTCCGACACTCGTGCGTGTTATCCACAATAGCACAACACAAAATAGCGGCCTTGCGCACGGGAAAGATATACCCGCACACACTGTCGCTAAAAATGTAAAAGATAAAATATAAAACGTTTGTTTTCTTTACCGTATAATTTGTACGATTCATTTTTTTTTTTTTTCATGGAAATCACTGCAGACAAGGCATTTGATGTAAGGAGCTAAAGAAAATACTACTTCAAGGTCAAAACCTAGCCAATAATGATAAGTGTTAAATGAATAGATTCCGACCTATAAAACAGCAATTTTTCCCCTTTGTCAGAAACATCGCTCATGGAATGGTAGGACTAAAGGACAAAATAAGGGAAGCGAGAGTTACGAGGCTGTCGAAAGTAAACCCAAGGTCCACTTCTACTTTCCTGAATTTATTTCATACACCAGTTCGGTGTGCTAATATGCTTCATCAGGGGTCAGCAGGTTTCAAACCTCAAAAACGGTAGACTTTCTCTCTTAGGGACCAACTGGAAGTCATCAATTTTCAGATAGCATGTTCGGTAAGGTTTCGATCAAAGTGTAAAAAAAAACAAAGAAACAAACTATCCGCAGCCACCCTCTCCATCAAGCGTGTGACAATAATGGACGTTAACTCAAGTATGAACCTTTTCGTGGGGTCATTTTATAAATTTAAACTAAGATTCAATTAATTCCTGTAAAGAAGGATTTTTATCCAATCAGCCCTATTTTTCTGTTAATAATAAAGGTTTGGTATCTGTGTCTGGATCCGAACCTATACTTTTTTGTCATGATATTATCCTCCCAGGCATTACACTTACATTACGTGTACTAGCAAAAATATACGACCAGTGAGAGTATATTTTTTGCTAGTATTTTTAAGTATACTCAGCTTATAGAACATTTTCTGCTAACAAATTGATGTCAATTTAGTCGATTCAAATTGATGTCAGTGGGTAAAATTTGAGTTTTGATAGATTGGTTATAATTCAACTGAATTGCTATTTTATAGACTTCAAACTGAATTGCTTATTTATAAAATATTTAGAACTAATTTTGAACATACTGGATAGTTGGGATAAATTTGAGATTTTTCGGAAAAGAAAAACAAACGTCATATCTTGGCCAATAATTGATTGCTTATTTACAAAATATTTAGAACTAATTTTGAACATACAGGATGGTTGGGATAAATTTGACATTTTTGGAAAAGAAAAAACAAACGTCATATATTGACCAATAATTGATGTTATGCAAATGTGGAGAGGAGGACCATACGATGCAACACTGCCTTTTCTGTCCTCTACTGCCGAACTGGTGCAGCTTGAAAGATCCTTCAGAGTACAACAATAATGCAAAGGACTACGTGAAAAAAGTAGGGAACTGTTGTATGACCATATGACACTTCAAAGACACGCAAAGAACAAGAAATTGATGTATTCTCAAAATTCAAAGTTCATCTCCTTCAGGGTCTTTTGCCGAATATAGCTCATGTGAAGAAGTCGTCCTGATCCACCACCACAACCTCTGGATGGGACTTGAACCTGAATCACACAGCCTTTATGGTGTCCTTTGAGAGACGTCTGAACACCAGTTTATTCTGGCAATCCGCTTGCCCCACACATATAATAATCCATGGGGTTGCGATCAGTCCAGTTGCGGGGGGGGGGGGGGGGGACAGATGTTGGGATTGGTGAAGTCCTCAAACAGCCACTTATGCGTTTTCACGGAGGTGTGACATGGAGCCGAGTTCTGATGCCACACGTATGGCCTTTCCGCAGCCACCCTCTCCACCAAGTGCATGATTATAGTGGACAGCAACTAGTATAGCCATCTGAATTGGGTCTGAGTTCCTGGCATGATGTTGCCTTTGCTAGAAACACACCCAAAGACCATCCCAGTTTGAGGGAACTTGGATTTTGTATGGATTGTATGTTAGACACTTGTTGTTTTGCATGTTGTGCAACTGGTCCTGGCAGAAGTTCTTCTTATCCGAGAATCTGGTGCTATCAGATCAGACTGTCTGAAGATATCGGCTTCTTGACTTAAAATGCACCAAACATTGATGTTGTTTTTTTTTCTTTTCCCTTTGCGAAACTCAATCATGTTCTGCAAAATTAAAATCAAAAACAACAATTCTCTACAAAACACCATGAATAAATATTTGAAGATGTAAAAAAAACTTGACGCACAACAATTTTTACCAAAATGACCAAATTCGGCATTGATATACCGTTAAAAAAAATATCAACCAAACCAATTTCATCTGAAAAAACCCAGAGCATCCCCGGTTCGACTGAGTGTTTAATAATGTTGATATTTTCTTGGTTTTGTTAGTGATTGAAATAAAAAAATTATCAAAACCTTATCAAATTTATCCTGAACACCCTGTACATATGTTGGGGAAGAAAATCAAATAATGACTAATTAGGTTTTTGAAAGAATTGATGAATATGATTACATTTCTAATAGATGTAAATATTATGCGTAACAGATGTTCGGTGCTTTTTCTTTTCTTTATTTGATTCCTCACTTGTTTCTGGACTACGTAGCGTCGCCCATAAATCCAATGACACTTGTTTGTAGTAATCTATACTAGTAGGACACCCTGAAAATTGTCATTTTTATTCTACAAAAAATTATAATCCTCCGCCTGCTTTCTAGAAATGATTTCTTTACGTAAAATCCCGTTTGAGTGTGTTTCCAGCAAAGACCACATCGTGACACTCAATATCTTCGAAAAGGGACTCGGACCTAATTCAGATGGCTATACTGAGTTGCTGTCCACTATAATCCAAATGACATTTTTGTACAAAAAATTGTCTTCCACCTGATTTTTACAAATTATTCCTTTACAAAAGATGACATCTTTCTACCAAACAGAATGATTGTTTTACCTTTTGGTCAGCATTCAATGACCCACTCAGATGTTTGTATGCCTGCGTGAAACAAACCAAACTGAAAGTTCTAGCAAAGAAAGTTATTAACTGAAGTCTGTAGAAGAAAAATGGATGCTTGTTCGTAATTGTCCACAACCCGTTTTTCCCTACTTTTTTACTGACCAAATGTTATTCTTTTTTCAGTGTACAATTACAATTTTTCCCAAAATTTCCAAACAACCAAGAATTCTCTAGAGGCATCATAGGTAATTGTACACAGAAAAAAGAAACAAATTTGGTCCGTAAAAATGGGCGAATAAACAACATGCAACATGGTCAAAAAGTGGGGGATCAGTTTACGTTAAATCTATATAGGAAACTGATCCCCCTCCTAAAATCTAAAATATTTTTTTAAAACTTAAAAAAAATAAAAAACAACACGGAATTCTCTAGTGACCTGATAGGTAATTGTACACAGAAAAAAGAAACAAATTTAGTCAGTAAAAAAGTTGGGAAAAACGGATTGTGGACAATTGCGAACAAGTGCCGAAAAATGTGTAGAAACAGAACGCAAAATAAAGGAAAGTAAACATTTTATTCGGTTGTGAATTACAATTCTGACAAAAACGTGTTACTCATCTGTTTATATTCACATGAAATATTGTATATTAGTGAACGTGATGCAAGTATGGCACACAATGCACTGCCGCCCTTTCCACTATAAATATGTGAATCCCTATTTACTTCTCTCCCAAAAGGGAAGAGTTAGATAAAACGTCTGTTTTTAATGTGGGAAAATTCCAGCCCTCCCCAAAAAGGGCACTTTGCTCTTCTTAGCCAAAAAGTCCAGAAAGTCAGTTAACTTTGATTTAGCCTTTAGTGCTTGTCCGTCTCTTAGCAAAATTCTAATATGGCCCGTTACAGTCATTCTAAGGGAAATACAAGCACGCTTATTATATACTCATTTGTGTAGATATAAAAGATTCTATTTTCACTCTTCAGTGATATTAAAATTAAATGGCACAAATCGATAGAATTTTAGCAAAGTTCAAATTTAAAGTTTTGTGATAAAAAAAATATATCATCTTAATTTCAAATTAGAAAAAAAAATTGTAATGCGATTAAAATATATATAATTATTTTTATTTATACAGACATGTACAAAAAACCGCTACACTGGCATGTCGATGTTATCGATCATTAGTTATTTGAAACTAAGATCTTATATATCACCTTAATTGGACAAAAACCGGTCTAGAACATAAAATGTTTATGCATTGGGTGTTCAGGTAGGTGAAGTTACACCTCTTCAACTAGAGTTACCTACCTTGATTGAATCTTTAATGTTAAGAAATAGTTTACAAAAAATTGAATAAAAGCATAGTGATCTTGAAATGGGTTCGCAATCGAACCGGTTTGAGTTACTCTCTTTTTCTTTTCACCCCACGCCGTGGTGTTAGGGTTGGTGTTAACATGGACAATTACCTAGTTTATAGATTGTTTACTGCGTTTTATTTTCACCTGTTTTAAAAGAAATGATTGTGTGAAAGAAACTTCTTTGTTTTCTAATTCATCTATTAGGGGTGGATTAACCTCATTTTAAGATTTAAGACCTGAACACTTTAAGCATATATTTTTCTGTTTTAAAGCTTATGTAATCTTAAAGCAAAAGCCCCTGAATGACAGTCACCAATGGTGATGAATCTAAAAGTAAAAGCATTGAAATTTAAATTTCCACAATACTTGTTAATTAAATTCTATTTATACACAACCAGCAGGAAGACCCGACATTACTAGTGATTGAATGGGGATCACTACTATTACTATGCTAATAACACAATATTATTGGGAATCTTTTACAATGATCAGCAGAGTCGCGAACGGGGTCCAAAAAAAGAACGAGAAAGATTTAAAAACATAAATTTGCAACAAGTAAAGTTGACTTATGTAACTCTAACAAAAAAAACAAGCAAAACATTATTATCATAGGACGCAGCACCGTATCAAAAATGTCGTCTGGTACAAATCGGCTCGTCAACTCTCGGGCGTTTGCGTAGAACAGCCGAACGCTTCCGAGTCGAACGTCACGACATCTGGTTCAGGATCGATAAGAGCACCTTGAAGTTTTTAGAGAATTCTGTCCTCATAGTTCACTTAGAGTAGCATTACAATTGCAAAATTTCACACCTAATGTGTTTAAACAAGTCATATCTCTATTATTCGTGGTCCAATATTTAAAACAATTATATGGATGGAAAGAGAATAAAATAAACATTAAAATGATATTAATTCCATGTGCGTTTATACATGAAATATTTTTATATTTCAAGTTAAAAATGAAAATAATGCTAAAAATTGACGAACTAGAAATGGAAACTGTTTTATTTTTTTAATTTTCTTTTTCATACCTTACATTCAGATTAAAATGCAGCGGATGGATTTGATTCTTGAGATTTCACAGGCTAATTAAACATAGATGAATAGTTTGAGAACCACGTGATTTTGGCTTTTATTACTATTAGAAACAGGCAAAATGTAACAAAACATTACAACTACTACGTGTGGTAGGTCACACTGAGTGGGGTGCAGACCGAAACACTCTCCTGAAACTATATAGGTCATTGATTAGATCTAAATTGGACTATGGTATTTTTATATACCGATCAGCTAGAAAGACCTATCTTAGAATACTACCATGGAGAACTAAGGTTAGTCCTTGGAGCCTTCAGAACATCGCCTGTTAAGAGTCTCTATGTAGAAGCAGACGAGGCACCTGCAGATATCAGGTGAGAAGTTGGCTCTGCAGTACTATGTTAAATTGAAATCGTGTTCATCAAATCCTGCATATCAAAGCACATTCCATCCAAAATACAGAGAATTATTCCAAAGAAATGAAAGGGCTATAAGACTCTTTGGCCTTCGAATAGAAATAATCAACAAAGAAGCAGGATTGGACCTGACAAAAATACACGATACTATAATACCAAAAATACCACCTTGGACCATAAGGACCCCAAAGATCTTGCTAACCTTAAACAAACTTCATAAACAAAAAACCCATCCTCTGGTTTTCCTCGAGGAATTGGAGAAAATCCAAGACACCTATCCAAGACATAGGTACATCTTCACAGATGGATCGAAGCATGAAGAAGCAACAGGATGTGCTGCGGTATACAACAATAATATAAATAAGAAGCGTCTCCACAATGACACTTCCATATTTAATGCAGAAGCATATGCTGTCGATGTGGCGCTCGATTTCGTTCTGAAATCCAAGAAAAATAGATTCATTATCTTTTCAGACTCTTTGTCTGTACTGATATCCCTTAAAAATAGGAAATTTGACAATCCATTGGTAACCAAGTTGCTATGCAGGATGGAATATTTGTCAAAAGACAATGAAATATTGCTGTGTTGGATCCCAAGTCATATCGGAATCAGAGGAAACGACCAGGCTGATAGGGAAGCCAGATCTGCATTAGGCATGGACGCGGAGACCAATTTTAAGATTCCATTTACAGATTTTAAAATGAAAATCAACAAATATATCCAACAACAAAGACAACAACGTTGGAGTAACAATACACACAACAAACTCCTAGCGATCAAAGCTACAATAGGAGAATGGAAAAAAAGCTCACGAAAAAGCCGAAAGGAAGAAGTAGTGTTATCCAGACTTCGCATAGGTCACACAAGGATTACACATTCCTACTTACTTGAAGACAAAGAGCAACCAATATGCTTTGCATGCCAGACTACCTACACCATCAAACATATTCTTATTGAATGCATTGATCTGGCCCCTAAAAGAGAAACTTTCTACAGAGCCGGTATAATGAAGGAACTGTTTAAGAAAAATAAAGTAGAGACAATACTGAACTTCTTAAAAGCTGTTGATCTATATAAAAAGATATAATTACCTAGACATATAAATCCAGCTTGATTTGGCATTAAATGAACTGAGAAAGGATGTTTTCAAAATGCTATATTTTTTTTTTTTAAGAATTTTGTTTACTTTGCAAAGTATTTAAAAAAAATACTACTTGATTCGGCATTACATGACCTGGAAAAGGTTGATATGCCGTAAAACAAAACAAACAAACAAGATACGACCGCTCAAAGTTAAATATGAATATTTCGAAATTGATAAGATATATCAACGGAAATCATCAAGTTCCATATAGAGGATAGTTTCAGAATTATTTTGATGCATAATATGTAAATATTTGATCATTTTTAATGTCTTGCAAATTTCATTTAAAACGTATATTCTGTCGAATTCTGAGTAAAAATATGAAAAATAGTTGTAATAGTAGCAGCCAGAGTAAAGAAGGGATTGCCTTTCCTTTCTCATTTTCTCTCTCTCTCTCTCTCTCTCTCAAACTACTTTTACTTTAAAATGGTCTCATTTATTTTTAATTGACAAATAATATTGTTAATCATTAATAAACCGCAATACCCTTCAATTTTCATTTTTAGTTTGATTTTTTTTTTATCTTATATAAATATAGATTTTGTCTGTCTGTCCGGCCGGCCGGCCAAATGTAAAAAATAAAGTAAAGCATATTTTTTTTATCATCGTGACAAAAAAAACCCAAAACTTGTAAATCGGGGAAAAATGCTCATTTTGGACTTTTATTTATTTTTTCTTATATGATAACATTTGAATGACGTGTAACCGTTTTAGTTAAATATTAGATGTAACCATGTTCTTGTTTTTCTTGGTTGGGGGGGGGGGGGGGCTGTTGCCACCCGAACTTAGGGTCTGGGTGGCAGTGCTTGGGTTGCAAATGTTATCCAATCTTATTTTTTTCTCAGTATATTATGGAGCAAATAGATACAGGACGTTACTGTGAAACGCCGCAACTAACCTGCCGCAACCTTGCTGAAAGAATCATTTTAGTGTAATACTTAAAAAAAAAAAAATGGAGTTGTGCTTGAATTACACAATTTCTCTAAAAAAGATAGTAATAGTGTGGTTACTGTTATACAGACACTAGGCAGTGACTTAAAAGAAAGTAAAGCTATATTGAAATACCTCACAATCTGTATGATACAACATGCCAGTTTTAAAAACTTTGAAATTTACACATTTAATTCATAATTCATGACTTAGAGTAAAGAGATAAATAAAATCTGACTCCATAATCAGAAAGAGCACATAATTTTACATAAGAGTATCAAGTTTCATAAGAATAGGTTAAAAAATAAATAAATGGTGGAGAAATTTCTGAATTTCTTGGCTCATTTTTTTGAAGGACTATTCAAGAAAAACACAAATTTCAGCACTTTAAATTCTAACTTTTGAACCACTTTTTGCATAATTTAAACGGTTTTGAGCTTCTTTTAAATAACTCTAAAATCAGCCAAGAGAGGAAGTTAGACTCATTTGATTCCAAATGTCTTAGAAACATTCTAGAAATTGTTTTATAAATTTCATTCTTGATTTTTGATCCTTTGAACATTCTTCACAATCATAATTTCGGTCCTGTTGTTTTCGATTTTATATTCTCCATGTGAAGAACCTCATCTTTCCTGTTTATGTTTTTGATCTAAAGATTCTTAAGAGAAGAATTTGCTTCTCTTTTTTTTTCTTCTTTTTTTTTTTTTTTTCGAATCGTAAACTACCTGGATATTTTGTTTACTATATAAGTTTTTTTGAACTAATTGTAAATCCGATGAGTTGCTTTGGGTATAAGTTATTATAAGATGATATAATCATAATTTTTTTTTTAAATAAATATATTCATAATGGCTAAATATCCAGCTTGTCATGTGCAGTTTAAATTAGATCCGATTTATATAAGCGATTGTCTGTGGATATACAATTTTAATATATATATATATATATATATATATATATATATATATATATATGTATGTTTCAAGATTTTTTATTATTATATCATCTTATAACAATTCAAATTATTATAAAGTATTACAATAATAAAAATCGTGTAATAAATATATTTATAAGCACTATTCAATTGCTAACACTGACGATTCCCGAAAAAAAGAAACGTATACGTATGTAGATAAAAACAAATGTTTATGATTTTATATATATATATATATATATATATAATAATAAATATTTGTTATTTGAGGGTAACGTAGAGATTCAGGACCACTTTCTCATTCACTGACCGCATGTATGTTTTTAGAATGAATTTTATTCTCTTTTCCATAGATAGCCATTTAAAAAAAAAATTTTTTTTGAAGCGATCTGAAGCCTTAGAAATTGAGTGGTGAGAAAAGTGAAATGTTTGTTCTAAAACATCCATCATTTATAAATGGAGAGAAGGGAACTCGATTTCATTGAGTAAAGAAAAAAAAATGAGATGAAAAGCTAAATAATCCCATTGACTTATATGCGATATCAATGATTTGCTTGAAAGTAAATATAAGCAACAGTGAACTTCTCAGCAGGATACTCTTAAGAAAGAAAGAAAGAAAAGAAAAATCTTCAGGAGTATTTTTTATTTGTTGTTTGTTTTTAGATTCTGAAGTGGTAAGTAGGGCACTCCTACTTCAGTTGAGGTCAAGAACTCATTAAAATAACAGTCAAATGCAAACCAACAAATAAAACAATCTTCAACCAAACTGCAAATGATTTTCTAACAATCTGGTTCTTATCAATAGTACCTTATTCACTTGCCTTCCTATGAGGGTAAAAGTTAGACACAAGGCCGGTCTTTAAGGTGGCAGAAATACCCCCCCCCCAAAAAAAAATCAGCTAAATCCCATCCATTCACTGTGGAGGTCCCCAGATGCAGGAGAGCTTCCACTCCAAAAGCTTCTTTCCTCATGCTGCTGGCCTCTGGAACTCCCTCCCTGCCCCCTGTTTCCCCGACAGTACAGACATGCAGAGGTGTAAAACTAATGTAAACAGACATCTTGCTGCACAGCTCCCAACTTAGGATGACACTCAAAACCTACACCCTAATTCTTAGTAGCTCCTTATGTCTACAGTGGGGTGAAATATGTTTAAAAAAAAAAAAAAAAAAATTATCCACATCACTTCTTTGATCTCCTGTATGTTCCATGTACCGCCCAATCGTGTTATGTTCCTATTTTTTAAATGCGACAACTACCTACATCTCTTTACCATCTAGATCATGGGTGGGCAACCTCCGGCCTGCGGGCCACATCCGACCCGTGAAGGCTTAGCGTCCGGCCCGCCACCCTGCTAGGCTTTATTATTGCAATCTGGCCCGCGGACCTCCCAGTAAAACTGATATCATTTTGTGACATAGACGTAAAAGTAGGTTTCAATTAAGATTTACAGTGGGATAAAAATGTATAAATATCAGTTATGTTGTCTACCTCAACCATCGAGCCAGACATGGAAATACTTTTTCATGGCAAACAGCACCAGCAGTCTCATTGACTTGTAGAGTGTTCAATGCAATTTTTGTACAATTTATTCATGTAAACAAAATATAGTAATTCTGAGATTTCATTTTTCACTCCGGCCCGCGATCTCCTTTCAAAAGTCTCATCTGGCCCTCACTAAAAAGGTTGCCCGCCCCTGATCTAGATTATAATTCTTATTTATTTAATTAATTAATTTGAGACATTTATTATTGGACTTTTAAAATATTCGCTTTCATATGATAGAAATTAATAAGTTTTTAATAGATTCACTAAACATGGTTGCAAATTGAGATTTTTCGCTTAGTTTTGAATTCAATCCACTCATAATATAAGGGACATTTTCTCCGTCAGTCACAATTTTTTGTAGAAATATCGAAATATCTTGTTTTAGAAATGGAAAATATTGCATCTATACTAAATAATAAATTCCCAACAAATAACGCGGATGCCAAGACCAGAAATCGAAAATGAAACCTTGATCTTCAGTCTGATGCTATTTGGATTTTCTTATAAATAGATCTTAAAACATTACCATAACAAAATAATTATAGCTTTGACGTGACATCATAGATTTATGATTTATGTCATGTTTCAGAACATGAATTCAAACATAAGCGATAATAAAAATAAATAAATGGTTAAACATTATCAATAGCGTTGGAAATTCTTTTAATAGTCTAAAAGAATCTATTTTGCTTTAACTACATATTGGCATTAAAACCTATTTAATATATAATATATACTAGAATTTGTGATCGTATATATCTATAAAGTTAAGACGATTTTTCCCCCGTACCTTTGTCAAGAATAGGAAAATAACCACATGTATCATATGCTACTAAACTCACCACTATATTACACTTATTCACTCGAGTATGTTATAGTAAATTGGTGATTATTTTCTCCAGCTAACATTAAATATTACTTTTTGCCCACCATCTTAGACTCTTCCCAAAACATACTCCATAGCGTGGTAGCAAAAACTTTTCCCCGCTAACACTTTAGTACTTATTTACTATTCGTCTGCTATTAATTTACTACATAATACAATACATTACACACACATTTAATGAACGCTCAATCTAATTCTGCTAATTTTCGAGAATATCGGATTGTTATTTTTAAATATCACGTATAGTTATACTTATTCCAGTTTTTAGAGAATGCAATTAACAAAGTTCTTTATAGTGTTTCATTATTCAACATGGCGGTTACAATTTCTTCAGCGACTCAACAATCGAATCTTTTCTCTTTCCTTTTGTTGTTTGTTTTACGTCCTTCCTTATGTTGTGGCTGGCGACTAAGGGGGATGGAACAAGGAAGGACAGTATGCAGCTCTTTTGGTTGTAAGCGACATTCGTTTGTGACATACAAAATTAATTTGTTGGCTCAAAGTGCAATTCTTTTTCTTTTTTTTTTAATCAAGGCATATAAAAAAAAAGGTAATTTACTAATTATTATTTTAGTAAAAATAAGTTGTTTGGGTGAGAGTGATGCCAGAACTGTAAATATTTAGTGGCCATTAACTAGAAAATGAAGGTAATCTACTGCGTTCTGTTATGCACTGTAGATGCAAGTTGCGCACATCTGTCTGTCAGTCTCATTACTCTCTCTTTCCCTCTCTCCCTTTCTCTCTTTCTCTCTTTCTCTCTCTCTCTCCCTTTCTCTCTTTCTCTCTCTCTCCCTTTCTCTCTTTCTCTCTCTCTCCCTTTCTCTCTTTCTCTCTCTCTCCCTTTCTCTCTTTCTCTCTCTCTCCCTTTCTCTCTTTCTCTCTCTCTCCCTTTCTCTCTCTCTCTTTCTCTCTCTCTTTCATTCTCTTTCTTTCTCTTTCTCTTTCTCCTTCTCCTTGCTTCTCTCTCTCTCTTTCTCCGTGACTCTCGCCTTTCTCTCTCTGCACCTTAACTTCTCTTTTTTTCTATGACATTTTCATTTTCATTCTCTATTTTTCTACTTTTCTCTGCCCCTCCCATTATCTCTCTATGCCATTTCGGTTGTCTCAGTATGCCCCTCCCCGCTGTCTCAGTATGCCCCTCCCCGCTGTCTCAGTATGCCCCTCCCCGCTGTCTCAGTATGCCCCTCCCCGCTGTCTCAGTATGCCCCTCCTCGTTGTCTCAGAATGCCCCTCCCCGTTGTCTCAGTATGCCCCTCCCCGTTGTCTCAGTATGCCCCTCCCCGTTGTCTCTGTATGCCCCTCCCCGTTGTCTCTGTATGCCCCTCCCCGTTGTCTCTGTATGCCCCTCCCCGTTGTCTCTGTATGCCCCTCCCCGTTGTCTCTGTATGCCCCTCCCCGTTGTCTCTGTATGCCCCTCCCATTGACTCTGTATGCCCTTCCCCGTTGTCTCTGTCAACTTTTTACTCTCTCCCTCTGTCAACTTTTAACTCTCTCCCTCTGTCAACTTTCTACTAACTCTCTCTCTGTTAACTTTTTACTCTCTCTGTCAACCTCTCTCTCTCTCTGTCAACCTTTCTCTCTCTCTCTCTGTCAATCTTTCTCTCTCTCTCTCTGTCAATCTTTCTCTCTCTCTCTCTCTGTCAATCTTTCTCTCTCTCTCTCTCTCTGTCAATCTTTCTCTCTCTCTCTCTCTCTGTCAATCTTTCTCTCTCTCTCTCTCTGTCAATCTTTCTCTCTCTCTCTCTCTGTCAATCTTTCTCTCTCTCTCTCTGTCAATCTTTCTCTCTCTCTCTCTGTCAATCTTTCTCTCTCTCTCTCTGTCAATCTTTCTCTCTCTCTCTCTGTCAATCTTTCTCTCTCTCTCTCTGTCAATCTTTCTCTCTCTCTCTCTCTCTCTGTCAATCTTTCTCTCTCTCTCTCTCTGTCAATCTTTCTCTCTCTCTCTCTCTGTCAATCTTTCTCTCTCTCTCTCTCTGTCAATCTTTCTCTCTCTCTCTCTCTGTCAATCTTTCTCTCTCTCTCTCTCTGTCAATCTTTCTCTCTCTCTCTCTCTGTCAATCTTTCTCTCTCTCTCTCTGTCAATCTTTCTCTCTCTCTCTCTCTCTCTCTCTGTGTCAACCTATTCTCTCTCTCTGTGTCAACCTATTCTCTCTCTCTGTGTCAACCTATTCTCTCTCTCTGTGTCAACCTATTCTCTCTCTCTGTGTCAACCTATTCTCTCTCTCTCTCTCTCTCTGTCAACTTTTTACTCTCTCTCTCTCTCTGTCAACTTTTTACTCTCTCTCTCTCTCTCTCTGTCAACTTTTTACTCTCTCTCTCTCTCTCTCTCTCTCTCTCTGTCAACTTTTTACTCTCTCTCTCTCTCTCTCTCTCTCTGTCAACTTTTTACTCTCTCTCTCTCTCTCTCTGTCAACTTTTTACTCTCTCTCTCTCTCTCTCTGTCAACTTTTTACTCTCTCTCTCTCTCTCTCTGTCAACTTTTTACTCTCTCGCTCTCTTCTTTCTGCTCCTGTCTGCCTCACCTCCCAATCAAACAATACATTTGTAAATAGTCACATTCTACAAATGTATGTAATCCTTTCAACACCAGCAACTACTTCTGCCACTTGATAACTGACATGTACGAGTGCAACTTTAAAGTTCACTTTGACATCCAATCCAATGTCATTTCCAATGTCAATATCTAAAGTGAATCTTCTATTCTTGTCCAAATGTAAACTTTCTAATCGTTTATCGGTTGATCATTAAATCTTTAATGTCTGCAGCCATTTTGTTTTTGAAAGGCAAAAACGTGTTGAGTGAGGAAAGAATTCCATTAAATTCTAATGTGTTAATCAGTGGAACATTTCATTCACTTTCAGTTTCTTCTTGACTTAAGAACAATGCAGTCTTGGTTCTGAAATTTGCGGACGTTTATTGCCTCTTTTATTTAAATTGACTGCCAATTTCTGTATAAGATATAGAGGGTGGGGAAGCAAAATTTATGATATTTTGAAGCCGGGATTGAAAGATAGTGTGCAGTGAAAGTCAAGAATTTATTTGGCATAAAAGAAATCCATTCCAGTAATTATAAGAGCAACAAGACTCATGAAAAAGAATTTCAAAAACTACCTGGCGAATATACCCGGTGAACTAAGTGCAAGAGAGATACAAACAATTGCACTTAAAGGGACAGTAAGAATCTTTTTTTTTTTTAACATAATTCACCCCAAACAAGGCAGGCCGCCACTGTAGACATAAGGGGCTACTGAGAAAAAGGGTGAAAGTGTGTTTTTGGGGAGGGATCAACCTAAATTGGGAGCTGTGCAGCGAGATGTCTGTTTACATTAGTTTTAAATTTCTACCTGTCAGTACCGTCAGGAAAACAGCGAGTAGGGAGGAAGTTCCAGGGTCCAGCAGCACGAGAAAGAAGCTTTTGGAGTAGAAAGCTCTTCGGCATCTGGGGACCTCCACAGTGAATGGATGGGATTTGGAAGATTGCCGGGTTGGTCGAGTGAATTTGCATCATGGGGGCACCAGAGCAGTAAGTTCATCAGAGCACAATCCATCGAAGTATTTGTAAAACAGGCATAAGGAAGCAACATTGCGGCAATGGGACAGGGACTGGAGCTTGGTGGATAGTGAGGGACCTATCAAGTTGGCGACTCTTTTTTGGACCTTGTCTAAGAGGTCGAGACTAGTTGATGATGCCCCAGCCCAGATGTGGCAACAATAGTCCATGTTTGGGCGGATGGTGGCTTTGTAGAGATATGGGATAATGTCAGGTGTGAGAAGTTTACTAGCACGGTAGAGGAGGCCCACTTTCTTTGCTGCAGCCTTGGCAATGTCTTCAATGTATTTATTCCAATTAATGTTACCTGTGAAAGTTAGGCCAAGGAGTTTGAATGATGAACTGTCAGGTAGTGTTATTTGCCATGGCAATCGGTGGTTGAAGAGGTTTCTTGTAGTTATTGAAAGAAAAGTAGCTTTGTCTTTGCAGCATTAAAAGTTACCATTCATTTTTATCCCAATCCACTACAGATTGGAGGTCATTTTCTAAGGATTGCCATTGCCTCAAATATGTGCACGTCGGTTTTACCCACATGATGAGAGTAGAGCGTGGTGTCGTCAGCAAATATTCCTATCTCAGTCTCAATGACATCAGGGAGATCATTTATGGAAATCAGGAACAATAGAGGTCCAAGGATCGATCCCTGGGGTACACCAGCATTTATGTCATGTTACTTAGATGGGCAGCCATCGAGGACAACCTGAATCTTTTTGTTAGGAAGGATTTAATTATATTAAATATTTGTCCAGTAATACCATATGAGTGCAGTTTTAGGAGAAGTCTTTCATGCCAGACCTTGTCAAAGACCTTGGATATATCAAGCGCTACCACTCTAGCTTCACCTGCCTTGTCCAGTGTATGATATATGCGTTCAGAGATGACCGTTAGGATATCTGCGGTAGATTGTGCTTGTCTAAATCCGTATTGATGATCAGAAAGAAGTTTAGCATTAACTAGGTGCCGGACTATTGCTAGATTGATTAATGATTCAAAGATTTTAGCAAAAGATCTCTCTCGATTGGAGTCTCTGAAATAGTGGGTGAATGTATGGCATCCGGTACGATGTCCCATCCCCAGCAAGAACAAAAAGATAAGAAAATTTAAAAGAAAATGTTTTTATTTCATGTGTCCTCTTCTGTCTCAATAATTGCTTTCACACGCTTTCTGAAACTTGTACAAGTGTTCCTCAAATATTTGGGAGACAACTATAGGCATTTTCTTCTCATCGGAAGCCCCCCCCCCCCCCACCAAAAGCCATAACTTGAGCAGTATGCTTCTTTTTGAAAGTCCCCTTAAGCTCAGCTATCGATTTTGTGATAAATCTGTCATTTCTGCTGTTCCGAACAGCATCGAGAGTGAAGTACTTTTTCATCTAAAAAAGATCATTACAATGGAGGACCTTTTCTTTAATTGCACCTTTCCAATCTCTTTGCCAACAAGTGTTTTGGTGTTCTTGTAAAGATTTTAACTTCAAATCATATTTTACCGCATTTCTAATGGTCTTGTTTTCTACCTTACATTCAATTGCCATTTTTCTCATGGATTTGGTTGGATCCTTTAGGATTTTGGATTTAAGAGCTTTAATAAAAGCTTTTGCACGTTTTTTGTTCATTCCTCCATTTCTAGACTTTTTCGTAATAGTTTTGCTCATAGTCAGTCTTTATGGACGCTCCAACTATTCTTGAAATCTTCTTTGGTGTGACGAATGCATTCAGCAAATCGCACACTCTTTTACGTTTGCTTTCCTGATTACTCGCTGCGCCAAAGTTTCTGAAAAGGTAAGGATAATAGTGTTAAGTATGATTATGGTATCAATATATGTTAGGTTTCAAAACAATTGACTTAGTGCCTGCTGACAAAAACAATTTAACGTTCATTGTAAATTTTGCAACCCCCTCCCTGTAAATGGTAAAGTTTACAAAAAAAAATAATGTGCCCATGTTACTCACCGGGTTGCCGAGAATATATATTCCAAGATTTATAATGATCGGCTCATGTTAACATTTACAAAAAATAATGTTTCCATGTTACTGTTTTTCCCAGAATATATATTCATAAGGATACAGCTTTAAAGATGTGTTTGTGTCCTTATTTCTACTAGTATGTTTACTTGCTTATCCACTATTCCATAGACTAATTCTCCATTTGCTTAGACAGCTTGTCTATAAGAATCCCTTTTCACAAGAGGTGTTAATTGCATGTAAGGAGGAAAGAAGGCTGCCATTTCTTTTTGGGGATCTTTAACGGGAATTGATATAGATATATATGTGCATATGTCTATACATATGGGGAGATATACATCTGATTGGTTAGCTAGCCAGACCAAACACCACGTGTATATATAAAAACATGCAGTAACACCAATTCCATGCAATTTAGCCTAACGATTCCCTACTAGGATGAAACACGGAAACCTCTGTGTAGCTAAATTGGCTAAATTGACATAAGTATATTTTCATAACATACTAATATATATATATATATATATATACATATATATATATATGTTTGATTATTTATATATATATATATATATATATATATATAAAATGAGATTTGAGATCAGCAAAATGTGAACATTGTTCCAAGAATTCAAATCCAACGATTATATGCCGTACAATTGTTTCCAAGAAGATTTGGAAATATTTTACATTATGGTTCATAACATCACATAGAAAAGTCGATTAAGAAAACATTTGATTTCTGTATTATCCAAAAGAAACATATCTCAAGACAATATTTGAGACACAAGGTCCAATCATGTAACCACATAAAATACCAAACAATCAGCTCAATAAGGACAATGATAGTTAAGGCATCTTAGACACAGCAAATACAATCAAATAAAATACACTAATTAAATAAATTGAATATACAAATTATACATTTAAAATATTCGCAATGTAGGATGAATCAGGAAGAAACACGGAAAGAAAAAAGGTGGGTGGTGATACCCAATACTTATAGAGAATCCAATATAATAATAAAATAAAATTATACAATATAATAATAAAATAAAATTATACAGTATAATAATGAAACGAAAAATAAATAAGAATAAATGTATGAGTAAAATTAAGAATTAATTAAAGAATAAATAAATTAATTAAAATAAATTTATTTTATTTAAAATTTAAAAAAAAAACATTAGAGTAGTTTAAATTCATGAAAATTAAAATAATTTGACAAAAAATCGATAATTGAGTACAAAGAAATATTCCGAGAAAAAAAGATATAACTTGAAACTATAATTCTAATAATAAAAAATGTACCATAATTAGAAAAAAATGTGAGCGGAGTAAAAAAAAACAAAAAAAAACATATATATAAAAAAAAACAAAGAAGAATAAAAAAAAAATCAAATTAGGAAAAATATTTAAGATCTGAAATTAAATCTTAAATTAAGAGAAATAGAAGAATAGGAAACAATCAAAATTAAATAAGAGAAAACCGAATAATTAGAAAAGAAATTAATAGAAGAAATAGTAATTAAAAGAAATAATCATTATAATCAGTAGAGATGGGCGTTTTTTTTTCGGTATCGTCTCCATACCGAATCGGTTTTTTTTTTTTTAAACCGTAACCGTTCGGTATTGTGTTTTAACTACAGTAAGCCACCATATACAAAGAAAACACGGTTGAAAAGATTTTCCGATTTGAATAAAATGGAATATTACCAAAAAATGTTATATTAGTAAGAGGACAGATTGAACAAATATATGATAAAAACATTTAATTTACTTGTAGGAAGAAATCTTTGTTTACAGTTTGTTTATCATTAACATTTTGAATTTTCAAATGAAGAAAAGAGAAATATGACAGACAACATGACATCGTATTTTTAGCATTTTTAAATGAAAAAGAAAAAATCAAACGCGTTCCGTATGATGTCGAAAATCTATTTGATTCACAATATTTCATTTTCATCATCATTTTTGCTTAATTTTATTTGTAAAATTATTTTGTTTAAATAAATTTTCGTTTTTTAATTTCTTGCATTTCTGAGTTATATTTTAGCTTCTGATGGGTTAAAGAATTAGATAGAATGTATATTCAAACTCAGTTTTATTCTTCAGAAATCTTTCATGAATCTTTGGTCACTGTTTTAACGAGTTAACTGTTGAAAAGGTATCAGAACTTTGATTACAACAGTCAACACCTTAAAACTTACGAATAGGCTATATTGCCGGTCCCGGCAAAATAACGATTCCTGCGTTATTTTGCCGGTTCATGTATATTTAACTAAATTGTTAAACATACAGTGACGCCCGGCACAATAATGAGTCTTATGTTATTCTGCCGGCTCGTGTTTATTTAACTATAAATTACTTTTTTTTATTATTATTTAAATTAATTTTTTTGTATTATTTAAAACTTTATCAAACGAAATTTTATTTATAATTTAAAACTTTGCCTGATTGTTTTTTTTTTGTTTGTTTTTAATTAAACTTTGTCTGATTGATTTTTTGTATAATTTAAAACTTTATTAAGCGACAATATATTTTAAAATAACGATAAAATTAATTTTTACTTCCGGTTGATTCGATTAGGATTGAACTCTTCAAAATTACGACTTATTTTATGATTTGATTGAAAGAACATTTAAAAATAGAAACTGTTTAAATCCAGTGATTTTCTGTATATTTTAACATTATCGAAGTTTTTCTTCATAAAGAAAATCAGAATTTTACATTAAAATCTTTCCTTTGTAAAGCACATTTTTAACAAGTTAATTCAACAACTTAATAACTTCATTATTTTTAAAAGTTTGGCCTTGGTTCAAGGATTACGAAGCAACACCTATTAAAGCACATTTTTAACAAGTTAATTCAACAAGTAAATGTTACCAAAGGCAACATAAATTGTTCTTCTACCTACCTGTATAAGTTTATTTGTTTATTTTATTATTTATTTTTATTTAAAATAATCATTTATCAAAATAAATAATAAAATAAACAAATAAACTTATACAGGTAGGTAGAAGAAGAATTTATGTTGCCTTTGGTAACATTTATTTGTTGCTTATTTTTTTCTTTATATATAACTTTCCTTAATTTCAATTACTTAAATCGAGAGCAGACTTAGTAATGTTGGGAAAATTCATCAACATTAATTATATTATGAAAAGTAACTAAATAAAAATAAACCGAAAAGAAAAATAGTATTTTTTTTAATAATAAAGGTACAATATCTATTTTAAAATGATTGCGATTGTTTGGTTCATTTGAGCCACGCCTACTGGTGCCCGTGGTATCTCCGGCTCCCGTGGCGGGTATAAAAAGTGCTGCCGCTTCACAATGTTTGTTTGTAAAACAATTCAACCTTGGATTAAAATGTGTAGCAGTTGAAAATAAAAATTAATTGAATGAACGAAAATATTAGAGACAATTAGATTCTTTAGCCGGATTTCAGATGCTTGTGTACGAATGGGGTCCCAATATTCCCGTCTGCAAACAGCAATTCGTAAAGAAATTACATCAGATACGCTTTACAGCAAATGAAATCCGACTAAATAATCTAATTGTCTCTAATATTTCCGTTCATTTAATTATTTTACTTTTAATGTTTTTTGTATTAAAAGCAGATATTTCTTTAACCGACACAATAGGGCAGGTCGATTTTTTATTTCTTTAACCGACACAACTGATGATGAAAACAAATTGTTTTTAAATATTTGCCCTTATTTATTTCATTACCTTTTCTTTCGCAAGGCCATAACAATTAGGTTTAAAAAAAAAAATGAACCGGCATAATAACGACCCCTTTACATTAGTAAATAATTATTGTGCCGGGCGTCACTGTATGTTTAACAATTTAGTTAAATATACATGAACCGGCAAAATAACGCAGGAATCGTTTCCTAAAACTTATGATTCATATCATGGAGAATGATTCAGTCACAAAATTATCGAAACAGTGGCATAATTCAACTAAACGTTGAATAATAACTAATCATCACACAAGAGAATGAATAGCTTCCATAGTAAAAAAAAATTTTTCAAAAAAAAAACGAAAAACCGAACCGTAAACCAAGGTTTTAAGGGGAAAAAAACGAAACCGATACCGAAACCAAAATTTCAAAACCGCCCAACTCTAATAATCAGATAAAAATAAAATAAAACATAGTATCTATATGCACGTGCACAGATATATATATATATACATATAAAATATACAAGAAAATCAAAAGCGCTTTGATATAGAAGACGAAACAATTATTTTTATTTTTTCATATACAAAAAAGTTAATATTAAAAAAATAAAGAAAAAAACATTAGAAAGCAATTGGAAGAAAACAAAAGAGGCTACTTATACATGGATTAAAAAACATTTATTTTATATATATATATATTTCCAAATATGATCTAAGGTTAAGATCGGATTCTAACTCTGCCTGATGAGATCTCAGTTTATAATAGCTGTTGATCGATAACATCGACATGCCAGTGTCGCAGATTTTGTACATGTCTGTGTAAATAAAAATAATCATATATAAAAGCTCTATTTGATATTGAGTACTTTTTTATAAACCCGGTTGAAATTCTTTGGATTACTACCCTGTGGATGTTTTACTTGGATTATTATATATATATATATATATATATATATATATATATATATATATATATATATATGCTAATGTGTTTGTGAGTATATAAGTATGAATGGTGATGTCCGTGTGTGGGCTATTTTATTTTAGATGCATGTGTGAATATCTGTAGGAATCTTGTAGTAATGCAGTAAATATGCGGATATAGCCACAAGGTAGAGTGGCGTGTAGCTTATCTTAATATTATCAGTTTATTTGTTTATTTCTGTATATGCTTAACCACTTAGCCACAGTGGCATGGTTAACGACGTGGACTGAGCACCTGGGTTCAAATCCAGTTTGTTCCACAGAAACATTTTCGTCAAAACCTACACTTGACCTCCTGGAGAGGAGGTAAATAAAACGCTTAACCACCTGAGTGTTCCTCAAAAAGGTTAAAGGTTATACAGTTACTTTACTTACACTCTTCCAATGCGTGGTACATTCTTGGACCCCACATCAAAAATTGAATTTTATAAATAATAGAAAAGATGTGGTGTGATGAGATGTGTGCAAAAAGACATAGGATTTCTCATTCAATTCCGGGTTAGGGTGGATCTTTGTGCTAGTATATACAACACCCCCCAGCTATGAGTATAGTGACACCCCTGTTCAAGTAATTGGATACAATAGGTATTGTTTCGCCATTAAATAACCTATAAAGGGTTGATATGCTGTAAAACAAACTTTATAATCTGCAGAAACAGCACTTGTCGAGCGTCCCAGACACCTTTCAGCCGTATCATGTGTGCTGTGCCTGTGGCAGAGCCTGTCTATCAAGGGCTGCTCTACTCGGTCACTTCAGATTACAGGGACACAGAACATAGATATATACAAATGGAAACCAGTTGATTTGCATGTCATATTTGCAGCAAGACTTGCAAAATAAAACCTAAGCTGCTGAGCCATTTGCGTGTATAGAATCGTGCAGCACAACCTTGTAGGGTTGGTCTTTTCTGTAAAGAAGTGGCAATCACCCAATATAAAGTATTACTTGGTTATAATTAATGCAATCAATCAATGAATTCGGCTTGTTTGAAATAACTATGAAATCCAGACTTGCATGTACATGCAAACTCACCAAGGGTAATTAAGCTATTTGTTTTTTATTTAAATTTATGTAAAGAATAACAGTATTTTGTTTTGCCTTCGTATATTTTGACTCTAACTCTATCTGTTTACTCTCTGTATTTTCCAAAAGAACGAAACCAGTTAGGAATAATGTTTTCCTTGACTCTTAATTAGTACTTTGTGTCTGGAAAAAGGAATGCTGCACAAACATATATCTATTACTAATGGAGGTTTGGTGTCTGTCTGAAGCCGAAACTATACTATTACTGAAGCCGATATTGTACTATGTTTCAATGCTCAATTAAGGGGAGTATCTGTTCTGTTGTCATGAGACCATCTTCCTAGGCATTACCTCCTCCTTTGGGGGGTATAGTGTAGTATATATTCGTTCGTCATGATACCATCCTCTCAGGCATTACCTCCTATTATTTAAAGTTCATTAGCAAACTCAACACTTACATATTTTTCTTAGTGTATATAATGTGACTGGAGGGAACATATTTTAGCTAGTGTGCGTGTGTGTATATATATATATATATATATATATATATTTTAATGGAAATCGCTTCAGACAAGGCATGAAGCCACTTGATGTAAGGAGCTAAAAAAAATACCACTTCAAGGTTAAAACCTAGCCAACGATAAGTGTTAGATGGATAGTTTCCAATCCAGGAAACAGCAATTCTTCTCCCTTTGTAAGAAACCTCGCTCATGGAATGTTAGGACTAAAGGACAAAATAAGGGAAGTGAGTAATACTTTTGTACACCCTCCATAAAAAAGAAATCTTTGCTAGTATTTGCACTCATGTTTATCGAGATATATTATTAAAATATTCATATAAAATAATAGAATTATCTCAGTAATTTAATTGTTCATATATAAATTATCATTTCTGATGATCTAAAGAAAAAAAACACTGACAAATGATAAATTTCTTCACATTTGAAAATTTAAAAAATAATCTTATGGGAAACATAAAAGCGTGTGAATTCTTGTTTCGGATAGTCTTCCGTTCTTTTTCCAAAAATGTATTTTTTCATCACCATCATCACCATCATCGGTTTAACATCTGTTCTACATGCTGACATACATGGACAGCGTTTAAAAATTGACTTTAAAACTATCTCTGTCTAGGTCTTATTTATCCCTCTTTCTCTCAAGTCCATTCTTATCACTTCCTTCCATGTTTTCTTTGGCCTTCCCCTGTAAACTGAACCTGTTATTTTAACTGTTCTACATCGACAAACCCAAGAACTTTCATCCATTCTTTCAATGTGACCATACCATCGAAGTCTCCTGTTCTGCACACATCTACCTATGCTGTCAACAAGATTTAATCTTCCTCTGAGGTCATCAGATTAAGCCTGTTTTTAAGACTCGCATATCTATTGTATCATTTCTCTCCATGCAACACATATCCTTAACCCTCACTGGCCCGGTTTCACTTTCATAAATCATCACACTGCGTACACATGTCTGTTAGACTCTTCCCTTGGTTAACAGTGATAACACTCTGCTGGTTAGTAATGGCAGAAGTTCCCTGAGCTTACTCCATCCACTCCTAACTCTTGCAATTACAGTAACACTTACTCCAGCCTCTGCTCCAATGGTGTCACCAAGGTAATAAAACTTCTGGACAACCTTAATAGCTTTGCCATCCAAATATACTTGCTCCACATCTGAGTTCTCATCCATCTTTGTTGTCTTATACTTCTTGCATACAAACTTGGTATAAACATTTATGAAACTTTTATGAATTACTGAACAACGTCTAGCGAACCATCAGGAAACTGAACCACAGAGAATTTTTTTATTAACAGCAAAAAGAGACAACTCTTTTAGGAAGAGAACCCCTACTAATCTTCGATGTAATAATCCTGTATTTACTATTGTTGTTGAATTTTTTTACATTTATTAATGTTATATCCAGTAAAAATTATTTTAACCATTAAATAAGATCTTTGAATAGCCGTATAAAATGCATGTAAATGTATGAATTGAATAAAAAAAACAATTCTACTTGTTTTTAATTGAAAATGTTTCTATAATATAATTTTGTTCTGAATTTATATTTCTTTTATTTCAGGTAAGTGAAAATTCTGTCATCAAAGAATTCTATTAAATATGAAGACATCAGCTCCAATGTAACTTTCAGGTGGGAAACGATTTTTCTTTTTTTGATAAAAAATAAAAATCTTGTATAGATGAGTTAAGCAATGAAACTGCTATTTTTCACATTGAAGTGCGACAGGCTTAAACTGCTATTTTTCACATTGAAGTGTGACAGGCTTAAACTGCTATTTTTCACATTGAAGTGTGACAAGCTTAAACTGCTATTTTTCACATTGAAGTGTGACAGGCTTAAACTGCAATTTTTCACATTGAAGTGTGACAGGCTTAAACTGCAATTTTTCACATTGAAGTGTGACAGGCTTAAACTGCTATTTTTCACATTGAAGTGTGACAGGCTTAAACTGCAATTTTTCACATTGAAGTGTGACAGGCTTAAACTGCAATTTTTCACATTGAAGTGTGACAGGCTTAAACTGCTATTTTTCACATTGAAGTGCGACAGACTGACTGAATGGACAAAGACTTGTGGAGACATTTAGGCACATCTAAAATTAGATATACTCATTCAATCTGCACAGTTAGTGATTAAAATGCTATTTCAAACCCGAGTGTGACGAACCAAATAATGAAGAAAGCCTTTCGTCGTGATGCATGGATTCACCTCAAACAAAAACACATTCCAAGAATATCTTTGTGTGTAGATTGGAGGGGGGGGGGTGATTTCAGTTGTCGGAAGTAAATTTATATCATTTTGTTTGTCCACTTTGTTCCTTGTTAGCTAAGTTTTGGGTAGCCAATCACAGTTGATAGCGTCCAGATAAGGGTAGGAAGATAAGAATTAATGAACAAAAAGGAAGCAAATGAAGGAGACAAAGTGCGTTTGGCAATATTTCAGTGTTCCTTTGTCTCACCTTTAACATTGCACTTCAAGCTGCTCTTTCTACCTGGTCATTAGGCGTTGATTTTGTTTTGTTAATTCTTGGACCCACTCCTGCAATTTCCACAACTAAATACACGGTAGAGCCACATACTGATTACCTGATTCATATGTTTACTATGTCACATCTAATTCCTCAATAGTCTGTTTGCCATAAACCAAACCATTGTGACATTTTCTCTCTCTCCCTCTCCCTCTCCCTCTTTCTACCCTCTTCCACCTTTCCCTTTGTTCTCTTTTTATTCTTTTCCTTTTTCTTCCTAAAAATACATTGTTATTTATGGACAATAACATCTTGGATAATAACTAAATCGCCCCCCTTCCGCACCCCCTGGATTGACTTCCTGTGCACATGTACTTGTAATGTTTTTGTTTGTGTTTATAAAAAAATTAAAAAAATTACTCAACCTCGTCATTTTCTTACTGACTTTTAATGGTTCAATTTGAAAGGTAAACTAGTACTTTTAGATATTCCAGTTCGATTTCGTTGAGTTCTTTTTTATCTTTGAGGTGGGGAGTTGGGTGGTGTATTTTAAAGAGTGAGTAAAAATTTTGTCTATAGAGACAACGGATACCTTCTGTAAGATACGGAATGGCGAGTGAACGTTGTACAATCCGTCAACTATAAAAATAAATGGATCGACTGTAGTTGAGGGTCACCCAAAGGCTCTTCTTTACATTGCCTTCTACTCATAGATGTAGGGGAGAGCACCACTCCTGTCTCTGGATACTCCACTTACCCTTGATCTCGCCTTTAAATGCTGAGTGTTTAGCAAGAAAGCATCAAATACCCTTTATATAGTTTTTGGTATGACTCAACTGAGGATTGAACCCCAGTCTTCCAGCCCATTAGCAAACACTTTAACCATTATGCCACCAACGATGCTCTTTCTAATCTTAGTCTGTTACATCGGCTGAAACGTTCTGAGAATAACATTCCAAATGAGAATAATAGTTTAAATAATCCAAATAATCAATCCTCAAAAAAATTTTTTTTTAATTCTGAAACCAAATAATTTTTATGCAATGTTTTCAACCCTTGTTCTTGGTAATAATCGACCGAAATTACATTAATTATTTGTATTTTACATGTTCTTAACTTTATTTGTTGGGGGTTTAAAAAAAGTGGAACATTTTGCCCACTTCTCGTCACCCCCAACTTGTTAGATTGGTTTAAAAAGATCGGTGTAGTTTAGTGTACACTTCATCATCTCTTCACAGGAACTTCTTGAACGACTGTCGGGATATTCTCTGCTTATGTTCAGGAGAGGGAGTTCTGCACAGATGAGTTGACATCCATTTTAAGTGTCAGACTTTGAAAGTCTCTTGTGAGCCCACACGGGGATTATAAGAAATCCGTGAAAAATGAGAAATAAAATGATTACTTAAAATTGACAAAATTGGATTTCCTCGAATAGTTAGATTCAATAATGAATTGAAAGTCGTGTGTGTGTTTGTAATGTATATACAACTCTGATGTTTTTATCTTGCTTGCTTGTCACCGTGCACACTTCGTCTGTACATGAACTCATCAATAGATGCTTTAATTTTTATGCTATATTTTCCAGTTATGTTAAACTTACAAGATTGTTCACAAATCTATCCATGGTGAACTGTTTGAAGTGCCTACAATTAAAACCTATCTCATTTCGCTGATTAAGCAAACAATTTTTATCAGGAAATTTTTTCAATAAGACAAAGAAAACGGGTGAGGTTGTGCAGTGTAGGTGTCTGGTTAATTAACATTGATTGTACCTGTGTTCATTTAATTATATATATTTATATATATATATATATATATATATATATAATGGTAATAATCCAGGTAAAAACATCCACAGAGTGGTAATCCAAAGAATTTCAACCGGGTTTATAAAGAGTGCTCAATATCAAAATAGAGCTTTATATATGATAATTTTTATTTACACAGACATGTACAACATCTGCGACACTGGCATGTCGATGTTATCGATCAACAGTTACTATAAACTGAGATCTCATCAGGCAGAGTTAGAATCCGATCTTAACTTCAGATCATATTTGGTTCTCTCCAAATATGATCTGAGGTTAAGATCGGATTCTAACTCTGCCTGATGAGATCTCAGTTTATAGTAACTGTTTATCGATAACATCGACATGCCAGTGTCGCAGATTTTGTGCATGTCTGTGTAAATATATATATATATATATACACACACACATACAGTAGGTTAGATTCCAGTAACCACCTTCCAAAAGGTAGTAGTCACCTTCCATAAATTCAGATACTTGACAAACTGTTTCCTCGACACATGGACAACCATTATATACAGTTATATATTCTGGATTTTCCATAAGTGTAACTCTTTAGAATGGAAAGTTAAAAAAAACGCGTCCAGAAAATAAAACCAAAAATAAAAACATTCACATTGTTAAAGCATTAATATATGCAGGTTCAAACAAGGAACATGAAATTCTGTTTATTCTATGGACGCCGTATTTAAATATATATAAACGAATACTTACTGAGCCCAATGTGTCACGTTCATTCTGTAGAACAAAAACACAAACGCAAAACAAAATAAGAGGTTAATGTAGTTTGCTTGAAGCATTGTTTAGTGTGCATATAAAGGTAATTTATAAAAGGTAATACAATGCAGAAGTGTAACGGATAAACACGAACTGAAGTAAATTAAGACATATAACGTGAAATGAGTTCCACCTTTTTTGTTAATACAATATATATTTTTTGTATTTTTTTTTACATTATATTATAATCTTATTTGCATTAGTATGGTATGATGAAAATTCTGTATATGATATTTCGGGAACATTTCCCTTCATCAGATGTGTGTTCAGCCTTAGTTCAAATGTGCAAAACAAAATGTTCATGGGTTTCCCACCCTAGTCCAGTATAAGAGTTTAGTATATTGAGTAGTCCATTATCTCGCTTCGGTAAAGTATTTCTATTAATGGAAATCAGCCCTGTTTATGTTCCCAACTATCAGCATAATCTGTAGCTAACTTGCATAAACGTATGTTACTTGATTGGCACCACCCTTCTTCTCTGCACCCTCTCTCTCACATGTGTAATGTTGTTAGTCTCAGTCTTTTTTTATAAATACCATTATGGCATGTGTTCTTGAGAATTGTGTCATCTATTCCCTGCTTCCTTTGTTCCAACTAGTTTGACTCGTTGGTCTAGTGGTCTCCATCAATTCACTGTTTTGATACCTTATTGTAATACAGCTTCCTATTCCAGTAGCTTCCATCCAAGAACTGCAAGCTTGCGGAACTCTCTTCCTGCTAACTGTTTTCTTCCTACCTATAACCTTGGTCTTTTCAAGACTAAGGCCAATAGGCATCCCCTGTCTTTGCGATAATCATCTTTTGTTCTTGTTAGCTCCTTACATCAAGTGGCTTCATGCCTTGTCTGAAGCGATTTCCATAAAAAAATGAAATAAGGTCTGTTTATTTTGACTCTAAACTTTCATTATTCTAATTAATTCTGCTGGCATCATACACACACACCAAGACACGCATTGCCACAAAAGTATTTGTGTACTTTGGAGTCTTTATAAATAGATCCATTAGTTTTGTATTAATCATGTGCTGACTGACCCTAACCCTAACCCTGACTGTCCATAAATAATCATTACTTTAATCTGCTAACATAAAGTGTTCATTTTTTACAAAATCATTTTCATTTTATTTTCCATGTCAAATTGAATTTAATTGATAGTCTTCATTTTGAGGGGTGCATCTATCCTCCACTCTATAATAAAGACCAATGTGTATTGATATTTATTGTTATGTTATATATTTATAAATATATTTAGGTTATATATTTATAAATATAAATAAACAACATTTTGCTACATTTCAAAGACCAAGATTTTATTCATCTTACCAATCATTTTTTCAAAACAAAAAACTTTGGTACAATTACGGATACGTTTCTTTCAACAGAAGAACGGGAAGGTGACGGTGAATAACGACACAGACTGACGACCTGGGTGTACCAAGTTCGAACTCAGTCGGTTCCATAGAATCACTTTGAGTTTGGGATGTTGGCAACCTTCACGTGGTCCTTCCTGCAAGAATGCCAACACTAGAATCAAGCCGGTCAACAAAGTTGTAGCGTGTTGATTCACACGAATTTACCTATTTACTTCCGTCCCATCATGCAAAAGTTAGCGAGTAAAACAAGTGCATTTTTCTAGCTTCCGAATGAATGAGGGAGAGCGAGAAAGCCAATAGTAAATCAGATAATATAACTTCAGACTTACCCAGCCACCTAAAATTAATTCAGAAAAAAATCCTTCACTCTATAATAAAAAGTCACCGGTGGGTGTTTTTTTTTTTTAGGTCATCAGAAATGATAATAATGATATGAATACATACATACAGTGTGAAGTTAGTTAGAATAATCGAAGTTTAGATTGTAAATAAAGTGATATGAAAATCATGTTGATCTTTGCAAGCAAACTAGAGATTATGCGTACAGTTGGGGGACATAAACGGAGCCGATTTCCATTGATTGAGTGTAATGAACGTAAAAGTGACTGGCCCTGCAAAAGAACATGTGTGTTGTGTGCCATTATAATAATAATAATAATTTATATATAAAAAACTTTAATTACTAACGTTATTCTATGATTGTTTTATGACCGATTGCCATGGCAAATAGCACCCAACCTGAGACTTCAACATTCACAGGTAACATGAATTGGAACAAATACATAGACATTGCTCAGGCTGCAGCAAAGGAGGTGGGCTCCCTCTACCGTGCCGGTAAACTTCTCACACCTGACAGTATCCTATATCTCTACAAAGCCACCATCCGCCCATGCATGGAGTATTGTTGTCACATCTGGGCTGGGGCATCATCCACTAGTCTCTCCCTCTTAGACAAGATCCAAAAAAGAGTATCTAATCTAATAGGTCCCTCACTATCCACCAAAATCCAGCTCCTGTCCCATCGCCGCAATGTTGCATCTTTGTGCTTGTTTTACAAGTACTTCAATGGAATGTGCTCCAATGAACTTGCTGCTCTAGTGCCCCCTCAACGTAAATACACTCGACCAACCTGACAATCAGCTAAATCCTATCCATTCACTGTGGAGGTTCCCAGATGCTGGAGAGCCTTCTACTCCAATAGCTTCTTTCCTCGAGCTGCCGGACTTTGACACTCTCTCCCTGCTCCCTGTTTCCCCAGCTTTATCGACATGCAGAAGTTTAAAGCTAATTGTCAACAAGCATCTCACTGCACAGCTCCTAATTTAGGATGATCCCCTTAACTTTCACCCTAATTCTCAGTAGCCATTTACGTCTACAGTGGTGTCCTGCTTTGTTTGGGGTGAACTCAGTTTTACAAAAAATGACTATTTTAGTAATATATCTTATTTTTGTCTGTCTGTCAGTCACACTTTTTTAAATACATTTTGAAATAATGGAGAATACTGCATTTAGCTAATCTAATAAATGTGAATCTTTCCTACATCAAACCTTATTATTAAATATAATGATACAGTATATATAGTAATCTCTAAACTCTGTCATAACTAAACCTGCTTTTGCATATTTTTTTATTTTTAAGTTACTAATAAATTAATATTTTGTAATATATATTTATAACTGGTATTGTCAAATTTTATATATTTATAATATTTTCCTCAATAGTAATATTATAATTATTAATACAATTAATTGAAGAGATTTTATATAAAAAAAACTGTTCAAATTACTAAATAGTTAAAATTAAAAACTGAAGGGACGAAATAGACATTTCCGCTTGGTGTTCAATTGTACTATAGGGATCATTTGAATATCTCGCTTATTTCGTTTGATTTTTGCACACATTTTGGATGAAATTTATTAATTAGTCTTAAATTGTATTTTTTATCCCCAAATAAAATTCAAATCTTTTTATAAAGACTTGAAAATCGAACTTTAATGCAATGCTTTAATCGCTGGCGGCCATATTGTAATTTTCTATTGTTTTTCGTGCTTGGCATTGATAAAGAGAAATACGTTTGACTTAATTTTATTTATAAAAAAATGGTGGTGTCTGCGTTTTTTTTTCACGTCTATAAAAAGGAAATAGGTTTTTTATTTTTATAAAAATATTGCGGCGTTGACGTCTGCGCTTGACATCCATAGATCAGGTAATTTTCTTTATTTTAGAGAATTCATGAATTGCTTAAGGTCACTGATTATGGGATCGACTTATGAAACACAAAAGATGTTTATTAATATCTAGCTGTACCGACCTAGTGTTGCCTGGGATGCAGTAAAGTCATTTTAGTTTTATTTGTTTGCACATTTTTATAATTTAAGGTAGACAACTTCTATTATATTCTTCAATTTAAAATGAGTTATCCCCTTGCTGATTTTCATTTTAATACAACAATAACAAATGGAAATTGGCTAATCAGAAGCAGTTTGATTTTTCAGCTTGGCTATTTGGGTTTGACTTTAAAAATCCGACATAAGTGAAATCGGCATTGAAGACTTCTTTTGTCTTTATCACTTTTTTTTTTTTAATTTTCTCAAATATTTAGCTATTTTGATCATCTATACTACTGTATCACCTTAAACTATGTCCGTTGGCGAAGACTCCAATTTGGGAGCTTTGGGAAGTGTGGAGTCATCCCCTTGGTTTCTGTCTTTTGGGTGTGATATGAAACTCCTAATTTATGGCATAAATAACTAGTTAAGGCAAATACTGTATTGCTGCATCGCTTCTGCTTTTGTTGTTGCTATATTTACTTGACACTGTGGCACAGACCAGCATCATTGTAAAATACCACACAAGTGTTCACAGTTCAGTTATTTATTAAATCCTGGTCGGGGGTTGACATTCTTGTGAACCGTGGTACAAATTGCCATTAGTATGTACCCAAACTTGCCTCTCCTCAAGACCTCTGTTCTCATTGAATTTTAGCTGGAGGGAAAGAGACCAGTTCGACACTCTCCCTCCACTGCTCACTCATGACGTCACAACCATTATATATATATTTTTTATTCCCTTTAATCTTGAATTCCCTCGTGTTTTAAATCTCAACGGTCTTATTACACTAAATTTAAATTTAAACAAACACACACAACACACTGAGCAAATAACGCGTCCCAACAAGAGTGTCATGTGACCTCACATTTCCAAAACAGATGACAACAGAAGCTGAAGAGAGCCGGATGGGTAAGACCTTCCGTGCTTGAAACCGACGGTACGAATGTTGTACTAATTTTTCTGTACCAGAATAAATAAATATTATGCTCTTAATTTTTAACTTTAATTCTTAATTAATCGAGCACTCTGCTGGGATTTTTCCTACCATTTTACAAAGAAGTTATATATATATATATATATAATTTATTTTCTCTCCATGCCATGCATATCCTTAATCATAACTGGCCAGGTTTCACTTCCATACATCATCACACTGCGCACACTTTGTTGAGGGAAATGTTTTCTGGGCGTTTGGTTTCTTAAAATGTATCATGCCCGCCAACATCACTAGATTCGAGCCCTTGTGACTTTTTCCTTTAGGGATACTTTAGGAAAAAAGTTTTCCAACATTTTCGTTAAACTCTTGATGATTCGAAAGAAAAGATCAGGGGACATCAACACAATTCCATCTGAGATGACACGGAAAGTCATGGAGAGCTCCTTCAATATATTACCAACAACATCCACTATTTGTCTGATATAATTTTTAAAACCCATTAAAACAAAACTATCTTATATATAAGATAAAGTCAGGTTTACTCAAATAGTTTTCTTAACAAAAGGTAGATAAAACAATCTGTTTCATCAGACTTATTGGCCAAATATTGAGCTGTGTTCTTAAAAAAACAACTTTATTTTTTATCGATTTCAGCGATTTTAATATTTAATCCTGGTCAATATTTTTTTTTTAATTAGTCATGAATGGAGAAAGGTGTAGGAGTAATTAGTCACATCAACTATGTCTGCCACTCATAACACTAGGGAGAAATTTAACAAGATACGTTTTTTTCCATATACAGTGTTGCATTGGCTATTAGTTTCCGTCTCCTCTGACCTACATTCGACTCTTTCTATAGAGAGAGAGAGAGAGGAGGAGAAAGAAAACAAAACAGATGTGGTTTATGTATTTAACAGCATCGATATTTTGTACTTGCCGCCACAGGTCAATCGGTTAGTTTGCTGCACTTAAAGACAGGTTATCAGTTCGAACCTCACTTGGGCCATAATTATTTTTATTTTATTCCAATTACAACATTAAACAGATTTAGTTTTACTTTCATTTTTTTCTGTAATAAATTTACATAATTTACCAAGACTTTTTTGTTTTGTATAAGTTATAGAAAAATTAATCATTTGTGTTTTTCTAGATAGTTGTTCATTTTTTCCTATTTTTTTTTCCTTTCAAAATGTCGGTGATCTTACTGTCGCACCTTGTGGACCATTAAAGTTCTTTACTAGAAATGGAGGAATTATTCGTAGTTGAAATTCTGCCTTTTCTATTCAGTGTCTTATAGCCATCATCATCATCATCATAATTGAAATCTGCATCAGGATGTGTTCATCATCACCCTCCCCCCCCCTCTTCTTCTTTCAATTTATAGAAGCGGATGGTTTTGTTCATTTTTATTTAGATTTTCACCTTTTCATATGATTTGCTAAGATTTAAATTTGTCTAGTCTTACAAAATTGTCTTAATCTTTTGACATTTGAAAGCTGACCAAATCCAACGCGTTAGGTCGGAAGATTTTGCTGAGGGCACTACATTTTCCTAGCTTTTCTATGTTATCCTAAGGATTAAATGGTCACGCTTGTACGATCATGTGGAACATTCATCCTCCTGGATAAACCGTTGCAGAAGTATCGATGTCTTGAATTGTAGGAAGGTTGGTCTGCCAGGAAAAACTTTGAAGCAAATGATTGAACAAAACTGTACAGAGTCGAATTTGAAGACAGCTGACCGCCAGCTGAACCATGAGGACTGGAGAGTGAGCTTGCGTCTGACCCCAGGATAAAGGAAAAGTGACGTTAAATGAATTGAGTAGAGAGTAGAGAACCCCAGATTAAATTCTGTTCGCTGACCAAGACAAACATAACAAGAATGATTGCTATTATTGCAATGTTTTCTGTAAAAACTACTGGTTTTGTGGCATTTATAGATTGATATATAGATAAACATTTATTAAGGCGTTTTCAAGACACATGATATATGAAGTATTTATACCAAAGCTTGCTGGAGTCCTGACGATCGATCAGCTACATTGGTTTGGCCACGTTGAGAGGAGCGACTCTTGGATAAGAAAATGTAGAGATCTTGAGGTGAAAAGCCGAAGGAAAGTTGGATGCAAACAATCAACAAGGATATTAGTGGAATTTGTATTGAATCAAACCTTCTAGACCACCAAGTTTGAAGATTGAGTTCTCTGGCTGTCAGAAAACGTTGCACCCCTGACCGAGCGAAATAAGATAAAATAGATGATGATTATGATACGACAGTGAGGTTCTAAAAATGCACATGAGTGAGAGAGTAAAGATTGCAAGAGGTAGCGGAGCAGTAATAGAGGGATTCCCCATGAAGCAGGTGGCTGTGGAACGGTACCTATAGCAGGAGGAGTGGGGTAGTAATTATCACCCCCCCCCTCCCTTATACACACACACAAGATTTAGATTTGATATATATGTCTGATTTAATTTTCCTCAGGGTGAATGCCCCCCCCCCATCCTTTTAATTCTGTGATTAAGTAATTGATGCTTACTTCTGCCACTGCGTTATTATTGTATTGTATTTGTTTTTGTTGGAGATTAAAAAAACGATTTTGAACAGAAAAAATGCAATTACAGTGAAATCCGATTATTATAATTGCATCTAATGCTGTAAGTCGGTTATTGTTATCAGTTGGTACCAAAACAGTCGATTAAAATATAATCCCGTTACACGTGAGGAACAATATCTTCATGAACAGATACCAACATGCCGCAGACAATATTGATTATTCAATTATTTTCTTTTTTCCACATGGTCCTGCCAGTTTTTCTTTATTTTGCCTGACGCCATTTTAACAATGTCTTGGTCGTGTCACATGGCCAAGTGCATATATGCATTGGTTAAGAGATGTTCTAGAGTGAATTCTCCCTTGAGGTTACGAGTTCAAACCACAGGTGAAGCAACTTAAAAACTTAACTGATACAAGATATCTAAAAAGCAGTAGTGAACAAGAACAATCTACCCCTAAGTGGATTAAATAAAGATTTCATTCGACATTCCCAAAAGGTTACCAACTGCAACAAATGGCACCTTGAAAAATACAATGACTGAAATTTTGTGAAAATTGCAGGAACCAAGATATGGATAACAGTTCGAAACGTGTGTAGATATGATGTAGATAACCGTGCTTTATGGGTATTATTTGGATTATTCTGACTACTATTCTCTTTTTGGTTGTTATTTTTCACAACGTTTCAGCCAATATAACCTTCGACCTTCTTCAGGTGCATCTTTTCAAGCTTGGGAATATTTGGCGCGAACTCAGGAACCTATACGATCCTATCATCTTGATCAATCAAATATGAAATTCAAAAATATTTGATTGATAAAGGTGGTAGGTTTGCCGAAAATTATCACTGTGCGATTTGGTACCTCATTGTAATACAGCTTCCTATTCTAGTAGCTTCTTTCCAAGAACTGCAGATTTGTGGAATTTTCTTCCTGCTGAATGTTTTCCTACCTAAGGCCAATAAGTATCTCCTGTCTTTGCGATAATCATCTTTCGTTCTTGTTAGCTCATTACATCAAGTGGCTTCATGCCTTGTCTGGAGCGATTTCCATAAAAAAGAAAAACGAAAAAATATGTATAAAAATATTAACCATGCTTCTTAAAAAATCCCCGAACAGATTTTATAAAGCAGTTAGTTATCTGTAACTTGTTTGTTACTATTTCCTACAATAATAACTTACATTAAAATAGAATATGCATTATATATATATATATTTTATTTCTCAATTTTATTACACTGGTTAACACCCCCCCCCCCCCCGAGACCGTGAAAAAATCACTAAAAAAAATCAACAAACGCAAATATTCTGTCATTCAACAACGTTTGCTTAAATAATGACTTGCTACCTAAATATATATATATATATATATATATATATATTAAATAAGTTCAAATATATTGATAACATGGACTTAAAACCAATATTTTTCAAAAAGTGCTCAATATAAATTAGCGCTTTTATAAGTAAAATTAAATAAACATTAGAAACAGTCTACGTGGATCAACCAACGTTTCAAGGCTTACACGTCTCGTTCAGGACTCTGAAGTGATTTAAGTCAAAATTCAAATTGAAATTATCCAAAAGAACCCTGACAGAAAAAGAAGACAGTTAACCTAATTAAGTATGTCATTTATTCTTCCTATGATTAGATGGCCGCTTTCTCTACTTGCCGGCCCGATGTACAATTTAACTTTCACGGAAGACCTTTCACCTTAATCACCCAGCTAACACGCATACTTTGTTCTACCATAAGCAATTTAAGATTTATGCACATTCATGTTCCAGATACAAATAACATCACCTCTCACACACTATCCATTAAATATTTGCATACATATATTATAGGGGATAGTTATCGGTAGTATACACACATTCATGCAAACATTTCACCGCATTAATATTAATGGGTAAAAAAAAACCTATTTGAATTTAATTTACTATTTTTATACTAAATTAGCAAATAAGCGGTTTTTAAACTATAAATTATATAATCATAAAGTTATCAAATAAAAACTCAAATCAATATGGTAGTGAAATTAAAATCAAAACAGTGTCTCTACAGAACCATGATAGCCCTTCGATGCAAATTAGCAGGAATATAATGAATGAAAAATAGTTTAATTTAGTTTAATCTCACCATGATAGCCGTCCGATGCAAATTAGCAAGAATATAATGAATGAAAAATAGTTTAATTTAGTTTAATCTCACCATGATAGCCCTCCGATGCAAATTAGCAAGAATATAATGAATGAAAAATAGTTTAATTTAGTTTAATCTCACCATGATAGCCCTCCGATGCAAATTAGCAAGAATATAATGAATGAAAAATAGTTTAATTTAGTTTAATCTCACCATGATAGCCCTTCGATGCAAATTAGCAAGAATATAATGAATGAAAAATAGTTTAATTTAGTTTAATCTCACCATGATAGCCCTTCGATGCAAATTAGCAAGAATATAATGAATGAAAAATAGTTTAATTTAGTTTAATCTCACCATGATAGCCCTTCGATGCAAATTAGCAAGAATATAATGAATGAAAAATAGTTTAATTTAGTTTAATCTCACCATGATAGCCGTTCGATGCAAATTAGCAAGAATATAATGAATGAAAAATAGTTTAATTTAGTTTTATAAAAAGGGGTTGAAGCCCTCCATGAAAATTCAGAAATCTCCGATTTTTGTGAAATTTTAACAATATGTATTAGACATAATTTTATAAATATTGCTATAATTTTCATTTTTGGAATATTTTATAGGCTTTTTAGGACCCAACCTTCTGTTTGAATATTTAGAAATTTTAGATTTGCATTGAATTTGATCTATAGTCATTAAGCAAGATTCTCTTAATTTCAGTTTCTTTTTAAAACTGCTTAAGCCTTAAATTTGAGATATTTTTAAGAATCAGTCATGCAATGGGTTTTGATCAAAATTGGAATAAGGATTATAGATAGAAGGTTTAGCATCATTATATCTTGATAAAGCGGTACAAAACTGTTCTGTTGGAGGGGGGGTTACACGTCCAGGTACGAGTATTCTTCTAGTATATATATATATATATATATATATATATACATATATACTTATACTTTTAGGTACAGAAAAATTAGTACAACATTAGTACCGTCGGTTTCAAGCTCAGAAGGACTTAACCATCTGGCTCTCTTCAGCTAATGTCGTCACCTGTTTCAGAAATGTGAATTCATGTCATTTGGATGCTTAGAGTGTTATGTATATTTGTTTAAAATTAGTGTTAGGGAGCTTTAATAAGGTTTGAAAAAAAGGGGGAGTGAAATGTAACAGTTGAGATTTAAAATTGGAAAAATGTAAAGATATAAAATTAAAAAAAATATTTCTATACAATTCCCGTGAGTCAATAAAGAAGCGTATATTTGGCCGTTACTGTTTTGAGGGTTAATTATGTGTCTTCTAGAAAATGCTAAGGAGAGAAAATGGGTTTAAGGATTATACTTATGAAAAAATAAAAAGGTTATAAAACACACATTAAATTCAAATTCAAGGCCTGGATTAAAGGACTTATATACACGTATTATTGATTTAACTATTTTGGTTCTGGAGTTTAAGCCTCACACCTACAAACAGCTATTAATATATATATATATATATATGATCAGCCAATTAAAAAAATTAAAATTCTTTATCAATAGTATTTCATGTTTTATGATTAATCTTTTGTTTTTTTGTGTGTTAATTATTTTTTAGGCTTAATCTTCCAACAAAAAGCTAATCTCTTAATCTTTCCTAAAAGGTGCATTAACTGGGATTATTACCTGCTTAACTTGTGTGACTGCACAGCTAATGAATGTTGTAACGTTAAGATAATTAGCAAATCTTTCACAACTAAATCCCTATTAGTTGTTGTCCCTTGCTATAGTTGTGGCGGCTGCAATTTATTTATGACTACAAAATAAGATTAATGCATTTTGATCGATTATATATATATATATTATATAAATGCGGCGTATGTTATAAGACTCTATCTGCAAAGAGATTGGGTCCTTCCTTATGTACACAGTCTGCTGTCTTGCTTTGACTCGGTTTCAGAATCATATCTAAATGACCGTTTTTGAGAGGTTAGATTTTGTTTTATATATATTTTATTTATCTTTAAAATTTTACAAAAAGTTCACAGTATAGAAAATTTTCTTTATAGAGTAAGAAGTGGCACAAGGCCGAAATTGGGTGGGATGGAATGGGGGTCGGCTGTCGTCCTCTTGATCTATTCTCTAAACTGGTTTTCGGCACCAAAATACCACATTCACTCCGAGTAAAACCTACTTAACATTATCCCCAATGGTTTAACGCTTTTATTTACAAAAAATATATGTACAAATTCATCGGTTAGGGGGGGGGGGGATGCTAAAAGATAACAAAGATTGCTGAAAAATAAAATGCTACGGGCAGTGGTTAGTAGGACCCCTCCCAAATCTATCAGGTGTGAGCTGCTCACTGTTTTCTGAGTTGATTCAAGAGCCGAAAACAAGAAAGACAGTTTCTAAGTGAGAGATGAAAAGACAATGGGAGGGACAGGGCTCATTTGTACCACTAGCTGAGAGACTTTGCTAACTAGGATGGGGTCTGGTAAGACCTCAGGTCGGTGCGCACCGAGACAGGGAACACGTACTCAAACTTGGTTCATCCAAACACACATGAACTAACGATGTGTATCCACCTTCTTTTAAGCAGCGAAGTGTGTAGTCTCTTACTGTCACATCTGATCTTGACTTTAAGCTGATGTTTAAAGTGAGAAATCAGATCGTAATTAGGTGACTCCCCCCCCTCCTTCCGTTCCCTATGTCTAAGCGTGAGGTCCACACTACAAGTCTAACTACCGCTATGGTCGTGAAAAAGCACCATTCGTTTCTCCTTGGGGCTACGAAGGCATCACATTATACACTACAGATGTTACGTCTAGGGATAGCAACTGCTCGGGGACGATTAGAGCCGTCACCTCGATGACATACTTCCCAAACTCATGCAGCTTGCTGCAATTGAAGAAGGCGTGCTCGGCCGTTTCTTCAACATCCGTGCAGGACAGGCAACAATGGTTGAGGTTGGTTTTAGCTTTGAAGAGTTTGTCATTAAAGGGCAGCGCACCCCGGACCAACAGCCAGGTCAGAGAAAACTCAGAGTTATTGAGATTACTCCAGCCTGGCGCCCAACTCCACTGAGAGCGGATCTTCTCCAACTTCCAGCTGTTTCCCAAGCGAATCCGAAGCAGTCCTCACCACTAGATCCTGATATAGCATCTATCCAGACCATGCAAGGTCACTGAACCCCGGCAGTTATCCGAGTGCAGCTCCGCATTCGTTGAACAACTGCGGTTGTCCCCTTGGTCTACATCGGCCTTCAACCAAGTGGTTGGCGATGAGATTGGGAAAGGTTTCTCAACCTTAGGGCACCATGCAGACTCCTCTATCAAGGTTCGGCTCATGAACGACAGTCTCTCGGCTTGTCAATGACTTGCCAAGTTAGACATCCCCAAACCCACCTCATTCGGATGTTGAGTACAGACCTGTCTAGCGGCTTCTTGCCCTGACACAAAAGTGTGAAAATCTAACGCGTAAGCCCCACTAAGCGATTCACAGGCAGAGGTAGTACAGCCAATCGGTAAAGGATAAGAGGAAAGACATAAGCAGTGCACGCTTCAGCTCTACCTTTAAGGGAGAACCCCCTTCGAAGCCAAATCCTCACTGATGCTTCGACCTTCGACTGTACTTCCAACCAGTTCTTTTCAGGTAGGAGGCCATGTCCAAACCATACACCAAGGATCCAAACTGGGCCATCCGACCAGTTAAAAAGATCCTACAATTTTGATACCATGAAGGAATTGTTAGATGATGTCAGGGTGGAACTTATAGTCTCTTTTTTGAAGACAGCGGGTTTCTACCCCCAAATCTAATATTTATAGGCTCAATAAACCAAACCATTAGTAGTAATCTATAGTGATAAGTAGTGGTGTATATATATATATATATATATATATATAGTAATAAGTCGTAAGATTACACATCTAAAATAATAGGCTTAAGGCTCCTAAAATTCATACTAGAATTGTCCGCAACGACATGTGACGTAAACAAATACAGTTAGTGTATAATAAAAAGAGTTGGTTATTTTGTTTAAAATCAACTTTTACAGTGATTTCATGCTGCAAACCATTTTTCTAAAATGTTTTTCGGTTATGTTGAATAACTGTACTTGGTCATGGTGGCCAAATGTGACATCATGACAAAAAAACTTATTCGTTTTTTTTGTTTTTTTTCAACGTATCCAATACAGAATATTTCTGAAGAAAGTCTTATTTTTATATTTTCTATCTAATACAAATTTATTCAATACAAATTTACAATTTAACAAACAATAAAATCAAACGAATGGAAATATATTACAAATGTTTGATTTTTCTTTTTTTTTTTTTTTTTTTTTTCATTTTTATATAAATTTAATCTCATAATAATGACGTATCCACATCAGAATATTGTCTTATTTATATTTAATTTATTTTTAATACATTTATAAAATTAATGAAAAACACACACAAAAAAACCTTTGTTTTCCATTCGTATCTACAAAAAAATTTATCTGGTAATTTTGGTTACCCGGCGAAAATAACAGGCCGTTATTTTAGACCTAACACCGGTGGAAGTGGCATGGTGTCACATTTGGCCGCCATGACCAAGTGCAGTGAATCAAAATAAGCTATTTTTCTTTTGTAAATGAATGGTTGCATTAGTAGTTGTATTATTTAACCCATAAACAGGTGGAGTGGGGGGATTCATACCTTTCCAAAGTTTTATAATGTTCGACATAATTGATACCCTGGTGACGCTGGGTACATCAGCTAATATTCTTAAGGTCTATTTTTATATGAAAGGGTTTGGGTTTTTTTTATATGAAAGGGTTTGGGGTTATTTTTATATGAAAGGGTTTGGGGTTATTTTTATATGAAAGGGTTTGGGGTTATTTTTTATATGAAAGGGTTTGGGGTTATTTTTTATATGAAAGGGTTTGGGGTTATTTTTTATATGAAAGGGTTTGGGGTTATTTTTTATATGAAAGGGTTTGGGGTTATTTTTTATATGAAAGGGTTTGGGGTTATTTTTTATATGAAAGGGTTTGGGGTTATTTTTTATATGAAAGGGTTTGGGGTTATTTTTTATATGAAAGGGTTTGGGGTTATTTTTTATATGAAAGGGTTTGGGGTTATTTTTTATATGAAAGGGTTTGGGGTTATTTTTTATATGAAAGGGTTTGGGGTTATTTTTTATATGAAAGGGTTTGGGGTTATTTTTTATATGAAAGGGTTTGGGGTTATTTTTTATATGAAAGGGTTTGGGGTTATTTTTTATATGAAAGGGTTTGGGGTTTTTTTTATATGAAAGGGTTTGGTTTTTTTTTATATAAAAGGGAAGTAAGTTGTCCGCCTTTTAACCGATTTTTCTTTTTGTTTTTCATATAAAAAAAAAAAAATGGATTTTCGCTTAAATTGCTAGAGATCCATGGATTGGAGTTTTCTGCTTTTTGGGTCAAAATTTGCTTTAAAAACAATAAATAAAAAAGGCTGATTTTTTTCAAATCGTTAGAGCTTTGCTCCCTTATTTTTTCGTTGCTATGTGCTTGGATTTCACTTCTTTCTCTCTTTTTCTTTTTCTCTTTCTCTCCCTGTCTTGTTTTGTCTTCTTTTTCTCCTTTATAGAAGTTCTCTCTGAAAACCTTCAAATTTTTTATTTGGCCGTGAAGGTTAAGGCTTCAAACAATTCATGAAGGGGGTAGGGTAGTTAGATGACTTTTGGTTCATCAAATAATTACTTACCATCTTTTTCCCTCCTTTTAGAGTTTAAGAAAATGCTGAAAATAATTGATTTAACTACAAATGAAAATAAATTGCGGCAAATAAATGCATTCAAGTTATTTTTAGTTGTTTTTTTGCGCTTTTTTTTTATATAAACAGAATCTATTTATTTTCTGAATCTTTTGCAAGGAGTTCATTGAATGTATAATGTTTGCTGTTTAATTCTACTGACAATTCTAACGACAAATATTTTTATTTTTATAACTGCAACATTTAAAACCATATTAAACAATGAGTGTATACCCTCCGTCAAAAATGATGAGGAAAATAAAATAATCTTACACCAGCGTTAGCACTGTTATTCATATAATATGAAATCTGAATCGGTGAAAGAAAACGTCTTAAGCGTGAAAGTTAAAAAAAATTTTTTTTAAATAAGTATTAAAAAAATCGTCTCATTATGAAAATAGATTAAAAGCCAGGGGTGGGGTCTGACGTGCTATTTGCTTTCTCTATTTCCCTAATTTGTCTCATATTAAGTTTTAGCAGACCTATTTCTGATATATTCCGATTAATTTTTGGGGACTCGCATTCAGTGTATCAATTTCATACCCACTCCTATGTGTGTTTATCCTAGCTAGTTCCTCTGTCTTCTTCCCTATTATCACCTTTTACCTCCTCCGCCCACCGCCTCCCTCATACTAGCTCAGTAGGTATGAAAGTGAAAAAGAAAAAGAAAATAAATAAAAATATAAAAAGTAGAATAAGAAATAAAGAAGAATATGTCACCCACTTGTCATATTTCAATGTCACTAAAAGTCTTCTCGTATGGTCCAATCGGATCATCCTTTCCTTCTCCTGTGGGTGTGCCTTCAAAATAAAATTATTTCCAAATCTCTTGTTTTTGTTTTTCTCCTGCACTTTAACCTGTTTTCCGTTTGTCATTTTTCACACATTTTGTCTACCACGGCATTTCATATTCATGACTTATCGTGTACCTTACCCTGTGTGTGTGTGTGTGTGTGTGGAGAGTTTGAATTACCTACTAGATACCATGCTCGAGTGTCTTCGGCCTGAGCATCCCTGTCAGCATTCCTCAGTAAGAGTGCCTCAGGCGACTAGCAATAAACCAACGCTTTCTGGGAGGGTGGGCCTCCCAGGACTGAACAGAACCATATCTCAGTCCAACAAAACCTGTCGGACTGATTTGTTAGAGTGATTAATGTTTCCGTAATTTGATTTTAAAAGAAAATATATTCCATAATTAGACTTAAGTTATTTTAGCTTTAAAATATGATTAAACTTCTGAGCTATTTCATTCTAAATTCGATTGGTAATTACCGGCTAGTGTCTGGTCGGAGCAGATCATAACGGTTGGCTCAGGACTGTGTTGTGTGCTATATATTTGCAGATTGGTACAAATCCTGACTTGCAAGAAAAATGTAAAATTTTCTTTGCTGTATTTAAATATACTGGAATTAGAATTTTGGGCCATAGACCCAAATTCTAGCTCGAGCGAAGGATTTGCTATCATGCACAAGCGAAGGATCACTGCGCTGGCAACCACATTGGCCCATTTAACTCACTATTGCTGTATGCATGCAAAAAACTGTTTTTATTATTGCTTCGAATAAAACATAAATCTATGACGTCACGCCAAAGCTACAATTATTTTGTTACGGTAATCTTTAAAGCTCTGTTTATGAGAAAGTCCAAATAGCTCAGTTGGTAGATCTCCAGATTGAAGATGTTAAAGTCTCGATTTCGATTTCAGGTCATTTGTTGTGAATTTAGTGTTTACTATAAATGCACTAGCTTACATTTCTAAAAGTAGTTAAGATCCCTGATATTTCGAAATGAGACAAATCCCGCAATGTATTTATTACGTTTAAAAAAAAATTGACTGATGGGCGGACGAATGGACAGACGAGCAAAATCTCTATTTATATAAGATAAACTATGTACAAATTCGGACTTGGAAGTCCATTAGAAAAAAATGTATATAAATATATAAGTCGACTAGGACAGAATGATTTTTTGCAGGCCAAGGGAGATAATAAGTGATATTTTAATGATGACCTTCCTATTATCTTTATGCTTAACGTATACCTGTGCAGTTTACAATTATTTTTAATTCAAGTAATATCAATTCAGTTTTAGGATCAAGTTGAATTTTAATCGTACATTTATAGGATTGACATGTATCTCAATCCTATTATTGATTGACCGTGGGCGAAAACACAAAAGCCACATCCCCAAATTCCATCTAAAAAAAAATGAATTAGATTTTCCTTTCAAAAACCGGCACCCAAAGGCATATTCAGAAAAAAAACGAAAAATGTTTATCACATGGTATGTATTTTGCTTGGTCCACCACACGATGTGATTAAAATCCTATTTTCCCGCTCAAACTCAAGGTGCTGTCTGGAGCCGATTAAAAACCTTTAAATAAGTTGAGATTTTTGTTGAGAAACAAAAAGTTGGAAAAACTAGCACACGGAACAGGAGGACAACATTTCCACCTTCCCTGGGGCTCAGGCGATGACTATTCATATTCAACTCGCACACACATGCTTACGCATCGTGCTGACAAAAGGCAGCACACACACAAATGCCTACACGCCCTATCAATTCTGAACTTGCACACACACACACAATCTGACAAAAGGCAACATACACATTCAAACACTTCCGCGTTCTAACGCAAAACATAACACAAATGTCTACACTGTCGCATGCATACATGCACTTATAAACTTATTACTGAAAATTTCAAACGAATGGCTTTTAATCTGTGTGTATGTATGTATGTATGTATATATATATATATATATATATATATATATATATATAAATATAAATGTCTTTATCGTTAAGGGTTTCCTTTTTTCCATTCTTCCTGCATTTCAACTTTCATGCATGTTTCTCCATAAACATTTTTATAACAATTTAAATGTAAACGTGGATCTTAGCATTTTCTCTACGACACAACCTCTTAAGAAGTCATGGTCCGCGCTGCTACAAAATTAAAAAAAAAAATGGTGATATTGATAAAGTGGGTGATATAGGAAAGTGATCCCCGCTCTAAAATCTAAGTTAGGTAATTGTACACAAAAAAGAAACAAATTTGGTCCGTCAAAAAAGTGAACCACGTGATGGTGGTGGTAACTAACGAACAAACGTTTATTCAGTCACTATTTACGGTAAATTAAATTGCTTAAAATTTCTTTTAAGTATTAAATATTTTTTCTTTTAACGCAAATAGGTCACAAGTGAGTAGGTAAAGCAAAGTAAATTGGTTTGACTAATTTCCCAACACATTTGAGCTGAGTTTCTTTTTTTTTTACTTGTATTTTAAATATTAATTTTTATTATCTGTAGAGTTTTTGATCAGCGTACTTAATTTCTTTTCTACATACGAGTCAAGTAGGTATTTACCCCCACTTCTCCATTTGCGGGAAGATGTGGCACAAAGTCGGAAGGTGGTGATTGAAAAACCAGCGCACAAGAGGTGTGTGCACTCAGGCCGAAAAAACAATCTTTCTGAGCAGACCCATTAGCATTCCCCAGTATGGGTGTCTCAGGCGATTAGCAATAAACTAACCCCTTTCTCAAATAGAGAAGATAAAGCATGGGAAGGTGGACCATACCTCAGCCTGACAGATGCAAGGTCATCTCCTACTCAAAATTGCGAAAGTTTTGTTTTTTCTATCCAAACTAAATTTATATCAAAACACATCAGGCTTATTTAATGCAATACAAAAATATATTTGGGAATATTTAATATATAATATTTGATATATAATATTTAATATATAATATTTAATATATAATATTTAATATATAATATTTAATATATAATATATAATATTTAATATATAATATATAATGATTGGCAAATACCTAACCACAGTTATATTTATACTTCATTTTCATATTTATTTTATAAAAAATTTCTAATAAAATAACATTTTGTATACGAGTCATTTGTAATTTTATTCCCCTGTTCTCTTCTAGTTTTGTTGATATCAATATTTTGAAATTCAGATAACAACTTCCGGTTAGGTTTACATACGAATACCTACATATGGATAAATTAGATTTTTTTTCGAATATTTTCATTAAAAAAATAAACTGTATGTAATGCTATAACTTACAACTTTTTTTTTTAATATTTAAATAGATACATATATTTTTAAAACTACATTTTTATTTAATAAATATTTGTTGTGTGGTGGTAGTGACCATTACATTTGCCATGAAAAAGAAAAAGAAGTGCCCCCTCCTCATCTTTGTAAATTACAAAAACTTTTAACAATTCATATTAATGAAAAATCTTTAATTTCTATTTTTCTGTCTTTAATAATAAAGACAAACACAAAGTAACCATTTTAAATTTCTCAGGGATATATAATTGTTTTATTCCACTTTTTCGTTTATTCATTTCATTATATAACAAGTTTTTAATAGGAATTTATTATCATTTTTATGCTTATTCAAAATCAAATCCTCCGACTTTGAATAGCAAGACGATATAGAATAACTTTTTATTGTTTTTTTCCTAATTAATGACATGTGACTATGTTCATACATAGTAAATTTCATCAACATTGGAATATATCAAATAACACTATGACAATCATCTTTTTTGTTGTTTTTCTGTAAGTTACCGAAATGTGAAATGAAAATTGTTTTTTTGTTTTTCTGTAAAGAAGACTACAGCTCGATTAATTGCTGACCGGAAGGTGGGGTGTGGGGGTAGTTTTTTCTATTTTTATTCAACTCATTGACCCCCCCGCCATGTTTGGAAAGATAGTTCAATGAAGGAATATGTCCCTACTTGTCGAGTTAAAGACAAGGTCTATTTTTAATGTGCGTGTGTGTGTGTGTGTGTGGGGGGGGGGGTACTCCCCAAAAACAGCACTCTGGATTTGGACAAAAATAAAAATTGCCTTGGTCTAGAAGGATTCCTCTTTCACTGACCAACGACAGATAAGATGACGTGTAGTATCAGAACAAAAGTCAAGGGTATTTAAAAAAAAAAAAAAACCTGTTGACATCTTACGAAATGTTGAACTTTAAATTCTGTAAATACTTTCGGATTTATTTTTCTTGTAATTACGAAATGGATATGGTACATAATTTTTTAAAGCTGTTGCCTGCCGGCTCTTTTTTCCCCCTTTTTTAAGATCATATTTTTGCGAAGTTTACTTGAATTACTCACGATATCGTTAGGTTCATTAATTGACTGAAATTGTTTAAAATTATAACAAACGTAAAAAGAACTATTATAATATTAAATTGTAAATGTATTGATATTGCTAAGTGTGTTACTCAATTATTATTTCAGATGATTTTTTTCCCTTTTCTTTAATAATAAATGATGAAGCAAATTCAAGTCTGCAAGAAAATAAAAAAACGTTTGAACATAGGCAGACGCTAAATTGCCTGACAATTTGCTTATAAACTTTATTGAAGACATTTTCCATCTCATATGAGCGATTTGCAGAAGATAAATAATATTTTATTTACTTCGACTTTGCTCGGACATCATTGACTAGAATCTTCCACATTTCACGGTCTTCCATCACGTTCTTTAGTTTTTCTGCCATCAAACCGGTATAATTTCTTAACTGGTCCACATATGTAATTGCTGGCCTTCATCTTTTCTCTTTTCGCTGTTTCAGCTCCCACATCAGTAGTTGACATACCAACTCTTGCTTCCACCTCCACATATGCCCAATAAATCTTAACCTTCTACGCTTTTAGTATGGTTGTTATTTTACTCAGTTCTTCATATAAATCGTTGTTTGTTATTCCATTCCCTAACCCAACTGACACCTAGTAGTAGTGCTCTTAACATTCTCGTATTTAGCATTTTGCACATTTCATTTGTAAAGGTTCAGCTTTCTACCTAATACAGATGCAAAGATATTTGAAATCATGCACTTGTTTCAATATCTCGCCAGTCTATCTCATCCTGGTTGAACAACATTTTTGCAGTTCGTATGCAAACCAATAGTTTCTGCTGCTGTTTCCAATCTCGATGTTAGATAAGCATCTATTGTTTTTTGTTTTCCTTTAATAGATGAAAAGATGTATTTTGCTTTTGTGGATTTGGAGAAAGCTTTTGACAGTGCCAACTTGTGTGGTTGGAGACAGTATGCCGCATTCCTTGCGTACGTTATTCCCTGTTGCCATATCCTGGGACCACAGGTAGATTAGTTTCAGTATGGTTGATTTTTCCATCCTGGGTCGCGAAAAGAATGTCCCTACTGCTGGAAATTCATTTTGCATTTTGCTTAACGATTACTTCCAATTATTATCGGCTGCTTGCTATAAACTGCTTTGCAGCAACCGGATCGGTCAGTTTTTTTTTCCAGTTTTGTTTACAGCCTCGTTTTCGACTCCAACCACACAAGTGGACTGGAAGAATTTTCTGCGGAAGGTCTGCATGAAACATCTGTCGCACAACCCTCGGCGACTTGGAGGCCCAGGGCATACGGTGGAAATAGACGAGTCTCTATTTAACCGCCGTAAAAACAATGTTGGACGTGTTCTCCAGCCGCTTGTCTGGGTCTTTGGGGGATACAACCCCGCAGAGAAGGGTTAGGGTTTCCTGGTGACAGTGCCTAACAGGAATGTCGAAACCCTAACCCTTCCAATAATCAAACAGTACGTCGTACCTGGACCACACGGTAGTATCCGATTGTTGGAGGGCGTAAAACAGGTTAGGAGAGGAGGGGTATCAGCACCTTACGATGAACCACAGCGAGAACTTTGTGAACCCGACAACGGGTGCTTGCACCAACTACGTCGAGAGGATGTGGAAGGAGCGAATCCCCCCCCATCCAAAAAAATATATATATATAACAAAAAACTTGCCTAATTGTAAAAAAAACTAAAAAAAATGATTCATTTTGCCCACTAAAACAATAAAAAAAAAAGTTTATTTATAGTTCTTCAGCTATGGTTTGTTCATTTCTTTCAGTTTTTATAAAAATATATGCATTTTTTCTTTCCGTATTCATCGTCTTATATTGTCGTCTGCCAACCTTCCATTTTCACGATTTTCGGTTTTGTTTATACAGCCTCGTTTTCGTCTCGGCAGCTCTCGGGCGCTTCCGCGACCTGTCTGATCGCTGCGGCCAAGCAGTCACGGAAATTAGGCGCATTCTCTGGAGTAGTACCCAAATAAAACAACAAAAAACTAAATATTTTTACATTGTGCTTCAAAATATTCTTCTTCACAAGGACAAGTCTTTTAATCAATCAACAAAGTTTGTTTTATTATTTTAAACTTTCTAAACTGACCTTATAAAAGCATGTCATTTAGTGAATCAAATGTATTTAATTATCTCCCTTAATTTGAAACTACAAAATAAATATCTGTTGCTAAAAATAACCTGGAATCATAAATCTGTTTTGAAATTCATAATCCATTAAACAATTGGAAAATATTTATTTAATCCAACCGTATCTATTGTTCTGTATATATAAATATAGTTATCTTGAACTTTTCAGCTTTAAGATGGCTGCCATTGAAACATTATCTTTACAAAATTTGCTCCACTTAATAATTTAATGACCAAACAATACCGTAATAATTAGGTTAATATATTATTAGTGTATCGTTTGGTCATTAAATTGTTAATTGAAGCAAATTGTTATAAAACTAAAACTAATTTAGTTAAGATAATGTTCTTTCAATAGCAGCCATAAAGTTGAAATGTTCAACCATGAATATAAATTAATGCTACTCCAGCTTATGAGCCGAGCAGACTTTGACCCCGCCGTTAGGGTCGGGGCTAAAGTTAGCTCGGGTCCTAATATGGAGACGTACTGATAAATTAAAAAAAGGTTCTCTATCTAGAAATAAAACCCAAAACTTATCAGTTTTTAAATTTTATTTCTTGTATATATTTGAAGCTCGCTATTCTCATTGAATGTCACAAAATATTTTCAGACGAATAAAGAAAATTTCAGGGGAAACAATTCATACATTTTTAACATTGGTATTTATCTCCCTTTGATGAAAACAGCTTAGCTTAGTTATTTCCCTTTGCTCAAACTCTTAAGCGTTTAGATTACAAAAGAAAAAAAAAGATTTAAGTTGATTTTTTTTTCATTTAAACTTTCTTTTTGGTATTCCAAAAGTTTCCATTTTTGAATCTAAATAAAATAGGCGCAGGCACTTTAATGAAATTAAATGCTGTTAATTGACAACTTTAATTTCGAATTGGAGAAATTTTGCAAATTATTATTATTAGTATTAGTATTAGTAGTAGTATTAGTAGTATTATTAGTAGTATATTGAATGTTTAAACGTTTTGGGCTTTTTTTCCTATATATAAAAAAAAACAAACAAACAATACATGCTAAAATATTCTTTATTTATGTTGGAAAAATTCTCTTAATATTTTCTAATTAGGTGTAATTTATAATTAACTGAACAAGTCACCCATATCTATCTCGATTATCTATGTATTTCTCTCGCCCTCTTTCATTCTACGTTAACCACTCTAATATTTCTTACTATTTCTGTGAGCATTTCGAAAAAAAGACTAATCTTTCCAGCGTCATCTAATTTACACACCGAAAATGTAGACACCACAAATATGAATGTAAATTAGATGGCAAAATAATTAGTCTCTCTCTACTTACATCTAGGCACGTTTCTTTCAGGACTCGGAAGAGTCTTTTCGGCCTGTGTTCACTCTGTGATCTTGCATAGCAGTGAGACATGGGCCCCAAACGCTTCTGATTTGTGACGGTTTCAGCATAATGGCCGTGCTATGATCGGGTGGATGTGTGGCAGCAAACTACAGCAAAGAATCCCTTCAGTCATGATCTATCAGGAGTTTGGTATTGGTGGGATTTTGGATGCCTTATACGCTCGGTATCTCAGGTGGTTTGGCCATGTACAGGGTGTCACCACCTGCATCAACTGAATAACAGGCATGGATACCCCAGGCACAAGGGTGCGTGGAAAGCCAAGGCTTCAACCTGGCTTCAATGCGTACGAAGTGACTTGACTGGTGCCAACATGACTCGTATCAACCCTATGAATCGGACCGCATGGAGAGCAGGCGTGAGATGTTGCCTGATGTTGCTCATCCCAAGGTTCGTGACGCTCGCAACCCCTTAAATACCAAAACCGGATGATGATGATGATGAGTTCTATATAAGAATAATGATAATACTTTTATATTATTATTATTATTATTAACCTGCCTCGGCTGATACCACACAAATGGTCGTGAAGGGTCAAGGAGAATGGAAAGACCGAAGAGGGAGAGCACTAATCAGATCTCCACTGGATAAGTGCAGATAGTACTGGGACCCAAATCCCAGAGACGACCAATAATCGTTGCCACGGTAAGTGGTTGTTGAAATAACATAAAATCATTTGCAATGGTTATGGAAAGAGGTGGAGAGGACTGGAAATCTGGGGAGACCTGTTGCCACTCAGACTCCAGGGAACACCACTGGTTATTGTCAGTGGGCAGTCACTGATGATTACTTGTGTGAAAATTCCTAACGAGTAAATGATAATAACTGATAATGCTAATATAGAAGTAAAAGGGTTTTATTATTTTACTTATGTAAAAAGATAGTTTATGAATTTTTGAATGAAATCGATAGTGGTTGTGACCCAACGGGTCACGGGTACATCGAGTGTATGTGTGTATGTACATATATATAATACACACCCACACATATATATAATACACACACACACACACACATACACACACACACATATATAATACACACACATGCAAACATTGTTAAAAATAACAGAATTCGTCTTTTTTTTTTTAACCTTTTTATCTTTTCAATTTTTCTGATGGTCTTTTTTGTATTAAAATCAAAAAAATTAATAAATGTTCCATAGGTTTCACGAACGTTTTTGATTCTTCGTCGAATCATCCTTAGGTGTCAAAAGCAAATGAACAAAAAAGCTGGAGAAAGATAATTTTAAAGAAGACGGTGGAGAAACGCGCAAAGAACGTTTTTCGCATTGTTCCAGGAAGTTAGTGATGATTTAAATTCAGCAACGCTGGATGGCATCACAGAACAAAATCGCATTACGTTAAGCATTTTCAAATGTTACTACTGGTTTCATATTTTATGTTGTTAATTTTAGGTTGTTGTGTTTTTATATAGTATTTTTGATTTTTTTAAATTGGTTTCGGAATGTATAATTTTAGTGTTATTAACTAGAATTTGTTTTAAATAAGATGGAGGGCAGTTATGTTTTTGTAGATTTTGGTATTTTTTTTTTATTGTAATACAAAAAAGACTATCTGAAAAATTAAAAACGGTATAATTAAACAGACGAATTCTGTTATTTTTAACAATGTTTGCATAAATGAGAAAATGCTGACTAAATAGACACATATATATATTAGTATATATATATATATATATTAGTATATATATATGGCATTATCACGTTCACACACTGGTTCCTGTTAGATCACCGAAGTTAAATGACTAAATGAGTGACTATTTGGGGATACCAGGTGCCGTATGTTCCCTCCGTTTATCTCGGCATCGTTTCCTCCAGTCGTTCTGGACTTCTCATTGCCACTGGAATCAAGCAGTGCCGATTCACGTGAGTTGTGGTTGGGATTGCGCAACCCTTGCTTCATAATTACATATGCAGCCACCCTTACAAGGAGTATCGATTATCTCGAAAGACTGAATGAAGCTTTTAACATATATATTAAAGTAACGTGCTGTGTTTTATTTATTTTTTCCTTTTCTTTTTTTTTTTTGTCATAAAAAAGATCCACTATCAGAACGCGTTTAATATTCAAATTAAAAGAATATTTTATATATCACATTGGCTTTTTTGGGACATACTTTCTTAAGAAAATATCAACTCTCTTCAGCGGTACATTTACTAAAATTGGAACTATATAGAAACTATTGATATAGCCCTGCACAACGTTGACATGTAAATTCGTTCAGTGTTGCATATTTTTAATGCATCGATCTCGCCTCACACAAAGATGTCATTATTATACTGAAACATTGTCGTTAGGAAATTTTCTTTTTTTTCTTGTATGAAAACACTAATTATAATGAACTTTCATGATTTCAGCTTAATCTCGTTTTACCAAATTCCATTTTCTTTAAATAGATTTGTGTAATATTCACAACTAGTGAAAATTCCACGGTGGTTTTTACACCAATCTGTATAATTTCTGCTAATACAAATATTCCTTTTGAAATAATGTCTTTCTGAGTTATTACTACAAAGAAAATAAAATGTCATAGTCAGTTAAATATTCTGTAAATGAATAAAAATAATTTCTTTACAATAATAAATACTTTGTCTGATTACCGTAAAAATAATTGTTAGCTAAATATCAATAAAATGAATGTCACTTTTAAAAAATATTTTAAAAATTGTACTGTTTTAGTCGACGGGACGACATAATTTTATTTTGGAACAATTCATTTAAAAATTTAGTATACTCGGAAAGTATTACCTTAGCGACATCAGTTTAATCACCATTCGCCATCTTTGCTGATTGGACGATCTCATATTTTTTTTTTTACCTGCTGCTACCAGATCAGGCTGTCTGAAGATACCGATTTCCTGTTATTGTTTTTTTTCCTTTCCCTTTGCAAAACTCAATCATGTTCTGCAAAACCAAAAACAAAAACATTTTTCCTCTACAAAACAATATTGATAAAAGGGTTGATATGCCGTAAAACAAAACAACCAAACTAAACACCATGAATAAATACTCGAACACATAAAGAACTTGAAGCATAAAAACTTTTTACCAAAATGCCCGGATTCGGCATTAAATAACCCGAAAAGGGTTGATATAACATAAAACAAAACAACTATATTTTTAAATGTGTGTGAAAGGTGATAACGTATGTACAAACATGACTTAGCATATTATATAGATTACAACTCTTCCTTCGACTATCATGCGAATACTACCTGCTTTTATCACAGCACGGCACCGGCTATCGTATCCTATGTCAGGAAACGGGGAAGACTCTTTCCATTACAATTTGTTTATCGGCAAATGACCTAATCGATGTGATGTCATCTCCCTGGAAAGTTTCCAATAGAAATCGAAGACCCGTAAGACATTTCTTCACAGATGATTGTCATACTCAGCTAACACTTCATTCTCCTGACTAAAAGGAACCTGAGTCAAGCATCGATTATCTAGATCGATCTCTTTCATTCATTATCCCCCCCCCCTCCCCCACCGCCAAATAAACGCAAGAAGAACCAAACATTAAAATTCATGGTCTGTTTTATGGCGTTGGTGAAAGTATCTCTAATAACTAGTCATCTAGTAATGTTTTTAAACTTTTATTCACCTCAAATAAGGCATAGTGCCACTGAGATGTAAGTGGCTGGCCTTTTGGCTAAGATCAAAGTGTAGTATCTGTTCCGATGGATACTGCACCCCATAGACTGGTATTGTCTTGGCCTTCGGGGCTTGATTTATGCCGGTCTATGAGTCTGTCCTGTGCAGTTCTAGGAGGTCCACACTCCCAGGCTTCGTTTCCCCTCTTTGGGGAGGAGTAAGTTTATTGCTTACTGCCTGAGGCGCCCCTACCGGGGAATGCCGACGGGGCTGCCCAGGCAATTTTTAAACCCCACTTTCCCGACCCTACCTTAGGTCACATCTTACTTGTGGGAGTAAGATAAAAACTGGCCTTGTGTCTAACTCCTGGAGAGGAGTAAATCAATACTCTGATTAGGGGTCATATTTGTAGGGGGCATCTTAGGTGGGGAGTTGTGCAACAAGATGTTTGTTCACATAACATTTAAATTTCCGTATGTTGATACAGTCGGGGGAGCAGGGAAAGAATTCCAAAGGTAAGCGATCCAAAGAAAGAAGCTTTATAGTCGAAAGTTTTCCGGCATCTGGGCACTTTTACTGTGAAGGTGTGGGATTTTGCTGCTAGCCGGGTTTGCCAGGGATATTTATGTTGGAGGGTTACAAGTGCAGTAAGCTCGGTTGAACACATTTTGTGGAAGTATTTGTAAAACAGGCACAGGGATGCAACATTTCAGCGATGGGACTGGAGATTGGTAGACAATGTGGGACATGTTAGGTTAGAGACTCTTTTTTGCACCCTTGTATTCCCCCCCCCCCCAATGTCGATATGAAGATGTATTAAATTATGACTAAACAATAACAGCTAATATTGAACATGACTATTAGAACTAATTTATTAGTAAACTTAGAGATATAATTGATTAAAAACTTGAATCAGTGAAGTACAGAGAAAGATAAAGGGACGTAACTCATTAACCTTGAGGAGTTATTGCCCTTTGATTACTATTTTTGAAGTGATCCAATAATACGACTCCTGCTTTTCGATTTTAAGGAGTGTTGAGACGATTAATCGGAATCGGGAATCAGAAAAATCGAAGCTTTTTGAAGTATCTGAATCAAAAAAAAACTGTGCGTAATTTCCGATTCCAAAGACGATTTATTTTGTAAATTTAATTTTTCATTCCTGGTACTATTTTATTATTATAAAATAGATAAAAATGGCACAAGTGAAAAATATAGAAGTAAACCTCATAATGAGTTTATCAAAATCTTGGGTACAATACATAAATGGAAACGTTAGGAAGTTTATAAAATCAAAAAGAAAAGTCTATCTACATTTAAAAGTAGATGGAGACCCTCAGCTAAATCCCCCCCCCCCTCGATAAATATGAGATTTTACTTTTTTTAGGCGATTATGAAAAAAGCTGAATGGGGAATCAGTAAATTTTACGTAAAATGATCATCCGTTTCCGGGCCAGTATCTAACTAAATAGCGTTTTATGGGCATGTAACTAATTATTTTGAACGCATTTTTTTTTTATTAATTGTTAGAAAGTGTATACAATTTGTGGCATGTAAATAAAAGTGATTGAATGTGCATTTAAAACCCGTAACATTTTTTTTATTAATTGTTTAAAAGTTATTTTTAACGCATTTCAAAACCGTAACATGTTTTTTTATTAATTGTTATAAAGTTTATAAACTTTGTGCCAAAGTTATCTCCCTTGCCAAAGTATAAGCGAATTCGGAATAGCGGCGGCTAAGTAAAATAGTTATCCCCCTCAGATCGGTCACTGCTTATACAAGAGCGCCAATTTTTCTTTCTCTTTTGATTAAGGGAGATAAATATTGTGTTTTTTGGATAAAAAACGAACAAACAACAAAACAACCCTCCCTTAAACCTACCACTAACGCTAAATCCGGGTGGAAACAGCCCCCCCCCCCCCCAAAAAAAAGAAACTCTCCTTTAACCTTACCACTAACTCTAAGTCTGGGTGTCCTGCAAAAGACCTCCCTTAGTGCTACCACTAACCTTAAGGTCTCCTTCACCCCAAAGAAGAAAAAAAAAGGATAAAAACATGGTTACGTCTAAAATTTAACACGATAAACAAAAGGAAAATTTAATGTTTTGGGTTCAATGTTGTGTTGGAGGGGGCATTATCTCCTATTTAAAACTATAGAAGGGAACCCATATCCCCTAACTCAGACAAATTGATGTATTTGCTTGAAAACAAAAGTAAATACTTGTTTGTTCGTTTTTTTTTTCGTCTGGTCTCCCAGCATTGGCAAACCTTACAAGAGGTGGGTAAAAGATGTGAAAACAAACTTTGAAGATTTTTAACGGCTTTGTGTGGAGTTCAATTAGGTATGAATGAATTAGTGAATTTAAAGATTTCCACGTCTATGTGCAAGAAGTCAACACTTTGACGTCAGTTCTTCTTTGATTTTGAGTTTCCATGTCTGTAAACAGATTGTAAAAGGAAATTTCAAAAGATATAAAACATATTTGGACTATATTACAGACAAAGAACTTTTTGACACAAAAATAAATTTTGAACATTCTTTTTTTTTTTTTTACAAAAAGAAACAAATTTCAATGGAATTTTTTATCCCTATTTACTTGTCTCCCCACGAGGACAGAGATGGACACAAAAAATCAGGCTCCCCAAAAAAGAGACACTCTAGATTAGGACAAAAATTAAAATTGCCTTAGTCTAGAAGGATTTTTCCTTCACTGGCGGAGGACAGAAAAGATGAAGTGTATCAAAACAGGTGTCTTCTTCTTTCGTGTGAATCAGATGATTCTGGTGTTGGCATTAGTTTCCCCGATGTTTTTCTAGTTAGAAATCTTTCTGGAAAGACATTGGGTACTTACGGGAAGGACCACGAGAAGGTTGCCAACATCCCTAAGTGAAAGTGATACTGTGGAACCGACTGGATTCAAACTTGGAACACCCAGGTCTTCAGTCCGTGTCGATATCCACTTAACCACCATCACCTCCCAAAAAACAGGTGTCGATGGGTAGGCATAAAAGTTCAATTTGATATACGTTCAAAAATGATCAGAATTTTGTATCCGGACAAACAAAACAGTTTATCTAATGCAGATTTGTTTTTGCGTAAAAATATTTAAAATTTTCAGGAAACAAGCACGTGTTTGTTTGCTTAAGATTTTGCTAGACAGATTTGAGCAGCATCCAATTTAAATTTTAGTCTAAATGAGTTTTATATAGTTTTACCTTTTAAATAACTAATAGACCTTGAAGCATGTTTTTTATCTGCTTAGCACAAATCATGGTGATATCAGCAGAAAAATGAGACTCAAGTGAATGGCCTTCTCCTTACAAATGCATCTATGATGTATTTATCTAAAGAAAAAAAGACAAAAAAAAACCCCAACATATTTCAAGATCGAATGCTCGAAAACCTTTCTGTAATCATTTTACCCAAAAGTTCAAAGAAAATATTAGTATTTCTACATGTATCTTACTTCTTTATTAATTTATAACATAAGATTCCAATTGTATTTACAGTTTCGCTGTAAATCATTTGCGTGATAAAACTGATCCTCCAATTCATAGTTACCAAATTTTCTGGACGCCACAAATGTTAATATTCTGAAAAAAATAATTGAAAAGCTGACTTGTTCAATATTTAAATAAGGAGGAGAGGTCAGTTCATTATGTAAAATTAGCGTAAATTGTTCCCCCCCCCCCGGTGGTATTATGGGATATTCTCTCGTGTAGGAGAGAATAAAGGTCAGTTCATGATGTAAGTTTGACTTAAATTGACCCCCCCCCGGTGGTATTATGGGATATTCTTTCGTGTAGGTGCTTAATTTATGTTTAACTAACGTAGCGAACTGGACCCATCCCTGTGATCCCTTTTAAAAATTTAACAGGTATGTTTTTCAACAAAGTTTTCGATAATCTTAAAAGTTGATGCTGAGTCGAGTGTACCATAAAACACACGTGATGTGCACACCTGTGTAATGTGCATAGGTGATTTTTAATATAAAATTTGCTAAAAAAAAAGGCGTCTCCTCGTGTAAATTTCATGCTGTAAAGTTTCAGAATTGCAAGGCGGAAATAAGTCGGTTTTACTGTTGTATTTTGCATAATTTAACTTAGTTATGAACTTACAGTTTCATCAGTAAATGGAAAAGTTCAATTCAATTTTGTGAGACAATATTTTGATATGACACCGAATGTGTAGGTTAGATGTGTCGATAATGCGATAATGTGGACAACACATCATCTGTTAGAAATGAACATCAAAGCGGTATACTTTAAAGGGGACAATTCTCTGTCCCTTTTTTTTCTTTTCTCTTTGCAGTATTTTTATTTTCATAGAAGTCTATTAAAAAAAATACTAAAATGTTCAATTGTTTGACAAAATTCAAATATCATTTTGCTAACTACCGACTCATTTTGCTAACTACCGACTCATTTTGCTAACTACCGACTCATTTTGCTAACTACCGACTCATTTTGCTAACTGCCGACTCATTTTGCTAACTGCCGACTCATTTTGCTAACTGCCGACTCATTTTGCTAACTGCCGACTCATTTTGCTAACTGCCGACTCATTTTGCTAACTGCCGACTCATTTTGCTAACTGCCGACTCATTTTGCTAACTTCCCACTCATTTTGCTAACTTCCGACTCATTTTGCTAACTTCCGACTCATTTTGCTAACTTCCGACTCATTTTGCTAACTTCCGACTCATTTTGCTAACTGCCGACTCATTTTGCTAACTGCCGACTCATTTTGCTAACTGCCGACTAATTTTGTTAACTACTGCAAATCGTCTTTGTTTTAAAAGGGAAAACATCTTTAGTTGCGTCATTATTTTCAAATTATGGGAGGAAAGAAAACATTTGAGAGAAAAGTAGGTATAAAAATGTACTCATGAAATGTACGCCCCCCCCCCCATGTGTATTTTTACTTGTGGAAATATATACACACATTACATGAGTTTTTATGGTAATCATAATATTAAAAAGACAACAACTCTACGACTAAATATTTAGACATTTAATCGGAATCAGTAATTGTATCGGAATCAGGAAAAATATTGAAATCGTCCCATTACTACTTTTAAGTGAATGTGTCGCTGAAGAAAATACAATTAATGACATTAGGCTGATTGATTGCGGTTACCATCAATTCTAAAGCGAAAAGATTATTTTGCACAAACTTCTTTTTGGTGTTTTACATGAAAAAATGCGAAATTCTGCAGATATTTCCTCTACCCTCGAACTGCTTGCTTTTGGAATTCCCTCTCCGCTCCCTGTTTCCCCTACTGTACCAACACGCAGAAATTTAAATGTAATGTGAACAAACATCTTGCGTCACAACTCCCTTCTTAGGATGCCCCTATAAATCTGGCCCCTAATTCACAGTAGCCTCTTACGACTCGGTGGCAGTATACCTTGTTTGAGGGGAATAGAATAAAATTTTAAAAATTTACACATCTATGTTAACGTTAAAAATAATTCTTATTTAATTAATACGTTATATTTAATTAAAATATCATTTAAAATACTTAATCTGTACTCAACATTTTATTAACCGTGATCCTCGAGTGACATTTTGACTCCTTAGTAAACCAAAAAAATCCATAAATGTGGCCACTAATCAGAATAGCCCCTTATATCTTAGTGGCAATATGCCCTGTTTGTTAATGGATTTTGGATACTTTGCTGCTTTCTGTTCGTCTTGTTTGAATAAATATTTTGTTTCCCTGAAACGGGCTCAGATTGTAGAGGACTTACTTCAAAACAAATGGAGAGCAAAATGTGGACCATAAGTTTATTTTTGGCAGCCCCCCCCCCCCTCACCCTCTTTTGTATTTAGTCCTCACATTTTATGGGTCGGCTGTTTTGAGTGGGTGGCATGTGCAGATTTTAAATCCTCTCATAGTATTCATCATTCAACTGTCAATCTATCAAGCTCATTAACCCTTATCCTCACATGTTGTTTTAGCCTTGATAAGTGATGCCTAACATTTTTTAAAAGAAAGAGAAAAAAATAACCGCTGAATACAAACATTATGTTTGGCTGGCCTTTGTACAAGGTTAACGATATTTCATTTTTATTGCGTTCTACATTGTTGAAAAGTATCTAGTTTTCATTGTCCGTCATGTTTTAAACATGTAACATAAGTTGGGCGGTGTTGTTCCTGGGACGGGTGTAATGTTGAAGGTCACTTAGTATAATTGTCTAACTTTGGTCATGTGACTAGATAATGTTTCTATGTACAAATGGGTCACCACTTATCAAGGCCAAAAGGCCACTCGAGGATAGGGGTTAACGAGTTTGTCAGGTGGATGATGTATTCAAGGTGATGTGGTTAGCTAGTTGCCGTCTAGATAGATGGGCATGTTGAGACTCTTCAACAGAGAAGACATTGTTGACCATGAGAAAGAGAGACAACGATCGATATATACATGTCCCCGCTCTATTTCACTCTATCACCCCTTCGTTTTCTATAACCCATTTTCTCACTTTCTCTGGCAACTGGGAAAAAATCGTTGATGAATTACTACGAAATAACATTAAAAATTGCTCTAAATATCGACCCTCCCCTGACTAATTCTGTTTCTATTGACTCCTAAAGGAATGAATATTAAAGAAAGAATCTACCTATATTTTGTCCAAGGCAATTCTGGAAAAAAAATCAGCTTTGTGGGTGTGTCTTGTGTAGTTTTTACTTTTAGCTGGATACGCAGACAACTTTCCTTTATATAATAGATAACCATTAATCCAAACTTTTGGTGGATTTTAAGCAAAAAAATCATTGCAATAAAGTGGTAAGACACAAATATGAAGAAATAAATTGTATGAAAACGATTCTGTATGGATCAACAATCGTAATTATTTATTATATAAATACATCTGAAAAATAATTATTTTCAAAATGAGGACGTATTTAATTGTCTGCTGGTGAGTGAACGTTCATTGAATATTTCCCTGTTCTCAACTGGTGAGCAGATAACTATGCATTCCAAAATGCTGTTTTGATCAAGGGAGACAACAAAGGGCGAAGAGTTACTCCCCTTTTAAACACTATTTTTGTCTAGATGGCCGTTTGTAAATAATTTAGCACTTGGGAAGAAATCAGTTTTCCCCAAAATACCTGGCTTATGATCATTTAACCTGATGCAAACTTTTGTGGAAAACTAATGAAGCAATTTTGAGAAAGTTAGAAAACGAACGGACAGTGATGAAAACGTAAATAATTTCTAGTTAACATTGGTGACTAAAAATGAAGTCATTTTCTTTTCTTTTTTTTTTTTTTTTGGCGGAGGTAGACACATTCACCAGGTGTGCTGTGTGTGAAAGGGAGCTGCTGTCACAAATATCTACCCCATTGTGTTGTCACTTGACAACTTGTCAATAGAGACTGTCTCACCCGTGGAAAATAAGTATAATTGTTTATGTGAATCCGCATACTTTGATCGGGGGGGGGGGTTGACAAGTAGTAATTACTATTTAAAGAACGGACAAAAGGTCAAGGACCCATTTGCTCGGTACTCATGGCTACTAATTCACATCTCAATTTGTATTATTTCAATTATTCAGACTACTGTTCTCGTCTTGGATGTTATTCTCACAACGTTTCGACCAATGAAACCTCCAACCTTCTTCAGGTGCGTTTTATGCCACTCTGGAATTTCGAATGGAACCCTTTATCTTATCGAAGGGAGTAGCTTGTTCTTGGGATTCACTTCCTTCCCACGACAGGAAGATGTGACACAAGGTTGGAAGGTAGAGAGAGTCTAGCCAGCGCCCCTAAAGGAGTACTCTGGCCTTTTAAAAATTGTCTGGGCAGCCCAGTCGGCATTCCCTGGTCAGGGCGCCTCAGGCAGTAAGCAATAAACATACTCTACTTCAAAGAGAGGAGGCAAGGCCTGGGAGAGTGGACCTCCTAGAACTATCCAAGGTGAATACCTCAGACCGACAGTGCCCCTGTTGAGATCGGAACTTTGACTGCGAACGCGACCCGACGCCAAATGAATGTCGCGATTAGCTGAGTAGTTTGTTCTTGTTCTGTCAGCCATGATGGTTAGAAGGTTTAAGTAATTCATAATTGTATTCTTAGTATCGCCCATGCTGAGGATTGAACCTCCAACCTCAAGAAGACTGTCACTTAGAACTGATTATTAGCATTTTAATTTGTTGCAACACTAGTCTTTTAAGAAGGTCGGAGATTACATTGACTGAAACGTTGTGAGAATAACATTCCAGATGAGAACGGTAGTCCAAATAATTCAAATTATCAATCCTCATCTAAAAAATTTCAAAACATTGTTTCGATATCTTGTGCTACAACCCGGATGTTGACAGATTATAACTGACTGTGCAATTCCACGGTGCCTTCCACATCTATCTGTAGTACATGTTTGTACTACGTTATCACCCCTACACCACCTCTTTTTAAAGATGGCATTTATTTAATTAAAAGAAAATATTTAGCTGAAAGTTAATTTTTTTTGGTAAAAGAGATTCTATGTTTTTAAAAAAATATAAATTGTTACAATAAATAAAGTAAAGGTATATACGTTTTATTTATTACGACTATTTTGTGTGGTGTCAGCAGAGGCCGGTGCCATTTATTTGGAGAGAGGGGGAGGGGGGGGTATTATTATAATTATTATTGTCTGTCAGGCTCAATACGATGAGGAAAAAAAATTCCTCTTTTTCCATAAAAATAATTGTGATTGCCAGCTGAATATTCTGTAAATAAATAAAACTAATGTCTTTTACTGTAAAAATAATTGTCGGCTAAATATTCGTCAAAGCAATAAAACGAATGTCACTTTTTGAAATGTATTTATTTAAAATTCTACTGTTTTCATCAACGGGACGACATAATTTGATTTGGGAACAATTCATTTTTTTTTAAATAGGTGAAGTCTGAATATTTTAACGTAGTAACATGAAATTAATTACCAACCACCATCTTTGCTAATCAGATGATCTTTGTTTTTTTAAATGTGTGTGAAAGGTGATAACGTATGTACAAACATGAAATGATTTGGCATATAGTGTGTAACTTAGGATCTACTGCAGTGTATAGGAAAACCACAAAACAGGCAGGCAACTTGTATGTTGGATTTTACGACAGGTCAACCATCATTTGGCCAATTTATGCCGAAACTACAATTGATTTGTGTATTTTATAGATCAATAATCTATAAATGATTGTTTCTTTTTAACTCATAGATGGGACTCTGACAGGTACTACCACTTATCCAGATCAGAGTGGACCTGGGTGTATTGGAATCTAAGAGATGGCTCCACACTCCTCAAAACTCCCAAATTAGGGCCTCACCACTGGATGCAATTTTTTGTTGTTGTCATAACTCAGACGTTTTTATGGGGGGTAGAGGAGGTAGTTAAAAGGGTTGGGAAATAGGGTAGGCAAAAAAAAGGTAGAAAAAGCTTGGAAATATGTATTATGGGGCGTTTTAAAAAAAATCTTTTTTTTCTTTTACTTTTGTTCACCGCAAACAAGGCATATTGCCACTGAAAATGTAACGGGATACTAAGATAAGGACCAGATTTATAGGCCGGACAATAAAATGAGTAAAGTCAGAATTTGTTTTACCTTAACGACATCAGATTAATCACCACTTTGCTGATCGAACGATCTCACGTTTTTTAAATGTGTGTGAAAAGTGATGGCATGAACCAACATGAAATGCCTTAGTATATTATTATTATTATAGATGTGTAACTTTTAATCTGCTGCAGCAGTGAAGGATACGTCATCGACAATCAGTCTGACAGAGACTGGGCCGTTGCGATGGCGTTGGCCTTTTTTTATGTCTGTCCATGCTATTTATTCTGTTCACCTCTAGAAAGTCCATTCTTCCAAGCCTTATCTTCTTGCTTTGGGAAGGAGTTAGTTTACAACTATCTGCCTGAGGCGACCTTAGCAGAGAATGCCAACATGGCTGCTCAGATAATTTTTAATAGGCCAAAGTGCACCACTTGTGCGCTTTCTTAGTCTCTCAACCTTCTGGCCTTATGCCACGGTGGGAGAGAAATAAATAAACATTTATTTTTTTGTGGTCAACATTTCGTTTATTCAGTTTCCTCAGGACGAAATTCAGTAATGTATATATGTAGAAGATGCCCCCCCCCCTTCCATGTCTACATGAAATCTTCAGACAGCATTCGACAAAGCGTTTCTCTTTATGCCCCCCCCCCTCCTTTCGCCTTGATCTATTTTCTACTCAGCCGGTAGAAATCTTTTTTAAATGGTTTGAAGCTTCTCCCTCTTCCATTTTCTTTCTTTCTTTCTTCCTTCTCTTTCATTTTCTTTCTTTCTTTTTATCCCCCTCCTATTCTTCTCATATCTGCGTTTTAAATGGTAAATCTTTCAAATTATAACTCATTTCTGACGAAGTCGTTCTAGTAATCAAGACGAAATATTAAGCTCTCAGCATGAATTAATTTGATCCTATTTGTTGTATATCTGCTTTTTCTATCTATCTTCTACATTCTCTCCGATTTTATCAAAAATGTCATTCTTCATGTGGACATCCTTCGGCCCGATCTATTAAATTGAATTTCATAAAATGTCAAATCCCGGGCAACAGCGGTTCTTCCTGCTAGTATTGCAGGGTGACCCAAATTAAAATGCCACCCGCCAATGGAAGAATCTGTAATAAAAATTTGCTCAAAATGTACACCTGATTTTGACTGTGATGGTCCTCTTCAGTTCAGGAATAGTCTAGGGATTTTTTTGGCAAACATCATCTTTGAGATAACCCCACAGATAAAAATCTGGGGGGTTAGGGTCCGGTGAGTGTGAAGCCCATTCAGGATCATGCTTCCGACTGCAATTGATGAGATGATCATGAAAGTATCCTGCATATTATTGAATAACGATAAAACACTGTTGGACATTCAGTACTGAAAATTGGTGGTCAGGTCAGGATTGGAGCTTATTTGTATCAAATAGAGTTGGATTGCAGAAAAGGATTGTGAATTTTATTAACAATATTTTATGGGTTACTCTATATGAATAAAAATGAATAATTAAGATAGTGGCAAAGCTTACGAGTATAAAAATATTACGAGTATAAAATTATTACCTTCGGAGTAATCATGTCAGTCGTCTGAGGAGATCTAGGATTGAAATATGATTGCATATTTATAGCAATTCACCATACAACTTGATATCTTTTTGTTTTTTACCGAAATATTCGTGTTTTCTTTTTTATGTATTTACTTCCGCAATTACAGTAACAATGCAGCCACCGCACACCATAGCAGCTATAGACCAACTGGTATAGACCGGAAGTCCTAGACATGAGTTTCACCCTCCTTTAGGCTCATCATTAAAACACATCTAAACACAGGATTCGAAACCTGGGTCACTTGTATATGGGCCGACAACTCTACCAACTGAGCTATTGTTATTATATAAAATGCCTCAAACCCTAACCCTGGTACGGCATTCACCCTGTGCAGGTTGAACCGGCTTCCTCCAAAGGAAAGGAAGTTTCTAGGGAGTATCAAATTCACAAGTGGTCCCCAGTCGCATGTATATACCGGTTCGGGGAAATGATGACGTTAGATTTTTGCAGTTCTTGCAGGAAGGTTTTGACGCCCTCCTACATACAGCGCCTGGTATTCCCAAATGGTCAGCCATCTGGTACTGACCAGAGTCAACATTGCTTAACTTTGATGATCTAACAAGAACTGGTGTGTCAACATGATTATGCCTCAAACCACTATTTACCCGTTTCCAACTCCAGCAAGGTTATGCATAAAGTGAATTTACTGTGAAGGTGGAGGACCAACTTCTTATAAGGAGCAATCGGGAAAATACAAAAATAGGAGAGAACAGACCTGTCAGCATACACAGATAGTGGCGCCTCAGGCAGCCGGCAATAACGCCCTCCTCTCGAAGGAGGAAGTAATGCCCGTGAGAGTAAACCTCTTAAGACCAACGTGGACCGTAACCTCATTCCGACCAAAAAGAGAATGATGCCAAGTAGTGCCTCAAACCTGTTTATATCCAACTCTTATATCTGAGATAAAAATAATTCAAATTCGGAGATCTCTCTCTATATATATATACATATATATATGGAGTGATTCCAAGATGTGCGAAATAAAAATAACCCAAGAGTGTGCTTTATTATGGGGGTAATGCCTACACACGCCCTATCAATTCTCAACTGATGCACATTTGGGATTGACTTACAATAATACCAAAGATCTTTGTTGACCTACAATAATACTAAAGAAATCTAGTAATCTATTCATTTTATGACAGACCTACTATTAGATTTCAGTTTCTTGGACATAAAATGCATTACAATTTAATTTTGAGTTTTCTAACTTCTTTTTTTAAATGGATACATGGTATTTTTTAAGGTATTGTAGCATATTTATGTGCATTTACTGCAGATTACTTGGAAACCATTAATCTTTTTAGCTTTTCAGTGGCATATTCTGATTCCTTGTACAAAAATACACTTATATGTTAAATTTCATTGCTTAATCTTGTGTTTTAACAAAGATATAACATTTTTACTGAAAAATTAGGGTAAAAAATGTGACAAAACGCATATGGTCTTAAAGAGGGGAAAATATCCAAACGTGTGAGGCATAAAAATCGTCATAACTTCCTTATTTTTAGTCAAATTTAAAAAATTGAAAAAGATTCTTTCTTAGATCAAGTTTTTTCTACGTATGCAATTATCGAGATATTTTAAGCAATTTCAATGTATTCAATTGTATTGCTAATTAAAGTAGTTTGTTTTAATTTGTATTATTTGGATTATTCGGACTACTTTTCTCATCTTGGATGTTATTCTCACAACGTTTCGGCCGATGTAACCTCCGACTTTCTTCAGGTGTATCTCGTTGAACTCAGGAATCTTTCTGTCGAACTCTGGAATCTGTATGGAATTTTCAACGGAAACCTACCACGGGGTTAGCTTGCTCTCATTCCATCAGCCATGACCGGGTAGAAGTCTTCAGTAAAAGTGGTATAGGTCGCATGTACCCACCTAACGATTTTAATACAATAAATTCTTCTGTTTCACAACATTATTTTATTTTCTAGACAAATTTTTCCCTTTTTTTGTCCTTTATTCCTCACATTTCATGAGCGATGGTTCTGACAAAGGGGGAAGAATTGCTGTTTTCTAGCGTTGGCTAGCTTTTAAGCTTGAAGTTGTATTTATTTTAGCTCCTTGCATTAAGTGGCTTCGTGCCTTGTCTGGAGCGATTTCCATTAAAAAAAAATATTTAGCATTTGTGATCAAATGTTCCTTTCTTTCGAGAGACCAACTTGATTTTTAACAAGTTGCGATTTATTTCTAAATTGAAAGTGAAAATTGATTTTTTCCCCTTTCTTTACGGTCACATTTAAAAGATAAATGAAAAAAAAAAAATCAATGTTAACCTCGTTCACCTGTGATTGTAACGCAATTAGCCATGAAGATGGTTTTCTTTCTCGTTATTGATGGTTGTTTACATGTGACAGTGGAAAGATGGATGAGTACAAAATAAGAGCAAATCAATTGACATTACATACAGATACAAGAAATACGAAAAAATTAAAATCAACATTTTTTTTCCTGCTGACTGTTTTCCTCCTACCTATAGCATTTGTCTTATCAAGACTAAGGCCAATAGGGATCCCCTGTCTTTGCGATAATCATCTTTCGTTATTTTTAGCTCCTTACATCAAGTGGCTTCATGACTTGTTTTCAGTGAAACATGTACTTACCACTTCTGCCTGTTTGTGGAATAAGAAATGGTTGGTACTCTTCATGCTGACTTCTAGGATTTCAAAAAACACAGGAATGGCTGCTAAGCATGATGGGGAGCAAGAGCAACCCTGGCGCCCTCTAGTGACAAGTGGACATAATAAAGGACGAGCCGCCAGATGCATAATTCATATTCAACTGATCAATTTGTTTCTTGTTTCATTCTGTTCTTTTTGTCAATCCTATTTCATTTGTACATCTGTGCAGTTCTAGGAGGTCAACCCTCCCAGGCTTTGCCTCACCTCTTTGGGGTGGAGTAAGTTTATCACTTACTGCTTGAGGCGGGGAATGCCGACAGAGCTGCCCAGAGTGCTCATCTTCTCGGGCGCTGGCTTTTTAAATTCCACTTTCCCAACCTTGTGTCACATCTTACCACTGTGAGAAGAAAAATCCAAAATAAAAATTTTTTCAAATTAAATTAATATTACATTAATAAACTTTTCTTTTTTCTTTTTTATTTTGTGAACTCTTTTCAGTTCAATCTAGTCGAGGTTGCTTTTAGTTTTTAGTTGCTTTTTGTTTTACAGAATGTCATTGTTTTCATTATATGATATGTGAGGCGTATTTTTTTCCATTTAAATTTTATCTGTTTTAATCGAAATTACATTTCACTTGAGAATTATTGTAAAACTTTAGAATTTTTTTTGCCTTCTTATTTAAATTTTTTTTTTTTATTTAAATTTTTTTTTTCTAATTAAGTTTCTTTTTAAGCCAAAAAGTTCGAATCCAGCAAATTCTGGAAAAATGATACTAAATTATTCATAAATCCATTTGGAATAATTAATTCTCTGCATTTGATATCCAGATTATTTCTACTTTGGAAAGACTCGGATAACATCGTCGCATGTGTCTAACAAATCAGAATACATTTTTGTTTTGACTGTTTTTCGATGTATTAAGTGGCTCTAATCTCGTTTTTTAAAACCGAAACAAAAGTGTTGTTTTCAGTTGTCATTTGATAAGAGAACGAAGACACCCAATTAAAATTAGCATTTCTTCTTTAGACTTGATCCGTGTTTCAGACATAGTGTCTTGCGTTTCCAGTTGGAGTTGCCTTTTTAGAATTGAAGCAATATAATTTTTTGTTTTTGTTTTTATCATAGTTCACCCCAAACAAGGCAGGACACCACTGTAGACGTAAGGGGCTACTGAGAATAAGGATAAAAGCTTAGGGAGTCATCCTAAATTAGGAGGTGTGCAGCGAGATGCTTGTTCACATTAGTTTTAAATTTCTGACTGTCAGTGAAACAGGGAGCAGGAAGGGAGTTCCAGAGGCTGGCAGCCCAGGAAAAAAATCTATTGGAGGAGAAGGCTTTCCGGCATCTGGATACCTCCACAGTGAGTGGATGTAACTTAGCTGATTGTCAGGTTGGTCTAGTGTATTTACATTGAGGGGGCACCAGAGCAGCAAGTTCATCGAAGCACATTCCATTGAAGTACTTGTAAGACGAGCACAAGGATGCAACATTGCGGCGATGGGGCAGGGGCTTGGTGAATAGCGATTCTTTTTTTACCTTGTCTAAGAGGGAGAGACTAGTGGATGATGCACCAGCCCATATGTGGCAACAATACTCCATGCATGTGCAGATGGTGGCTTTGTAGAGATATAGGATAATGTCAGGTGTGAGAAGTTTACTAGCACAGCTGAAAACTTGTGGATATGTTTAATGTTTAATTGAAGCCGTTCAATTTGCAAGTGACTACAATTTAAAAACGAGGATGCCAATTTATCTAAGAATACTAAGATGGAATTTGAGGTTGGGGTGGGCGGTGATAAGCTTGTTCACACATGTTTTTTTTTGCTAACTATTTTAATGTTTTTTTTTTTCTTCATTTAAATTCTGACACGGAGCAAAACAAAGCAAGATAAAAAGAAAATAGAACAATTTACTAGCATAACAAATTAAAATTAATATGAAATGATATTATTTAATAATATTTAATAATAATATTTAATATTAATAATATCTAAGTAACTTAGCTATAATCCATATGCTCTGAATTTTGTAATAAATCTTCATTGAGCTTGTAATTGGAAATTTTCGGATACTTAAGGAAAATAAAATTGAAAACATATTTTCCTTATAAAAACCCGATAATATATATATATTTATATATGAATTACAGAAGATCATAACAACAGCGATGTTGTTTTGATCTTCTATAATATATATAAAATTTAATTAAAAACTGAATTAGTGTTAAAGTTTTGAAGGTATCGCGAGTGAAGTAAATGGGACCTTAGGAATATTATGCGCATGCTCTTATTTTTTTGATTTTTCTTAATCACTCTGCTGGGGTTCTCTCCCACTAATATATATATATATATATATATATATATATATATATAAAATGGAAAAAGGAAAATCAAAAATATTATTTATGTACAAAATATGTTAAACAGTGGTAGTAGGAGGCTTCTACTACCACTGTTTTAAATATTTTGTACCTTGTGTATTATTTTCTGCAACACAATCATCCTGAGGATGTCTTGAAATAAAGACGAAACGTTGATGAATACATAAATAATACTTTTGGGTTTTCCTTTTTTCATTTTCCATTACATTGAAATATTAGTTCCATTTTTTTTATCATTTATTTATATATATATATATATATATATATATATATAATCTAAGAAGATAAATGATGAGAATAAAAATTGGATAAAATATTTATTAAATCATCAATTAATTCAAACAAGGACTATATGAAATCCTTTTTCTTTCTTTAATCCATGCAATCCAGAGAATCCAAAGTAGTGAAAAGTTCCAGTCTAAGAGATGGAGGTATTCAAGTCCAAGATAAAAGTTTGTTCGCAGTGAAGTGAATCAACAAAAGAATGCAAATATATATAAAATTGGTAAAAAATTAAATAGCAAAAATGTTCATAGCCATATTATAACTTCCTGGGCCAAGCAAAAAAAAAAATGTATTCTTTCAACTCTATCAGAGCTTCTGTTAGTCTGTCACGCTTTGATTTGAAATAGCATTCTTGTTGGTCTGTCACGCTTTAATTTGAAATAGCATTCTTGTTGGTCTGTCACGCTTTGATTTCAAATAGCATTCTTGTTGGTCTGTCACGCTTTAATTTGAAATAGCATTCTTGTTGGTCTGTCACGCTTTAATTTGAAATAGCATTCTTGTTGGTCTGTCACGCTTTGATTTGAAATAGCATTCTTGTTGGTCTGTCACGCTTTAATTTGAAATAGCATTCTTGTTGGTCTGTCACGCTTTGATTTGAAATAGCATTCTTGTTGGTCTGTCACGCTTTGATTTGAAATAGCATTCTTGTTGGTCTGTCACGCTTTGATTTGAAATAGCATTCTTGTTGGTCTGGTAGCATTTCCATTGTTAAGCACACAGTTTAAATGTACGCATCTTAATAATATTCTTATACTTTGTATGGGCCTTGGAGGCTGGCAAGACGTGTCTACCCTGCTTTTTGCTTTTACGTGGTTTTCTAACAGCTGATGCCATGTTGTCACATTGTACTCTAGACAGTTAAGACAGAACTCCCAGATAGCTACACGTCAGAACGGTATGTAGAGAATGGTTCCCAGATGTAACCAAAGTTGTATTTACGTTACATCCATTCTGTGTTTACTTTGGCAATTCATGAAAAATTAAACACCAACAATATTTATCTTTGCATACATATATAATTATTTCCACAATCAGACAACGCCGTTTCGAATCCTGAGTTCGGATGTGTTCTACTGATTAGCCATAAGGAGGACGAAACTCGAGTGTAGGACTTCCGGTTTGTTTCTTTGTGGGCTGCAGCGTTTTCTGATTGTGGAAATAATTGTATATATGATCTCACATTCAAAAATCTCATTTATTTTTTTTGCTCGCTGGGTTAGCTTGTTGGATGACATCGTCCTAGCGAGTATAAAATCCTGCTTGTGAGACATCGACCTGGGTTCTAAGTAATTGGATGACTACACCCCTTGTTGAAAAGAGTAGTACATTCCACAGTCGACCTGCGCGAGGAAAAAAACCAATAATTAGATGGAGCATAATAAGAAAAGCAAACACATACCCTGTTTCTTATGCCTGGGTGAGATAGGGAAAAATTACTCAACGTCAGACACGAAACGAGTTTAAACTGCAAACATTTAAAGGAACACACACTAAGCAGACTTTAGATTACGAATAACTACTATCACTTTTGACTGTTACTTCATTGTTAGTATAAGACATACTCAATTTTTATTCTTTTTTTTCCTTTTTTTTTTTTAATTTTTAATTTTATATTTTATTTTATTTTTATGGTTTTATTTTTTTATTATTTTTTTAATTTAAAATTCTGATGTCTTTATATTTTTGAACTTAAGTAATCGATATTATCCAAAATCACTACACCTCACCCTATAATGATATGATTTTGGTACTTCCTCATAGTTATCACTTGTTTATATAGAATTAACTTTTTAATTACATACGCTAGAGGTGCCGTTGGGATTGCCCTACCATTGCTCCACTATAGGCTCCCCCACTCTTACAGGGGGTATCCATTGTCTCAAGGCGGAACGGAGGCCTGGTTCAAAAGAACAAAGTTTTAATATATCAAAACAAAATATAGTATGTTAGTTATACCAACGCAGTTAGTAAATTCAAACAGAAGTTAGTCATGTGCATGTAATTATAATAATAGATCTTTATAAATAAAGCCTAGAAATACTTCTGCGAGTGACGGGTTAAATCCAATCCATATATAAGTATCAACCACAAGATTGAAAATAAGTAAATAGTTCCCAGTCTATGTAACTAGAACATTCTTCCAGAGTTCTGTTCAGCAATTTACATATATGTCCCTGTTTAGTTGCTTCCCCACGAGAACAGAGTTAGAGACAAGGTCGATTTTAATGTGAGGAAAATCCAGCTCCCCAAAAAAGACGTTTTGGATTGGGATAAAACAAAAAATAAAAAATTGCCTTACTCCAGAAGGATTTCTTCTTCATTGACCAAGAGCAGAAAAGATGAAGTGTAGTATCATAACAGATCCTACACTTTGCTCTTACCCAAAAGGCCAAGTTATTTACCTCCTCAGCAAGAGGTTAGACACAAGGTCAAAGTAATTTTCTTTACCTCCTCTCCAGGAGGTCCTGAGTACGACCTTAAAAGACATCCAGTGGTGAGGCCTCCATTTGGAAGCTGTGGGGAATGTGGTGTTGACCCACTGACTTAAGACTCAAATGAAATGAGTACTGATCTCACATCTGGGAGAGGTACTGCTCAGAGCATCCTTTCCAGCCTTGACAGAGTACAAAATCGACTTCGAAATCTAGTGGGCAAAGTCCTTTTCTCTTAGACGTGATTAAACCGATATTGTTAATCTTGCTGTCAAATATTTAAGAACATCACAACCACCACGTTTTATTTTGATTCGGGTGTCGAGATTTACGATATATAGTTGCGAGTTGTCAGTTTTGAACTGTGTTCCTCCCAACTTTCTATTATGGTTCATCTGAAGATCAAGCGAGTATTTCAAGTGAAGAATGTTTGTCCTCTGCGTTTGAATTTGGTATGGCAGCATTCAAATGAAACGGTCATAAAATACAGTGAACGACGTCATGTCTCACTTTTCTCAAATAAAATATCCCCGGCAACTGATTATTTTACTCGTGTTCTAGAAATCATTTGCATAAAAATTGAACTATTCGAATAAAATTCGTGAATAAATCTCGATAATGTGAGACATGGAAATAATGTAGGTTTGTATTAGTGACTGTCTTTTGTATAACATGCAAATTAAGAAAACTTGGAATTATATTTGGGGAGGGTGGGTTAGTCATTGTTAGTGACATTGATAATATCCCTAGAATAATAGTACCAGAGGTTGATAGAGAGCAGAGGTTGGGAAGCAAACAGCGCCATATTATCGTACAGGCTGAATTTTGGGTAGTGGCGCATGGGATGGATGGGGCGACGGAGTGGTGACCCCAGGCATTCAAATGAAGGAGGAGGAGGGAATTCAATCATATTCAAACTGTATCCCTTTCTCATAATATTTTTCAGTACTAGGACTTGTACTTTGGCACATACAATCAAGGAGTTGACCCCAGGCACCACCAGAACTCTGCATGCTACTGACCTTGGGGGATCAAAACTGGGAGTCGTTGCATTGCGAAATGAAATAAATATGACAAACTGATTTATTTTAATTGTTATTGTGCTAATCTGGTTTCGTACACGTGTCATGTCAGCATAACTTTGATAATTATGCAATAATGATGGTTTTTTTTTTACTTAATTATATTTCAATCAATAATAGTTATGTAAACAAATTTAAAAATAAATTCTATTTTAAAATAACAGTTTGTATTGCGCAATTAAATCCACCAGAATGCATTTTGGTTTTTTAAATGCTCTCCTCCCCTTGCTCACACACCAGACCAGCAATACATAACCACTTTTCTCATTTGCTGCATTCGTCACATACTCTTCACTCTTCACTTACTCTTTCTCGATGAGAATGCCTGCTAATATTGTAAACAGAAATCTGCTGATTTGAGTCCAAGCCTTTTGCTGATTTGAATCCATCAATTTATAAATAAATCATCTTTCGATTTTTCATGAGATATTTCTTTATCTTGATTATTATTTTTTTTGTGCGAAATAATTGTATTATTTGGATTATTCAGACTGCCATTCTCATCTTGGTTGTTATATTCACAGCGTTTCGACGGATGTCACCTCCAACTTTTTTCGGACTTGGGAACCATTATTTAATCCATAAGGATAGATTGTTTTCATTATGTCAGCCATGATCGTATAGAAGTGTAAGTTATTAGGTTATTATTGCCTGGAGTAGGGATTGAACCTTCAACCTACATAAGACTGTAACTTAGAACTGACTGTTACCCACTGCTTTCACTTGTTACACCAGTCTTTTGGAGGTTGAAGGTTCAATCCTTACTCCAGGCGATAATAACTAAGAATAATATAAAGTAAAAATTCCGAAACCTCAAATGTTACAAAATAAACTGTAACATGATGAGCAAGTTAGTCACATGTATGACTTCACATTGTATTGTTGTGTATAAAAGTTTTGGACAATATTTTCTCCAAAAATTCCATAACGTTTTCCGTTTCTTTTTCTCTTTTACAGGTAAGTGTCACTTTTGCTGATCTTTCTGAACTTTTATCGGCTAATGTTTTGTGAAATTTCTGAAAAGGTAAGGGTATTATTTTTTATGGCCAACAGACATTTTGGCCAATGAATGAAATATTTTCCATTTTTAAATTTAAAATTATTCTCTTTTAAAAGAACTTTAGTTAAAGATTGTAATTTCCCAAACCTTTTTCTATTTCCCTTTTTCCATTTGTCAATAAAAATGTCAAAAAACGATGACGTCATTCAGTGTGCACAGGGACAGACAAGCAAAGAAAATCCACAGATTTTTAGTAGTACAAATTATATATATATATATATATATATATATCTCAGAGTTGTCTGCTAATTGCCGGATCGTCTATTTTGGAAACTTGCGAAAAAACGGATTTTCATCAACATCACATTTTTTTCTTTAATAAATTGTTAAAAATTAAAAATTTATTTTTAATACTATTATTTTCTTAAATTATTTTTAATATTTTGCCCTTATTTTTTTTCTTTTAAAACGTGAAAAAAAAATTAAGTTTTGACATTTGAAAAAAAAATGATCGTCTATTTTCTGAAAGATTTTTTTTTTTTCTTTATTTTAAATATTTTCAATATTTTAAAAAATTCTAAGAAACTAGTCGGGGCTTTAGGAAGCAGACATGCGAAGATAGATAAATAGTGGTGATGTTAAATTTGGTCATGCGTGGGACGAAGACGAAAGCAATAAGTTTGACACATGAATAAAAAATGGTTACAAAGAGGGTTGACATGCCATAAAACCCAACAGTGGTTGACGTGGCATAAAACGCACCAAACAAAACAGTATACCAGTGGCAATACTCCAACCCCTCTACCGTGTAAATGCATGTTCCATGCATCAAATGGTCTTGTCAGCTTTCTAAAATACAAGCGAAATTATTTTCATTTTTTGCTTTCATCTTTTCTCATGCTGAGGTTAAACGTTTCGTGAATGACTTCCAACTTCTCCTGTCTGTTGCCGTTTCACTTGTGCCGCTTGTTAGGATCAGGCTATCATCAACTGATCCCTTCCATGTCTTAAGTGGCCGACTGCGTGGTTTGGGGACATTGACACTGATATTTTCTTCATATCTGAGTTTGCATTCATCACCGTTGACTAGTTGTCCTCTCTCAACTTACCTGTAATTCTACTGCGCTTCTTGTGTATCCAATGCTTACAAATACCACAGAAAATTAAGTTGCACCCGACTTCCGTTACCACAAACTGAGCATGGGAAGTTTCCTCTTTCCGGCGAATTTCCAACACTACAATCACTGATCAACACTTTTGTCTTGGTGACATTCACTCTCAGGCCTTTCCACAGCATTCCTCCAAGTTTTGAAAAATAACATTTGAGTTGTCAAGTAGACAACTCATATTGTATTCTTCAATTTAAAGTATAAGTTATCTCCCTTACATTATTTGAGTTATTTTTTTTTATTTCAGGTGATTATTAAAAAATGTTTCATATTACCTGCTGTCCGGGCCGGACTAAGTAATTTATCAGATAAATTGTAGTGAAGTACATTATTATATTGCCAATAACATGACACAACAATAACAAATAAAAATTGGCTAGTTTGATTTTTCAGCTTAAATGCTATTTAGATCCAACTTCTAAAATGTGTCTGACTTTATATATAAGATTGAGGTTATTAAAATGTACTAAAAGGTGGCAAGAACAAAGATTAGTGGAATTTTCCATAAGTTTTGGATCAGAACAGAACCTTTTCTGTAAAAACAGCAGCAGCAGCAGCTTTGCCTTCATCATATGCTGGTCCTCTTAATATCTGCCATAATTTCAAGGCCAAAGCATCATTACCACTAACCTATAACACATATATCATTTTTAATGCAAACTGTAAGAAAAGATTCCATCAACTGTTTTCTAAGAAACTTGATATTGTTAAGATTAGAGATGCTTTTAGGAATTCAGCATCTGTGGTAGTTCAGCCATCTACAACATCTCTTGCATTAACTACATAATGTGTTTGGATATTTTGGACTCTAGAGAGTGTTTACGTAAGAAATGATATAACATCATGCAACCTAGCTTATGTAACTACTTCGGACCAGATTGCATGAAGAGCAGGCATAAGACGTTGCCAGGTGTTGCCCACCCTGGAGTCAGAGACACTCATACTCATTATCATCATCATCATCATAATCATAATCATCTAGTTGCAGTGGTGTCGTGGATCCTCCTGACTCTCTCACACCATCTCGCTCTATCCTCCATCACACCTGGTAGGTCTTCATAGGTGCATTATGAGTCTTCTGCTAGTTGCTTGACGTGGGTTCTGTGTGATTTTCCCACTGAACCACATCCCTGTTTTGGCATCCACAGCCCTCCAGCACTGCCCAGTAAATCTGGTTCTTCTCTTTCTGGTCAGAGCTGAAATCTGAGGGAGGTGTTCATAGAATTGCTCTCTTGTGGGAGCTGTCTCCAGGAGACGTTAAGAGCAGCTGTTAGCATTCTGGTGTATACACCATAAGTTTTCTTCTTCAATCTTTTGGTGAAAGTCCAAGTGCTACTTCCATGACACTCACAGCACCTTAAATCCTGAAACTGGATGAAGAAGTGATTACTTTTAATTGCTAAGGAAATCTGATTAATCATTTGGAGAAATGGTTTTAAAAAAACAACTTATGTTTCAGAATTTTTGAGATGAAGATTGATAAGTTGGATCATTTAGACTACTGCTCTCATGAGAACAGTAGAAACGAGTTATTTATATTCTGTAGTGTGATATTGTCACCAGATCATCATCATCTTACCATCTGTTTTACAACTTTTAGAAATTGAGTTTCAAACTTATCTGTAGTTGGCCAGGTCTTTATTAATCTTTCTTTCTCTCAAGTCCATCCTTATCACTTCCTCCCATGCTTTCCTCGGCCAACTAACTGTTAGGTCAACCTAACAAATCAAAATCGGGTTATTTCTCTTGAAGCAAAAAGTAAGAGTTATCGCCCTTGCATTAAGGAGTCGTCTGCCGAACAGTGAAGTCAACAGAACGGTCTCATAAGCATCTCGCGCTCAGCGGTTTTTCTACATTCCAATTTATTCAGCGTGTTTGTTAAATAAATCTGTTAAAGGTTCTACTTCGTACTTCCTTCATTTTTCTGAGTTGTAATTGAACCAAAACGTATAAACACCAAGACGTAACAGTAACTCTGCTACCCCAACTGTTCTACGTCTACTAACCTTACCACTGTGACCCATTCTTCCATCGTCATATTCGATTTAACGTCTGTTTTATATGCTGGCATGTGTTGGACGACTTTTATTAGAAATCAACTTCAAAACTAACCTATATATTTATCCCTCTTTCCCTCAAATCCATCCTTATCATTTCCTCCAGTACGAATCGCCTGGTGATCGTAGATTTGAAAATAAGAAATTTGTCACCCAAACATTTTAGATCTAAATACTTTGAATTGGGCAGGAAATGTTGGATCAATGTCGCATCTTGCCAAGATGAATAATGCACGGAAATGAGTTTTTTTCCTTTCTTTTAAAATTTTTGGTTGTTAATTTGTTTTTTGTTTTTATTTGTTTCGGTTGTAGCTTTTTTCTGCTAATAGTTCAGGTTTGTAGGTGTATAGTTAGGCTAATGGATACTGTCTCCGTCTATGGAATCGGCAATGCCGACTTCAAATCCTATCAGATCGAGTATGATCAGTTAGACACTAATCATTTTGGAATAGGTATCAACTTGTAATTTCTCTCTATGGATGAAATGTTAACGTGTGTTCAATTAGTTGTATACTATGCCTAGTTTACTATAGACAGATACTAGCTACTCGAGAGAGGAGACAAGATTCTTGCTGGAGAAAGAAATGTCCTCTTCAGATGTAAACTAGCAACTTGTGTTCAATGAATCATATGCAATGAATCATAAATGATGGCTGTGTTGTTTTGTCATTAAATAACTTCCAAGGGTTGAAAGGTTGCAAAATAGACAAACTAAATCGAAGGTTTAGGTCCACAGTTTGACAACTTCAGGGCGAGAGAAAAGTGTGTTTGAAACATGAAGTTGGGCTCTAGTCCAAATGTAAGTTATGAGAGCGAGTCAAAAAGTCGTTTGCAATATTTACATACTAGTTTGAAGCACATCATCATGTGACCGAAGCAATTCAAGCCGTGAAAGGTGGTTTATAATAGCGTAGCAGTTGGTGCACTCCAAAGGTGATTTAAAAAAAAAAAAAAAAAAAATTTTGATTTTACGAGGGAGGAATATGTTTTGTGCTGCTGTGACATCATGAGTGAAAGATGAGTCTGAATGCCCTCTTTTCTCGACTAGATTTTAGCAAAAGCAGATGTTTCAAATGCTCACAAGGTCTGAGGAGGGAGGTGGGTACATGAGGAGGGAGGTGGGTACAAACAAGGTCTGAGAAGGGAGGTGGGTACATGAGGAAGGAGGTGGGTACAAACAAGGTCTGATGAGGGAGGTGGGTACATGAGGAGGGAGGTGGGTACATGAGGAGGGAGGTGGGTACAAACAAGGTCTGAGGAGGGAGGTGGGTACATGAAGAGGGAGGTGGGTACAAACAAGGTATGAGGAGGGAGGTGGGTACATGAAGAGGGAGGTGGGTACAAACAAGGTCTGATGAAGGAGGTGGGTACATGAAGAGGGAGGTGGGTACAAACAAGGTCTGAGGAGGGAGGTGGGTACATGAAGAGGGAGGTGGGTACAAACAAGGTCTGAGGAGGGAGGTGGGTACATGAAGAGGGAGGTGGGTACAAACAAGGTCTGAGGAGGGAGGTGGGTACATGAAGAGGGAGGTGGGTACAAACAAGGTCTGATGAAGGAGGTGGGTACATGAAGAGGGAGGTGGGTACAAACAAGGTCTGAGGAGGGAGGTGGGTACATGAAGAGGGAGGTGGGTACATGAGGAGGGAGGTGGGTACAAACAAGGTCTGATGAAGGAGGTGGGTACATGAAGAGGGAGGTGGGTACAAACAAGGTCTGAGGAGGGAGGTGGGTACATGAAGAGGGAGGTGGGTACAAACAAGGTCTGAGGAGGGAGGTGGGTACATGAAGAGGGAGGTGGGTACAAACAAGGTCTGAGGAGGGAGGTGGGTACATGAAGAGGGAGGTGGGTACAAACAAGGTCTGATGAAGGAGGTGGGTACATGAAGAGGGAGGTGGGTACAAACAAGGTTTGAGGAGGGAGGTGGGTACATGAAGAGGGAGGTGGGTACAAACAAGGTCTGAGGAGGGAGGTGGGTACATGAAGAGGGAGGTGGGTACAAACAAGGTCTGATGAGGGAGGTGGGTACATGAGGAGGGAGGTGGGTACATGAGGAGGGAGGTGGGTACATGAAGAGGGAGGTGGGTACAAACAAGGTATGAGGAGGGAGGTGGGTACATGAAGAGGGAGGTGGGTACAAACAAGGTCTGATGAAGGAGGTGGGTACATGAAGAGGGAGGTGGGTACAAACAAGGTCTGAGGAGGGAGGTGGGTACATGAAGAGGGAGGTGGGTACAAACAAGGTCTGAGGAGGGAGGTGGGTACATGAAGAGGGAGGTGGGTACAAACAAGGTCTGATGAAGGAGGTGGGTACATGAAGAGGGAGGTGGGTACAAACAAGGTCTGAGGAGGGAGGTGGGTACATGAAGAGGGAGGTGGGTACAAACAAGGTCTGATGAGGGAGGTGGGTACATGAGGAGGGAGGTGGGTACATGAGGAGGGAGGTGGGTACAAACAAGGTCTGAGGAGGGAGGTGGGTACATGAAGAGGGAGGTGGGTACAAACAAGGTCTGAGGAGGGAGGTGGGTACATGAAGAGGGAGGTGGGTACAAACAAGGTCTGAGGAGGGAGGTGGGTACATGAAGAGGGAGGTGGGTACAAACAAGGTCTGAGGAGGGAGGTGGGTACATGAAGAGGGAGGTGGGTACAAACAAGGTCTGAGGAGGGAGGTGGGTACATGAAGAGGGAGGTGGGTACAAACAAGGTCTGATGAAGGAGGTGGGTACATGAAGAGGGAGGTGGGTACAAACAAGGTCTGAGGAGGGAGGTGGGTACATGAAGAGGGAGGTGGGTACATGAGGAGGGAGGTGGGTACAAACAAGGTCTGAGGAGGGAGGTGGGTACATGAAGAGGGAGGTGGGTACAAACAAGGTTTGAGGAGGGAGGTGGGTACATGAAGAGGGAGGTGGGTACAAACAAGGTCTGAGGAGGGAGGTGGGTACATGAAGAGGGAGGTGGGTACAAACAAGGTATGAGGAGGGAGGTGGGTACATGAAGAGGGAGGTGGGTACAAACAAGGTCTGATGAAGGAGGTGGGTACATGAAGAGGGAGGTGGGTACAAACAAGGTCTGAGGAGGGAGGTGGGTACATGAAGAGGGAGGTGGGTACAAACAAGGTCTGATGAGGGAGGTGGGTACATGAGGAGGGAGGTGGGTACATGAGGAGGGAGGTGGGTACAAACAAGGTCTGAGGAGGGAGGTGGGTACATGAAGAGGGAGGTGGGTACAAACAAGGTCTGATGAAGGAGGTGGGTACATGAAGAGGGAGGTGGGTACAAACAAGGTCTGATGAGGGAGGTGGGTACATGAAGAGGGAGGTGGGTACAAACAAGGTCTGATGAGGGAGGTGGGTACATGAGGAGGGAGGTGGGTACATATTAATGGCAATTTAGTGCCACAGTTCACAAAAGACTTTCCCTGATGACACTGGTTTGTGATCACACCGTGACACAACGGAAGATGATGACAGCAGAAAGAAGATGGTGGTGAAACAACGATTTGAAAGACGTGCAGATAAATGTGCATCGTCATCTGATTTCAGCAACAGTGGACATTACTTATGCAGTTTATGGACCAGGCTACTTTTTTAGATACAATTTTCAAGTTTAATTAAAATTTTACACTTATTGCTTATTAGATTATTAGGTGACAGTATAGAATAGTTTATAAAGCCCCCCCTCCCCTTGTTAAGAATGGCTTTCTAAATAACCTTATTATTTCAGCCCGGTCCGTAAACTGTATGAGTACCCAGTGGACATTTATAGTGCTTGCAGGGTTTTAATGGGGGACGGGGCAGATAGTAATGGTGATTTTAGTGAAAGGTTTTTTCTGGCCAGGGTTAAAAAAAAATTTGAACTGTGAATTTTTGTATTGTATTTTGCAACACTGCTGGTTTGTGATCACACAGTGACATGGTTAAAGATTGTGACGACAACAAATGGGAAAAATGGGAAAAAGACGGAGGCGATACAACAGACAAAGTAATAGTTGAATAAGAATACTAGACATAACCGGTAACAAAGAACTTTCAACCTGTGGAACACATTACCACGGGATTGCATCTCTGTGGGCTACAACAGGGTATCTTCAAATCCAATGTCGATAAATACTTGTCATAAACTGGTCCCATAATTAAATTTTATTAATTTCATTCATTATTTTCAATCCTCTCATAATATTCTTCATCATTGAATGACAGCTTTAATGTTGAAGTAGGAGTACATCAGGGTTTTGTACTGAGTCCGTTGCTTTTCATTTGTCTCTTCGAAGCATCATCCAGAGAGTTTCGTACAGGTTGTCCAGAAGAGATGCTGCATGCTGCTGATTTAGTACTTATCTGTGAATCAATGGAAGGTTTATTGGTTAAGTTAAAGACTTGCAGGAATGCTATGAAAAGTAAAAGTCTGAGAATTAATGTTACCGAAACCAAAGTGATGATCAGTGGTTTCAGTGAGGGAAATCTCCCCAAAAGAGGGAAGTTCCTCTGCTCAGTTTGTGAAAAGAGAGTTGAGTGCAATTCAATTTTTTGGATGCACAAGAAGTGCAGTTGAATTACTGGAAGGTTGAAAGATGATAACCAGTTTGTGTGCAAAAAGTGAAAGACAATGGATATGCAAGAGAACTCAGATTTGGAGAAAGTATATTTGGATGGCGAGGCTATTGAAGTTGTTCAGAAGTTTGGAGCACAGGGTGGAGCAGGTGCTAGTGTGATTGTTAGAGTTAGGTATGGCTGGAGTAGGTTCAAGGAACATCTGCCATTACTAACCAGAAGAGCATTACCACTGTTGAACAAGGGAAGAGTCTATCAGATATGTGTACGCAGTGTGATGATGTATGAAAGGTTTGAGGACACGGGTTGCATGGAGAGAAATGATATGAGAATGATACGAGAATGATACGATAGATGTGTAATGTGAGTCTTAAAGACAGGCTTAGTTCTGATGACCTTAGAGGAAGATTAAATCTGGACAGTATAGAAAAATGTGTGCAGAACAGGAGACTTTGATGGTATGGATGAAAGTTCTTGGAGTTAGTAGATGTAGAACAGTTAAGGTAGCAGGTCCAGTTCACAGGGGAGGGCCAAGGAAAACATAAGTGATAAAAACGGACTTGAGAGAAAGTGATAAAGACCTGCTCAGAGATAGGTTAGTTTGGAAGTCAATTTCTTAAAGCCGTCCAACACATGTCAGCATGTAAAACAGACGTTATACCAAATATGATGATGATGAGTCAACTGACAATTGATCCGTCTCATTAACCATTGTCCTTGAATAGCTTTTAGCCTTGATAAATAGTGACTCCATAGTAAAAAAAAAAATTCTGATCAGTACCACGATTCTTGAATTGTTCTAGTTCAGTAACTTAAACTTTTCCGAAGTCAGTCGGATTCTCAGTTAGACAGTGATGGGTTACTTCCTACAAAATCAATATTTCATTCTGAATAGCCAGTTAATTACAGACATTTTCCATCTGCGTTCTTCAATAACAAAATGCTGCTGTCCAACTAGATATTTCTTTCAGTATCATAATTTTCCACATCCTTTGATTGGGTAATCAACATCCTGTTTCTTGGCCTTTTGACTAAGATCAAAGTGTAGTATCTGTTCCGATGGATACTGCACCCCATAGACTGGTATTGTCTTGGCCTTCGGGGCTTGATTTATGCCGGTCTATGAGTCTGTCCTATGCAGTTCTAGGAGGTCCACCCTCCCAGGCTTCGCCTCCCCTCTTTGGGGAGGAGTAAGTTTATTGCTTATTGCCTGAGGCGCCCCTACCGGGGAATGCCGACGGGGCTGCCCAGGCAATTTTTAATGGCCAGAGTTCTCACTTTCTCGGGCGCTGGCTTTTCAAACCCCACTTTCCCGACCTTGGGTCACATCTTACTTGTGGGAGTAAGATAAAAACTGGCCTTGTGCCTAACTCCTGGAGAGGAGTAAATCAATACTGCATTTGTTACAAATGGAAAATACACATGGCGTCCATAATCGCTTGGTACGTATTTATTCATAGATTTATTTTCATTTACTTGGCACACGTTTATTAATATAGACATTAATCATTTATTTTAAATTAAAAAAATCCTAATTATGCATAAGAATACAACTAAAATTTGGCGCCTCATTAACATTAAAAAAACATTACCGTAATTACCGTAATTACCGCTTCATTATTATTTTTTCTCACTTATCCACATAAACAATCTAAAGAAAGATAAACCATGTTTACTTGCGTATTTTGTTTGCTATTTCCAGTCTCCATTTCGTATTTCCACATTTTCTTGACACACCCAGTAGTAATAAAAAGAATATTAAAAATTAAAACACTCGTAATTCCTAATATTTCTTCATAAAATAAAAGTTATTTATTTGAATACTTATTTTGTGAAGTATTTAGTCTGCATTTCGTGTTTTCTCATTTTCTTAACAGGCTCATTAATTAAAAAAGAAAAACTCACGCGCGTCGAGAACAATATTTATTGTTTAAATCATAAGTCATAGTATTCTGCTTTTAATATTCGGTTGACAAAAACAGTAATTAAGTTATGAGTGAATAATAAACTTTAATACACAAAGTAAAAGTTAACTGAAAATTAATAAACGAAAATGATTACACAATTACACATGGAGTGAAAAGTGATAGAATATGAAAAGAATGACAAAGTCGATCCATCCATAACAATATTTATTTTATTTACGGCTTGTTAGAAACACAAGTAAAGAGTTCATGAGAGTTAAGTGTCTAGACGAAGAAAGTGTTTTGTATTCGTGAAACTGTATAAGCTGTCGCTATGTTTAGTAGTCCATAACGGTGTCTTTTGTTTGCTGCGATGCCTTTAGCTAAGTAGCCAAAGGCTAGATTTAGTTTGCCTGCAAGGAGTCTGTGTCGCCGTGTTGTGACGGACGTAGGGTTCCTGTGGCAAGTTGAGTCTCTCACTGCTGGCTGTGCTTGCGTTTTAATTTATGTAGCCAATACTAGCAGGTGTTCGCCTCCCATGGCGACTCTTTCTGATTGGTTGAAGTTCGGTTTTAGTAGCCAATCGAAATTAAGTATTTTGCTAGAATTGGCCAATCAGAATTAAGTATTTCAACCAATAAAAATCGAATATTTTACAGAGATCGTTTTTTCTGCTGCTGCTGCTTAAACAGGGTTCTACATACATACATGTTGCGCGCCAGTCTTGGACTACTTTATCTTCTGATAGTTGGCATTTCACTGATTGTCATACACAATATAGGAATATCTAAATAGATGTGCTTTGGTTCTTCTAAGTTGCACAACGTGCAGAACAACAGTTCGCACAAAATCCCGCACGTCATGAAAACTTGGTATCATGGTGTACTGTTTTTGTGTCATTAACTAAAATGAGTCTCTATTGAGGAGGGGTAGTCATGTTTTTATTTAGCTGTTGGAAAATTTAGCTTGTTTTTTTTCTGCAGTGTTTTACGCCTGAAAAAAAGTTATACAGAAAATTGAAAAACAAACAAAAAAACTCAAACAAAAAAATGTTATTGATTAAAATTTGTTTGAAAGAATATATTTTTTTTTTAGATAAGATTCGTGATTAAACTAAGAGATGCCCAAGAGGTATAATAAATAAATAATGTAAGTGCTTTAAATTAAGAAATAATTGAAGTGCTTTAAATAAAAACAATAAAAAATTTGAGTGGTTTAAATAATAAATAAATAAATAAATAATTTGAGTGGTTTAAATAATAAATAAATAAATAATTTGAGTGCTTTAAATAATAAATAAATAAATAAATAATTTGAGTGCTTTAAATAATAAATAAATAATTTGAGTGCTTTAAATAATAAATAAATAATTTGAGTGCTTTAAATAATAAATAAATAATTTGAGTGCTTTAAATAATAAATAAAAATTAAATAATTTGAATGCTTTAGATAAAAACAATAAATAAATAATTTGAGTGCTTTAGATAAAAACAATAAATAAATAATTTGAGTGCTTTAAATAAAAAAAATAAATGAGTGCTGTAAATAAAAATAAGTAATGTGCTGTAATGAACAATTACGAATAATTTCCCTATTCTAAATTATCTCCCCTTTGGAGAACTCTCCTGTTCGTCTTAAGCATATAAATAGCAGCACTAACATTGTACTGACAGTTTATGACGAATAAAGCTTTCTTAAGTTACGACTGTTCTCGTTTGTCATTACATGTGCTGTAAATAAAAATAAATAATTTGAGTGCTTTAAATAAAAACAATAAATAAATAATTTGAGTGTATTAAATAAAAACAATAGATAAATAATTTGAGTGCTTTAAATAAAAACAATAAATAAATAATTTGAGTGCTTTAAATAAAAATAAATAATTTAAGTGCTTTAAATAAAAATAAATAATGAATCCTTTAAACAAAAAATAAATTGAGTGTTATAAAAAAATTTAGCAAAACATCTTGGCCCATTTCCTCACCAAAATGTTTTACAATTTTTAGTCACTTTATTTGCCTCTCGTTTTTTATTTTTTGTACCGATTACTTTGTACTCGGCTGCTCGCTTTGGCTGTTTGCCGTTCACCAAATTAAGGAATTAACAAAACAAATGTTTACAACTTTTATCATTTTCAAGACTATACAGAGTGAGAGAGAGAGAGAGTGTGTGCGCGTGCGTGCGTACAGCTGTACTTATTGGCGGTGGCCACTTTCTCATGTGGGGGTGGGTGGGTATGACAAAGTTTTAATTTTTCTTTAATAATGGGGTTGTACAAGTAGTGGTGATTGTTCAGTCGGTTTGGTGTGACAGGTTCGAGTTCTGCGAGTGCCATTGTATATCTTTTTATGAATATCTTTGGGAATCTTCTCTCCTTTCCTTGAATAGTGCGGTAGACTAAACTCTGAAGCCTTGATAGAGCAATAACATCAGGCATTAAAATAAATAAAGTTATTTTTAAAAGAGAAATAAATCTTCATCTGATGTTCATGACACTATTTCAAACTATCATTTCTCTGCTTATGTGTTACATATTAATCGTAACAGGTAAAAAAAAAAAAGATACAATTATTATAACAGAGCCAAAACTTTTCAACCCAAGGTTGAGAAATAGATTAAAAATTCTAAGCTATATTGCAGTACCGGCGGGTCGACCACGTCCCAACTACTGCTCTTCGTTAACACCTCAATCTAAAGTCTTTGCAATCTGTCCTGTTACAGCGACGTCTTCGATAGTTTGGACGTGCAGCTCATCGGAGGGAGGGAGAGCTAATTAGCCATGTAATCCTCCCTAGCTCTCTGCCTGGGTGGCACAAGTGTGTAGATGGACAGCTGAGGACGTGGACAACAACCCTAACCCATCAAAAATGACTTAGCCAAGTTTTTTTGGTCTATAGGTGATCTGCCGTCTACGGTGGAATCAAGATTGCTTAGCCATCTAGTGGTGTGACCTTGCTCACTAATTTGCAAATAATTTATCAATTGACCCAACTTTCTTTTCGTCACTTTCACCCTCTCTCAATGTGTCCTGTGCCATACATCATCTATTATTTTCTCTCTTTCTCACTGTCACTCTCACTCACTCACACTCACTCTCACACTCTCTCTCACTCTCACTCACTCACTCTCACACTCTCTCTCACTCTCACTCACTCACTCTCACTCTCTCACTCACTCTCACTCACTCACTCTCACTCTCTCACTCACTCTCACTCTCTCTCTCACTCTCTCTCACTCACTCACTCTCTCTCTCACTCTCTCTTTCTCACTCACTCTCTCTCTCACTCTCTCACTCATTCTCACTCTCACTCTCTCTCACTCACTCTCTCTCTCTCTCTTATATATATATATATATATATATATATATTTGTTAAAGACAATAAAAAAGAAGGATTAATAAAATTGGAATAGTCCATTATAAACAAAAGAGAATATCACAGGCAGTGATGGTATTTTTAATTTTTTATATTTAACTGGTTTTGCAAACTTACTATTTCCTGATTCAAACAATTTAACCCAGGCTCAGTAGGTGACCCAACGGGTTACGTTTTTGTTTTTAGTATTATTTTACTCTTTATCGAGTTATGTTACTTATTAGTATATCTTCACATTTCATGAATGTTACTTATTAGTATACCTTCACATTTCATGAATGTTACTTATTAGGATATCTTCACATTTCATAAATGTTACTTATTAGGATATCTTCACATTTCATAAATGTTACTTATTAGGATATCTTCACATTTCATAAATGTTACTTATTAGGATATCTTCACATTTCATAAATGTTACTTATTAGGATAGCTTCACATTTCCATGAATGTTACTTATGAGGATATCTTCACATTTCATGAATGTTACTTATGAGTATATCTTCACATTTCATGAATGTTACTTATGAGTATATCTTCACATTTCATGAATGTTACTTATGAGGATATCTTCACATTTCATGAATTGAGTCAGTTTGTTTAATTTACTTTATTATTTATGTAAACTAGAAGAAATATCATGAGATTTTCATATTTCAATTTGTCTGAGAAACTTATGGAATGGTTTGCGGAAGTACACTATGTTCGTACTTGTCTGAAGGTATTTGTCCTTAGATTGCACCAATGCGAGTTTCTTGTCAGATGTTGTTTTGTTTTTTTCAACACGAACTAAACAATAGAAACGAACAGATAATTAGACAGTCATTGCCACCATTGTTTTTTGTTGCTTCTCTGTTCTTTTGATGTCGCTTAATCTGACCTTTTCAACTCGTGTTCGTTAGAATAAGTTGTGGAGCGCAAGTAAACCAGGTGAGAAAACAGGATTGGATGCGTAATTGCGACTTTAAAAGGCGAAACAAGAAAAAGTGGTTTGGTTAGTTGCCCATAATTTGAGGGTGTTATGTCTATGACCGACGGCCCAGTTGGCATGATGATAAGAGTGCTCGCTAAAGGGCCAGAAGACTCGGGTTCAATTCTCGGTCGAATCATACCAAAGACCCCCAAAATGGTACTTGATGACCCCCTTGCTAAACACTCAGCATTATAAGGTGAGGATCATGGGTAAGTGGAGTAATCCTGGGAGAGGAGTGGCACCCTCTCCTATACCTTGGTGTAGTAGCTTATGATTAGGGAGTCTTTGGGTTGCCCTCGATTATGGTCGACCACGTTTTTGTTTTCTATGGATTTGCCCATAACCGTTTTTTGTGGTTATTGTCAAATGATACAAACTACATGTCTTCCATATCATTTTCTTCACTTCAGATGTGGTGATGAGAAATTCACTAGACAATATCATCAAACAGGACAAGATTCAGCAAATTATAACAATGGTATATATATATATTATACATATATTATATATATATATATATATATATTATATCGCACATGTCACTGATGCATAAGAGACTATTGTGGTAGGGGCCAGATTAAAGTGGGGGGGGGGTAATCTGGATGGAGAGTTTGGTAGCAAGATGGTTGTTTATATTGCATTCAAATTTCTGCATGTTGGTAGAGTTGGGGAAACAGTGAGCAGGAAGGAAATTCTAAAGGCAACTGGTCCGAGAAAGAAGCTTTCAGAGTAGTAGAAAATCTCCATTGAGTGGATCGGGGATATTTTTGTTGAGTGAGTACAAGTGCAGTGAGTTCATCAGAGCACATTCTGTGGAAGTACTTGTAAAACAAGCACAGGGATGCGACAGAGGCTGGAGCTTGGCAGACAGTGCGGGGCCTATTAGGTTAGATACTTTTTTGTACTTTAAGAGCGAGAGGCTAGTAGCTGATACACCAGTCCAGATATGGAAACGATACTCGATGCGCAGGCGAATGGTGGCTTTATAAATATATCGGATACTGGTAGATGTAAGTAATTTTCTAGCCTGGTAAAGGGGGTCTACCTTCTTTGCCGCAGATTTGGTAACATCTATGTAATTATTTTAATTGTTATGGAAATGCATTCTGGTGGATACAATTCTTATTAAATCCTCATGTATTAAAATATTGAAAGTTTTGAAAGCCATTTACATCCAATCATTTTATAAATAGATTAAAAAAAAAAAATATCTTAACAACAATTAGTTATAGTTTCATTCAATTTAATGATCAAACGTAATTGAACTATTTAAATTTAACTCTTAAAATCTTAGTTGCATCATTTACAGAGTATTAGAAAGATGAAAAATCTCGATAAATGGGTTCTTCATCATCTCAACAAGCATTAAACAGTCGCCATAATCTTTTGCTGGTGTAACTTTGGTTTTGGGAAATGTTTGGGGGACTCATCACGATCAAGCCATTGACCTGATCATTTATGGTTATCATAAAGGATCCATTTTTCCTCACAAGTTACTATTCGGTCAAGAAAAGGGTCATTGGTGTTACGCAGACAGAGCATCGAGCACACTTTAAACCGCCTAAGTTTTTGATGCTCATTGAGCTCATGAGGAACCCATTAATCGAGCTTTTTCACCTTTCCAATATTCTGTAAATGACGTGAAACTGTCGCAATGCTAACAGCAAGCGTCTGCAACATTTCTTTGACATGCTCAAAAGTGTTTGCAATTGTTCATTGTCAAGGTTACACGGCCACCCTCTACCTTTATCTTCAAGGCTCTCATCTTCACTACTGAATTTCTGGAAGCACCTTCGTAATGTCCGATCACTTGTGGATCCTTCTTCCCATGCTCTGTTGATATTGGCCGAAGTTTCGGAGGCATTGTGCCCAAGTTTGAACTCATGCAATATAAGAAGGCGTATGTCATGTTTTGACACGTTCATTGAGGGTCTTTATGCTTCAAAAATACTTTATATCTGAAAAAAGTTACAAATTATTATTGAGAACACATTAATTATTATATATGTTAAAATTTATCAGGAATAAACAACAAATTCTGTGTTAAAATGACTTTTAAAAACCCAGCGCTTCCGGCGGCTATTATTTTTGTAATAAGGATTAACATGTAATGTTTGTAAACACATGGAATTCGCTTAATTTTTAGATACATGTAAAACTAGATTATTTGGACTATTGTTCTCATCTTGAATTTGATTCTCACAAACTTTTTAGCTGATGTAACTTCCAACCTTGTCGAACTTGGGAATGTGTATGGAATTTCGAACTAAACCCTATTTAATCCAGGTTGTCCTCGATGGCCGTTCATCCAAGAAACATGACATAAATGCTGGTGTACCTCAGGGATCCTTGAACCTTTATTGTTCCTGATCTTTATAAACGATCTCCCTGATGACATTGAGTCTGAGATTGGTATATTTGCTGACGACACCATGCTTTACTCTCGCCATGTTGGCAAAACCGACGCGATCATATCCGAGGCATTGGCTGAATCTTTAGAAAATTACCTCCAGGCTGTAGTGGATTGGGGTCACAAATGGTTGATAACTTTTAATGCCGCTACGACAAAGTTCCTTTCCTTCAATAACTACAAAGAACCTCTTCAACCACCGATAGTCATGGAAAATAACACCCTACCTGAGAGTTCATCATTCAAACTCCTCAGCCTAACCTTCACAGGTAACATGAATTGGAACAAATACATTGAAGACATCGCCAGGGCTGCTGCAAAGAAGGTGGTCTCCCTCTACCGTGCTAGTAAACTCCTCACACCTGACATAATCCTGTATCTCTACAAAGCCACCATTCGCCCATGCATGGAGTATTGTTGCCACATCTGGGCTGGTGCATCATCCACTAGTCTCTCCTTCTTAGACTTGCTGCTCTAGTGTCTCCTCGACGAAAATACACTAGACCAACTCGACAATCAGCTAAATCCCATCCATTCACTGTAGATGTCCCCAGATGCCGGAGAGCCTTCTCTTTCAATAGCTTCTTTCCTCGTGCTGTCGGCCTCTGGAACTCCCTCCCTGTTTCCCAGAGTAGCAAGCTCATCAGAGCACAATCCATTGAAGTATTTGTAAAATAGGTACAAGGATGCAACATTGCGGCAATGGAACAGGGGAATGCCGACGGAGCTTCTCAGGTATTTTTTGTAGGCCAGACTGCGCTAATTCTAGTGCGCTGACTTTTCAAAACCACATTTGACCTTGTGTCTAACCTGTAAAACCACACTTGTGTCTAACCTCGTGTTTTGTGTCTAACCTCGTGGAGAGGAGGTAAAAAAAGCTACATCAGCTTTAAACTATGGTCCTTGTGTATGACTTTATAGAGCATCCGGTGGTGAGACCCTTATTTGGGAGTTTTGACCCCTTAATAACACCCGAAGTTGTTGTACCTTTCAGGGTCCTGTCTATGGGTTAAATAGAATTAGTCTCGGGTACAACACTAAACTGCTTCAGACATCATTAGGCAACTCATTGTACTTGTACCACCCTAACATAAATACTCCCGACCCACTCAACTAGCAGCAAAATCCCACCCCTTCAAGGTAGAGATTCCTAGATCCCGGAAGATTTTCTACTCCGGTTGTTTCTTTCCTTGCACTTCTTGCCTTTGGATTTCCCTCGCTGCTCCCTGTTTCCTCGACTGTACCAACTGCAGAAATTTAAATGTAATCTGAACAAACACCTTGCACCCCGACTCCCCCACCAAGGTTGCTCCCCCCTCCCCCAAATCTGATTCCTATCACAGTAGCCATTACGCGTGGCAACGCGTTAGTGGTGTGAATGAAAGTAAAAATAAGAAAGTGTTCGCTTCTACCCCCACTCCACCTTTCTATCTTTTTCTGCCTGCCCTATTTTCTGATCCTAACCCAACTATACAAGCACCCCCACCCCATCTTACCTCCGACCGTCCTGGGTATGATAAAGTTTATCTAGTGGTGAGGCTCCAATTTGGAAACTTTTGAGAGTGTGAAATCACCCCTTAATTACCACTACTTCCAGGTCCACTCTGACCCGGAGTGGTACTGTCATCATAAAGTAATCAAATTTTGTTCATTCCATTCATTTTCAACCCTCTCATAATATTCTTCATCATTCAACTGACACTCCGTCCATCTCATTAATCTTTATCCTCGAGTCGCTTTTGACCTCGATAACTGGTGACTCATTAGTAAAAAACAAAATCGTTTCCAAAATGTATACCCCTCCCCCTAAAAACAAATTCATCTACAAACCAATCATATACCTAACCTTAACCCTTACCCTAACCCAAGCAGGTTTTGCCATAAAATGAGCCAACGAGTTCTAAACTCGTTTTCACTGGGATTTGATATATTAATCTTAACTAAGGATTCATAAAAGCGCTGCTCAGTGTAAATTACCCTTTGTCTGAAATGTCTTGTTTTAAACCGTCATGACAGCTGAATAGAATAGAGAAATCACTTTAACAATCTCGTAAAGATTCGCTGAGAAAGTGTGGATACGTATTGACCTTCAATTGTTCAGTTTCACATTTCAAGACTTATGGCGACTCAAGTTCACAATGTTGTTTGCAGAGTATTGTATTGACTGCCGAGAGGCTGCAAACTTCTAGATGCAAATGCTAAAACTATTATCATACGAAGTGCCATGTTACATGCGCGTGAATGCTGGATCTCACTAACTCTGTATTAGTGTTGGGACGATTAATCGGAATTGGAAAATAGGAACATTTGGGGTATCGGAAAAATTTGTGCCTATTTTCCGATGTCAAAAACAATTCTTTTGGGTTTTTGGTCCCGATTTATATTTATGTTTTGAGGAATTTATGTCCGTCCGTCCGGATTTTTCTCCGCAACCACACATTGAATTTCTCTGAAATTTTGCATGAAGTTGTAACTTTTGTCAGGTTAGAAAGTGACATTCTCCGATTTTTGAAAAAAAATCTGGTTAGCCCCCCAGGAGGTCAAAAGCCCCCGAAATGGCAAAAAATGACATGTTTTGCCCCATAACTTTTCATCCATCCATTCAATTTCTCTGAAATTTGGCCAAAATCTAGAGGCAATTGTTCTGGATATAAAATGAGCATCCTTGACCTCAGAAAAATTCTGGTTCGCGCCCTCAGGGGGTACAATGGGGGTCAAAAATGCCCCAAATTGCCCAAATTTATTGCATTTTACACTCGCCACATTGAGTCACATACAGATGGGGACCATGCACGCGCGGCTTGTTTTCTTTATTTTTGTCTAAAACGAAATTTTCAATTGCTGGTACTAATGATAAAATGACAAATAAAACTAAAACCTATAGATGCCGCCTCCCCAAGTGTATTTTTTTTTTACATTTGCAAAAATATATGCACATATTACATGGGTTTTTGCGATAATCCGAACCCCCCCCCCTCCCAAACAAAAACCAACTCTGCAGCTAAATATTTAGAGATTTAAAAAGAATCGGAATCTGTAATTGTATCGGAATCGGGGGTGGGGGGAAATATTGGAATCGTCCCATCACTAATGCAGATGGATGGCAGGACTATAATTCGGTGGATTTGTGGTGTGCATCTTTTTACTTTTTCTGTCATCACTTATCAAGACAAAAGCCACTCGAGGATAAGGGTTAACGAAACAGGAATGAAAAAAAATGAGGAGCACTATGGGAGTACTAACACTAATCACTGGTATAAACTGTGTTTGATTACTTATGGGGCAGTTTATGACAGAAATTTCTTGACATTGGATTTGAAGACGACCAAGTTGTAATCAGGAGGGAAGCAGTCCCACAGTAATGTGTTCCACAGACAGGAAGCCTTGCAGATAAGCTATGTGCATGGAAATTCCGCCTGATGCTAGGTATATGGAGGGAGAAAGAGACGTTTTTTTCCATCGTTCTAGGAAGTCGAGTTCTTTCTATGAATGTCTTACAAGGAACAAAAGATTGGAGCTCAGTCGATAGAGTAGAGAGAGACTAGCAATGTATCTTCTGTGAGAAAAGGGCTGTAGAGAAGAGATCACCCGCTCAAAAGCATAAAAAGTTTTCACCATACTACAACTAATGTTTCGGCATTAAATGACCCATAAGAGGTTGATATGCCGTAAAACAAACCAAAACAAAACATTTTACATCCAGATGTGATATTTATGCTAAACAGAATAATGATCCATCGTTTTGTTGAATTCATCAAAATGTCTGTATTTTTATACATTTTTTTTTTTTTTATGCTGCCTCATGATTGTCGCCTTTGGACTTGTTTTTGTTGCGTCTCTCTGTTTCCGAAGGAATTCTATGTTTTCTGAAATAGTTCTATGGCTTCTTGTGGACGAAGATGTTCATACTCGTTTGTTAAGAACATCGACGTTGTTTTGTTCGCACTTGTTCAGTTCCTCATGTGACATGATAACGGATAATGGACGATTGCGCTCTCGTTTTTTATTGTGTTTCTTATAATGACATCTTGTTGCACAAGTGATAATTAATTGACTTTTTACTTTTTACTTTTCTTTTCTTTTCTCTTTTAGCAGAAATTTGAGGATTGAGGGGGAGGGGGCTTGTTTTGCTTTTTATTTATGGTCGAGCTTAAAAATGATTTTTGTGGAAAACATTTTTTAAAAAGATAAAAGGAAAACAAGGCGTTCTTATCACGTTTACGGTCGGTGTAACCTCCAGCCTTTTTCAGGTGCATCTTTTTTGAAACTAAGAAAATCCTTATGGAATTTCGGACGGAACTCTTTATTTAATCCACCAAGGTAGATTGTTCTGGTTCAATAATTTTGTGTCAGCTTTAGTGAGGATTGAACTGTCATTATTTGCTTGCCTCCCCACGAGGGCAGAGTTAGACAAAATGTCGGTTATTAATGTGGGGAAAAGCCACTCCTCAAAAATGGTCACTCTAGATTGGGACAAAAATTAGAAGGATTTCTCCTTTACTGAGCGAGGACCGTCCAGATGAAGTGTAGTATCAGGACAGATACAACACTTTGCTCCTAGCCAAAAATCATCTACTGGTGCTACCAGATCATGCTGTCTGAAGATACTGGTTTCCTGACCAAAAATACACCAGACGTTGATGTTATTGTTTTCTTCCTTTCCCTTTGCAAAACTCAATCATGTTCTGCAAAGCCGAAAACAACAATGTTCTTCTACAAAACAACCAAACGAAAAACACGAGGAATAAATTTGTGAAAATCTGTAGAATTTGAAGCATAAAAACGTTACCCAAAATGACCGTATTCGCCTTAAATAACCCGAAAAGGGGTTGATGTAACGTAAAATAACCAACCAACCAACCAAAAGTCATCTAGTCTTCAGCCGGCAGAAAACTGTCACCTTAACATCTTTATCCGTTGCACCACATGTCCACATTAAGTGAGTAAAAGTTATTTGATCTTGGTATAGGGCTTTGTTCGGGGGGGGGGGGGTGATAAAAAAAAAGGAAATCTGATGGATGTTTTTGCTTTGGTGCATTTTGTTGTTCATTTCTAATAGAAAATGTCTCTTCTCTTCATTTGATCGTTTCACCGGCTATGGTTTACATTTACAAACAGAAATCAATTTCATGAGTTGCTTTATTGAAATTGATCAGTGAATACGTTTCTTTATTTAAGAGCGAATCAAAATGATATAAAGATTCTGTTCGTCGCACTTGTGTTTTTCTTTCTCTTTTGTCTTGTCATTTAGAAGGCATAGAGAAAGCTGATGTCTATCTCGTCTTTTGGCGGCTGTTTTTATCTGCATTTTTTTTCTTCTTCTTCTTCTTCTTCTTCTTGTATGCACTATTTCTCTTTATTTAATACGAGCAGGGCTACCCGGCGTTGCCAGGAGCAAAAGTGTAACATATTTCGATTAAAACTTATGTCTATTTACCCCTCTCTATCCGTCTCTCTTACTCTCTCTTTCTGTATTTCTGACTCTCCCCACCCCCCCTCTTTCACCTCGGGCCAGCCCATTTCTCTCTGGACACACACACACACACAATAGTATTCGAAGTCCAAATAAGATCCCATCGACACGGCTACACACTGGCTCATATGAGGAATGGTGCACCGTCTTCTAGTAATGTTACCTCAAGTAACAGCACTTAGCTGGATACTCCACTAGACTAGATGAATTCTTCTCTCTCTCTGTATGTCTCTCTCTCTCTCTCTGTATGTCTCTCTCTCTCTCTCTGTATGTCTCTCTCTCTCTCTGTATGTCTCTCTCTCTCTCTCTCTCTGTATGTCTCTTTCTCTCTCTCTCTCTGTATGTCTCTTTCTCTCTCTCTCTCTGTATGTCTCTCTCTCTCTGTATGTCTCTCTCTCTCTCTCTCTGTATGTCTCTCTCTCTCTCTCTCTGTATGTCTCTCTCTCTCTGTATGTCTCTCTCTCTCTCTCTCTCTCTCTCTCTCTCTCTCTCTGTATGTCTCTCTCTCTCTCTCTCTCTCTCTGTATGTCTCTCTCTCTCTCTCTCTCTCTCTGTATGTCTCTCTCTGTATGTCTCTCTCTCTCTCTCTGTCTCTCTCTCTGTCTCTCTCTCTCTCTCTGTATGTCTCTCTCTCTCTCTGTATGTCTCTCTCTCTCTCTCTCTCTCTCTCTCTCTCTCTGTCTCTCTCTGTCTCCCTCCGCCGTTTTCTCTCCCCCCCCCCTCCTTTCACCTCCGGCCAGCCTATTCCTCTCTCTGGACAAACACACATACACACACAGACAACTATCCTTTATATAGATTCCTCAAGGAATGAGTCGGCATAAGGGAAGTAACTCTTTGATAAAAAAATCGGTTACTTCCCTTTAGTACATAAATTTTTCTGATTCCCCCAAAAGTTCTGATTTTTCCAATTCCCAATACTGATTAATCGTCTCAACACTAATCTGCATGTCTTTGTCTATATCGCAAAGTTACCTCAAAGATAGTTCTTAAACATTTGATTTCAACGCCATTGAGCTTTCTCGATATATTACTTTAATTTATTAATGGACTAGCTGAAGTACCCTGTCTACGCAGGGGGCTCTCAACTTTTCCTAAATTTTATCGCCAAGATTAGAAGTTAAGAACATCTATTAAATATTTTTCAACCATTTAAAAAAAAAAAAAAATATAATGTCGGCTTAGAAATACGTAGAACGCTATAACAAAACACAAAAAAAATCAATTGTCTAGTGCAGTGCTCTTCAAACTTTTTTTGTCGCGACCCCTTTTTGGAAAAAATTTTTTTTCGTGACCCACCAAAATTTTTTATAAATAAAAAATAAGTTAATGGAGTGAAAAAATTCCATAGTTATAATTTTGGCGACCCCCTTTCTATGGTTACGCGACTCCCCTGGGGGTCGCGACCTCCACTTTGAAGACCTCTGGTCTAGTGTAAGATTCGAGTTCTGAAAGATGGCATAAAATGTTGGAATTGAAGGAAAATACTTTATCCACAATACCACTGATCTAACGAAAAAATGTTTTTTTGTTGTTTTTAAACTATTAAATTGTGTTGATGAGTTCGGCATAGGGTTACAAAGTAAACAATTTGTTTTATCTCTAAACGAAATATTTTGATTGTCTAAAATAAATAATGAAATATAAAGAAAAGTTCCATGAAAAAAAGAAATTGAAAAATACATACGATTATAACTAAAAATACAACAACTTTATTTTTCTAACTGATAGTTAAAAGGTTCTGATTATTATCAGCATGTTTGGTTGGCTTCAAAATGGAAATCTAAAAGTGTCGGAACATTTGTTTCTAATGTTATTTTTATGTACTTTTGAATTTGAATAATGGAGTTTAAAAAAGGTTCAAGATCTTCTGACATCAATAAGGACATCAGATCAAAAGTTCTGATTCACAATCTTCAGTTAGTTTGGCTCTTAGATCAACCGTCTAACTGTGATGCCACAATACAGACAACTTTGCTTAGTATATATAGATCTGTGCATTGGCATTGCCTGGCAAATTGGTAGAAAGCAAGGAAGGCATGCTCCCACCCCTGAACCACATCGAAGTATTTCTATTCAATTTTTTAAATATGAATTGTCTTCTGTAAGTATTAAATTTCTAAATAATAATAAACATTTGAGTGTTTATATTATTTCGTAACAATGAAGAGTATCCACAATGTACGTACGTAGAGGTGGGGGCATTTAGAAACTAAAATGGTGTTGTTTATTTGGGGGTGGAGAGGGAATGTTATATAATAGTCTATACACAAGCACGGGAAGGAAGATACTATTTGATAGGAATATGAGTGTTTGCACTAGATAATATTTTTTTGATTTTGTTTGTTATAGCGTTCTAGGTATTTTCAAGCCAATATCGATCATCAGCATAAAACCGGTTCTTGATTTAAATAAGCAAAATCAAAATTCCCGCTAATGTATATATATAAATATATATGATTTTGATAATACGATTAAATGTATATTAAAAATACTAATAAATATCTTAAAATCATAAGAATTTTAGTTAATCTATTACTTCCAATTTAAACTAGCACGTAACGGACCAGTAAGCATTAAAATATTCTGAATAAGTGTAGGTCTTGCAGGTAAACCGTTGTTATTATTACTATCCACCTGATTATTAGTAGTATTACTTTCATTATTATTATTATTATTATAATAATAATAATAATTTTTTTTTTTTCTTTGTTTAGGGGCCAGAATAAACACGGACATGACGTTTAGGTATAACAAGTATATTGGAGGAACAGTATATACAACAAAAGTAGTACGTCAGTGTAGTAAATTCCTGCTAGTATATATATATATATATTTTAGCCTGAACATTCCCCCCGGGGATGAAACGCGGGAGCCTCTGTGTAGCTTAATTGCCCTAAATCTATTTTCATAGCTTACTAATATATATATATAGAGAGAGAGAGAGAGAGAAATGTGATACTTAGAAGGCAATACAATGCAGAGGTGTGACGGATAGACACAAGTTGGAGCAAATAAGACATATAATGGTGGAACAAATTAAGTAGTTTCACCCTTAATACAATGTATACATACACATGTATATATATATATATATTTTTAATTTATTATTATTATTTTTTTCCACAAATAAACGTATATCTGTTTATCTACACAATGTTACAATGTTATGTAATACCTGTATCAAGATGGTCTGGTGGAAACTCCATATAATATAATATTTCTAATATTTCGGGAACTCTTTCCTTCTTCAGAACCGTGCTCAACTCAAGTTCAAGGAGGGTTAATGCACGCTTTTCATAGCTTACTAATATATATATATATATATATAATGTATTAATATTAGGGTAGCAATAGATATTGTCCTTAATTATCAATAATCTTTGTATTTTTAATGACTAATTTCGTTTATTTTTTAAATCATATTGTCTTGTGTCTTCAGAAAATGATATTTCCGAATATGATTGCGTATGATATAATAGTTCTGTCAATTAAGTATTTGCAATTCGACCATCAGTTGTTCATTATTGATTTATTGATTCGTTTTTAGTTTTCTTTAAATTTGGTTTTTCTCGGATGAAAAAAAAAATCAAAATAAATTTTAAATGTCAATCTCTTTTATTTTTCTTAAAATTAATCGCTTGTCAATCTGTTAGAGAATCAGTGAATATTTCTCTTATAACATCTGACTTATGTATAACAACATACATTGTGTAAGTGAAATTTGTATATATATATATATATATATATATCTAAATGAATAAATGCAAAAGTTTTTTCATTTATCACTCCTATATTACCATCAATAATACAACAAAATATTTTCAAATACTGTATATATAGTAGAGACGAACGATCTCAGGACAGTTATTTGAATGGCTAATTTGCATATCTATTTTTTAAACAATTCATACTAAACTAATATTTGATGTTATCATTTCTATTTTTATTGTACTATTTTATTTACATATGTGCAACAGTTTTGTCAATATTAACAGTTTAATTAATTTTATTTTATAATAAAATGGATAAATTAAGAAAAACTATTCTTAACATCACTAGCAAGAATTCTTGCTAACAAGAAAAGAAAAGAAAAGTGCAGTATCGTTTTTGTTGTTCCTTTACCATATTTATTTTGGAGTATATGTTCTGTTGTTATGATACTATCCTACCAGGCATTACCTCCTTCTTAAACTCAAAACTTTCAATTCACACCGGCTTGAAAAATATCGGCTCTAAATCCATTTTTGTAACCTATCACAGCAACCAGGAAGCTAGAGGTTGATATACATCGAACTCTGACTGACAAACTTCATTCTGAACCCTGTGAAACGGATAATTCCACCATCGGACTACTGCACAGACATGATGAATTGGACTTTACCAACTGCCGTCTAAAAGTCAGCTTTTTAACAACAACATTTGGACTCCTAAACAATTTGAGTATTCTTTTTCAAACATTAATTTCCAATATAGCAGCTGTTTTATTTTTTACGTTTATCTTTGACGGCGTCTACCCTAACTCTACGTTCTCATCTCAACAAAAAAACTTTATCTTTTGGTTTTTATTTTGTGTATAAATTTTTTCAAAGTTAAATGTTGCCGATAATATTTATGATTACATTGCCAATTTTTTTCTATCCTCTGATGAAAAGAGTTTATCTTTGAAAATCCATGGATTAAGGATATGAAGCTCCTTGCTTTGAACTTCTGATGCTCTAATAAATAGTGTATCTTTATAATTTTTTATTCTCATCTTTCATCTCTAGAGTTGATTGCACTATTCAATATATTGAGCTTTATATTATCACGATAGATAATTCAATTATCTTTAATTTAATTAAACATATATATATATATATATATATAGATATATATATAGATATATATAGATATATATATAGATATATATAGATATATATAGATATATATATAGATATATATAGATATATATATAGATATATATATAGATATATATAGATATATATATAGATATATATAGATATATATATAGATATATATAGATATAGATATATATAGATATATATAGATATAGATATATATAGATATAGATATATATAGATATAGATATATATAGATATATAGATATATATATATATATAGATAGATATATATATATATATGCTGATTGAGAAGAGAAGAATAAATGAATTACTTTTTACTGGAACAATCATAATAAGAAAGAATGCAGACAGATGATTTCTCCTAACAGAACTCATTAAATGGCAAATTCAAAATCAAATTCTTCGCCTCACTGTCCCTCTGAATTAACCAACATGTAGTTGCCATTTTTTTGTTATGTGTAATGCAATGTGTACAATTACTTACAGCTGTAACGATAATCATTTGTTTTTTACACATGCTCATATTAAAATAAAAAAGTAGTCTATGAAATAGATCTGTTGGCTGTTTACTGGTCAGAATTCATATATCTTTTTTTTTCTTGTCTCAATAAATGCTCTCGACTATTTATCATAACCATATTCGGTTTAACGTCCGTTTTACATGCTGGCATGTGTTGGATGGCTTTTAGAAATTGACTTCTAAACTAACTTATCTCTGGCCAGGTCTTTATTTATCCTTTTGTTCTTCAGAATAACGTGATCTATTCCCTGCTTCTTTCGTTCCAGCTCGTTTGACTCGTTGGTCTAGTGGTCTCCATCAATTTGCTGTTTTGATACCTCATTGTAATACAGCTTCCTATTCCAGTAGCTTCTTTCCAAGAACTGCAGGCCTGTGGAATTCTCTTCCTGCTGACTGTTTTACTCCTACCTATAGCCTTGGTCTTTTCAAAACATAGGCCAATAGGCATCTCTTGTCTTTGCGATAATTATTTTTTGTTATTGTTGGCTGCTTACATCAAGTGATTTCATGCCTTATCTGAAGCGATTTCCATTAAAAAAAAGAAGTCAATTCTTATCACTTCCTCCCATGTTTTCCTTGGCCTTCCTCTGTGAACTGAACCTGCTATCTCAACTGTTCTACATTTACTAACCAAAGAACTCTCAAACTGTTCTGTTTGAGGAATTCATTTTACCCGTCTTGGGACGAGCATTTTTCTAGCTTTAATTATATATGTGTGTATATATATATATATATATATATATATATAATCTCTTATCTTTGTTTCTTTAATATAATAAAGTCAGTCTATTTCTTAATTTTTTTTTCGATACGTTCCTTCCTACAAAATCAATAGCCAGTTCTTATGTTGTTCAGAACAATCGTTAAAATTTCAAAAAATACCTTATCCGACTCAGAATATTTTTCAGATGGATATCATCGTTTATTATCAGCAGCAAATGTAACTGCTAATAGTAAATCCTACTACTAATACATTTTTTTCATTTATCTTATATAGATAAGTAATAGTTAAATAATAGTTAAGTAATATATTTTTTATTGTTGATGTAGAAAAATAGGTGAAAATAATTAGATCTTTGGAATCTTTGAAATTCTGTTATCACATCACATGATGCCACGTCTTCTGTAATAGGTCCCTAAACAATTTACTTTTTCGGCCATGTTACACATCGTCTTCACGCATTTCCAACATGGCTGCCTGTAATATTACAAACTAAAACTAGCAGATAACCGATATTATTCTTACGTCAACCATGTTTTAGAAGAAAAATAAAATTAGAGATTTCGCTAACATTTTATCATTTACGCTCACTGTCTACAGAAAAATACAGATGATATAACAATTCGTTTTTTTTCCATAACACGTCAACACCTGTTAAAGATTTAACAAACTCAAAGAAAACATTTCCAAAAGTTGTTTTTAATGTGGCGAAAATTCAGTTATTGGTTTTTGTGTGCATTTCATTTTCCATTTAATCTGATTCTTTGTTTTAGAATAAGTTTAGATTGAAATGGCAACCCAAACATTCTAACTTGTGCATTTTTCGCGTGTTTCATTCAACAGCGATGAAATTAGACGAAAACATTTCTTTGTTTTGTTTTTCTTTTTGTTTCCCATTCCCCATTTTAGAATACGTTTTTAAACGATGACAACAAAAAACATTGTAATTTATGCATTTTTTGCTCGCTTTATTCTACCACCAAAACGTGTGCGTGTGTGTTAATTTAGCTTCCGATTTCCATTCCAATTCCTATTAGAAACGCCTTGAGCCTGCTCTCGGCCTTCCAAACCAGCAGAACATGTATATTGGTTTAGAAAAATGGCATTTTATTAATTAACTATTAATTGCTATTTATTAAAATTGAATAAATGTAATTTCTACTTTTAGAATAAGTCGAGAAGCAAATTCACTTGTGATTAGTGACCAAAACATTGCCGATTACTGGGCAGGAATATATATTAATAACATTACGTGATTTTAACATTATTTAAAAAAAATTATTATTAATCAATTATTTCAAACATTAGTTATACAGTCAAACCTCTACATACAAATTTAATTCGTTCCGGGACCGAAGCGGAACTGTGAACTGAACTCTTCGTCCTGTTGTGAGTGCTGCCACATAGTGGGCTAATCACGAAACTTCAACGTCGTATGTTGGATTTTCCATCGGATCTCGAGTCGATAATTCGATCGAATTTCACGTCGTTTGTTGGAAAAATTCGTATGTCGAGGCAATCGTTTGACTGTAGTTTGTTTTATAAAAAATTTGGTTTACTTTTTTTTCCTTTTCTTTTTTCTTTTCACTTTAACTCACCCCAAACAAGGGAGCAGATTGCCACAGAGACGTAAGGGGCTACTGTGGATTAGGGGCCAGGTTTATAAGGGATATCCTAAGTGGGGAGTTGTGCAGCAAGATGTTTGGTCACATTACGTTTAAATTTCTGCATGTCGGTACAGTCAGGGAAACAAGGAGCAGGGAGGGAATTCCAAAGGCTAGCAGTTCAAGGAAAAAAGCTATTAGAGTAGAAAGTCCTCCACAGTGAATGGATGGGATTTAGCTGATTGTCGGGTTTGTCGAATGTATTTACGTCGAGGGGGCACCAGAACAGCAAGTTCGTCGGTGCACATTCCATTGAATTAATTGTAAAACAAGCACAGGGACGCAATGTTGCGGCAATGGGACGATGGCTGGAGCTTGGTAGATAGTGTGGGACCCATTAGATTACAGCCTCTATTTAGGCGGGAAAGACTAGTTGATGGTGCACCAGCCCAGATGTGAGAACAATATTCAATGCATAGGCGGATGCTGGCTATGTAGTTATATAGAATAGTGGCAGGTGTGAGAATTTTACTAACTTAATGATCATTATTTTTTAAAACAATTATTTAAGAATAATTAAACTCCGGGGCTACACCGGGTATATATAGATAGTATAGAATAAAATGTTAGCCCCCCCCCCCTCCCCACTCTTGTTTCTCCTCTCCCCACTAGATTCCGAAATGGCAACAAGTTTGTGAAAACAACGCACAAAATAGATTTTTACAAATAAAAGCCAAGCTCTGCAAAAGTGTAGTAGTCATAAACATTTTTGTTCTTTCTTGATGCGGCGAGCAGCCCCTGTGAGGTGGTTGGGTCACACGTTAACCAGTCAGCTCTCAGGGCGCATTAATTTTAACCGAACCTTTTGAAGGACTACTTCCAGCCCCTTTGGGAATTGCAGACAGTAGCCAGAGAGTTTCCTGGAACCAACAAAGAAAGGTGTCCCCCTCTCCTGGACAGCCGAGCAAGGCCATTCTCCACTGGAAGAAATACAGCTCAAAGAAAAGCGGAAGCTTAATAACTTTCTTAATTCCTTTCTTCACTCTCACACAGTCTTAACTTTTGGCAACCTACACCCAACGGTGTAGGTCATTCAAATAAATGCACATCGTTGCTGTTTATAGAAGGGCTTCGTTTTTCTTTCGTTTCACGTCCGTGTTGTTAGAAAATATTAGGACTTTGTCTTACAGTCCATGCTAAAATAGGTTCTTATAAACGAACAGACATTTTAAGAACCCAAAGAAGAGAAATCATTTTGACTCGATTACACAGATCAATCATATACGATTGACAAGAAGGAAGAGCTACATAAAATGCACATGTGAAATTAGACTTTCAATAATAAATTATGTCCTTCTAGAATGTAAAAACTTGCGTCATTTACTAGTTTACGGTCATTAGGGTTTCAACATTATTTGCAAACAACTTTTTTCATATTAAAATCATGATTTCTGTCATTTTAATATGTAAAAACTAGTAATGGGACGATTCCAATATTTTTCCTGATTCCGATACAATTACTGATTCTTTTCTAAATTCCTGATTCCGATGCAATTACTGATTCTTTTCTAAATTCCTGATTCCGATGCAATTACTGATTCTTTTCTTAAATCAATCAGAAAAGAACCCATTTTACTGTAAGTAATTTAGGTGATTAAAATATGATTTAACATGGACTTGTGTCTCTGTGTGTGTTTATAATCAATGGTTCTTGTTTGTTTGTAAATACTTGTTAAATAGTTTATAATTAAAATATTGTTTTAATAACGTAGCTAAATACAGAATATTCCCAAAGAAATTGTTTTTATTCATCCTAAGAAATCGTTCTAGACTGAGGCAATTTTTTTTTTGAAGAATGGGATTTTCCACAAATAATAATGAAAATAGGTTTTAAATACTGTATGTTTGTAAAGTCTAATGATTTTTCATGAATATACATTAAATAAAAAGAAAGAAACAGCACAGGAATGATCAATGTTTTTAGTTTCACCATTGAAGAAATGCGTTATTTTGCGAACGTTAAAAATGTACTTACGTGTAAAAGCTGAAGTTTGTCTTGATAACCATTTCATGTGTCATTTACGTGATTAATATAAATGTAGATTTAAATGAATAAAAACTGATTATTGCGCATGTGTGAATGTATGTGACCATTTGTTTGTTAAAGTGTAACTCAGAATGTTTACAGAAAGTATAAGCAAAAGGCATTCAGAATGGCCAAATGATATTCCCTTAATCCATGAATATTAAGGACAAAATGAAATAATTTAGGTGGCTTAACCAAAATTACCTTCTATTAAGAAAGGACCTGGTGTTGTGGGTAGCAGTGAGAGTAGATAAATATTAGAGAGTAAAAATGGACGCCACCTTGTCTTTGGAAGGTTTATTTGGGAGAGTCTGGTAACCTGGAGAAAATATAATAAATATTGAAAAAAGACAAAATGAATGGATAATTTCTGGAAATACTTAGCCTAATTGGATGGTGGAATAGATTAGCATATGAAGGTTTTGGTTATTATCCTATTATGTTTTAATGCAGATGGGAAAAATGGACTTTACTTTATTATATAAATAATCTAAACAAACATGTGTGACTTAATGTATCCCATTGCCTTGGAAAATCCAAATGATTTTGAAGCCTTTGAAATGTCGATTTAAAAGTAATTTCTGGTTATAATTACTAAGTTAAGGTCGTTATTTATTTACATTGAAAAGGGTTTCAATATTATTCACAACTAATTTATTTTGTATTAATAATCATGGTTTACTTCATTTTCTTGTGTCAAAACAATACTTAACCAGTTTGCAATATTTACTATAATATTAACATGTAAATTCAACATAGCGACCTGTCTTCTCCGCTAAATTATGTTGGGCGATAACTCTTGTTTTATATATATATATATATATAAAACATATAAAGGATCAAGTCATTACATTTTGCGTTCCTAGAGTTCCAATAACAAGTCCAAATTGGCGTACAATCGTTTCCAAAACATTTTAGAAAAACTTTATTTTATTTATACTTTATAAAAATAATTTTTTAAGATTGTCCAAAAGTGTCTTCATCAGCGCCTGCATCGACACGTTATACAGAAACGGCCCAAAAAGAACACTCAGAAAACAAATAGCAAAACATCAGGAGAACCACGAGCTGGTAGGGCGAAAGGGCAAACAAGCAGAGTGACAGACTTTTAATCCTCATCCACTAAAATTGGTATGAGGAGTTATTAGAAATTGGGTTTAAAATATATTATAGTAGAGTACCTTAAAATTTTTTAAATAGGAATAATAAAATATATATAAAAAATTGTAATAGTTGAAGTTAAGATAAAAATAATGTTGACAATAATATACTTTTATTAACCCCAAAAAAGGCATGTAGTCACCGAGACGTAAGGGCTAGTGTGAATTAGGAGCTATATACATAGGGGCATCATAAGTGGGGGAGTTGTGCTGCAACGAGATGTTTGTTCACATTACATTTAAATTTCTGCATGTTAGTACAGTCAGGAAAACAAGGAGCAGGGAGGGAATTTTAATGGCTAGCAGTTCGAGGAAACAAGCTATTTGAGTAAAAAGCCCAATGGAATCTGGGGACCTCCACAGTGAAGGGATGGGATTTAGTTGATTGTTGGGGCACCAGAAAAGCAAGTTCTTCGGAGCACATTCCATTGAAGTACTTGTAAAACGAGCACAAGGATGCAACATAGCAGCGATGAGACAGGGGTTGGAGCTTGGTAGACAGTGTGGGACCTTAGAGACTCTTTTTTAGACTCTGTTTAGGAGGGAGAGACTAGTGGTTAATGCACCAGCCCAGATGTGACAACAATACTCCATGCATGGGCGGATGGTGGCTTTGTAGAGATATAGGATACTGTCAGGTGTGAGAGTTTTCTAGCACAATAGAGGGAGACCACCTTCTTTGCAGCAATCTTGGCAATGTCTTCTATGTATTTGTTCCAATTGATGTTACCTGTGAATATTAGGCCGAGGAGTTTGAATGTTGGACTCTTGGGCAGGGTGCTATTAGCCATGGCAATCGGTCGTTGAAAAGGTTTCTTATAATTGTTAAAAGAAAAGGAGCTTTGTCTTTGTAGCATTAAATGTTACCATCCATTTATATCTCCAGTCAACTACAGACTGGAGGTCATTTTCTAAGTTCGTTTTACCCACATGTCGAGAATAGTGTGGTATCATCAGCAAATATACCCATCTCGGACACAATTTCATCAGGGAGGTCGTTTATGAAGATCAGGAACAATAAAGGTTCAAGGATCGACCCCTGAGGTACACCCGCATTAATGCCATGTTGATTGGATGTACGGCCATCTAGGATATCCTGGATTTTTCTTTTGGCTAGGAAGGATCTGATTGTATTAAATATATTTCTCGCTAATTTCCTATTTAACGGGTATAAATTCTGGAATTGTTATTTCCAAGGTAAAACTCGCTCCAGCAAAATTTGGAGAAAGGTTGGTAAGAGGTTCGCAACTGTGTAGAGTGACTGGCGCTGATTTTTAATTGTATTTGGACCTTACTTAGGCATAAGGATAGTGGATACCCGGAACAACGGCACAGTAATACCCAAATTGACTTGTAGATTTCTTTTTTAGTTTATTTCCCATTTTAACTTAGCTAGAGTATGCATCTTATCAAGAGAGCACTCTTTTATTTTGTCCTTAGCCACCCGCCCCGTTCTTTACCCCACCTATTCTTTGATAATTCTCCTTTCCCTCCCCAATTAGGTGACAGGTTGCGTGATTTGCTAGCGATGCAGGTCTGCTTTCGTAATTTCGAAAGAGTTGCATAGAATAAAGCTTTTGGGACCTGCATCAACTTTTTGACTAGCAAATCCGTTGAGGGGGATTCTTAAACTAACACTCATTGAATCTATTTTTGTACATTTTGGGTTCTAAAGAGATTTTGTTATGATGGATAAATGCGTGTGACTATGTTGTTAGATAAGACCGGCATTTCCCACGCCCCCCCCCCTTTTAGGCCTTGTGCTACAGTTTGTATGGTTTATATCAATATATTCCAAACAGGAAGTAATTAGAGTTATCTGCCCCTACATACAAATAGGTGGACGTTTTTTTTCTCCCACGTAAAAAATGATGAAATTCGTTATAAAAAATTTCAATTTTTCAATTTATAATTATCTTTAAAAAAGCTTTACTTAAAGATTGTAGTTTTACCTTTTTTTTCTTTTTTTTATTTAATTTACTTGCATTTGTCAATAAAATGTTCAAAAATATCGATTTTTACTCCCCAGAAAATGAAGGGACTTTGTATATTTTTTATTGTTTTTAATATAAATTAAAACTTAACCATTTTAAAGTTTACATGGAATAAGCTAGTTCAATCTCGTATATTGATTTTATTTATTTTTTTACAAAAGGACCTCTCCCCAATGAGAATTAGAATGAATTCAGATATAATGGTAAAAAAATTAATTTACAAGGACATTTTTGGGGTCTACCTGATGAAACATTTAAGAGAATTTCATTTGTATTTTTGTGGAATTTTATTTTATTGAAGTTGAAACAAGAGTATTGATTTAATGATTATTATCAAGAAAGAAATTATAGCAATTTTTTTTATTTAAAAAAATTTTTTTTTTACGAAATGAAAATTTATTCAATAACAACAAATAGTTAATTAATAAAATGTTCTTTTTCAAAACCAATATGCAAATATCAGAAAATTCCATCGGATGTCCTGCTGCTTGGCAGGCCAAGAGCAGGTTTAAGGCGTTTTTTCTAGATGGAGAGTTCGCTGGTAAAACCAAACCAATTCACGATGGTCCCCGGCATGGCGCGTCATTAATAGAAATAAATA
>OY744519.1:22964628-22987128 GCA_963556195.1 Sepiola atlantica | reverse complement strand
TTCCACGTCTCGACCATTTCTTCCTGGAACCTTTTCCTGATGGTTATAATAATCGATCCAGGAGGCCCACTTTAGCAGAACTTCATGATATTATGGAAGAAAACAAGGTAGGGAAGGGCAGAATTCGTCTACCATCAAATCTCTCTCTTCATGTATGTATGTATGAATGAAATATATATATATATATATATAATATATATATATATATATATATATTTAAATTCCTTTAAATTGAGGCAAAATTTTGGTTAATAGCTCAATAGTGTATATATTACTAGAGCTTAAGTATAATATGATAATTTAATAATTGTTCCGAATTTGTTTCAAAAAACATTTTTTTCACACAATTGTTTCTGTCCATTTTCAAAACACATTTTCTCTTGATAACAAACTAAAGATGTTTTCAAAATTCTTCTTCATTGAATTTTTTCCATAAATTTACGCCAAAAAGAAACTGAATATTCTCTGAATCAAATGAAAGAAAATAAGATCATTTTTTCGCGTGTCTTAGAATTTTGACATTTACCTACATATTATTGGTCTGTCGAAAAAAAATATATAAAAAAGTCAAATAAAGAGAACAATTTTGATGTCGACGGTTCTGTGTTATTTTTTTGATGGAAAAAAAATTCACTGAAGAAGCTTTTTAAAGCATCTTTTGTTATCAAAAGAAAATGTATGTCTTAAAAATGGGCAGAAACAATTGTAGATTAAAAATGTTTTTTGAAACACATTTGGAACATTTAGGGCAAATTTTATTAAATAACACTTTGTTTTTTTTGTTACCAATTTTTTCAATTTTCCGGGTCGTCCATTTGGTTTTCCAATCAAATTGGTGTATATTAGTTCTGTGGGTTTATACACCAATGTGATCGGAATACCAAATGCACTATTCGGAAAATTGAACATTTAAAAAAGAAAAAAGAAAAACAAGTGTCATAAAAGAAAAAAAAAATCTGTTATTTCATAACATTTTCCTTAATGAAAACATGCCGCCTAAATACACACACACACACACGGGCATATATATAGTATACATTTTTGATTGATATAAACATTTATGGCTAAGTAAATGCATACAATCTTATATAAATATCACAGGGTTTTTTTGTTGTTGGTATTGAGTAAGTTATAAATAAACGGTTAATGGAGGTTAGAAAAAAACAAAGAAAGCCACAAAGTGCAAAATGAGACTCTTACAAATTGCGAACCTGTCTCAGATTCTGATTTTCTACAAATTATTGTTTAATTCCAGCCCCGTGAACTAAAGTAACGGTTTATTTAACGGTATTACCTACGTAAGTACTAGTGTAAAAGAAATGAAAATAAGCGTGTTATCTAACATACTGTCAAAAATAAATTCCAATGGTATTTTTTTCAATTTTCTTATCTGTTTGTTTTTGCTGGAGATGAGGCATCCTACTGGATGCTATACATTAAGCTGCTATTTGAGACTCTAACCGAGAGGTTTATTAAAGATTTCAACCCTCTCTTTAAGCGCAATTGTTTATGTGTGTCTCTTGCACTTGGTTCACCGGGTATATTCACCAGGTAGTTTTTAAGTCTTTTTCATAAGCCCGGTGGCTCCTATAAGTACTGGAATGATGGAGATTTTCCTAAAGTTTCAGTTTCTTTTCATGTCGTACATAAGACCGTGGTATTTCGTTATTTTCTCCCTCTCAGCTCTGTTTAAGCCAGCATCATTAGGGACACTGACTTCAACTAGGGTTGCTACTTTCTTCCTTTTGTTCCATATCACTGTCAGGTGTAACGTGTGTGTGTGCGAGTGATTTATTGTTATAGGCGAAATAACCAGATTACTCGTGCAAGAGCATATATATCTTATTTTAATTAGCTTGATCTTTCATCAATACCTTCGGTTTCACGGAATCACTGCAAGTTTGGGTATTTCAAAATTTGTTTTCTTTCACTTGGCTGAATTCGTCAAACAAAAATGGCGGTCGATTTTTTTAGGTGGTCACTAATTTCCGGCTTTAAAGTTATTAAAATAAATCACACTGGCATCCACCCCAGACTGAGGGTTTGTGGTACCCTAAGACTATTTTTTTACTATCTTTAAAGTATGAAATTAGTGACCCCCCCCCAAAAAAAAAAATCAAAAAAATCGACCGCAATCTTTAGTTGACTCTTGTTCAGCCAAGTGAAAGTTATAAAACAAATTTTGAAATAACAAAACTTAGTTTCAGAAGTTTAAAATTATACAGGTCGATAGAAAATTAAATTTTAATGTGTTTCATAACAGTTATTTGATGTATATTTTGTTTTTCCCCAATTTCTGCTCTGTTAACCATACTATATGATTGGCCATTAGTTTAATAAAACATCGCATCTGTAGTATAGTCACCTGCCTACTCAATTGTCGTCTCATATAGATTGGACATTTTACAACCAACATTTTTAATGTTAAAATTAGATGAAAACCAAAGTAGTATTTTTATTTTCTTTCTAAAATATTCAAGGTTCACATGCGTCCTGAAAAAGCTTGAATTATAAGGTGGAAACTAGACCCTCTCGATCTAGATGGTTCGTCTAGTATATATATATATATATATATATATACATATACATAGGCAGCAAGTCATTATCCAAGCAAGCGTTGTTGAACGTCACGGAACTTTATCGTTTCTAAATCTTGTTCGTGAGGTTCTCAAACCGTCGAGCTATCCTTCTGGTTTCAAGTGGCAATCCGTAGAGTATTTCCCTGATTGTTCTTAATTCGGCCATTTTTTTTTTTTTTAGCGCTTTCAACTTTATTAGTCATCTTCAGGATTAGGTTTTTTAAAATAAGAAGACTTGAGTTAATGTTTTATAGGTATCGTATAGGGCGAATGAAAGAAAAGAGTGTGTGTGGTTATATATATTAGCAGTATTCGCCCAGCATTGCACGTGTGGAGAGATATTGTAGGTTTCTTAGGAAAAATAATTTCAAAATTGTAAACATGATAGTATTTGAATTAAATTAGGAGAGTAGAAAGTGACTAATTTGGATTTACTTTCGGCAGCCTCGTAACTCTCGCTTCCTTTATTTTGTCCTTTAGTCATCACATTTCAATAGTGATGTTTCTGACAAAGGGGGAAAATTGCTGTTTTCTGGGTCGGAATCTATCCACCTAACACTTAGCGTTGGCCTATTTTTACCTTGAAGTAGTAGTATTTTTTTTTTTTAATAGTTCTTTACATTAAGTGGCTTCGTGTCTTGTCTGGAGCGATTTCCATTAAAAAAAAAATATATATATATATATAGTCAGGTTTACAATGTTTGCCTTAAAAGAAAAGTTTAAAATAACATTTGTAATATGACATAAAGGAATTTAAAAAAAACTGTCAGCGTGGTGGTGTTCTTCAGCAAAAGGACTACGTGTGCAAGTTTCTTAATGCGTCTGTAGAATAGCAAACGGCTTTAACAAATCAAAACGAATTCCTTTTTTTCTTCATTTAAATCATAAAAATAATTATTGAAATGTTTAAACCTTTTTTTGAATGCATTGGTTCCTGAGATTTTCTTTCTTTGATTTTATTTTTGTTTCATAAAACAAAGAAAATCTATTAAAAAAAAAAGAAGAATTTTGTTTCTTTACGTTCTAATATATTTCAATTATTTTATGGACCTAACTGATAATTGCCCCTAGTGACCCCAGATGGAATCAAAGGAAAATTTCAATGGTGTCTGTAGATTCTGTGAAAAATTTAAACGATATCGAAACTTATTTGAATGTTCTAACTAGTGTTGAAACAATTAATCGGAATCGTAAAAATCGGAACTTTTTGGGGTATCAGAATCGGAAAAATTAGTGCCTCTTTTCCAATACCAAAAACGATTAATAATTTTTCATTTTTTTGTTTTTGTTTAAAACTTAATTTCCATTACTGGTACCAATGATAAAATAATAAATATTTATTGATTTTTAAATCGACCAGTAAAATTAAAATCGATAGATCAACAATCCCCACCCCCACCCCCCACCCAACAAGTGTATGTTTTACGCTTGCAAATATATGCACTTATTACATGGGGTTTTACGGTAATCCGAAAATTAAAAAAAGAGACAACAGCAACTCTATAGTTAAATATTTAGATTTTAAAATAATCTGAATCGGTAATTGTATCGGAATCGGGAAGTTAGTATGGAATCAGGAAAAATATTGGAATCATCCCATCACTCATTTATTGGAATAAATATATTGAATACATTGAAAACATTGTCAGGACTGCTGCAAAGAAGGTGGGTTCCCTCTACCGTGCCAGTAAACTTCTCACACGTGACATTATCCTATATCTCTACAAAGCCACCATCTGCCCATGCATGGAGTATTGTTGCCACATCTGGGCTGGGGCATCATCCGCTAGACAAGGTCCAAAAAAGAGTCACCAACTTGATAGGTCCTTCACTATCCACCAAGCTCCAACCCCTGTTCCATCGCCGCAATGTTGCTTCCTTGTGCCTGTTTTACAAGTACTTCAATTGATTGTGCTCTGATGAGCTTGCTGCTCAGGTACCCCCACGACGTAAATTCACTAGACCAACCCAACAATCTGCCAAATCCCATCCATTCACTGTGGAGGTCCCCAGATGCCGAAGAGCTTTCTACTCCAAAAGCTTCTTTCCTCGTGCTCCTGGACTCTGGAACTCCCTCCCTTCTCCCTGCTTTCCTGACGTTACTGACATGCAGAAATTTAAAACTAATGTAAACAGACATCTCGCTGCGGAGCTCCCAATTTAGGTTGCCCCCCCCCCCCCCCAAACTTCACCCTTTTTCTTAGACTTTTACGTCTACAGTGGCGGCCTGCCTTGTTTGGGGTGAACTATGTTAAAAAAAAAAATCACTAGTTCTGTTAACATATCGATTTCCATGACACAGAAACAAACATTTACAAAAGTGGGAACTTTGATGATGTCATAAATGATGAAGTAACCGAAATAACGACGTGGACGACCCATCATCTGTGGACAAACAGGACCCACAGAGTTTTAGCCAGAGATTTTCCAGGCTTGAAAAAAATTGATTTTTTTTTAGTAGGGGTGTGGGGGGATTTAATTATTTATCTGCCCCCTCCACCCACGCGCACAAACACTTATTTCACAGGTATACTCTGAATATGTTTTAATGTATTTAGATATATATATAGTAAAAAGACAAAATAGAAAAACAATTTTAGGAGTCGAACACGTTTCGTACTATACATTACATCACCAGAGGAAGAAAAAAAAAGATAGGAACTTTTTTATTGAGATAATAGAAAGAGTGATATTTTACAAAGGTTGAACGAACAAGACCAAAGAGTCTGCTAAGAGTCATGTACAAAGTGTAGCAGTAAAAGATTTGTGACCACACATAGCTGTTTACAGGGAGCCAGTCCTGTAGAAGGGGGAGGGGTGAAAGCAGTAATAACATTGGGAGGGGAGATATATATATATATATATATATATATATATATATATATATTTACATGGACGGCGGCACCGGGGGGGGGGGGGACAGAGGGGGCGCAACCCCCCCCCCCCCTTTTTGACCCCCCCCCCCCCACTTTACGGTCATCAATAATGAAGTTATATATGCATGTGTTTAAACTTTTATAACTGTGCCGCCGGTCCTGATATATATATATATATATATATATATATATATATATATATATAAACGTGTTTAAAATGTAAAAAAAGGGAACACAGTGTTTGTTAAGAGTTTTAGTAGAGAACAACTAAACATTGTTGATGATGGCGAGCCAAAAAAGGAGGACAAACAACTTTCTTGTATCGTTAAGTGATTGGTGTGCGGCCACAACCATGTGTAACGATGCCAAGATGGTTTTTCAAGTTCTTCATTAAGCCAACATCATAAAGAAAGCAAGAATAAAACTGGTTCAATTTCTCTATTAGATAAAATAGTAACTTGTGGAACCAATGTCTGCGCCTGGGTATGATCGTAAACTCCATGCGGTGGTGAGGCCTCAATTTGAGATCTTTGGGAAGTGTGGAGTCACCCTTCAGTTACCATTGTTCCCCGGTCCATTCTGACCTAAAGTAATTGTTGTACCTGTCAGGGTCTCATCTAGAGATTAAATGAAATCTTAATTTTTAAAATATATATTCCATAAAAAATAATCTATGAATATTTAAAAAAAACTAAAGATTTGAGGCATAAATGAAAGTTAAAAAAAAGAAAAAAAAGAAAAAGTGAAATGGTCGAAATGGTCGACCGTAGTCGAGGGCGACCTGAAGGCTCCTTTTTCATTGTCTACTACATCGAGGTGTAGAGGAGGGTGCAACTCCTTTCTCTGGATTGCTCCACTTACCCTTGATCCTCACCTTATAATGCTGAGTGTTTAACAATGGGGGGGGGGCATCAAGTTCCATTTTTTTTTTTTTTTTTAGTCTTTGGTATGACTTTACCGAGGATTGAACCTCATTCTCCCATCTTATTTGCGAACACTTTGAGACATAAATACTTTTACCAAAATGTCTGAAAAGAAAACTGTTTCACATGATGAATGAGTTAAACTAAATGGATTTGTTAATCTTTTAACATTCTCAAAATTTTGTTCATTAGTTTTTCACAAGTTTTTCACGGAAATCTGTTTTGTCCTATAAAGAACGAAAATGCCCCAAAATAGTTTTTAAAAAAATAAATAAATAAATAAATAAAAATAAATAAATTTAAAAATTTTTTTTTTTAAATCTGATATATTCATTATCAGTTTTAGCTCAAAATCCACCAAAAAGTTAGGATTTACGTGAAGAGTTATAACCCCAAAAATGAAAAAACAATAAAAACCAACATGGCCGCCAGCGATTAAAACCTGGAACTAAAGTTAGATTCTCAACACTTTAAAAAGTAAATGTGATTTGTTTTCGGGACCAAAAATACAATTAAGACCAACAATCAGTTTCATCCAAAATTTGGGCAAATACCAAGCGAAATGAGCGAAAAAAAACAGCGGTCCCTATTCTACAATTAAACCGATGTTTAAACTTAATTAAATTAAAGAAAATATCTTAAATTTTAATTTAAAAAAACAAATAATTAGACTTTCTGACTAATTTGTTGTTTTTTTTTAGTACCGAAAGTAGATTAGATATCTTTCTTTATCTTACAAAATCTATTATCGAATATTAAAAATGTAAACGGTTTGTTTTTGTTAGAGTTTTCACCTTTTTTATTTTAATTTTTAATTTTACTAAATGTTTGTGCTCGACCTAGGAAAACTTGCTCCAGTTAAGTTTTGGGGGGGAGGAAAATTTGACCTGATATTTTTTTAACTCCCAATGTCTAGGCCAGATATTTTTTATGAAATTTTAAGACATTAAATGGATCTCTGAATTGTTTATTGATAATTTATTGATATTTTTTGGCCAACTTATGAAAAATATTTTTTATTCAATCTTTAAAACATAAACTTCATTGGGTTTTTTTTGCCCCAAATTGTACTATGGATAAATCGATTTGTTTGAAAGTACATTTCTCTGTGGTAAATAATAATAATATACATTATACAATATAGTTACGTTCGAAAACAAACAAATATTAAACAACAGCACAACAAATAATGTTACCCTGGCTGTCACTCCTCTCCCAGAGAAATGTTTTCTTTAAAAAGAAAATAATCACTAATGTTTAAAAATAAAACTTTATTTACTTAAAACTAATCTAAAATATCGGGTCAAATTTTCCTTCCTTGAAAAAATAGGTTGTTAATGTAACGAAAATTAAAATTGTTTTAAAATACTTCGGGATTTTTCTATTTCTATTTTATACCTCAGGAAACGAAAATTTACGTATAATCCTATGCTTCATACAACATGTTCTATGACCCTTAGCACATCTCAAAATATTAACAAGATTTTGTCAAATATTATCTTACGATCTTACACTTAAAGTGACATCCCCATCCATATTGACGCGATCCTTTGACGCCCAACCCTATCCTTCGACCACTCATTGGCAGAATAGAACGTTTATGGAAGAAGGTATATTTTCATTATGGAGCGCTGAAAAAGAGCCGCTCCTTTTTTATAGGAGTTGGAGCAGGAGCAGCTCCAAAAGTAGTGGAGCGCGTAAAGCCCTGTGTGTGTGTATGTATATATATATGAAAAAGGAAAACAAAAAAATATTTATGTATTCATCAACATTTTGTCTTTATTTCAAGACTTCTTCAGAACGATTGGTCTGAAGAAATAACACAAGTACAAAATATTTGTACATGTGTGTTATTTCTTCAAGGTATCATTATATTTTGATTTTAATCTTCGTAATGAGACATAAAACTGGTGCAAGACTGTTCTGTTTTAGTGAGAATTAATTTTACCTGTCCTGGGACGGATGTTTTTCTAGTATTACAATAAGATTTTTTTTTTTTTAATTACTAATCCTCCATGAAAATTGGTGATTAAAGTTGCAGCGGCGTTCATCCTGCTCAGGTTGAGCTAGCTTGTCCCGCACCACATCCCGAACCATGGCGGCCCATGAATGGCAGTACTGAGCAAGGCCGCATGAGATGGTTCACTAATCGTAATTCCACTGTTGAAGGCTGACCACCTGTCGACTGGAGAGCTCATCCAAGTCCTTCTTGATTCTAACCGATATGTTTGCAGCACCCAGGCAGAGAAACAGGGAGGTTATGTTTCAAATTAATACCCCCTCTCGCTGACGAGCCGCATGCTTAAGGGGTTCGTGCAGGGGGGAGGTAGTACCTTTCTAAGATGGAGTTTCATGGTATCCTTAACTGTTCTTCATGCACCCAGCACCGTGATGCGTATCAACGCAGTTTTGTGCAGCTAGTCTGTAGTTAGTCTCTCTATAGTGAATGTGCACGGCAGAGAGTCACACCCTTCATGAAGTAACCCTGTTAGCGTGCAGAACATGGCAGATCTAGAGGAGACAAACTTTGATAAACAAAACAAAAAAACATCCCTTCATCCTGTACAGGGAGTTGTACTTTCTGTAGCGACCATCGACAAACGGATGCTTCAGCAGAGAGAACATGGCAACACTAAGGAAAATCCTCCTGCATGACAACCAGAAGAGGCGTTTATTCAGTTAGCAGAAAATCTAAGCCCGACCCCCCCCCCCGTCCTTATCAAACCAAGATGGTAAAAATTAAATTCGTATGAATCAGAATCGTACAACTTTGTTGATCGGTTTGATTCCGTTGTCGGCATTCTTGCAGGAGGGACCATGTAATGGTTGCCAACATCCCTAAGTGAAAGTGGTATTATGGAATCGACTGGATTCGAACTTGGCACATCCAGGTCGTCAGTTGTCGTCGTTATCCACTTAACCAGCATCACCTCCCTTCATGACGGTGAAAACATGGTAGTGGCATTCAAGGCAGACAGACCTGGCACCCGGCAGTATTAGAGTCACAACCCAGCTAAAGGGGCTCTGGTGAAAACATCAAAATGTGTCTACAGAGGAAACCGGTGGTTACGTTTGGTCCTTCTGTCCTGCATCTGTTAGATAATCTGCAGCATCCGACAGACTAGAACGCAAATTCTCAAGACTCTTCTTCATGTGATGAAAGATTAAGAATCAAAATTGTTGTTTAAGACTGAGCCACAACCAAGGTGATCAAGTTTAGAATTCTTTGATTTGGAGAAACATTTTGGCTGAACTCGTTCTTTAATCAACATATGTATTTTACGATTGGGATTTTATCAGAATTCATTTTCCAGTTGACTTCTGACAATTTATTTTAAACACCAATTAACCTTTGAATTAGAATATTTCCAGCTGTGAATATCCATTTTCGGATGAATCTGGGCACATCATCAGTGTTTCACGGAATCATCGGATGTTTCACATTTTCAATATGATAAATCTTTTTCCTGGTGACCCAAGGTCTGTATTCGTTATTAAATATAATAAAATTTGGCTGACTATCATTTCCAAATCTCAAACCAGTTTTTTTATTATAATCTAAAATTCTTTAAGGATTTCATATTGGACACACACGTCCATATCCACATGTACATGCATCCATACTTGCTGTACCTGGTGTGGCATTCACCATGGGCAGGTTCAGCTGACTTTCTCCGACGGAGGAAGTTTCTTGTGAATACTAAATACATAAGCGAACTCCAGTTGCATGTATATTCGAGTGAGGGGCAATGACGACTTTAGTTTTTTTGCAGAGAGGTGTCGCCATCTTCCCACATACAGTGCCTGGTATTGCCAAATGGTCACCCTTCTGGTATTGACCAGGCTCAACGTTGCTTAACTTTGGTGATCTAACCAGAACTGGTGGGTCAACGTGATTATGCTGTATATACACCCACACATATGATGGGTGTACACTCTTATCCGAGCATTGCCATTGCTTGACTATTTGCTTGTCATGAAAACACATTAAGATCTTGAAGTTTTCAGACATTGCCTGTGCATGAAGCTTTTTCTAGGTGAGGAAGGCTTTCTTATTTAACAGAACCAACCCCACTTTCTAAGCGACTGCCACCCTGACCAAAAAAGAGCAAGTGTACATCATTGGAAGCAAGTCTCTGAAGGTATCATAGCAGTTTTCCTTCTAGAAGTCTGTCCAAATGAAGGCTAACATGCTTCTCAATGGTTTTACAAACAACAAAAATATATTTTGCTTCAAATTTTTCAAAAGGAACTCATTTCACATGAATTTAGTCTCTCTCTCTCTCTCTCTCTCTCCCCCCCCCTCTCTCTCTCTCTCTCTCTCTCTCTCTCTCTCTCTCATATGTATATATATTCTCTCTTTTTCTATTCAACTAACATCACTTTTCTTTTGTTCAGGGGTCAGACGTTTTCTGATATTACGCTATCTCACTCTCCAGCCCTCACGGTTCAGTCGGTCAACTGTGTCCAAATTCCACTTGTCTAATCACTTGCTACCAAGTTTTCCATAGCTGGCCAACCTTCTTGCGATTCAAGACATCCATGCTTCTGCGATGGTTTATCTAGGAGGATTAACCAGCGTAACCAATTCGTCCTTAGGATAATTTCTATACAAGGTAGATTAAAAAAAAAATGTATATCAAATGTTTTTGTTTCGACAATGGAAGTTTTTTTTTAATTAACTAAATTTTTACTCCAAACAGAATTTCAGAATTTTCTTCTTGGTGTTTATAAATTTTAATCACAAGCGGCGACGACATTCCTAGATATTTCTGAACAAATATTTGAAACCAGAAGTGTCTCGGCTGAACGTGAATGTATATTACAACGAAGTAAGATATATAAGCTTGTCTGCATTTGTACACCTTCTGTTTAAAATGTCTCAATGTCTTTTCCATATCCGATGTTTAGGCTAGAAGTCCAGAAGTAAAATGTTTTGGAAAAATCATTTTCTTGCGTTCTTCCAACCAGAAAGAAATGCAATGAACCATTCTTTATGCATCATTTTAGCCTCTATAACTTATTTTTAAATCATCATCATCATCATCATCATCATCATCATCATCATCAGTTTAGCGTCTCTTTTACATGCTTGCATGTGTTGACTTTTAGAAATTGACTTTCACACTAACCTATCCCTGGCCAGGTCTTTATTTATTCCTTTCTCCCAAATCCATCCTTATCACTTCTTCCCCTGTTTTTCTTGTCCTTTCCCTGTGAACTAGACCTGCTACTGCAACTGTTCTATATCTACTAACCAAAGAACTCTCATCCGTTCTTTGAATGTGACCATACCAACAAAGTCTCCTGTTTTTCACACATCTTCCTATACTGTCCAGGTTTAATCTTCCTCTGAAGTCATCAGATCTATGCCTGTCTTTAAGACTCACATCGCATATCCATCGTATCATTCTCATATCATTTCTCTACATGCAGTGTGTGTTCTCAACACTCACCGGCCAGGTTTTAGTTCCATACATCATCACACTGCATACATGCCTGATTAATAGACTCTTCCCCTGGTCGACAGTGGTAACAAATATAACAAACCCAAAACCCTTTAAAAAGTAAACTTATTTATTTTTTAAATGTTTCATTCCATCAGTAGAAATGACTCAATTTTGAAGCATTTTTTCACATAATTTTGTATCTGAATTTTGCCTTAAGGAAGAAATAATCATTAAATCTCTTTTCGTTGTGAGAAAATCCTTTTTGATGTGAGATTCTCATCATTTCACCCGTGGCTTTTGTTCAGCTTGCGTTTGTTTGAGAATCTTTTTCTTAGTTAATTTTTAATTTATTTAATTTATTATCTTTTACGTGCTGCTGTCGGCCCAGCAACTAACAAACTGTCTGACAAGACTAATCTTTTAAATGGCGGATTCAAATAAGCTCCTTTTTGAAATTTTAGACCATCAGTTTTTTCTTTCTTTTTTTTTTTTTTTTTTGTTTTGTTAATCTAGAAATATTCATTCTACTTTTGCGTGTGTATTGTTTGAATGTTTTGTGGTACTTGTAAGCATTGGGTACACAAGAAGTGCAGTGGAATTACTGGTAGGTTGAGAGATGATAACCAGTTTGTGTGCAAGAAGTGAAAGACAATCGTGATATATATCTGGATGGTGAAGCTGTTGAGGTTGTCTAGAAGTTTGGTTACCTTGGTGATACAGTTGGAGCACAGGGTGGAGAAGGTGCTAGTTTAATTGCAAGACTTAAAATGTGGATCGAGTAAGTTCAGGAAACGTCTGCCATTACTAACCAGCAGAGTGTTACCACTATCGACCAAAAGAAGAATTTATCAGGCATGTGTATGCAGTGTGATGATGCATGAAAGTGAAACCGTGCCAGTGAGGGTTGAGGACATGCATTGCATGGAGAGAAATGATATGAGAATGATACAATGGATGTGTAATGTGAGTCTTAAAGACAGGCTTAGATCTGATGAGCTCAGAGAAAGATTAATTCTTGACAGTATAGAGAGATGTGTACAGAACTGGAGACTTTGATGGTATGGTCACGTTGAAAGAATGAATGAGAGTTCTTGGGTTAGTAGATGTAGAACAGTTGAGGTAGCTGGATCATTTCCCAGGGGAAGGCAAAGAAAAACATGGAAAAGGATGAACTTGAGAAAAAGAGGGATAATTGAAGATTGGAAGTCAGTTTTTATAAACCGTCCAACACATGCCAGTATGTAAAACGGGCATTTAACCAGATACGACGATGATGATGATGATGATGATGAGTTATGTAGCAGGAAGATTTAGTTCCCTATTAAGATTGTATTTCTATGACCTACTAGCAACAAAGTGTAGTATCTGTTCTGATACTACATTTCATCTTTTTTGTCCTCTGTCAGTGAATGAGAAATCTTTCTAGACTAAGATAATTTAATTTTTTGTCCTAATCCAGAGTGCAATTTTGGGGGAAGCTTGATTTTCCCCGCATTAAAAGCCGACTAGCCAATTCGACCTGATGTTGTCCGGGAGAATCTGATTGCAGTCCGTATAAACCTGCCCGTGAACCTTTGACAACGCTATACTGTTAGATTATTGAAGCTTCAGTGTTTCACATGTCTGCGGAAACTTTAATTCAGTTCATCTCATTACTGACATGAACTGACAAAAAGCGGTTTTAATGTGTTAGTTTTACGCAGTGTCGGTGTATGGTATAAATAACTGTACAAATGAACTGGAAAATAAACCCCCGGTTAGGTACAGCTTGAAAAAAAGGAACAACGCAGTTTCAATGTTCTAAGTAGCTTTGCATAGGAGTAAGTAAATAAAACTGAACATCAATTACGTATTAATTTACTGAATGCAATCCTTTCAGTGTTCCTTACACTCGTCAGTATGGATGACGTAACCGTTCCACTGGTCGGGCGATTCGAATCGCGGATCCAAGTATTATGAACCCTGGCTTCTTACCCTTAGGCCGTTGTGATCACACTTTGAAATGTGAGAGAAATACGTCTTGTATTTTAAAAGTAAACACAAGTAATGAGATTCAGTGTTCCAATCTCCTAAAGGGAGAGAACCTCGCAACGTGACTAAATTTGAATCTTCAATTTAACCTCTCTCAAAATGCTCAACTTATCAGAGCTTAATAATTATTTTTTTAATAAATATGTATAATAATTTTAATATATATATATATATATATATATATATATATATATTTGTCCAGAAATACTTTTGCTGTAAGATATAGGACATAAATAACGAAAACAAGTCACTTACAGATAGTTGTAACTCATCGTTTTGATTGGACTTCTTTTTAGAAGTATGGTGTGTATATATATATATATATATATATATATATATATATATATATATATTTATTTGTTAAATGAAACAACACTTTCAAATCGAAATACATTTCTTCAAATGGATTTACATATCTGATGAGAGTGCACCATGCTTGAAACGCATTATAAAATGATAAAATAAAAAAAAATAATGAATAAATGTTGAAAAAAACATTTTGCAAATGTTGGTAGCCTTTAGATATATACTTTTGTCTCATTGGAACTGCACTGTTACTGCACTACCCTCTTTTCTATATATATTGTTAAATATATAAGTATTTTTCTTTTTTCTTTTCCCATTGTGGGGTTGGAAATTGAGTTTAGTGATCAGTAATTTACGTGTTTTTGTGATTTCTACAATAAAATCTTAGAACATTATAAAATGTATTTTCAAATCTACATCGACGAAAGCAATCCACACCAGCAACAACAAAAAAAACGGTTGAAACGGATGTTGAACAAATGCAACGTCATTCTTACATGTGTTTTTAAAATAACAGCATTTCTCTACCGAGTTTCATAATTTCATATTTGGTTGAAGAAGGCGACAGGAGTTGCAGAAAATTTCCAATCCTGCAATGGGGGAAAAAAAGAAGAAAAATACCTATATGATATGGTTAAGAAGTTTTTTTTGTTTTTTTTTTTTATTTTTTTTTTTTACAATAAGGTCACCGCTTATCAAGGCCCAAAGACCACTCGAGGATAAGGGTTAAAGTGCTTGATTGGTGGACGGTGAGACAACATCGCGTTCACCGACACGATGGTTGTAGCAGGGCAGAAATTGATTATTTACGAGGAGGGTTCAACAAGAACTTGTTTACATTGGACTTGAAGACGACCATATTGTAGTCAGCTGGGAAGCAGGCTCGCGGCACTGTGTTCCACAGATGGGCAGTTCTAGGAAAGAAACTCTTCCCATGGCATAGAGTAGGCAGAATAAAAAGGGTGTCCAAGGTAGTTTAGTATTATGTCCAGAACAAGTTCTATGTAACCCTTAAATGGGTCAGAGTGGACCTGGGATTAATGACAAATAGGAGCTGACTCCACACTCCCCAAAGTATGACCTCACCATGGAATGTAGTTTATGGTAATACTAAAGACCGGGTTTTGTGGGTGATAGGGCTCGGAAGTAGGGTAGGTGAAAGATTTTTTTTTTTTTTTTTTTTTGTTGTTTGGCAAAGATAGATTTCGGGATAATGAGTATGGGAGAGAGGGGCTGGAACACCTTGCCCAAGAGTGTCCGAGGTAGTTTAGTACTGTGCTACAAAGTTTATAAATAGATTTTATTGCTACTGATATGGGAGTTCCCCCCCCCCCTTTCTAAGGCCCTTCCTCCCGGTTCAGAAGCACCCTGGCTCCAGTGGAAAACACTCAACCGCTTGAGACCAGGAATGGAGTGATCAAAAGTTGCTATGGCCAGATTCAGCAACAAAACTGACCCAACCCTCTGCGAATGTTGCGAGGAGGACCATACAATGCAACACTGCCTTGTCTGCCCTCTACTGCCCGGTGCAGCTTGAAAGATCTAGCAAAGTATAACAATAATGCAAAGGATTGCGTGAAAAAGTGAGAAACGGTCGTATGACCACATGACACTTCAAAGACACGCAAACAAGAAGATTGCTGGTTACAAAAAATTTCTTCTGTCAATAAAAATAAAAAATTAAAAATATAAAAAACTTTCCTTCTTCCTGTGTGTTGCCTAACATCAGGCAAAATTTCCATGAACAGAGTTTCTTTGCAAGAGTCTCACATTCCTGTGAGACTGCTTCCCTGCAGATGACAACATAGTCGTCTTCAAATCTAATGTCAACAGATTCCAGTCATGAAGCATCCTCACAAATAATAAAACTTGGTCTTTTTTTTTTTTTTTTACTAATGAGTCACCACTTATCAAGCGAAAAGGCCACTCGAAGATAAGGGATTCTATTAATCCTCCTCGAGTGGATTTTGGCCTTGATAAGTGGTGACCCATTAGTCATGTCCTTTTGGCATGATTCTAATAGTATTTCTATGAAAGTTTGTTTCGGACTATCATTAGAAATAGTTTGAGAGGAACAACCCGCAGTTTGTAAGGGTTGTTCGGTGCAGTAAATACTTTCGGCTTTGGGCAGTTCGTTTGTATTGGATGAAGACCAGGGCTACACTCTAAAGTTTGTCTCCGATATGAGTTGATTACAGGCTTTCACTTTCAAACGATTGTTGATGAGAAATGGTCGTGGCCGTTTCAAGCCACTTAATAACAGAGCGGCTAAAAGTTCCATGGAACGAGAAGATGTGCTTATTTACTGCGACAAGTCTTTGTCCACCATTTTAAAAAGAACAGCGAGTTGCCATGATAGTGCGCTCTTTGTGTTTCGGGGGATAAGTGAGAGTTAGGGTTAGGCTTCGTAATTACTTTGTAAACATAAAATAATTTGAGGTGATGGATATTAATTAATGAGTTTAGAAATTAACACCAGAAAATGGCAAAATTCCTCAGACTTTTCAAATGATTTTTGTTTATAAGTTTTTGTGGTTGAAGAGGAAATTAAAATCTATGTATAGGATATCTATAAATAAAATAAATACGTCCCATAATGGGCCACTTAATGCACATGTATATATATGTATGTATGTATATATATATATATATATATATATATATATATATATATATGGATATAAAATTATGGAAAAGAAAAAACAAAAATTATTTATATATTCATCAACATTCCGTTTTTCGAACGATGATTGATTTGAAGAAATAATATACAAGTATTTGGAAATATGTGGTGCGTTTGTGACGTAAAACATTTTTTTTTTTAACGAAACATAGTTGTTAGAATTCAAATCATAATTGCACCACATTTTTTTAACGGTTTTGCGAATACGTGTCTTCGCAAGATCTAATCTAGAAAGTTTGTTTGGTAACTACATGCAAGCTTGTGTCCATCAATTCTGCCTGTTTTTGTAATGGAAGGAATGGCTTTTGGCTGCAAACTGCCTTCTGAAAGCTTCTGTCACAATGAAGTTGGAATATTGGAAAGAAGCTCGAGCAGTGCGCGTTTGAGTTTATATAGGCTTGTTCACGTGACCCCCTAAGGGAGCAGTGATTGGATTATCTGCAGGCCAATCCATGCTACCCTTAAAGAAACAAAGGTGACAACCACAAACCAATCAGTGAGTGTGTTATAAATTCCAATAGCATTTACATTTCACTTTTTATTTACGTTTAAGGTAGGTATGCATAAAAATGTAAACTTGTTCCTCTTATACATACATAATTATTTCATGCAGACTATCGGCCAAAACGTTCTTCGGGGGTATATAATATATATATATATGGGAAGAGAAGGATGAAGGTAATCCGACGTGATGGGAAAATGAAAAAGGAAAACCAAAAAATGGATTTTTTTTATGTGTACATCAACGTTTCGTCTTTATTCATAAGACTTCATCAGGATGATAATATAGAGAGAAAAAAAAATGTCATGCAAGTACAAATACATGTAGGGTAGACATATTGGGAGGAAAAATAAAATAAAATAATGGCCACTACTGGGTGAACGTCCATACTACTAATTATTCTCCAACAAGTACGGACGTCCACCCAGTAGTGGCCATTATTTTATTTTATTTTTCCTCCCAATATGTCTACCCTACATGTATTTGTACTTGCATGACAATTTTTTTTCTTTTTTTTTTCTCTATATTATCATCCTGATGAAGTCTTATAAATAAAGACGAAACGTTGATGTACACATAAAAAACATCCATTTTTTGGTTTTCCTTTTTCATTTTCCCATATATATATATATATATAATATATATATATATAATATATATATATAGTGTACCTGAAGAAGGTCGGCGGTTACATCGGCCAAAGCGTTGTGAATATAACAACCAATATGAGAATAGTAATTTGAATAATCGATGTAAACTTTCGATCATCATCACAAAAAATAAAGCTTTATTTATCTTCCCATTAGAAAGACGTTATTCATATACATCTGAACAATCACGATTCGGTTTCTTGCCAGGTCGTCGCGGATGTCAATAATTTTTTTTTAATATAAAATTTCTAAAATCATAAATATATTTTAGTATTTGTTTTGTTTTTGTTTTTTTTACTGCATAATTATAGAAATGCATATTCATTGCAGAGCTGTTTCAAAATGTATTATTCACGACTTTTTTTATTTCGTTAATTTGGATATAAAAATCTTTCTCAGTTATTCATATGGATTAACATTTTGGTAATTTCGATAAAAGATTTATTTATCTTTTAAATATGACCGTATGAAAAGAAAGAAGAAATCAATTTGCCTTTTCACTTGCAATTTAGAAATAGATTGCAACTTGTTGAAAATCAAATCAATTTGTCTGAATAAATGAACATTTGGCACAAATGCTAAATATTTGTCAAGGAAATAAAACAATGTTGTGGAATAGAACTATTTGTTATATTAAAATGAAAACAATCATTGAATCAAAAAACAATAGCAAATAATAATTAATAAAATGTCCTTTTTCAAAAGCAATATGCAAATTCGTTTACTATGCAACTGATACCGCATATACATAAGCAGTATATATAAGAGATGGTGCGTCTATTGTGTCAAGTTGAATTTTGACTTTACCGTTCGTGCGGCGAGAAAATGGCTCCAACTTTCACATTTCATTTAGATTCATATTTTTTTTAAAATAATTATTTGCATTAGATTTTTTTTTTAATCAGTTTTTCATTTCTTTTTAATTATTCTATATTAATTTGAAGCTTCACGATTCGAAATCTTACCATAATCTTAAAATGTTTTGATTTCTATTTTTCAGAGAATTATTGTTAAGATTATTTACCAAAGCTCTACAAAACAATCAGTCGTATTACATTCGAGTATGTCTTCGACTTGAGACGATCACTCAAATATTTTCATTGTTCTCACACGGTTGATATTTATTTCTAGATCTCTTGTTGGACAATGTCTCCTCCGACCTTCTTCAGGCGTGTTTTGAATTGTCCCGACTACTATTCTTATCTTTTTTGTGATTTTCACATTTCGGATGATCTAAACTCCGACCTTCTTCAGGTGTATTTTCCCGAACTTTGGAATCTTTGTCAACTCTGAAACCTATGCAGAATCTTGAGTTTGAAAAGATGCGCCTGAAGAAACACGTTCTTGTGCATCTTCAGGTGCATCTTTTCAAACACGAAATTCTGTATAGACCCCCGAGTTTGACAAAGATTACATCGGCTGAAACGTTGTGAAAATAACAACCAAGATGAGAATAGTAGTCTGAATAATCCAAATTTATAAATTATCAATCCTCATCTCAAAAATTCTGAAACATTCTTCAGGTGTATTAAAAAAAAAAAAATTGTCACAAACCAAAATGTTATTTTCAATCCTCTCATAATATTCATCATCATTCAACTAGTTGTCCCAAACGAAAATATTATTTTCAATCCTCTCATAATATTCATCATCATTACACTAGTTGTCCCAAACCCAAATATTATTTTCAATCGTATTATAATATTCATCATCATTCAACTAGTTGTCCCAAACCAAAATGTTATTTTCAATCCTCTCATAATACTCATCATCATTACACTAGTTGTCCCAAACGAAAATATTATTTTCAATCGTATTATAATATTCATCATCATTCAACTAGTTGTCACAAACCAAAATGTTATTTTCAATCCTCTCATAATATTCATCATCATTCAACTAGTTGTCCCAAACGAAAATATTATTTTCAATCCTCTCATAATATTCATCATCATTACACTAGTTGTCCCAAACGAAAATATTATTTTCAATCCTCTCATAATATTCATCATCATTACACTAGTTGTCCCAAACCCAAATATTATTTTCAATCGTATTATAATATTCATCATCATTCAACTAGTTGTCCCAAACCAAAATGTTATTTTCATTATATTAAAAAAAACTTTTAATGTGTGCAGATAGATCCTTGCAAAACATAAACAATGGTACTAAATTCATTTTGGTAGCTCAATTAGGCACAGAATTATGACGGACGTTTGTAGGAAATGAGCAAATTTTCCGTTTCGTGTGCTATTGGTCCAGAAGCAAATTTCCACAGTGTATAACTAAAAATGTTGGCATTGAATAAGTGAAAATTCCTTCCAAATGTAATGTCGTCTTGTGGTAAATGAAAATGAATCATAATGAAAACAATAATTATTAGATCAGAGCCCCCTAAACAGCCGAAAAAATCCCATTACCTTTTGAAAAATCGTAGAAAAATGACACTGAAGTTCAACTTCGACTGTTCACATAAGATTCATTTCAACAGCTAACACATTGAATCTTCTTAATATGATCCAGTAGATATTAAGCTAGTTTTTTTTTCTTTTAATAGTAAATCAATGAAAAAAAAAACCCTCAGATTTGGACCATGTAAAAACAGACAGAAACACAATTTGATAATAAAGCAAAAATTTAATTCACTAAAGTTTTCAACTTGGACTTTTTTTTGGTGAAAGACAACTTAAATAAAACATATTGATGAGTGGCCCTTTTTCTTTAAGATGGAACTTTTTTTATAGACATACAATATCGTGCGAATTAAGTTGAAAACCCCAAACATTAAAAAACCCGTCACTGGGGATAAAACTAATAATGACACAAAAAAAAAATAATTGTACGTTTATAAAAAGAAAAGATTAAATTTAGTTTACATCGAAATTTTATCAAAATGATTCCAAAACTAAATGAGTTATACCAAGTTAAAATATATGTGACGATGTACCAAGTTCGAATCCAGCCGGTTCCATAGTATCACTTTCACTTCTGGATTTTGGCAACCTTCACGTGGTTCCTTCTGCAAGAATGCCAACAACAGGATCAAGCCGGTCAACAAAGTTGTACCACGTTGTGTCATTCGAATTTACTTTATTTAAAAAAATTTTTAATTTAGTTTTGAAATTGAATTCCCCTGTATTTACTCGTGTTCGCAAACTAAACTGGCTGTTTTTATATGAAGTTTAAATAAAAACACTTGTCATCTTAAAAAGACAAAAAAGAAATCAATGTTTGGCACATTTCAATTGTTTAATGATGTCCATTGCACGGATTTCTTAAATCCGTACAACTTTGTGCACTTATTTCAAACACAATGAATCCTTTCAACATCTGATCCATTGTGTTGATGTGCATATCACATTTGTTTGTTCTCGTGACGTGCAACACGACAATCCTTAGATTTTTCGGTGACATTTTCTGCCCTCGGCGCAAAATGTGAATTTGATGAATAAACAAAACAACAACAAAAAAATGAATAAATAAAAAATAAATGTTTGCGTGTGAAATGTTTCCGCCTTTGGATTTCTCGTAAAATTGCAGTAATTTGCATTCAACTAAATCTTTTTTTCTTTTAATTTTGATTTTTTTTTCGTTACAATGAAAAGTTCAAAAAGAAATTTAGAAATAGATAAAGATACCAATTATGGTCTCTATTTTAAATGGGTCAAGTGCTTTTCAACTTTTTTTTTATGCAAAACTTATTTTCTTTTTAAATTGCTGAAGATGTATTTTGCAATATCTCCTTACCTGTGTGGATGTTGGACACTTTTACATTTCTTAGTTTATTTCATTTTTTTTTTTTATGGAAATCGCTCAAGACAAGGCATGAAGCCACTTGATCTAAGGAGTTAAAAAAAAAAACTACTACTTCAAGGTCAAAAACTATCCAACTATAAGTGTTAGAGGGAGAGATTCCGACCCAGAAAACAGCAATTCTTCCCCCTTTGTCAAAAACATTGCTCATAGAATGTGAGGACTAAAGGACAAAATAAGAGAAGCGAGAGTTACGAGGCTGCCGAAAGTTCACTTTCTACTTTATACTTTCTTTGCTTCAAGTGAGGGGGGGGGGGGGGGGCGAGAGGCTTTTTTTTCTTTTTTTTTTTTCTTTTTTTTTTTTACACTTTTCTGCTGTTGCTAATATATTCATTACAATAAGTGCCTATCTTAGCAGGGACCTTAAGACAAACTCCTATCATATTGTATAACAACAAAAGGGTTGTCAAACGAAAGAACAACGATATGTTAATTCGAGTGACCAATACTGTTGGGCGTAGGTAGTCGACAGTTAATATGATGTAGAAAAAGGAATTAAAGTAAGAAAGGAGAGAGGACGTCTTCCTTCGTTGGCGCTAAAAAGTTTTCTGGGGCTACTGTCTAAATCCCAAGGGATCTATAAGTAGTCCTTCACGGTTTGGTTGAAATTAGTACGTTCCGGAAGCTTATTAGTCCTTGAGTGACCAAATCACCTCATAGGGCCTACTTTCCGCGAGAGAAAAT
>OY744519.1:22862128-22959628 GCA_963556195.1 Sepiola atlantica | reverse complement strand
GTTGTACCTACTCAGCGTTTTGGCTAAGATCAAAGTGTAGTATCTGTTCCGATGGATACTGCACCCCATAGACTGGTATTGTCTTGCCCAAATTTATTGCATTTTACACTCGCCACATCAAGTCACATACAGAGGGGGACCACGCACGCGCGGCTTGTTAATATAGAAAAGAGAAGAGATAAAAAAAAAAAATACTCAATAACTTAAATAATGTAAAGGAGAGAAGTCATATTTTAAGTTGCAAAGATTTTTCTCCCTTACATTATTTGAGTCTTTATTTAAAATTATTGTCATAACAATTTTCCTAACCAGAATTATTTTTTTTTAAAACAAACTGAAATGAAAGACATTTTTTTTCTATTCTAAAGAAAATGCTGAAAGAAGGGAAAAGACGAATGGGCTAAGCAGAATCAAATATCGATGTGTCAGATGTGATTCTATTTTAGTTTCAGTTCTAAAATCCGACAATATAACTTTATTTATTAGATAACATATGTGTCAAAACTTCCTTGTTTGCATGTATTGATCCATGCATTTTCGTTCAAATGAAATTTTCCTTAAAAACGTATTTCATTGTACCCTAAATCAACAGTGCATTTTTATTGATACGTCATCAGATGGTGGTGTGTGTGTGTGGGGGGGGGGGTATTGGTTAACGAAGCAACACTATTTCTGAGTGAAATCACACGACTCTTTTTTTTTGTATTCTACAGATTGTAATGCTATTTCTATATCCCCCCTTTTTTAACGCTAATACGTAGTTGAAGCAAACTAAATTGTTTTGACTATTAAAATAATTTCCAACGCTATTGATAATGCTTAGCCATTAATTTATTTACTAATGTTTGAATTCATGTTTTGAAACATGATGTAAATCATAAATCTATGACGTCACGCCGAAGTTATAATTACTTTGTTACGATAATGTTTTCAGCTCTACTTATAAGAAAGTCCAAATAGGTCAGTTAGTAGAACCTAAGAATGAAGATCTCAAGGTTTGGGTTTCGATTTCTGGTCATGGCATGTGTTTTATTTGTTTAAAAAATTGCGTTAATAGTAAATATAAAATTCCCATTTCTGATATTTTTGAAATGAGACAAAATCGCAATGTATTTATTACGTTTAAAAAAAATTGTGACCAATGGACAAAATCTCTATTTCTATAAGATACTAACTGTCCCTACCCGGCGTTGCCCGCGGTTAAACAATACATTAATATTAAGTAATGTATTGTCGAGAAAATGAAGAAAAATAAAAAACATTGTTCCTATGAATCCGCATGTTACAACTATTTGACCTGCTGGATTCTGTTTTATTGGTATCGGTTTCTCCGATTCGGTTCAAGAATCAGGTACTCACAGATATGACCACATAAAGGTTGCAAAAGTTGTGCAATGGAATCGAACCGAAACGAAGGTCAGGGGAAGGTAGCGATGAGTATAAAAGTTAAAGTAAGGGATATTGGGGGGAGGGGCAATGTAGCCAATGACTGGTCACATGATTGTTCAATAGTTGTGGGAGCAGTCGAAAACCCAGATTACAATGTATTATAGTCGTCGGCATCATTCTTTGTCAGTTTTAGGCAAATATAACGGACGTTAAAAAGTTACAAATCTATTGCAGAACACTAAAAATGTCTGTTTCAGTGAAGCTTAAATCCTTTGCTTCCTTCGGAAGAATAAAATTAATGTAACGTTTATGCTCGTCGGTTCCAGGCATCATCTTTATGGGAAAATCCATTTAAGAAAGTGTTTTTCCAACGTGCATTAGGCATTGAGAGTAAAGGAGAAATTGACTACGACATCCAAGTCCTTGGACGGCTCATCTCGTTCAGCATCAATCGACCAGGTTCGCAATCAAATGGCATGTTGGGTGAATGACCGTCTGGAAGGTGGTTGCATTTGTTGAAATCGAGAGATAAATCCCATCAGTTTGACCATTTTCAGATTTGGTGGAAACATCTACGGAGATCTTCAAAGTTACTTTTGGGAGCAATGATCTTGACGTCATTCGCAAAAAGAAGAACCTTCTGGGAGATGCCCTCCGGTAAATCGTTGATGAACACCAGGAACAGCAACAAGGGATCCAGTACCAAACCATGGAGGATGCTACTTACCGCATTAGAAACACTAGACAGAGAGCCATTGACCTGTATGAAATAAAAGTGTTTCCATCGGTTCATCATAGACGAATTCTGTAATATTTGTAGATAATAGATCTACAAAATCATTAGTTATTTGACTATTGTCAACGCTTTGCACTTTCAGTTGCTGTAAAAATTGTTGATGCAAAGCAGTTAAAATCCTGAGTTGAGATTCCATAAACATGTTCTGTTAGTTTTTCTTAAATCTTTTCAAATAAGTCTTGAAAAATTGCCATCTTTTTTTTTTCTTCAAATAAATTAAATGTAATCGCTGAACGAAACGTTCATTGAATGTTGTTCTAATGTCGGCTGGCCAAATGCAAGGGACATAACTCAGCTTTCCAAAATGATGTTTTAATCAAGCAAGACAACAAAGGGTAAAGAGTTACTCCCCTTTCAAATACAAAACGTTTAATCATTATTCTTATGCTTCCATCTAACAGATGGATAAATAAAGGCCTCGCCAGAGATAAGTTAGTTTGGAAGTGAATTTCTAAATGCTAGTATGTAAAACAGAATATTAAATCAAATCAAATTTATTTGCAAAAAATAGCAAAGTGCAACAAGCCATGTAAATGAACAATTAAAAGATATACATTTAAATAGCGTCTGAATGTTTTGTCCAAGGTGACCTGAATCCTGGATACAATAGACATCATTAGAACCTTGGAGACCACGATCTGGCTCTGGAGTTACAGTCTCCCCTCCCCTCGAAAAGTACATCCAAATTCTGGTTGATGTTTTACGCCAGACACACGCCCTAACTCCTACTCCGCTGCTAAAGTGAGAGCCAATCACTTGAAGGTCAGCGACCATGATGCATCATCCAGCGCTGCCGTGAACTGTTTGGTCGTCTGTAGGCTGACCTTGGCATCTTCCAGCTTGTTCCACGATGCATCGACCCGAACCGAAAAAGACGTCTTTCGATCTTTTAGTTGAAATCGTCTTGGGTACAGCTTCTCTGAGTTTCCTCAAAGCCCTCTCCGCGGAGTTGGTGTGAAGAAGAGGTCATGAAGCACATTGTAGTTGTTGTGCATGATGTTAAAGGCAAGATGAGGTCTCCATGCAGCCGTCTATGCTTCAGCAAGTACAAATCTTTGTTCATAGGACTTTATGTGGAATCCATGGACCATCCGCATCGCAAGTCTCTGAACCCACTCCAGGTGCTGGATATCCCGAACGAAATAGGAGGATGAAGCTTGGATGCTATATTCCAGAATGGGTCGCACCAGATATACGTATAGCAGTAGGAAGATGTCGACCATTACGGTGGCAAAAGAATGGTAGATGAGAAAGAACACACGTGGACCTTATTCAGAGTCACTTTTGGGAGCAATGATCTTGACGTCATCGGAAAAAAGAACTTTCTGGGAGATGTCCTCCAGCAAATTGTTGACGAACACCAGGAACAGCAACAAGGGATCCAGTACCAAACCATGGGGGATGCTACTTACTGCATTAGAAATAGCAGACAGAGAGCCATTGACATGTACCTGAAAGGTACGGCCAGCAAGGAAGGCTCCAATCCATCTCAGCGCATGTGTTTGAAAGCCATAGGTCTGCAGCTTGTAGAGCAGAAGTCTATGATTCACCGAATTAAAGGCCTTGGCAAAGTGAAAGAAAACAATGTCTACTGCATCGCCAGTATCCATGATTTTAGTGACCCACTCCTCCATAGTCAAGAGATTTGTTAAGCATGATCTCGTCGATACGAAGCCGTGTTGGACTTGCAAGATTGATGCTGTTATTCAGATGAGACATCATTGCTGACTTGAGAAGAGTCTCAAAGATTTTGCAAACGACAGAAGTGAGTGAGACTGGCCTGTACTTGACAGAATCCTCTCTGTAACCCTTCTAGAAGAGGGGACAAATAGTCGTTGTTCGACAGTTTTCAGGGATGTCACCAGTTTTTAGGGATAAGTTAAAGAGCCGGGTCATCAGCATCATCATCATAGACATCATCTTTGCATAGTCGTTAACTTTCTGTCTATACATTCATTCCAAGCCCCTCTTCTTTCTTCCCCTCTATCTCTTTCTTTCTTTAACCTCTATCTCTTTCTTTCTTTCCCCCTCTATCTTTTTCTTTCTTTCCCCCTCTATCTCTTTCTTTCTTTCCTCCTCTATCTCTTTCTTTCTTTCCTCCTCTATCTCTTTCTTTCTTTCCCCCTCTATCTTTTTCTTTCTTTCCCCCTCTATCTCTTTCTTTCTTTCCCCCTCTCTCGCTCTTTCTATTTCCCCCTCTATCTCGCTCTTTCTATTTCCCCCTCTATCTCGCTCTTTCTATTTCCCCCTCTATCTCGCTCTTTCTATTTCCCCCTCTATCTCGCTCTTTCTATTTCCCCCTCTATCTCGCTCTTTCTATTTCTTTCTCTATATCTTCCTGACGTAAAATGCACCAAACATTGATGTTATTGTTTTTTTCCAATTTATTTTTCATATTTGTATCTTACCACTCACAAAAAACACTTTATTTTAACTGGCATCGAAGGATATAAAAGCAAACAACCAAACCTCTCTCTCTCTCTCTCTCTCTCTCTCTCTTCATTTCTTTCCCCCCCCCCCTCTCTCTCTCTACATTTGGTTTCTAGTTTATGTAGACTTCTGTAATCCTGCAATAGTTTAATGTCTGTATTTTCCTCGGTACCTAGGAAAATACATAAGTTTAAATAGACTAGAAACCAAATGTTGAGAGAAGAAGAAAAAGAAATGAAGAGATACATAGAGAGCGAGCAAGATAAAGATATTGCATAACGGCACCAAACCATATTTTTGGTCATCCAGTCGTTTTTTGTTTTTTTTACTTGTTTCGTTGTTGTGTTTGTCGTATCAATGTTTCGACGACGTTGACATCTTTGACTTTAGTTGATGACATTTGATATTTCCTCAAGAGGCATCGGCCGTTGGATCAGCCGCTGTCGTCGTCGTCATCGTCGCAACAGCAGCCCGAAAGATAACAGCGAACAACAAAACTTCAAAATAATCTCAAATGCTTTTTAGCAACACTCGAAGAGAAAGAACACGTTTATTTGGATTTGGATTTTATCGCCATTTTCCTTCTAGTTTCTTCATATATTCATTTTTTTAAAACCTCGTCTAAAAATAAAACCTTTATTGATTCCTCGCTCTATTGGCGGACGCAGTTGCATGGCTATAATGAATTCTTTATCAAGCGATTCTCGTAAAACAGAAATAAATCATTCTTCCTTCTCATCAATTCCCATCTGATATTTCTAATTCAATTAACACGTGATTAACTGCTAATTGTTTCTTTATTGGGTTTTGGTTTTATTTCGCTTTTTTGCAAATTGATCGATATTCCTCCATCGTAGGTTTTTTTTTTTCTTTTATTTCTCATTAACGAACGCTTCGTACAAACAACCAGCTTCCTTTTCAGAGAGTGAGAGGGAATAGAGATGGAGGTTTTAAAAGAAAGATGTTACACTTTTTAACTCTTCTATTTTTGTTGTCCATACACTCCCCCCCCCCTCCCCCGGAGAAACGCCGGGTAGTCATGTTAGTTATATATATATATATATAAAATAGTGTTTAGAAAGGTCTTTTAGAACCCATTTCAAATCATCAGTGACTCACGGAATTCCGTGGTACATCTCTGGAATATGTAATGTATAAGTAATATTGGTTGGTCGTCCATTTAAAGCATTGTTGGATATGTTAATAAAATTGATGTGTAAGCCATTAACAATGCGAGATTAATTTATATATATTTTTTTTTTTTACATTAATCTTATATTTCGGAATAAATTCCATCTTCAGAGGTGACCAGTTATTGAGTCATTTTTTTAATTTTTTTTTATCAAAAACAAGAATAACCAAACTTATTTCGTTGTTACTTGATAAAACGTCTCTCCGCACTGGTGGTGTTGGCGGCCATGATTCAAATTCCGGTGTCGAACGAAGAGCCTGGCTCGCTCCTGTAGGTTAAGTAATATTAGTTGGTCGTGTATAGTTTTTAAATAAAGATTTGTAACAGTAGGCCAGTTGGTGTCAACCAGCAGTGACATACAGAAGTCCTTGAGGGCCTCTGTTCTCATACCTAACCTAAAAAAGAAATGTACATAGGTTTCTAGGAGATTATTCGGCATCTAATCATTTCATCATCATCGGTTTAACATCTGTTTTACATGTTGGCATGTGTTGGACGGCGTTTAGAAATTGACTTCCAAACTAACCTATCTCTGGCCAGGCTTTTATTTATCCCTCAAGTCCATCCTTATCACTTCCTCTCATGTTTTTGACTCTGCTACCGCAACTGTTCTACATCTACTAACCCAAGAACTCTCATCCATTCTTTCAATATGACCAGACCAACGAAGGATGGATGTGTAATGTGAGTCTTAAAGGCAGGCTTAGATCTGACGACCTCAGAGGAAGATTAAATCAAGACGGTATAGAGAAATGTATGCAAAACAAAAGGTTTTGATGATATGGCCATGTTAAAAGAATGGATGAGAGTTCTTGGGTTAGTAGATGTAGAACAGTTGAGGTATCAGGGTTATTTCACAGGGGAAGGCCAAGGAACACATGTGAAGAAGTAATAAGGATGTACTTGAGAGAAAGAGTGATAAATAAAGACCTGGTCAGAGATAGGTTAGTTTGGAAGTCAATTTCGCAAAGCCGCTCAATGCATGACAGCATATATAACTAACATTAAACTGAATGTGATTATGATTTTGCATCGAACTTGCACAACAGGTCAACTAAATTCTTGATCCATAGATGCCAGATGATCGTCCCTTGAGGCACTGGAAAATGGAAATATGGACAATCTACTAATTATTCAACTTTGCAGCCAAATCAATAACTTCTTCAACACGAAAACAATCATCTTCTCTCGGACTGCATCCTCATCACTGCCATCATCTCCACCTACATAAAGATGTGCCATATCGCTGTATATCTGTAAACCAAATTTCAACTCTGCATCGGAGAAAGTTATGTATGTACATACAAAACCTGTGTGCATCATATTTTATTTCTATAAAAGATGCCCATCAGATATACTGAACACAAATGTGTGCTATCGTCTCATAATCTCTTTTTCTCATTTTGTTTGGTATTATTTGGAATTTTGTGTGTCGGCTACGTTGGTTTGACGACGTTGAGAGGGGCGACTCTTTGATAAGGAAATGAACAGACCTTGAGGTGGAAGGTCGGAGAAAAAAGTTGGACGACCTAAGAAAACTTGGATGCAACCCACCAACAAGGATGTCAGAAAATGTCGGATCCCTGAAATAAGACAATAAAATGGATGATGATGATGATGATGATAAAGAAGTGTAACACAATGGAGATGGATGAGAAAACAGATGTGGAGAAAGTATATATGAATGGTGAGGCTATTGAGGTTGTCCAGAAGTTTTGTTACCTTAGTGACACCATTGAAGCATAGGGTGGTGCTAGTGTGATAGCAAGAGTTAGGAGCGGATGGCGTAAGTTCAGGGAACGTTCGCCATTACTAACCAGCAGAGTGTTACCACTATTGACCAAAGATAGTCTATCAGGCATGTATACACACTTGCACAGCGTGATGATATATGGAAGTGAAACCTGGTCAGTGAGGGTTGAGGATATGTGTTGCATGAAGAGAAAATGGTATGAGAATGATACGATAGATGTGTAATGTGAGTTTTAAAGACAGGTTTAGATCTGATGAGCTCAGAGGAAAATTAAATCTGGATAATATAAGGAGATGTATTCCGTTTCAGGAGGCTTTAATGGTATCGCCATGTTGAAAGAATGAATGAGAGTTCTTGAGCTAGTAGGTGTAGAACAGTTAAAGTAGCAGGGTTGGCAGGGGAAAGCGAAGGAAAACATGGGAGGAAGTGATAAGGATGTATTTGAGAGAAAGAGGAAGAAATACCTGACCAGAGATCGGTTAGTTTTGAAGTCAATTTCTAAAAGCCGTACAATTCATGTCAGACGTTAAATAATGGTTTCATAATTTTATAATTTCCTCTAAAACCAATTATCTATAATGTTCTTCGTTAACACCGATTTTAGATTCTGGTTTTACCCAGGTATAAACTAAAAGTAATTTCAGATTTATTTGAAACCAATTTGTGCCAGGTGCCACTGTAGGCACAAGTGCCATAGGTTGGCGATCTCTGGTTTTAGGTTTCTTTTTAATTAAAAATATTTTTTTTTTTTTAATTTACTTACCTATGTGTTTTTTTTGTTGTTTTTTTTTTCAGAATTTATGATAAATACCTTTTAAAAGCTTTAAGAAATTAGAGGTATGCAAATATCAAGGGACACGTTTCGTTCAGGATCCCATATGTCCATGTATGCAACTTTCCAGCTCACAATTGCCTTAGAACCAATAGAAAACTGTTAAAAATTATAAATCTCTCTCGGATGTTTTTTTAATTATCTTTCTTTTCTTTTTCATATTGTTTAATCTTCCATAGTTGTCCTCTTTTTTTTCTTTTTTTGTGTCGCGACTGAAATCTTATTTTCATCTTTAAAGAAAACTTGATTGCAAATCTGGTTAATATTTCAGAATTTTCTGTACACGTGATTACTTCGTTGACAGCGGAGAACTTTGGGTGGAGTCAAGTGTCACATTAAACTGCATATTAGCTTCAATCTGATCTTCAAAAGTATGCTGTCTCTTCTCTCTCTCTCCCCTTTCTCACTCTCTCTCTCCCCTTTCTCACTCTCTCTCTCTCCCCTTTCTCACTCTCTCTCTCCCCTTTCTCACTCTCTCTCTCTCCCCTTTCTCACTCTCTCTCTCACCCCTTTCTCACTCTCTCTCTCACCCCTTTCTCACTCTCTCTCTCACCCCTTTCTCACTCTCTCTCTCTCCCCTTTCTCACTCTCTCTCTCTCCCCTTTCTCACTCTCTCTCTCTCCCCTTTCTCACTCTCTCTCTCTCCCCTTTCTCACTCTCTCTCTCTCCCCTTTCTCACTCTCTCTCTCTCCCCTTTCTCACTCTCTCTCTCTCCCCTTTCTCACTCTCTCTCTCTCTCCCTTTCTCACTCTCTCTCTCTCCCCTTTCTAACTCTCTCTCTCTCCCCTTTCTCACTCTCTCTCTCTCCCCTTTCTCACTCTCTCTCTCCCCCTCTCCTTTCTCACTCTCTCTCTCCCCCTCTCCTTTCTCACTCTCTCTCTCCCCCTCTCCTTTCTCACTCTCTCTCTCCCCCTCTCCTTTCTCACTCTCTCTCTCCCCCCTCTCCTTTCTCACTCTCTCTCTCCCCCCTCTCCTTTCTCACTCCCTCTCCCCCCTCTCCTTTCTCACTCTCTCTCCCCCCCTCTCCTTTCTCACTCTCTCTCCCCCCTCTCCTTTCTCACTCTCTCTCCCCCCCTCTCCTTTCTCACTCTCTCTCCCCCCCTCTCCTTTCTCACTCTCTCTCCCCCCCTCTCCTTTCTCACTCTCTCTCCCCCCCTCTCCTTTCTCTCTCTCTCTCCCCCCCTCTCCTTTCTCACTCTCTCTCCCCCCCTCTCTTTTCTCACTCTCTCTCCCCCCTCTCTTTTCTCACTCTCTCTCTCTTTTCTCACTCTCTCTCTCCTTTCTCACTCTCTCTCTCCTTTCTCACTCTCTCTCTCCTTTCTCACTCTCTCTCTCCTTTCTCACTCTCTCTCTCCTTTCTCACTCTCTCTCTCCTTTCTCACTCTCTCTCTCTCCTTTCTCACTCTCTCTCTCTCCTTTCTCACTCTCTCTCTCTCTCCTTTCTCACTCTCTCTCTCTCTCCTTTCTCACTCTCTCTCTCTCTCCTTTCTCACTCTCTCTCTCTCTCCTTTCTCACTCTCTCTCACTCTCTCTCTCTCTCTCCTTTCTCACTCTCTCTCTCTCTCTCCTTTCTCACTCTCTCTCTCCTTTCTCACTCTCTCTCTCTCTCTCCTTTCTCACTCTCTCTCTCTCTCTCCTTTCTCTCTCTCTCTCTCTCTCTCTCTCCTTTCTCTCTCCCCTTTCTCACTCTCTCTCCCCTTTCTCACTCTCTCTCTCTCCTTTCTCTCTCTCTCTCTCCTTTCTCTCTCTCTCTCTCCTTTCTCACTCTCTCTCTCCTTTCTCACTCTCTCTCTCCTTTCTCACTCTCTCTCCCCTTTATCACTTTCTCCCCTTTATCACTTTCTCCTCTTTATCACTCTCTCCCCTTTATCACTCTCTCCCCTTTATAACTCTCTCTCTCTCTCCCCTTTATCACTCTCTCTCTCTCTCCCCTTTATCACTCTCTCTCTCTCTCCCCTTTATCACTCTCTCCCCCCTTTATCACTCTCTCCCCCCTTTATCACTCTCTCCCCACTTTATCACTCTCTCCCCACTTTATCACTCTCTCCCCACTTTATCACTCTCTCCCCTTTATCACTCTCTCCCCTCCCTCTCTCTCTCTCTTCTCTTTCTCTCTCTCTCTCCCGTCTTTCTCTCTCTCTCTCTTCCTTCTTTCTCTCTCTCTCTCTCTCTCTTCCTTCTCTCTCTCTTCCTTCCTTCTTTCTCTCTCTCTCTCTCTTCCTTCCTTCTTTCTCTCTCTCTCTCTCTTCCTTCCTTCTTTCTCTCTCTCTCTCTCTTCCTTCCTTCTTTCTCTCTCTCTCTCTCTTCCTTCCTTCTTTCTCTCTCTCTCTTCCTTCCTTCTTTCTCTCTCTCTCTCTTCCTTCCTTCTTTCTCTCTCTCTCTTTCTTTCCTTCTTTCTCTCTCTCCATTCCTTCCTTCTTTCTCTCTCTCCATTCTTTCCTTCTTTCTCTCTCTCCATTCCTTCCTTCTTTCTCTCTCTCCATTCCTTCCTTCTTTCTCTCTCTCCATTCCTTCCTTCTTTCTCTCTCTCCATTCCTTCCTTCTTTCTCTCTCTCCATTCCTTCCTTCTTTCTCTCTCTCTTCCTTCTTTCTCTCTCTCTTCCTTCTTTCTCTCTCTCTCTCTTCCTTCTTTCTCTCTCTCTCTCTTCCTTCTTTCTCTCTCTTCTTTCTCAGAGTCACATGTTTAAAAATTAAAACCTCCATGTTTTTTTCCTGAAAGAAAACCATAAAGTTAACTATTTTTCTTTTGTCAAGTTTTAATAAAGCAAAAAAAAAAAACATGAGTATTCTGACGATTATATTCAATATCAGATGAATTCATCGGCTTATAGGTACATGGTTAGATAGGAATTATCATTTTTGGGTTGTTCTTGCACAGAAACAAAAGGAAACTTCAAGCCTTACTTAAAACATTTATTTGTACTTACAAGTAATACATCGAAATATGCCACACATGTCAATCTTTCTAATCTCTTTCTTTCTATATAGAAATGTCATTGTCTACATGTCTATTCCTGATAGAAAGAAAGGTTAGAGTGAGGGGTACATAACTTGATTGTCTTACAAAAGATTCAAGAAGATTCTAAAAGCTTCTGAATGATTTCGGAAGATTGGACTATAAATTGACTTTTAACGGTCCCATTTTTTTTTCGCATCCTCATCCAAACTTACGATTAGTATTTACATTAACAAATGGCATATTTTTATTTTGTATTTTGCTGAAAAACATTTGTTTTTTTGTATTTTGCTGAAATTTCTTGTGTCAGCAAAAAACAAACAAAACATGACCTTAATTAACCAACACACTAACCCTAGGTCCGAGTTGGCAATTAAACTTCGTTGATCCTACTCTTACACAAGCATTTGAGTCAATATTGTTACACTAGTAGTACATTAGCCCACAAAGACTTTTTAAAATAAATTTTTATCAGGAACGTTCACTTTACAATAAATATTTAGGGACCCTTAAAAGTCAATTTCACCCGAAACATTTTTTTTTGTAAATACTATAAATAATAAATTTTAAATGTTATTTATTAATAACTGTGAACATTCGGTGTTGGCCGGGAGTCTTTATACTTTCATTTTTATTCCGCTTCTTTCTTTTCCTTTTTTTATTAAAATAGGATTTCGAAAGTAAAATTTAATTGTTACGGTATGTTTTTATTAATTGAACCAAATTGTTATAAAACTTAATTAATTGGGCAAAGTGTAGTATGGTTAACAATAAAAGATGGGGGGGGAACAAATATACAACAGATAAGTAATAACATGGCGGTCAACTGTTTCGTTTTGAGGTGGTTGCTAATTTCAGGCCTAAAAAATTTATTTTAAAGCTTACCCGTATTCGACTGGAAACAGCCCCCGGACTTAGTGTTAGTTGTACCGTAAGCCTTTCTTCTTTTTTTTAAAAATATTTTTTAAGCCTGAAATTAGCGATTGCCTTCCAAAATATGTTTTATTGACGAAATCGGCTAAGTGAAAGTAACATAACAAAACTTAGTTTCAAAGGTTTCAAACTATGCAGGTCGATAGAAAATTTTATTTTCTATAGTTTGATACGTTATTTTTTGTATATTTTTTTCTTTCCCCTTTTTTCGTTGTTAACTAGACTACACTTTTGCCACTAATTGTTATTAAGTTAATGTTCTTTTAATTTGTATGTGTGAGTGAAAAAAATTAATTAAAATTTTTACTTTATTTTTAAATCGATAATTATTAACTAAAAGCTTAACTAAAAACACTGTTCGCTTCAAAAAAAAAAAAAATAACTGCTAAATTGAAGGTGCCCACTGTGTCATGGCGGCCAAATCTGAAGTCACACATTTTAACCGCTGTTACTGTAAAAAACATTTTTGACGTTTAATTATCAACAAATAATAAAATAAAAATGTTGTTCATAAATGGAATCTTTTTAAAATTTTGATTTTGAAAATATTCATTAACAAATAGTTTAAGTATTAATTATTAACGAAATTTAAATATATTACAAATTAAGAAACAAATTATCAACAAATAAAATAAAACTGTTTTTTATAAAGATTTTTATTTTTCAAAAATATTAATTAACACGTTATTTTTTTTTAAATATTAATTAACATGTTTTTTTTTAAATATTAATTAACGTTATTTTTAAAAAAATATTAACGTTATTTTTAAAAAAATATTAATTAACGTTATTTTTTTTTAAATATTAATTAACACGTTATTTTTTTTAAAATATTAATTAACACGTTATTTTTTTTAATACTAATTAACACGTTAGGGTTAGTATGTAACTAGCTGGCTTTGCCAGCGCACTGTCCCTCACGAAATTCACTACTTGAAACCAACATTTTAAATAATGAACATTTCATTCATCAGTTTCTTGTAAACATGAGACAAAAACTTTGGCATTTATTTAAATAGATAAAGATTAACAGTATGATAATTTTTATACAAATTTATTTATCTTTTAAATAAGAGCGAAAATAATGCTAAGAAAGAAGAAATCAATTCGCCAGAGCACTTGTGCATGTTGGGGGGGGGGGCTTTTTAAAGACAAAAAAATGAAAATTTGGCGTCACTAAAAAAAAGAGGGAAGAAGAGGGAATGTGTGAGAGAGGGCAGTGACCTTCTTGAATTCGTAAGCATTTTTATACAAATTTATTTTTTAAATAAGAGCGTAAAGATATGAAAAAAGAATGAATCAATTCGCCTGAGTGATGGTGCTTGTTTGGAGGGACTCTTTTAAAAGCAATAAAAATAAAATTTAGCATCACTAGAAAGAGAGGGTAGAGAGGTAGTGAGAGGGATGAAGGAGAGGGAAGGTGAAAAAGAGAACAATCACCTCCCCACCTCTGTCTCTATGAACTCTTAAACCATTCTGATACAAATTTATTTATCTTTTTAATAATATCATAAAGTTTTTCGTAATTTATCCTTTTTTTTATTAAATTACTTTAATCAATTACTGTTAATATCGACAAAACCATTGCATATATATAAGAAAAATAAGACAATAAAATTATAAATGAATAACACCAAATATTAATTTATTACAGACTGTTTAAAAAATAGTTATGCGAATGAGGCATATGAGGCTATATTCAACTCTTTCGTCTGTGCTATATATATATACAGTATATTCCTTTTCTGTTGGTAATATATGGGTGATAAATGAAAAAAAAAATCACGCATTTATTCATTTACATAATAATACCAGTGATAAGCATACGTGAATAGATAAGTTAGGGGAATCCCTTATTTACAATCATCATCGAGATATCGGTGATAAAAACCCCCTTTTTTTTTTTTTTTCTAAGAGAGACTAAGGTTGATGAATTATGCATGTTAAACCTTATCATATGGAGACTGTATCCTTCATTATGTTTATGAGAATTTTAACAAATTTTTATTTACTTCAAATTTTTATTTACTTCAAATATTATTTGTGTAGGATTTTCTATCTCTAAAAAATACCAATTGAATAGATTTCTCTTTGGCCCTCTAAATCAATAAAAAGACAAGAAAAAGATAATTTATAAATCAACTCTCGAACATATAATCGGCGCGCTGTCTGCTTAGACACTGTAATGTCTTCGGATTGATTTATAGTCGATAAAGGATGTCTTTCACTCTAACCCAAAAGATGCTAAAAAGACTTTCTCTGTATTTGAGATTTTGTTTACACTTTTCGGATGAGATTATAAAGAAAAAAGAAGAACATTTAGAGGAAAGACTCTGATGGTCGAGTGGTTAAGGGGTGCCATTTACACAATGATTTTGTGATTGATTTTTCTTAGTCACAATCAACAGGAATTCACTTTCTTTTTTTTTCAATGAGATCAGAAAATTCTGAAAAATTCAAAAAACTCCCAACAGATTCAGGAAAATGTGAGATTCCATGAGATTTCAAAAGATTCCATGCAAAGTCGCACAAGATTCCAGTTATTTACCCCTTGGGTTAGAGTATCTACATGAAAACTAAAAGTGTATTTATATGTAAAATTTTCTGGGGAAAACAATGGAAGTGGTCCTGAATTCCTATGTGCCTCACAAAACCCGATGTGATTAACACAGACACAGCTTGTCAGAAAATAAATATCTGATAATTTCATGCAAACATCATCTGCAGATGGAAATACACCCGTTGCTAACATAGATGGAAGCCACATCCTGTAAGGAGTGTGGCTGCATTAACGGCAAACGCAAAATACCAAAATATGCGGTTACAGAGTGGATGCGTGGGTGTCCAAAAGTGTTTTATAAACTAGCCAAAATTGAGATCGAACTGTCAGTTGCATAGCAAGTTTGAGTCATCAACCTCCGTCAATTCCCATGCTTCCTCCACCTTTCTCTCACACTACGCATTCGCTGCAACTGAGCAATAAAAAAAATTATGCTAGTATATTTTATACATCAGTGTTTGTCATCTTTCTTTTTAAGCCCAGCATTAAAAATTGAACACATGTGCATTATTAATCCAAGTATTAACTTTCTTTTTCTGTTGTTTTTCAGGATGAAGAACAAAAGAACAAACTTGCGGCTCCATTGCTGCCTGAGGAGGATCGTACGGCTAACGATGTTAATGTTGCTGGTGGTGGTACTCCTCAGACAGCAACAAAATTCGGATGGATCAAAGGAGTATTGGTAAGTGGCTTTCATCCTCTTTTGTGTTGATATTAAAAAAAATATATACTCCCTTTTCACATTTTTATGCGTGCATTTCTTAAGGCTCTTCAGAGATTTGATCAGACGAGTTAAAAATGAAATCATTACGAATGAATATTGTTTCAACTTGTGATAATCTGCTTATCTGTGCCTTTTCAACTTGTTCTTCAATCTGGTGTGTCTTTATAGAGTTAGGTATCCTTATATACTTCTATGTAAAGGATTCACTTCTAAACTAAATAACTAAGTATTATGAAGTTTGGAACACAGATGCTAGGCATAAGGGTCCCAATTTAAAATTCAATTTTTTCAGATTTGCATTGAATTATGTCATTAGACACCGATAAAGCAAGATTCTCTGAATTTCAATTTCTTCGTAAGACCCCTTAAACTAAAGCTTTAAATTTGAGATGTATTAGATTTTGATCAAAATTGGAAAAAGGATTCTAAACATAGGGTTTAGTACCATTATATGTTGATCTTAATCTCCATAAGGGGACATAAAGGTAGTTTAAACTGTTCTGTTCAGGGAATTTATTTTACCCGTCCTGAGACAAGTATCTTTCTAGTGCGTGTGTGTATATATATATATATATATATATATATATAATATTCTTACTTCTCCCAACATCCTGTGCATTTGATTAGTGTGCTCGTAAGTAATGTTTCATTACGAGTGCAATTTTGCCTACCCAATATTGGCTTCTGATCAGACAGTAAATTACCTGTCTTTTCTGTCAGGTCGCTTCTCACCTGGAGTTTATGCATTCTTATCTCTCATTTGCTACTAGATTTGGCAACATATCATTAGATGATCTTCTCAATGATAAGGCATCATTACTCTACGTATTTATATATATATACATATATATATACGTCAGTAATCATAATGATTAACACTGGTCAACCCTTGTTATTGACTCATAATCTTAGCATTTTGTTTTTTCATTACTTTAAATTGCAACCCAGATGAACTCAAACTTTCTCATTTCATAATTCCTCTGTTTAAACACGCAGAAGAAAGGAATTGATTTAATACTCACATTTCTAAGTCTTTGTTTTGGTATTTTTGAGATGTGGATTGATGATTTCTATTTTGATTATTTGGACTACTGTTCTCATCTTTGATCTTATTTTCACAACATTTCACCCAATGTAACCTTGGAGCGTGAAGATCACGACTTGGTGCTGGGGTGAAAAACTCAAAAGGTAGATTTCAATTCCTGTTGTTGTAAACCTTTTGCTAAACTGTCACCTTTTTTTGATTGAAAACGTGATAAGCAGAAGATAATTCCAAAAAGCGTTAAAAAAAACCCACGAAACGGCAACTTTCTAGTGAAGGTTACTCAAAGTAAAATGGCTACAAATTTAAAAAGTTAACCAATGTTTATAATATAAGCTGTAAAGCATGTGCCCACAAAAAATGAAATGCATCAAGAGGAGTCTTCCGAAGTCAGGTTTTGGTCTGGTGACGGAGGAGATTGAGATCGCACTGTATAAGCAGGGGATCACTCATCACCGTAGAATTTTGATTAAAAGAGGTGAAGATATAATTCTACCAAATACATATATTTTGATTTTTTTCTTCAATGATCCTGAAAGAGGGGAAAATTGGATACACTATCGAAAGAGTGGAACCCTACATACAATTCTCCTGTGAGGTATTTTAAATGCCAAAAGTTTCCCCACCATAAGAATGTATGTAGGGAAATGTAATGTGGAAAATGCGTCAAAAGAAATCCGTTCGACATTGAGGGCGAGTGTCAAAGGAACAAAAGATGTGCAAACTGTCATGGGGATCACCCCGCCTTCTCAAGATCGTGCGCTCATTTTAAAAAAGAAAAAGAAATAATGACAATTAAACATATAAAAAAAATAGTATTTGTGGAGGCTTATATGAAAGCCCAATCCTATGCTACCACTGAAACAAAACAAAGAACTCCACTGGTCGAGAAAATATAGTGACTTGGTAACGAAAGTTGCTGAGGCTTACCCCGAACGAGTGGCCGGAATTTCAGAAGTGTTTGCGAGATACTTGGTGTAGAGCTTGGGAGGTGATGGACACATCAAAGCAACCGGAAACCAAACGTATAACAGAGCCGACAGTGCCCATTAACAACACGGGCAGGAGACAACAAAGATCCCTGGTGCATCCACTGAGATCGGTGGGAGATGTCTCCGGGGCTAAAAATGAGACGAAAAAAGAACCAATAAAAAATAAGCCATCTCTCTTGGTTGAATTGACTAATAAATCCAAGGGTTTAGAGAAGATGGAAGTGGAGAAGGCAAGCTCACTAGATCCAGATTAAGTAAATCAACAAATCCAGATTAATTAAATAAATCAACAAATCAACCATGTTGAATAAGATCATCCAATGCAAGTTGAGAGATGTTAGAGCAAATGTTGAGAATGTGTTTGGTAGTCGTTTGCTTGCGGGAAACATTTCTCGAGGAAGGTAACAACATTAAGATAAAAAATTACACCCCCCCCCCCATACAACTATATCAATAAAGAAGCTGATAAATCTTCTGGCGGAACATGTATAGCTGTCAAAGCCAGATTTTGCTTGACACAGATATACAGGCAGTTGCTGTATCAATAACACTGCATAAGACCATATCAATCTGCTCCATGTATCTGCCACCAGGTCAGACCATAGTTGAATCCAAGCTGAATAACTAATAAAACAGCTCCCCAAACCATTCATACTGTTGGGTGACTTTAATATGAAATGTGGGGGGGGGGGGTAAAAGCACGAATAAAAAGGCGCGGATTGTTGGGAAAATTATAGATGAAAATAACATCTGCCTCTACGACAATAAAACCAATCCATACTTGCACCCAGCAATGGGAATGTATTCATCAGTGGAGTTAACTATTTGTGATCCAACACTATTCATAGATTACACATTGAATGTACATGATGAGACATGTGGTATCGACCACTTTCCGATTATCAAGATGGAATCTGCAGAAAGCCAACTGGGAGATATTCCAAGAGCAGCATGAAGAAAAGCTGACGCCAATAGAGAAGATCACTCCACCTACTCTACAGAGACATTAGTAGAAATAGCTGAGGGGTGCATACGAAAGTCATCTACAAACAAAACAGGTTTGATGAACAATGCCAAAAAGCTATTCAAGCACATCGTTCTGAGAAGATTCAAGTTGAACTCAACTACGAAGAATTTAGACGTGTTCAAAATCAAAAGAGCCAAAGCGCGCCAAACGATTAACGAGTCCTAAAGAAATTCATGGAAAGAGTATATATCTGAAATAAATGTGAACACAAAATCTAAGGCGATATGGAGCACGATGAGTAAGATAGCTTGAAAGAATGCCAATATACCACTAAAACATATCGTCACAGGAAGTACAAAGATTACGGACCAGAAAGATATTTCTGATGCCTTAGCGGACAAATTTTTGAAAATTCTGATTCCAAGAGTCAGACTGAAAAAATTTTTAAATCAAAAAAACTGAAGAAACAAAAAAATACTAAATTTCAGTACGAGAGGTGGTGAGTTATAATCAGCCCTTTATAAAATCGGAACTCAGTGAATCAGTTAAGAAAACACGCAATAAAGCAGTCGGTTCGGATGATATATCTTATGAATTTCTTTAAAAGTTGCACAATTACCTTTTAGAGATCTATAACGAGATATGGATTAACAGAAAAATTCCAGATTTCTGGAAAGCAATTTATTCTGAGAGCAATTTATTCTGAGAGCAATGTATTCTGAGAGCAATTTATTCTAGGAATATAAATGATTATCCTACCTATAGAATTATGTTTGACAACTTTATTCAGCATTAAATAATGCATAGATGGTTGATATGCTATAAACCAAACCATCCCGTTGACGCTGTTGTATACCAGTATCGCGTTCCCTTGCATCCTTTGCTGCTCAAATGAGGGATACTCGTCCCAAAATCTTTAAAACTTTTTCTTTTTTTCTTGTTTAGGTACGATGTCTCCTCAACATATGGGGTGTGATGCTTTTCTTGCGCCTGTCCTGGGTTGTGGGACAGGCTGGAATCGCTTTGGCAACGGTAGTGGTTTTGCTCTCGGCTGTTGTGACCATCATAACGACTTTGTCCATGTCGGCCATTTGTACAAATGGTGAGGTCAAAGGAGGTAAGTAAATCTTCTTTCGGTGAAGAGGGGGGGGGGTGTATGGTTAGGGTTTTCTTTTTTTTTTTTTTTTAATTTTGATCATCACTGTGAAATTCCAGTCTGAAGAAATTCATTGCTTTAAGAATAGGACTTTTTCAAATGGAAATTAGCCGCAAGGTTTCAATTTCAGCGTTGGTTGGTGTATGTAAATTAGCTACTAGGTTTTAATTAACAAGATGAATTTCACCGCTGATTCGAGAAACATCAATATGAAAAATATTGATTGATGCAAAGCGAATAAATTGTCTCATACAATGAAAAAATCTGCAAACAGTTTGGAGCAACGCATTCATCGATGTTAACCGCAAGTTAAACCTCGCGGCTAATATCTGTGCAAGAGCCAGTATCCTAAAATTCAGTTGTTTTCGTGATTTCTCTAAAATTAGTTTTAAAATTTATGTTTTAAAGTTCGAAAAATGTTTGTGAGGAGTGGTTGTTTTCTGTCCACAGTAGAGGTATGTTGAAATAAAAAATCCTCTGAAAGCTGAAATGATGAACCGATGAAGCATCATTAACAAATAACATTTATTTGATGTGTGATGTGAGAGAGATGCTGTAAATGTGTGTATAAAGGATTGAGAGAGGGAGAGTGTGTTAGATATAATTATTTAGTGCATTGCTATGAAGTGGAAGAGATGTATAAATGTGTATGGATAGATAGGCAGTGTCGATAGAATGATTAAAAATACCTGGGTCTTAAGATGTGAAAATATCACATCTTTTCAGGTTGTTTTGAGTGTGTTTGTGAAAGAAAATTTATTTTATGAATGTAAATAGATTTTTTAAAATTCAATTTGTTGCTTATCTTCCGAGATGTGAAGAGAGACTAATGCCTATCTTCAACTTTAGTAAATACAATTGATATATTAGAGGCAGTGGTTCGAGAGAAGCTGAAAGGAAAAAACTCCTGAAAGCCGAAGTGATTAAAACGATCAGACACTGACAACATTGATTTGATGTGTGATGTGCAAGAGATGTTGTACATGTGTGTATAAAGAATTAAGAGTTTCTTGCATATATTTGATTTGGGAGAGAGAATGTGTATCTATGTGAATAAAGAATGGATACAATTGGAAGTATTAATAGAATAGGTACAAATACCCATCTCTCTAGGACGTGTGAATGTCACATCTTGTCAGGATGAAAGAATCTATGAAAAGTGGATGGTGTTGAACAAATGTCTTTTCTTTTTCAGGGTTCATTAGAAAAAGAAAGAAAAATAGTTATGTGACTAACGTCACACTGTTCAGAGCTAGATGCGGGAGATTTAAACTTGTGCGTATTTTCGTATAGTTCACTACCCCCTAAATGTAAATACCCCAGACCCACCTGACTAGCAAAAAAATCCCACCCCTTCACTGTAGAGGCCCCTAGACACCGGAAGATGTTCTACTCTGATAGCTTCTTTCCTCGAATTGCTTGCCTTTGGAATTCCCTTTCTGCTCACTGTTTCCCAATTAGTACCAACATGCAAAAATGTAATGTGAACAAACATCTTGCTACCCAACTCCTCACCCAGGTATCCCCCTATAAATTGGGCCCCTACCACAGTAGTTTTTTACACTTCAGTGGCAATATGCCTTGTTTGGGGGTGAATAAAAGTTTTTAAAAATATATACGTGTTTGGAATTGATGTCCTTTTGATATACGGCATAATCTTGTTGATACAGCGGCTCCCGTTAGATCACGGAAGTTAAGTGACATTGAGCGTGGTCAGTAACATATGAGTAACCATTTAATAAATACTAGGTGATATGTCATCATCTCCCCTAATCGGGATATACATGCTGACTGGGGACCGCATGTGAATTTGTATTCCATATGAACTTCCACTTTCAGTGGAAGGCAGAATGCTTGATGCTGGGTCAATACCATACAAAGTGGTATTAATAGTTATTTGAGATATATATATATATATATATATATATATATGGGAAATGAAAAAGGAAAAAACCAAGAGATATTTTTGATATATTCATCAACGTTTCGTTTTTATTGTAAGACTTCCTCAGGATGATAATTTGAAGAAAAATGTCATGCAAGTACATCAAAATATTGGGTTGACATGATGGGTTGATAAGGAAAAGCAGTAGCCGTGGCTACTAAGAGCGCTTGCATGACATTTTTCTTCAAATTATCATCCTGAGGAAGTCTTACAATAAAGACAAAACGTTGATGAATATATCAAAAATATCTCTTGGTTTTTCCTTTTTAATTCCCATTACGTCAGATTACTCTCATCCTTCCTTTCTCATATATATATATATATATATATATATATATATATATATGATAATTGTATTTACACAGACATGTACAAAATCTGCGACACTGGCATGTTGATGTTATCGATCAAGAGTTACTATAAACTGAGATCTCATCAGGCAGATGAGGTTAAGATCGGATTCAAACTCTGCCTGATGAGTTTATAGTAACTCTTGATCGATAACATCGACATCCCAGTGTCGCAGATTTTGTACATGTCTGTGTAAATAAAATTATCATATATAAAGCTCTATTTTGATATTGAGCACTTTTTATAAACCCGGTTAAAATTCTCTGGATTACCACCCTGTGGATATTTTTTTACCTGGATTATTACCATTATTAAATATATATATATATATATATATATGTGATTGATATAAGAGTTGTATTATAATTTAATTTTTAAGTCCCATCAAAATCTTTGAATCTTATTATTTTATGTTTATTATTTCCTGAAATTGTTACGTTGTTTTGATAACCATTTTGACTGAATTGTCATTTGATTTAGTTCTCCAGCATTCTGTCCATAGCTTCTTTTATTTTTGCGATAACTTGGCTGAACGTGTTTTTCCATTTTCGTCAGTGTGTATTCTTGCATGTTATACACCGTGGAAAGAAAATGGACACTGCCATTAAGTCAGAATCCTCAAATAAACATGTGACGTCATGTGCCTAATTGAAATAGAAGACATGTGACTGATACAGAATCTCTGTAACATAAGACAGCGTCATCCAATGAAATGATGTGTAATGAACTCTTAACAGCGAGTCAGTGGAACGAGTCGAGGGATGTTTTTTGATATGTTGAATAAAAAGTAGAAAAGAATCGTCGTCTCCCCCCTCTCCCTTCTCAGTTGTTCTGTCAGCTTTATGAAACCATTTGTAAATTTGATTTTCAATCGGAATTTCAGGATTTGTGTATCATTAGAATAAATGTCTGAAAATATTTCTATAATTGACCCTGAGATAGAGGCAAGGTCAAAAATAATAAAATTGTGCGAGCACTTCTCGTGTGTCTGTGCATCTCTTGCCTTTATGTGACTTACACATCATTTTTAAAATTTTTTCATTTATAATCTAATATTTATTGAAATCAAAAATATAGTGGTCTAAAATAAAACAAAAAGTGCAATTAAAAAAAAATAATTTAAGAAATTAAATCCACCATAATACACTCTGGTTTCTAATATAATTTTTTAATAATTGAAAAATGAAGAATGAATTACTTTGTGATCATCAAAATTTGAAAATAATTTTGAAGCAGTTAAACTGCCGAATAGAAAATAATTTGACTTTAAAATTCTGAGCAAATCTTAATGTGTTAAAAGAATGAAAGCTTTTTTAAACTATTTACATTAAAACATCATTGCCTGAACAAAATTGATTATAGTTTTAATAGAATTTTTTTATGGAAATTGCTTCAGACAAGGCATGAAGCCACTTGATGTAAAGAGCTAAAAAAAACTACTTCAAGGTCAAAAACTAGTCAATGCTAAGTGTTATATGGATAAATTCCGACCCAGAAAACAGCAATTCTTCTTCCTTTGTAAGAAATATCGCTCATGGAATGTTAGGACTAAAGGACAAAATAAGGGAAGCGAGAGTTACGAGGCGGTCGAAAGTAAACCCACAGTACACTTGGTTCAATTAATAATTTAATTACCAAATAATACTGTAATAATTAAATTTAACTTTCAAAATAATATTTTATTTAAAAAATAATAATTTGGTAAACGAAATGACATAATTAAAAAAAATAAAATTAAAAAAAAGAAGTCAAAAGACTGTTGGATTAGTACTTTTTATTTGTACTTGTGATGGCATTCATCCAAGGGAGGTAAATGATGCTACAAGAACAAGTCAAATGTACTTACCCAGTTGGGTTGAGTCGGCTTCCTCCCTTGTGTGTACCATGCATGGCGATCCTGGGCAAGGTCACATGAGATGGCTAGCCAATCACAATTCCACCACCAAAACGGACCAGATGTAGCATACCCCCCCCCCCCTTTTAGGGGAGGCCCAACACCTTACAGTTCACAATCAATTTAATATACGGGTTTATAACATACCTTTGTACCGCGTGCCTCACGCAATGCTGCCACTCGTTGGTTCTCCTCCCAATGACTGAGGACACCTGCAATTGTTTCACCCCCACGAAAAATGATGAACCATCGATTTGAAGAAATCACCTCTATTGACGGTGTGAGTGGATCCTTTCTTCTGCAAGTGGAGCAGGTGGGGTGGTGGCACATTCCCGCCCACGGATTTGTTGTAGCTATGTTCGATAGTCAGCTATTCTTACACGTTTGTCACCCTCCAAAGCTTCCGCACAACTCCTGTTTCTTCCTTTCTCTCTTCCGCTGATGTCATGTTTACTCTCAGTACAACCAGGGTCGAGATGACATTTGAAGACACTCGCTGACCTGATGACATGTGTACGTGCCGACATTAGCTTGTGAATTAAAATCACGAGATGAATACTAGCAGACGTACCCACTTACTATGTAACACAGAGTGTTGTATTTGCCATAAGAAAAGTTTCTTTTGGATTTCTTTAGTCCAGCCAGTTATTGCTATTGATGACCATTTTTATTATTCTGATAAACATGCAACTACTAAATTGACAAACTCTAAGTTTAACCCATATTTCTCTTTCCGTCATCCTCAGGTGGTGCGTACTACCTTATTTCCAGAAGTCTTGGACCTGAATTTGGTGGTGCCATTGGAATAGTTTTTTCTGTTGCCAATGCAGTTGCAATAGCCATGTATGTAGTCGGATTTGCTGAAACTGTCAGAGACTTATTAAAAGTAAGTATCAAAACACCATTCTTCTTCTTCTTCGTCGTCGTCGTGATCATCATCATCGTGATCATCATCATCGTGATCATCATCATCATCATCATCATCTTTAACGGTTTAACGTCTATTTTACATGCTGGTTTAATGTTAGTTATATATGCTGTCATGCATTGAGCGGCTTTGCAAAATTGACTTCCAAACTAACCTATCTCAGCCCAGGTTTTTATTTATCCCTCTTTCTCTCAAATTATCCTTATCACTTTGTCCCATGTTTTCCTTGGCCTTCCCCTGTCAACTAACCCTGCTACTTCAACTGTTCTATATCTACTAACCCAAGAACTCTCATCCATTCTTTCAATCTGACTATACCAACAAAGTTTCCTGTTCTGTACGTATGTGATACTATGACCACCCCCCCCCCCTCCCAACGAGACCAACAGAAAATGTTGGTTAGGAAATAGATCACAATACAAAAATGATGAGGAAGTAAACAAGAATATGGGAGGGAAAAATCTATTGTGTTGACAAATTAGTTGTTAGCTTCATGATGGCCGGATATCGATGGAGGGAGGGAGCTGGAGAACAGGCAGATGTAGCCGGTTTCAATGGTCAGCTGAGAAAAAACCCAGACATTTAGGATTTCCAGTCAAAGGTAGACATATTAAGAGTTGTCACTTTGAATGCAAATTGTAAGCTAGTGCTTGTGCCCTCGGCGATTGCCAAGGCTGGAGTCAACACAGTCAGTATAAGAAGATGAAGACTAAGGCACATGCATTTTGGGGGTCAACATCCGTTGAGGGGCTGCCATGATTATACACATATCTCTCTATACTGTCCAGATTTAATCTTTCTCAAAGTTTAGCCTGCCTTTAAGACTCACATTACACATCCATTGTATTATTCTCATATCATTTTTCACCATTCAACGCATGTCCTTAACCCTCATTTGCCAAGTTGTACTTACATATATCATCACACTCTGTACACAGTCCTGATACACTCTTCCTTTGCTCGACATTGGGGACCATTGGCTTTAAAAAAAAAATTATTTATTTTCAAACAAAATGTTTTCATGCTTTTTGTGTTTCATAATTTTCATATTTACTGCATTGCCTTCCAGTCGACTGTGGGCACAAATATACCTCCAACAGGTAAATGCTGCTAGCAATCACTGCAATGTCGCAACATGATGTTCGTACCAGTCAAGGATACGTCCTCGACAATCAGTCCGACAGTCTGGTCGATTTTGAAGTTAATGGCGTTGTTTCTGCTATGAACATGTATGAGTGCGTTCACTTCACTGGCCATGATTGTCCCATTTGTCGTGCCGGTCCAAAGTTGCTGTTCGATTCAGACGAAGGAATTCTTTTTCCAAACAAAAACTACAGAAATTTATTTTCCTTCTGAAGTTAAAATGCTACTCGTTTTCTTAGGTTAAATAACAGACTTGCAAAATGAGATTTTTTCCTGACCAAACCAAAATAAAAGTCCAATCAACACAATCCTTTAGCTAAGAGCCCACCTTGCCCGGAGAAGCACACCGACCCAACTGTCCACCAGCTCTCAGAAAAACAAACTGCCTGTTTTATGCCAAGAGGGCCGGCTCTGATTCTTTCTCTTTCTCTCTCCTGGAATATTTTTATTCCTGACCGGAAATCTTAGATTCTGATCTTTCTTACTCCTCACCATTCGACCACCCAAGGACTGGCTACTTGAGATATCCACTATAGATAATATCTAGATAGTGTCTATTCAAAGGGGCTTATCTCCAGACAATCTAGTAACATTAATTTTCTCAACTAGGCCGGTCTCAGCATGATTCCCTGTTTTATGAGGCACTTACTTTATTTCAAACAAAAGACAATTTCTGTGTGGTCCAACTCATAATCAGAGATATTTTCAATTTTATTCTGTGCCTCCCCCCTTTTTCCTTTGGTCGAACATCTATCAGCTGCAATGCTGTTATTCGCATGCACAACTACAACATGGAGCAAAGTGCACGTTTCTACTGAGGCTGATGTATAGTTCTGTTCAGTCCTAGAAGATCAACCCTCCCAAGCTTTACCTTCTTTCTTTAAGAAGGGGTTAATTGCTAATTGCTTGAGGTGTTCCCATCGGGGAATGCCGATGAGGCTGCTCAGGCATTTTTTGTCACTCGACCTTGTGTCTAAGCTCCTAACAAAGAGGTAAATAAGAATCAAGGTAATATCACAACCATGAAGATGTTTATCTATTTTCATCGCCAACATTTTTGATTACCTAAAAGGGTGAAAGTACTACATTTGCTCAGAGGTTATCTTATGGACAAATCAATTACCCTGGTACAGTCATGTGAAGCATTCAACCTTCTGGATAATCCGTTGCAGAAGCATGGATGTCTTCAATCACAGGAAGATTGGCTGGCCAAGGAAATCTTGGAAGCAAGTGGTTAGACAAGACCGTACGAAGTGAAATTTGGAGACAGTTGGCTCGCTGAACTGTGAGGGCTGAAGAGTGAGCTTGTGAAATATCAAAAACGTCTGACCAGGGAAAAGCGATGTTAAATCAAGAGAGAGAGGGGGGGGGGGGTGAAACTGAAAGAAAGGGACCAATAATATATATAAAAATTCTCCATAACAAAATAAGAGAATCAAAGTGGCAGGGGTTCATCTGAGAAGCGAGGTTGGAGAGAGATATAATTGAAAGGTCACAAACTCTAATCACTACATAACCCAGGTATTTAATTCCTTCCCATCACAAGAATATGTGGCACAAGGCCGGAAGGTGGGAGAAATTAAGCCAGCGCCAATCAACAAAGGGAAGATAACTCAATTAACACCGTCAGCCATGACCGGCTAGAAGTCTTAAGTAATTTGTAATTGTATTCGTACTGAAGATTGAACCTTCACTCTCCAGAAACTGTCACTTAGCACTTTTATCCTTTGCACCACGGATCAAAAACTTTTTGAGAATAACATTGAACATAAGAACAGTAGTCCGAATAATCCAAATAATCCAAACTCTGACATTGTGTTATAATGTTTTTTCTTTCCAGGCTAATAATGCCCTCCTGATTGACGAAGTAAATGATATCCGAGTGATTGGTGTGATAACCATTACGTTCCTACTTGGTATAGCGATTATAGGAATGGAATGGGAAGCCCGCGTAAGTATAAGCTGTTACCTCACACACACGAAAAGATGAAAAAGAAAATGCCTAAAAAGACGCAAGCGAGAAAATAATAAAATAACAACAAAAAGCATGGTGCTCCTCGCCCTCTAGCACCTATGGTAGCCATTTTGTTTTGCTGGTGTACATATTCTATGTAAATCTTTTGCTTGTCCATTTTGTCTGCATAATAATTCTAAACGCATTTAACTATTGGATGAAATAGTTAACATAATTTGATGTGTAAAACTTTTACTTTAGTTTTCAATACTAGAATTAATAGGCTCTACGCGCCCAAATTCTTGCACCTGTGGAGGGTCTGCTGTCATGCGCAAGCAAACGATCACTATGCTGGCAACCACTGTAAACGCAATTTTTTTTTCGCTTTATAAAAAGACGTTGGAAATATTAAAGTTGCTGTCTTATAATGTTTCAATGTTTGATTAGTCAATGGGGAGGCAAATAATAATTAATAAAAAATAAAATAATTCACTAGACCAACTTGACAATCTGCCAAATCCCATCCATTCACTGTGGAGGTCCCAAGATGCCGAAGAGCTTTCTACTCCAAAAGCTTCTTTCCTCGTGCTGCTGGACTCTGTAACTCCCTCCCTGCCCCCTGTGTTCCTGACATGCAGAAATTTGAAACTAATATGAACAAACATCTTGCTGCGCAGCTCCCAATTTAGGTTGACCTCCCCTCAAACTTTCACTCTTTTTCTCAGTAGCCCCTTACGTCTACAGTGGCGGCCAGCCTTGTTTGGGGTGAACTATGTTAAAAAAAAAAAAAAGCAAAAAAGTCTTTTTTCGAAACCAATATGCGAGTATCAGGAAGTTTCATCTGATGCCCTGCTGTCTTGGCAAGCCGAGAGCAGACTCAAAGCGTTTCCACGAAAAGTGGTGATGGAGAGGTGCTTTAAAGACAAGACAAGTCATGATGGTCCCCGGTGTGGTGCATCATTAACAGACTAAGGCTGTTGAAGAAGTCGCTACGTAGTTTAAGCAAAATAAATAAATTGTTTAAAATTTAAAAAAAACAAAACAAAAACATAACGTAAAGTTTAATTGAAATAAAAACGCTTTTTTTTTAGGATTGAAAATATTCTCGTTCCCGACTTTTTGTAACGAAAAAACATTTTCTCATGGAATTTCTATTTACATTTCTTATTATATTAAAATAGGAGAGTTCATATATTTTTCATTGTTAATTTAATAAGAATTTAATAATAAATGAGGCTAAAAGCCTTTAAAAGCATGTTTAGATGTGATATTTATTAATCAAATCAGAACAGCAAAATGATTAGTCAAAAGATCAAAGTAAAAAAAATCTGTTCTGATTTGATTTTATTAATAAATATTGCATCTAAACATCCTGTTTATTATTAAACTTTTTATTTTATATTAAATTGTTTCTAACATCAATACGTACTTAAAAAAAAAATAACTTGTTTTGCAATATTAAAATAATGATGTTTACCCATTCATTTATTTTTTTATTATCTCTTATGTTTGAATTCATGTTTTGAAACATGACGTAAATCGAATCTATGACGTCACACCAAACGTATAATTATTTTGGTAATGTCATGTCTTAAGATCTATTTATCAGAAAATCTAAATAGCTCAGTTGGTAGAACCTCAGACTGAAGATCTCAAGGTTTTGGTTTCGATTTTTGGTCATGGCGTCCACTTTAGGATGTTGGGATTTATTATCTACTATTAAAGCAATAATCTCCATTTCTAAAAGTAGTTAAGATTTCTGATATTTCGAAATGAGACAAATTCCGTAATGTATTTATTATGTTTAAAAAAATGTGACAGACAGACGGACAAAATCTCTATTCATATAAGATAATCTCCATTCTTTTAGACATAAAATGCACTTTTATTTACAGAAATGAAAGTGCATTTCAGTAAGTCTCGATTTATTTGCCAGCGCATGAAGACAAAGTTTCTTTTCTTTTCTTTATCAAGACTTACACGTTGCGGAGTGATGTCATAATGAATATCGGGTGCTTCTGCTGTTTAGGTCGACATATTAGGCCTCACTTAAAAAAAACTAGCTAGAAATTCTTCCAATCGGTCTGCGTGTTCGGTGATCTAACACCACATTCCTTCCATGTCGCCTGACAGCTAATTGGCTAATCGCCTCGGCATCTCTCGAGTGTTTACGTAACATGGCCGAACGCTGCCGACGTGAAGTTCTTGGCAACTGGTTCATATTCGATATAAGTACCGTTTTGATTTTAATATAACAGAGTTCTGTTTCAGAATATTGTTTCATTTCCTTATTTATGTGTTCAAATGTTCATGTCTTTGAATTTGATTTTCAACAAATTGCAATTTATTTCTAAATTCCAAGTAAAAAGGCAAATTGATTTCTTTAAAAATTTAAAATTTAAAAATTAAAAAAAAAAAAAAATTTACTTATCTAGATGAATAAATAAGAAAGATTTCGTGTTTACAACAAAGTTATGAAGGAAATGTTTATTATTTTCAATTAATGATTCAAGTATTTTAAGTAGCAAACTTTGCAAAGCGATAGCGAGCCGACAAAGCCAGTTCGTTATTAACTGTATATTGTTATTGACTGTATATTGTTATTGACTGTATATTGTTATTGACTGTATATTGTTATTGACTGTATATTGTTATTGACTGTATATTGTTATTGACTGTATATTGTTATTGACTGTATATTGCTATTGACTGTATATTGTTATTGACTGTATATTGCTATTGACTGTATATTGTTATTGACTGTATATTGCTATTGACTGTATATTGTTATTGACTGTATATTGTTATTGACTGTATATTGTTATTGACTGTATATTGTTATTGACTGTATATTGTTATTGACTGTATATTGTTATTGACTGTATATTGTTATTGACTGTATATTGTTATTGACTGTATATTGTTATTGACTGTATATTGTTATTGACTGTATATTGTTATTGACTGTATATTGTTATTGACTGTATATTGCTATTGACTGTATATTGTTATTGACTGTATATTGCTATTGACTGTATATTGTTATTGACTGTATATTGCTATTGACTGTATATTGCTATTGTATTCGTAGTAAAAATGTTCTCTGCAGATCTTTCTTTTAAGGACTGAATTGAGAAGATGTCTAAAAAGACATAAGAAAATAAGTTTAAAAATTAATGAATAAAAAGTTCTCTATGCTGACCCCCCCCCCTTTTGCAACTATGTAGCCATTTCGTTTTACTTACAATTCCTTTCTTTCTGCCCCCCCCCCAATCCGTCTCTCTACTGGCACCAACAGAAGTGACAGTTTTTTGACTAGGATCAAAGTGCAATCTCTGTTCTGATACTATTCTTCATCTATTATGTCCGCGGTCAGTGAAGGAGAAATCCTCCTAGGCTGAGACAAGTTTTATTTTTGTCTCAATCCAGAATGACATTTTTTTGGGGAAGCTGGATTTTCCCCACATTAAAAATCTACATTTTTTTCCAACTCAGCTCTCGTGGGGAGGCAAGTAAATTAGGGGCAGTACTTGTTCTATCCAGCCATTCAAATCTACAAATATAAAAACATGAACGTTGCTCATCCGAATTCGACGTGTTCCTATTTTGGTTTTAGTTTTTGTCGAAATTCTGAACGCATTTACAATCGTGTTTCTCACGTTAAAGACTTGTCTTTTTTTCTTTCTTTCAGGCACAGTTGATACTGTTAGCAATCCTTTTAGTTTCAATGTCAGTCTTTCTGATTGGAACGTTCTTTCCGCCCACGCTTGATACTTTTTCCAAAGGATATACCGGTTATAGTGGTAAGTAACTGACTCTATCCAAACAAAGCAGTTTTTTTTTAGTCTCACTCATTTGGAACATTTTGAAAATTTATTATGTCTCTTTGGACATCTCATATGTAAGCCAGTTAAACCTTTAATAAAAGTAGTGTTATATGTATATATATATATATATATATATGTATATATAACATATGATAAAAAATGGAACTAATATTCAAACGTAATTAAAAAAAAAAAAAGGAAAACCAAAATAGTATGTATGTATTCATTAACGTTTCTTCTTCATTTCAAGACTTCCTCAGGATGATTAGTCTAAAGAAAATAACACATAAAGCACAAAATATTTGAAGCAGTAGCAGTAGGAGGAGAAAAGCTTAAAAGGCCGCTTATAAAAAGATAAATTATGAGCTACAAATAGATGGTAGCAGTGAGTCAAATTGAGTTAACTGTGGAAAGTGTGTGTGGAGGGGAATGGTAGCAGTCGGAGTTATTAAACTATTAGGGAGGGGAAGTGAGCATGCGTGCATGATGTAAGCTGAAAAAGGTCAGGGCACATATGAAAAACGCATTTCCAAATAAAAATTATTGTTTATACTTACGTATCAGGCAAAAATAAATATCAACACCAAAAATTAGGAAAAATTATGGAGTAGAATTTTAATTAAAAATAAAAATCAGTTTTATCGTATTTTGATTTATTACATGTTTATATGCTAGCCTGTGTTACGGCTCCCTGATTCCACTCGTATCAGTGGTGGTTGATCAAAATACAGTGAAACTGATTTTTATTTTTAATAAAAATTCTACTCTATAACTTTTGCTAATTTTTGGTGTAGATACCTGTTTTTGCCTGATACATAAGTATATCAAAGTTTTCTGGTTAATTTATTTGGAACTGCGTGTTTAATACGTGCCCTCATCTCGATAAGCACCAATAATAGGCTTTTTACTTTTACAGAATCATTATTATTATTATTACTATCAGTGCAATGATTATGAGTAGCACTATATAGGGTATTAGTAGTGGTAGTAGTAATATTATATAAACTATTACTACTACTATTATATAAAAGTATTCTTATATGAAAGTAAATAGACTTATCTTGCCATCTAATTTACATACATGGTTGCAGTGTGTACAAACACACCTATATAAATTAGATAACTACATTGGAAAAAAGTCCTTTTTTTCTCTAAATGCTAACAGAGACATTAAGAAATATTAGAGAGTAATTGAATCAACATAGATTGAGAGGGGATGAGAGAAATAGATAGCCAAGAGAAAGATAGGTGACTTGTTCAGTTAATTATAAATTACGGCCAAGTAGAATAATTAAAATAACTTTATGTTCAAACGCAACTCAATAACAGCACTAAGGTACATTTTAAAAAGTAAAATAAAAAGTAAAAAGTATATAGGAAAAAGTGTGAGGGGGAAACATGCAGATGAACTTACATTTTCTGTAATCATAAATTTATATATTTATTACATGTAATATCATACATCAATTTTTCGATTAGCCATTGGTACCTGCGGTTTCAGGAGGTATGAGAATCTTGTCCAATGGGCTAAAGAATACCACATGGACTCCGTTCTTCAGTCAGTTGTCTAATAATTATACATTGAAGAATGCGTGGTATTTTTTAAGCGAACTGGCAAGATTTTCCATACCTCCTGAAACCATAGATATCAATGACTAATCAAATATTAGTGTATAGTATTATAAGTAATAAATATGTAATACTTTTACAAACATAATTGAGCACTCTGTTTTTATTTTTCCAAAAGATATATATATATATATACCAGCATGACTACCCGGCGTTGCCCGAGAGCATGGACAAGAAAATAGAATAATTAAAGTGTGTAACATCTTTCTTTAAAAACCTCTCTCTCTCTCTTGACGACATAAAAGATCACATTTATATACGTTAAAAAATATATTACATTTTTAGATGTCAGAACAAAAAGTAACATTTCACACCAAAGGTTGATGGGAAAAATCGCTCTGATTTTTAGATACACACAAACAGACATCTGCTCTACATATGATAGATATATTTCTGTAGAAATAATACAGTGCTCAGACAATTCATCTCAATTTCATATTTTTTAGTCATTGGCCACCCACATCTCTGTAATATGAAACCTATTTACCTAATTACTGAAAACTAAGTTGTAAAAAATGCAAACAAATAAAAACTAAGAACTAAAATGATTTCACTGCATCCCAGGTAACGCTATAAATAATAAATATGAGACGTGTATAAATTTAAACAGAATCTCTCAGCATATTTTATACCTGAGCAACAACGGGTCTATTTGCTGGTACCTGCCTGATACCTGGTGCAGCATTCACCTTGTGCAGCTTGAGCCGACTTCCTCCAAAGGAGGACATTTCTAGGGAATATTAAATTCACGAGCGGACACCTGTCACATGTATATCTTGGTCAGGGGAGATGATGTCAGTTTTTGTCGTTTTCTGCAGGGAGGTTTTGCCATCCTCCCACATACAGCACCCGCTATTCACAAATGGTCACCCATCTGGTATTGGTCAGGCTGAACATTTCTTAACTTCAGTGATCTAGCAGGAACTGGTGTATCAACGTGATTATGCCGTGTATATCTGCTCATACAACATCAATTGAAGGAAACTATTTTCCTAAATGCCATTCCGTCATTCTTCTTAAAATCCTCAAAAAGTTAAGGTTCTTTTTGAAGGAGTTGATTCAATTTTCTCTTTACGTCTTTCTTCGTGACAAAAACATCCAGATGACCTGAAAGCGTTGTAAATCCTTTCCGATTACTTGAAAATCAAGACTTTCAATTCTGTAATTAATGACAGTTTATTTTGCTAAATCTGGAATTTGATTGGTCACACCATTTCTTCTTTGGATGCTCTCCCACAGACGTAATGCTGCTAGTCTCAGTCTTTTCTACAAAATACTATTATTACTTTTTTTCCGAGAACTGCTTGTGGAACTCTCTTCCTGCTGACTGTTTTCCTCCTACCTTATAGCCTTGGTATTTTCAAGACTACGGCCAATAGGCATCTCCTGTTTTTGTGATAATCGTCTTTCATTCTTTTTACCTCGTTATATCAATTGGCTTCATACCTTGATAGAGCGATTTCCGTGATAAAAAAAAAAATTCTTCTCGTTTCTTTTTGTCGACCGGAAAATAACTGTCATTTATAAATCAATAATGAGTCATGAGGCAGCTAATAATCACATTTTGACACCTTATTTTCCACAGCTAATTTTTTCTTCTTTCCTTTCGTATTTAAGAAAACACGCAATTAATATTACCATATAGAAAATGTCACCATGCTGTTCAAAAATGTCGTCACCCGAAAAGTAATAACCCATTTCCAACTTGAATTATTTGGATTTTTCCCACTACTCTCCTCATCTTGGAGAGTGTTCTTAGGATATTTCAGCATAATGTAACCTTCGACTTTCTTCAGGTGCATCTTTTCAAACTTGGTGATCTCTACGGATCTTCGGACGTTATCCTTTATTTAATCCACGGGAGTAGCATAGAACCATGGTGCAACGGATAAAAGTGCTAAGAAATAATCAGTTCTAAGTGACAGTCTTCTGCAGGTTGAAAGTTCAATCCTCAGTGCAGACGATACTAAGAATACAATTAAGAAATACTTAAGATTTTTAACCGGTCATGGCTGACGGAATGAGAACTAGCGGGGTTTCGTTCTAAAGTGTGACATAAAGATTTTTGAGTTCAAGAAGATACACCTGAAAAAGATCAAAGGTTACATCGGCCGAAATGTGAGAATGACATCCAAGATGAGAACAGTAGTCCGATTAATCCAAATTATCAATCTTCATTTCAAAAATTCTGCAACATTTCCAGAAGAAACTTAAAACACTATTAGAAGGTCCCCAAACTAAACTATACTCTCAAAACATAACTCTATTAAAAACCCTAACACAACTAAACTATACTCTCAAAACATAACTCTATTAAAAACCCTAAAACAACTAAACTATACTCTCCAAACATAACTCTATTAAAAACCCTAAAACAACTAAACTATACTCTCAAAACATAACTCTATTAAAAACCCTAAAACAACTAAACTATACTCTCAAAACATAACTCTATTAAAAACCCTAAAACAACTAAACTATACTCTCAAAACATAACTCTATTAAAAACCCTAAAACAACTAAACTATACTCTCCAAACATAACTCTATTAAAAACCCTAAAACAACTAAACTATACTTTCCAAACATAACTCTATTAAAAACCCTAAAACAACTAAACTATACTCTCAAAACATAACTCTATTAAAAACCCTAAAACAACTAAACTATACTCTCAAAACATAACTCTATTAAAAACCCTAAAACAACTAAACTATACTCTCCAAACATAACTCTATTAAAAACCCTAAAACAACTAAACTATACTTTCCAAACATAACTCTATTAAAAACCCTAAAACAACTAAACTATACTTTCCAAACATAACTCTATTAAAAACCCTAAAACAACTAAACTATACTCTCCAAACATAACTCTATTAAAAACCCTAAAACAACTAAACTATACTTTCCAAACATAACTCTATTAAAAACCCTAAAACAACTAAACTATACTCTCAAAACATAACTCTATTAAAAACTCTAAAACAACTAAACTATACTCTCCAAACATAACTCTATTAAAAACCCTAAAACAACTAAACTATACTCTCCAAACATAACTCTATTAAAAACCCTAAAACAACTAAACTATACTCTCCAAACATAACTCTATTAAAAACCCTAAAACAACTAAACTATACTCTCCAAACATAACTCTATTAAAAACCCTAAAACAACTAAACTATACTCTCCAAACATAACTCTATTAAAAACCCTAAAACAACTAAACAAATAATAAGCACAATCTCAAAATATCTTCAATGATTATTCGGTGAAACCTAATTAAAAACCTGAGGTGGATTAAAGGATTGTCCAAGGTTGACATCATGAATATTCTATTATTTTCACATCTAATCTCACCCCCCACTATTTTGGGTTCCTGTTATCTGTCTGCGAGCCTCATGTTTTTCAGAGGAACGGCCATCTTGGTTTCTTAATTCTGCTTGACGGTTCCGCTTTTGTATTCCCCAAAAAAGAGTTTGGGAGTGTTTCTCCCGAAATTATTAAAATTTTTTACACCATTCCGAATATAAGTCTCATATTTACTGATATGATATGTGAAAGATCTATTGAAAAATGAATAGATATTGTGAAGATTCTTAACCCAAACATTGTCTTTGATTTTTTTATTCATCCTCTCTTTCACCATTCCGGTTCTCTGCATTGCTATCAGCCTTCATAAATTGCCACATACAGCAATGCTTCAAGCAAACTACCATTCTCTTTTAATTTGTTTTATTTATTCTTTTTCAGCTGAAACGTTTAGAGAAAATTTTCTTCCTGATTACAAAGGTGAAGAATTCTTTTCAGTGTTTTCCATTTTTTTCCCGGCTGCTACTGGAATATTGGCTGGTGCTAATATTTCCGGGGATCTTAAGGTAATTTTTTTTTTCATGTTTCAAAAAAAGCAACTTTTTTTTTTTAATTCAAACTTTGTAGAGGTTTTTTATTTATTTTTAGAATGTACCTTTTGTATTTCACGTGAAATTTTACAAAAAAAAAGTTTTTGTTTTTTCTGATATTTTGAGATTATTTTATGAACGCGTTAGGAACAGACATTTTTAATGTGAAATTAGAACAAAAGTTCTATTAATTATTTTTACGGTTCAATAATTATTATAATTTGTTTATGGTTTAATAATTAATTATTATTTATTTTTTTACGGTTCAATAATTATAATTTTTTATGGTTTAATAATTATTATTTATTTTTTATGGTTTAATGATTAATTATAATTTATTTTTTTATAGTTTAATAATTAATTATTTATTTTTTATGGTTTAATGATTAATTATTTATTTTTTATGGTTTAATGATTAATTATTATTTATAATTTATTTTATGGTTTAATAATTAATTATTTATAATTTATTTTATGGTTTAATAATTAATTATTTATAATTTATTTTATGGTTTAATTATTATTTATAATTTTTTTTATTCACCCCAAATAAGGCATATTGCCCCCTAGATGTAATGTTGTATACTTGAATCTGTGATGTTAGCTTACCTTAGCGGGTGGGTACCCGGATTTCGTCTTGTTGTTCTGTGTGTCTCAGGTTTTGAACGATAACACTGGATGCTGGTCTAGCTTTAAGAAGTTTATTTCAAGGTAAAACAGATGACACAGATTGGGTTCTTTTGCATTGCAGATATATATATATATATATACTGGAGAAATATACTCATACTATCTTCTTACTGATGTTCATGTCCTCAGCTCTCCCCTCTTCCTTGGGGTTAGCAGGAGACAAGTTTTCACACAACCGTCTTCGTCAAGCATCAGGAACAGAGACCGAAATCAACGCGGGAAGAAGCGACATCACTTCCCTTCCTTTGCTACTGTCACTCTCTCTCTAAGGATGTCGTCTGTATCTGCAACCATCACCATTATCTAACAGGGGTTAGTGTGAATTAGGGGCCATATTTATGGGAGAATCCGAAGTGGGGAGTTGTGCAGCAAGATATTTGTTCACATTACATTTAGATTTCTGTATGTTAGTACAGTCAAGGAAACAGGAAGCAGGAAGGGAATTCCAAAGTCAAGTGGTTCGAGAAAAGAAGCTATTAGAGTAGAAAGCTTTGCAGCACGTTCGGTTGAAGTGCTTGTAAGACAAGGATGCACCTCTACAGTGATGGGACACGGGCTGGAGCTCAGTCGAGAGTGCAGGACTTATTAGGGACTCTTTTTTTGTTGGGACCCTGTTCAAGAGAGAGAGACTAGTGGTTGGTGCACTAGCTCAGATGTTGCAACAATACTCCATGCATGGGTGAATGGTGGCTTTATAAAGATAAAGAATACTAACAGTTTTCTAGACCGGTATAGGGAGCCTACCTTCTTTGCAGCAAACTTGCCAGTATCTTCTATGTATTTATTCCAATTCATGTTGCATGTGAATGTTAGGCCGAGGAGTTTAAACGTTGGACTATCGGGAAAGGTGTTGTCAACCATGGCAACCGGTGGTCGGAAAGGTTCCTTATGATTGTGTTTTATCATAACTAATCTCCATTCTTCTCTATAGCCTTTCCATCTGCCTGTAAGATTTTTAATGTTATATTCATTAAAGTTTTACAACTGAAAGAAAATTTAAAATTCTGCCAAAATCTAAGCGGTATAAAATTGTTTTTTGATAAACACTGCTTGTCAATTTCCGATTTCAAAACCGGAACCCGCCACCAAGTCGATTTTTTTCTCTTTAACCCCTAACTCCTCTTTATGTAATTAAGTGGTTATGGTTTACCAATCTCAAAGTGTTAGATATTGAAAGGTGTCAGATCGACGAGACACCAAAAACGATTGGGGGAGAGAAAACGGAAGCCGGAAATTACATCACTTCCGTTCGGAGCCGGCTCGATCTCTTTCGTTCCAGACTCTTGGCTGACACAGATGTAAGAAACAACCACTGCTGCCAGCAAGGCGAGGGGAGGATGCGCAGCTGGCCCAGAATGACTCAAATATATTTCTCTCAGTAATTCCTTTGTTCCTCTCTCTTGGTCACTCTACTATTGACTACACATGCGTTCAGTTTTTCTGTCTTGTCTGTTTAAATAAGACAGTTGAAATAATTCAATAACAGCGTCCGCATGGTTTTTCTATCAACGCCGAGCTTAACAGTTCGAGCATTAACAACAAGACGAAACCTGGGTGACCCCAGCCCAACAAGGTGAGCAGCAATGTAACAAAAGTGTATACATATACGCCTAACCTGAGTATATAATTATAACTGGTTTGTATGAAATAATAAACGAGGCTAATATGAAGTATAAATTAAATTGGTGTTGGGGTCAGCCATAAAGTTTTACCGACTCAGATTCTCGTGACACTTAAATTGCTTCTTCGACTCCAGTGATTGCTTCCGACTCAATTGCTTCTTCGATGAGAAATGAAATATTCTGCATAAATAGTCCTTAAAATTGACAAAAATGTACTTTTTTTTTTTTTAATTACTTTTTCTTCTGAGTCGACCTTCATATAAAAAATGCTGCCAATTATATACAACCTTGGTCTGTTAATGATGCACCACACTGGGGACCATCATGAATTGACTTGGCTTTACGAGTGCCTCTCCATTGCCACTATTCATAGAAATGCTTTCGGCCTGTCAAGCCAGCAGGACATCCAATGCAACTTGTTGATATTTGCATATTGTTTTGAAAAAGGACATTTTATTAATTAACTCTTACTTGGTGTTATTTATTGAATAAATGTTCTAGATTATCATTTCTATACTAATAATCTGAATGAGTTCGGGTTAGTCCTAGGAGGTTCACCCTCCCAGGTTTTACCTTCTCTCTGAGAATGAATCACCTGAGGTGCCCCTACAGGTGAAAGGCCGACAGGACTGCTCAGGCATTTTTTTGTAGGCCAGAGTGCACTTCACCTAGTGCACTGGCTTTTCAAAACCTCACCTGACCTTGTCTCACCTCCCCTGGTGAGGAGGTAAATAAACATAATAAAACATGTCTTTTTCTTTCTTTTTAATTTCTTTTTTTTCTTTTCCCAAATTTCAGGATGCCCAAGATGCCATTCCAAAAGGTACATTACTGGCAATTCTATTAAGTTCCGCTGTCTATATCTTATCTGCTTGGATCCTCGGCGCTTGCATCGTGAGAGATGCAAGTGGAGCCATTTTCTATGCTGTCAATAGCACCCTCGACTCTGTAGGTCAAACTGTAAATCTGACCTCGATTGACAATGGTCAGAAGGACACGATCATAGCTATGCAGACCATGCGTAACTGCACTCTCGCAGAAGATGGAATTTGTAAATATGGACTGATCAACGATTTCCAGGTGAGTCATCTTTTTCTTTTCAGGCACCTCCTCCGATCAATCATCGTTGATTCAACATATTCATTTATAGCGTGAAATTGTACGCTGTACAAAGTTGGCCGTTGAGTCACAAATGCTACAACTATTTATTCTTTGATTTCATTCGAACATTCATAAACTGTGACATAAATTGTTACGTCTGATGTTTGCACATTGTTATCGATTTAATAACAACTCAAAAATGAAGGAAGGCGAAGTAGAACCTTTAACAAAAAGACACCGATTAAATGAAATGTAGAAAGCCGATATGCTTCTTGGCCAAGATCAAAGTGTAGTATCTGTTCCGATGGATACTACACCCTATAGACCGGTATTGTCTTGGCCTTCGGGGCTTGATTTATGCCGGTCTATGGGTTTGTCCTGTGCAGTTCTAGGAGGTCAACCCTCCCAGACTTTGCCTCCCCTCTTCGGGGAGGAGTAAGTTTATAGCTTACTGCCTGACGGGCTCCTACCGGGGAATGCTGATGGGGCTGCCCAGGCATTTTTTGTAGGCCAGAGTGCTCACCTTCTCGGGTGCTGGCTTTTCAAATCCCACTTTCCCGACCTTGTGTCACATCTTACCTTGTGGGAGGAAGATAGAGTTGTTTACTTTTAAAACTGTCATGGCAAACGACTTCTTTTATCCAAGGGCAATAACTCTTCTTTTTTTTGTCCAAGGGTAATAACTATTCTGTTTTGTTAGGTTGCTTTAACACACATCTCTCAAGACATTCTTCTACTATAAATACAAATAATGAGTCTCTGGCAAACCAGAAGAGTACCCGACTCAGTCAGCAGCAAACGGTGTTCGGTCAGATTTAGTTCCTGATATCAAAGACTTCCTGTTTTAGATAGCTTTGGCTTCTGGTTTGCCAAGTTTTGTACTAATATGTTTTGTATTAAATTATTAGGTGAAAGTACAGAATAGTTAACAAAACATCACCTCCCCATGTTAAAAATGGGTTTCTGCAGTTTACAGACCGTGCTGAAATAATGTTATTATTTAGAACATTCAGAAGAGGGGGGGGGGGACTTTTTTAAAATTCTGTACTTTCACCTCACAATTTAATAAATAAATTTGGGAAACTAAAACTCTCTTTGGAAAATATATTACGGATGAAGTTTAATATCAGGAACTAAATCTGACCGAACACCGTTTGCTGCTGACTTTGAGTTGGGTATTCTTCTGATTTGCCAAGTCTCTTTACTTCTATATTATTATTATTATTATTATTATTATTATTATTATTATTATTATTATTATTACTACTACTACTATAAACTGGATCTGTGGAAATTGCACAGTTATATCGTATGTTGCTGATGTGCTTAAAAATATTTCCATTCTATGGAAATCTGGCACGAACGCGGATTCCACAATATTATTGTACCATATTTGAACGGAACAGATACTACACACTGATTTTAGCCCGAAGGCCAAGAACATGTACTTTAGTTCAGGATTCACGTTTGACACAGTAGTGACGTCAGATTAAATTTTAATAGTTATTGCATCTTGGGTAATCTCATCTCTTAAAAAAAAGAGGGAGGGTGATAACATACATACAAACATGTAATTAATTTAATGTATTATTATTATTATATAGACATATTATTAATCTTTATGATTCTTATTTAAAAAAATATTGATCATATTGACAGTGTCGTCCATTTTTGGTTGGATAATAATGTATAATAGTCCAGTCGTCTGAAATAGTTTTGGTTTCAGACAGATACCAAACCTGCATTAGTAATAGATATATCGCTAAAAATAAACAGTTGATGCTGCAGTTGCACAGCAATGATAGATAAGCCGCCACAATTTGAATGTGTAAGCCATTAAGAAAACCTAGTTGTCCCTACCCGGCATTGCCCGGGAGTCTTTACTTTTATTTTTATTTCGTTTTTCATTTAACCGTGCCTTTTTTCTTGTTTTTTTTTTTTAAATAGGATTTTGAAAGTTAAATTTACTTATTACGGTATCGTTTGCTCATTAAATTACTAGTTGAACCAAATTGTTATAAAACTATAACGCGCTTTAGTTTGGCTAAAATTATTGGATGGAAATAGTTTCCAGAAAGTTCAATCTTTTTATTAAATGAGAATTTGCTAAAAATTTTGAAGCCAGGTTAAATGACTTTCTATTCGACAGTTTAAAGGCTTCCAAATTTCTAAATATCACAAAGTAATTTTCTTTTTTAGTTCTTTGAAGTCTTAACAAAAGATTACAACGACTGATGTGTTTAAGAAGAAATGGAAATGCATTATGTTGATTTAATTTTGTAATTAAATTATTTGATTAATAGTAAATAAAAATAGGTCAATGTGTAGTTATGAAAGTTATGTTGTCGAGAGAACAAGACACACACGCACGTAAAGTTGTCTGATAATTTGATTATATTACAGCTTGAAAATTGTGTTACTGTATTTGCATTTTTTTCAGGTGATGGAACGTATTTCAGCGTTTGGCCCGCTGGTCACTGCTGGTATCTTCTCCGCCACTTTATCCTCAGCACTTGCTAGTCTTGTATCGGCACCCAAGGTCTTTCAGGTAAGCATTTCAACCAGTTTATAAACTGCTTTTTAAACGCCATCTTATTATTTCGTATTCTCTCTTGCCAAACCAACGCTAATTTTTACTGTTTCACCGAAACTCTTGTCTGTTTTGTCCTCCTTCTCTTATCCCGCCTTCTCCCTCTTCTTCCCTCTCCCTCTTTCTCCTTACCTTTGCTCCCCATCCCTCTTCCGCCTTTTCTTCTCTCCACTTCTTTTCCTCCATCCTCCTCCTCCTTCCTACCTTATTCTCCTCCTTCTCACCACCTCCTTCCTCCTCCTCTTTCCTATTTCCTCCTCTTTCCTTCCTCCTCCTCTTTCCTTCCTCCTCCTCTTTCCTTCCTCCTTCCCCCCCTTCTCCTACTTTCACCTTCCCCCTTCTCCTACTTTATCCCTCCTCCTACTTTATCCCTCCTCTTACTTTATCCCTCCTCTTACTTTATCCCTCCTCTTACTTTATCCCTCCTCTTACTTTATCCCTCCTCTTACTTTATCTCTCCTCCTACTTTATCTCTCCTCCTACTTTATCTCTCCTCCTACTTCCTCCTCTTTCCTTCCTCCTCCCCCTCCTCCTCGTACTTTCTCCTCCCCTCCTACTTTCTCCTCCCCTCCTACTTTCTCCTCCCCTCCTACTTTCTCCTCTCCTCCTACTTTATCCTTCTTTCCTCATCCTATATCTTCCCTCCTTTTTTTTTCTCATCCTCCTACTTTTCTTCATCTCATCCCCCTCCATTTCTTGTTCTCATCCACCTCCTTCTTTTCCTCTTTCCCCCTTCTTTTTCCTCCTCCTCCCTGCCTCTATCCTACCCCTTCTCCCTCAATAGTAGCCACACAAAAATGTATTCAGCTCTGCATTTAAATTGCTGTATTTTTTATTGAATTTTTCCTAATTACATTAATTCTGCTGCCTTCCCAACTCGCGTCTATCATTAAAGTTAAGTGACCAAATAAATGTGCTGCAATCAGACTGTTATGACAGAAATGTATAGCGGACACTTAGTCATAATCTGATGTGATCTTCATTCATCATTTCAAGTTTATATTTTACTGTTCTTGATACGATCACAAGTGTTGCGATCAGGGTTTTGTAGTCGGTAACCCATACACTCGACCCTGACTCCTGAAAGTCTAAATGGTTCGAATCTGGCCTAAGAAATCTTTGTTTTCCACTAATAAAAATTTATATGTACTATATATCATTTATTTATTTTATATATATATATATATATATATATATATATTATTTGTAGTGTTTTGATTTTAACTTGTCATAGCCGAAAGGCAGAAATAGAGACAAGTTCCCATTATCTAAAATATAAAAAATTAAAAAAATAAAAATTTCAAAAAAAATTTTCAAAAATGCCCTGGCACTAACCTCTGACACCAAGTTTAGCTCCTCTCCTACCGGTATTGCTTAACTCTAATCCTGGACTGAAGGTGAGTTGCCAGTGCTGTAAGGTAGATAGGACTCATCAGTCTAAGATTAGAAAAATTGATGTCAAACCTCCTCTGCGTTACGGCTACACACACTAATAAGGAAGGTTTTGGGAGTCGACACTGAATACAAATGTGGACATTATGACCACTTTTGAGACAGCACTGCAACCAGATGTATTCGCATTTGTCTTTTCAATGGACTATTCCACTGTATGGAGAGGGGGTTAACAGCATGCTATCCATGCTTACTTACCCAATCCCATCGTCTTCTGAGACTCAAGGATGACAATATATATAATACAGGGTGTTTCAAAAGTCTTGGGAACATAACGTTGTATAACGCATTTGTAATGTTCCCAAGACTTTTGAAACACCCTGTATATCTGATTTTAACAAGGACCGACATGTTTTTAAGGCTCCATGAATGAAACATTTTGATTTTAATGAACAAATCTAAACAATTAAAAAAAAATTCAAAATTAAAAAGGTCATAAATGATGGAAATGGGATGTGAGGTTAGCCCAAATACTTGACGTTGAGTTTAATTCCTAAAATAAAAAATTAAAAAACTCTCTGACTTTGACTCCCAAAGTAATTAACTTACTCCGACTCATTGATGATGACTTCACCATGTTGTTCTGTTTCAGAATTTTTTAGATGACTATTGATAATTTGGATTATTTGGACTACTGTTCTCATCTTGGATTTTATTCTCACAACGTTTCGGTCGATGTAACCTTCAACCTTCTCCGGGCGTGTCTTGTTGAACTCTGGGAATCTGTACAGAATTTCGAACTGAACCCTTTATTTAATCCACAAGGGTAGGTTGTTCTCGTTCTGTCAGCCATGACTGGGTAGAAGTCTTGAGTAATTCTTAATCATAAGTATCCCCTGTGCTGAGGATTGGACCTTCAATCTCCAGAAGATTGTCACTTAGCACTGTATCCGTTGTGCTACGGGTCCATTGGCTGAAACGTTAGAATAACACCAAGATGAGAACAGTAGTCCGAATAATCCAAGCCATGTTGTTTGTTTTAAAGCCCTCACTACATTTGCGAATCTTATTTTTGATGCTTTGTGCACTTAAATGCTAAATTTGAGTGTTTTCAAGTCATGGACTACTAAATATAGCAACAGCTTATACTCACTTACACACAAGTCCACACACATACGGACAAAAACTTTTCCTAACTCTCCACAAGTTGATAAATTATTTATGGATAGACTTTATCAATACTTTTGATGCAGCCTTTTTCACTACAATTTCATGTGATTAGTAAAATTTTAATTGAAAAAAAAAACAAAATTAAAAGCATAAGAACCACTTGTGTTGAATATGTTGGTCGGATGTACCGGAAACGTACTTGACACAGACACGCACCTGGCCGGAAGACACAAAACAAAGTTGATTGGCATGAAAAAAACAACGCTTCGAAAATAAAATAATTGTTAATTGATTCAAAATCACCTGCAGAGGGGAATACTCCGTCACTAAATAAACACTCTAAGGTGTTGCTATATTGACAGGGAAGGTGAAATTCCAGAATGAGTGGTTACACGTGGATGTGTGGGTGTCACAGATTATTATATAAACTAACCAGAAACGTATCTATCATTCGATTGGGCCCCTGTTTATACGAGGTTAATTAATATAGACAACTTGGAGGATCTCTTGACTTTAACAAATAGCACTATTCTTTTTTCTTCTGGTTTTTTTTTTTTTTTTTTTTTTACTGTGATTGTAAGTTTTTCTAAATAAGAAACAAACTGAAAAATCTTTCAAATAAACGTTTTCTTTTACTTTTGAACTTTTATTCACACCAAACAAAGCATATTTGCCGCTGAGATGTAACAGGCTACTGTGAGTTTAATTTCAAGCTTAAAACATTTGAATATAATTTCGAGAGAATAATTCTACCTGCCATCCTCTAAAAGTAAACTTTGATTTCAGGCTATTAAATATGTTTTCATTACTTTCAGGCCGTTTGTAAAGACAAGATCTTTCCTGGTATTCATGGCCTTGCGAAAGGTCACGGCAAGGGAGATAACCCTCGCCGATTATACCTCTTGGCTTATTTCATCGGAATAGCCTTCATCTGTATCGGTAAGCCACTTTATTTCATAATTTCTTTTCATCTTCTTCAAATGAATGCAGTTTCTTTTCAATGTTTACATGTGAATACATAAGAGTCAAACAAATATTATTTTAAAAACAAGAGACGTTGCTAGTCTTTCTCTACTCAATTGTTATCCCCTTGGAAGGTGATAGACTCTGATCCCTCCTTGTAAGACATTCACAGCAAAACCTCGTCGATCTACCACAACTGAAAAGAACTTTGTTTTCTTCCTCCATGCATCAAACTGAATTTCTATGAACAGTTTCTTTCCAAGAACTTTCCATCTGTAGAACACGTTACTACAGGATTGATTCCTAGTAGACTACAACCTGGTTGTCTTAAAATCCAATGCCAACAAATAAACCATTTTCATAAGTAATTGAATTTTGTCTATTTCATTTTTAATCCTCTCATAATATTCTTCATCATTTAACTGACAATTCATCTATCGCATTAACCCTTAATCCTCGAGTGGCTTTTGGCCTTGATAAGTAGTGACTTATTAGTGTTTAAAAAAAAAAACTCCTCTATATACCTACTTTTATCTAACAACTTTTCAAAGAAATAATGTCAAAATAATTTTTAAAAAAATTAAAGTTCAAGTAAAATATATATATATACAACAATATTAATTTTTAAATAAATAATATTAAATTATTTTTAATTATATACGCTAGCATTTCAAGCTTTCGTTCTCATCAGTGCAGGGATGATAATCTCAGACGGTCGTACGGTTCGAAACCTTGCCACAGAATCAACCTAGACTCCGTAAGCAAACGCTGTAACCATTTCAACTTGAAAACAAATTCCTTTTCTTTATATAAGGTTGGCTTAAAGCTCTTTCATAAAATAGCCTCCAAAACATTGAGGTGTATTAAGTTACTAGTAGAGTTACTGGGTCCATACTGTACTTACCAGGTAACTGTCCGAACCATCCTCCTCCTCTGTGGCTCTGAAACCTCGCTAATGAGGGTGGCCGATCGATGGAAGCTCTAAGTATTCAACAGCGACTCTCTTTGTGGCATTCTGCATTGCCATTGCATTGAGCGAATGTTGGTAACTAGTCTGCATCAAAAACTGAATCTGCAACCGCTCTCCTCTGCATTGTTGCAGTGAAATCGTTAGTGGTTTGATCGGGTTGCTCTTTGTCAAACAGGGAAATTGATCCAAGACATTCTCCTCTCACCTTCTTCACAAAGAACAAAAAAGGGCTTAAAAAACAAATATGCTACAAATAAATGTTACCAAAGGCTAGATAAGTTACTCTTCTACCTACTTGGATAAGTTTTTTTTTTTTGGGGGGGGGGGGGGGGGGTGATTTTTTAAAACTTATTTTAAGGCGTTTTTTTAGAATAAAAAAAAAATTGACGATAGGTGACCATGTGAGGCTTTGAGAATCACCCCAAAATCGGAAATTAAACAAAAATATAGCTATCAACTGTCACCAATTGGGCGAAAAATTTATGTTCAACCTAACTGTATATCTTATTAGCTGTATTTTTGTTTAATTTCCGATTTGGGGGCGATTCTCGAGGCCTCACGTCGTCACATATCACCATGTTTTGTTTTTTTCATTCTAACGTGATGACTTCGACCCTACTTTTTTATTGAAGTAAAAAACGCTTTAAACTAAGTTAAAACACAAAGAAACTTATCCAGGTAGGTAGAAGAGTAACTTATCTTGCCTTTGGTAACATTTATTTGTCTTTTACTTATCCCCTAATCAGATTATTTAATACATGCTATGAAGATATCACAATAGATATGTTAAGTAGTGACGTAAGTCGATATAAATGTTGATAGGAAGGTAGTGGCAACTGTAATAGTCAGTTCTAAGTTATCTCCCTTCTAATATTCATTTAGAAATTATCTTTTTTTTTTATTGGAACTCTTCACTTACGTCACGCCAGAAATAGAAATGAGGCTTTGCTGTCTTTCTCATCACAGCCAGCATGCAGTTCACACATGTAAAAACAGACCACATATGTTCTCTTTACTTTCTCATTTCAGTCTTGTCGCGACATTTCACACACAGTTGTTTGTTTTTTTAAATATTGTTTTAAGAATTAAGTCGTTCCGTTATCTTAACGTTTTGACTGTTTGTTTTTCAGGTGAACTGAATGCCATTGCTCCGATCATTTCCAATTTTTTTCTCATGTCTTATGCACTTATCAACTATTCCTGTTTTGATGCTTCATTGGCCAATTCACCAGGTACGTTTCCGATTGTTTTAGGGTTTGTATTTTTTTTTGGGGGGGGGGGGGGGATGGGGCACTTTAAAATTTTCCCAAATTTCAAAGGATTCATCAACAGAAGCTGAGATCTTGTTATAAGAATGATAAAATTATTGTGTACAGTGCTCAGATGCACTGCAACTCCCCAAAAGTGTATGTTCATATGTGCATGGAGAAGGGGGTGGCGTAAGGTGTAGTTTCGGTAAATTTTGGGAAACATGAAAGATGTGGTGTCTCTGCAGCCAACAACTGATGCGAGTATGTTGTTTCACGTTTCAGCAATTCTGAGCATGAAAAATGTTTCCGAAAGTCATGGTAGCTGTTCTGTTTTCTGACTTTTTGTTATGTCCAAATGTAGAGATCAAAAAAGGTGCTCTGGGTTGTTGTTGACACATCGAAAACCGTGTTACGCTATAAGCTGGAAATGGAAGGCACATAAATAAGCAGTTATGTTACTGTAGTAGGAAAGTCATAAAAACCCAACACGGGGGGGGGGGGGCAAAAGATTACTTAAGAGGATGTGATTGTCCAAGAGGACAGACTAACAAGTATTTGTTTATATTTGACTTGAAGATGTAGTCGGTTGAGAAGCAGACTCATGGTATCTTGTTTCACAGACAGGATGTTCTACGAAAGAAACATTTTTCTTCCAATTAACTATTAAAATAAAATATATTATATTAGTGTTGGGACGATTAATCAAAATCGGAAATTGAAAAAATCAGAACTTTTGGGGGTATCGAAATCAGTATCCGAATCGGAAAAATTTGTGCCCATTTTCCAATGCCAAAAACGAGTCTTTGAATTGTTTTTTTGTTTGTTTGTTTGTTTGTTTTTGTTTAAAACTTAATTATCCATTGCTGGTACTAAAATGATAAATATTTATCGATGATAAATATACTAGTAAACTACCAGTAAATCTAAAATCTATTTATCACCGCCCCCCCTTCAAGTGTATTTTTACGCTTGCGAAAATATATGCACAGGTTTTTACAGTTGGCAAAGAACAAAAAATCCTGTTATGCATATGAATAGTTAACAAATAAAATACGAGATGGGCAGGCAAGTTGAGAATTAAAGTCATATGTTAAACAGGGGAGGGAATTCAACCTGAAAAAATTAGGATGTAATTTTCTAATTAATATTAAGGAGACTAAATAAGAATAAAACATAGGATTAACATATTAATTACCTTTTGCCAGGTTAGGCACAAGGTCAAGTGTGGTTTTGAGAAGCCAGCTCACTACGATAAGCGCGCTCTGGCCTACAAAAATGTCTGAACAGCTCGTCGGCATTCCCCGGTATGGGCGCCTCAGGCGATTAGCAATAAACTTATTCTCTTCTCAGAAAGAAGGCAAAGCTTGGAAAGATGGACCTCCTAGGACTTAAGAGAACCATACCTCAGCCCAGATTTAATTGTGGAATATGTAATATTGATACTTGTGTATTGACCAGATTCAATTTATTGTCATTTTGGAGTCGAGTGATGGAGTCGAGTGATGGTGCACATAGCAAAGTGTGAAAGAGAACGTAGGGTTTAGGTTTATCGAGTCATTGTTGTTGCATCGTATTTCTAGGCATCTTTATTGTATCTCTTTTCTGCTTTTTGTTTCCTTCTTCTTAGGCTGGCGTCCAGCTTTCCGTTGGTATTCGATGTGGATAAGTCTTGTGGGTGCCATTTTGTGCATAGCTGTCATGTTCATCATCAAATGGTGGACGGCCTTACTAACATTTGCTGTTATAGCTTCACTCTATATTTATGTACATCATAGGAAACCAGGTAAGATGATTCTTCCCCCTTTCTTCTCTCTTTCTCTCTTTAACTCTCTCTCTCTTTCTCTCTTTAACTCTCTCTCTCTCTCTTTCTCTCTTTAACTCTCTTTCTCTTTCTCGACCACCATTTTACAAATTTTTCCAAGTGGAATTGGAAACTTGTATTTGGATTATTTAGACTACTATTCTCATCTTGATTGTGATCCTCACAATATTTCAGCCGATGTAATCTCTGGCCTTCTTCAGGTGCGTTTTATCAAACTTAGAAATCTTTCTCAAACTCGGGGAATCTATACCAAATTTTCAACTAAACCCTTTATTCCGTATGAATTCTAGAGTTTGACAAGGAGTGTCTCAAATTTGAAAAGATGCACCTAGAGAAAATCAGATTATATTGGCCGAAACGTTGTCAAAATGGCAACAAGATTGTTATTTTGACCCGATAACCAAATTTTTTTTGTCACAAAAGGGGATACAACGTTAGATAGATAGCAGAAGGTCTTTCCGAAAAACAGTGGGTTTATACAGAAGAATTTTACAAATTTGAATATTAATCACTATCAAGTTACACCTGTGCTACAAACTGGTATCAGTAAATTGGTGAACTTTAAGATGAAAGTAAACAAATATATGTCGCAATAAAGACAACATGGTTGGAACAGCAAGCAATAAACATAACAAATTACTGTAAATTAAACCTACATTGGAAGACTGGAAGCAAACCTTTGGGGGAAAATGCTACAACCACTAATCATCACTTTGATCTTGGTAATATTCACTCTCAGACCTTTACTTTCCATGGTAGATTTAATTTCGTATTAAGTTATTTTCTTAAAATTGTTGGGGGTGCCTCAGGGTTGAATGTGGAGGAGAGCTAAATAGCTCCCAAATCTTTCAATATTTGTATACATGAGGATTTGCTAAGAATATTTTTTTAATAGGATTTTTTGTTAATTTAATTAAGCTTGAATAACATCTAAAAAATTGCAACTCATGGTTGGGTGTGATATGTCTATCATGTCATTTAGTTGTTTTCTAAAGTGTACTTATATTTCGTAAGCTTTACGTAGTATTTCAAAAGATAAACAGCTATCCAATATTTGGTATCCCATAATAGTTTGTGAAAAGGACTGATATATTTTCAAATCTCTTTCAATTAGTTAAGTTCTCATTTGGCAAATCCGTTATCATTTTTAGCCGATTTCTTTCTCGACATAGAAAATACATTATATATTTTTTTGTCTTGGTCAAACAATATAAATTTGACATCTCGCTAATTTATTCGTAAATGTATCTTTTATTTCAAGATGTAAACTGGGGTTCCTCTACACAAGCACATGTTTATAAAAGTGCCCTACAATCAACTCTGAAATTAATTGCTGTGGAAGACCATATTAAAAATTTCAGGTAACTTTTTATTCTTCATTCTTTTTATTTCCCGATTTTTTTCCCTTTTCTTCTTTCTCTTTTTTCTTCTTTCTCTTTTTTCTTCTTTCTCTTTTTTCTTTCTCTTTTTTCTTTCTCTTTTTCTTTCTCTTTCTCTCTTTTCTATTTTTCCTTTTTCTTTTTTCTTTTTCTTTTTCTATTTTTTCTTTTTCTATTTTTTCTTTTTCTATTTTTTCTTTTTCCATTTTTCCATTTTCCATTTTTTCCTTTTCCTTTTCTTTTTCCTTTTTCTTTTTCTTTTTTCTTTTTCCTTTTTCGTTTTTATTTCGTTTTTTTTTTTTACTTTTTTCGTTTTCTTTTTTTTTCGTTTTCCTTTTTCCTTTAACTTTTTCGTTTTTTCTTATATTTTCTTTTTCTTTCACTTATTTTTGTATTCTTTTTTTTAATTTTTTCGTTTTTTTAAATTTTTATTTTTTATTTCTATTTTATCTTCTTTTTTTTCCTCATCTTTATTTTTTAAATTACATATTTTTTAATAAAAAATTAAATTTTGAGCTTACATTCAGTAATTTTGAATTTCGACTTTTTTTTAACTTCAAGAAAAATCATTAATATTTATTTGTTCTTCGTTGTTAAGTTAATTTTGTCAAAGATTCTAGTCGGAACAAAATCTGATTTATCTTGAAAACCAAAATCGACTTCTCAATCTAGCGAGAGATGATCTCTTCGGATCCTTACAGCTCTTTTCTCACATACATTGCTAGTCTCTCTCTGCTCTATCGTTATTTCCATGTAAGACGCAGAAAAACTTTCCTTTCTACCCGAGTGTGCCGAGCGTCGGGCAAAATTTCAATGAACAGAGAACAGAGCTTCTTCGTAATGGCTTCCTGTCTGTGGAACACATTACTGTGGGACTGCTTCCCCACAGATTACAACTTGGTCATTTTCAAAGCCAATATAAATAGATTCCTATCTACAACTCTCCAGACTTGATTTTCTGACAATCATTCTATCTCATTAATCCTTATTCTCAAGTGACATATGGCCTTGATAAGTGGCGACCCCCTTTCAGTAAAAAAAGAAAACAAAACTTGGAATTGTAGTTTGGACTCCTCGTTAAAACTAACAGCATTACTTTCAAAGATTAACATTCTAAACAAGGCACACAGGAAAATTATTGCATGACTCGTTTTAATTTGGATGCATATTTTGTTTTTCTTTTAGGCCGCAAGTGCTTCTACTAAGTGGCTTACCAAGCAGTCGTCCAGCGATTGTAGATTTTGTGTCCAGCTTCACACGAAACTGCAGTTTAATGATCTGCTGTAATGTTATTGTGGTAAGACATTGTTTTTTTTTTTTTTTTTTTTTTTTTGAACAATTTAAAAAAATTGCTTACTTTTTATATCACACAATGATGGATATTCATTTACGAACGTCTTGTGATCTTTATCAGGACCCATGTGTGGACCACGCAGCCATCTTAGAATTAATGAATGAATTTTTCTTTATCTGATAGATGATGTTAAGTATTCACGAATCCATATTTCCCAGTCCTTTCTACGATGAGGGGACACTAACGTCATGCCGTAAAAGAATAAAGCAACAATGTTTCTTTTATGATTATCCATTATTACAGGCAAAAGAGGTTGGCTGCTATCATTACAAGCAAAGAAGAGAAAATTATGTGTGAGAGAGACAAACGGTTGTTTTGTGTCAACAATACAACACCAGTCAGTTGTTCACAATGGCGATCAACGAACACCTCACACACATGCACATTCACACACAGACAAAAGCACCCAATGTACAAAAGTGACACGCATGAGCCAGATTGACACAGCACACACATAGGGAGAACAGCACTTACACGAAGCAGATAAAAAAGTTCTAGAGTCGAGAAGCAAACCCAACTCTACAAGACGAAGCCCCCCCAAGTTATGTATATAGGACTCATATAACCTTGATGGCAGCTATGTTGTATATAAACTGGTAGTACATGGCAGAGTAGCAAAATCAATCCTGCCTTTTTGGGTGTACAGCGTCAAAGTGCCGGGGTTTACAACCTCTACGGGGGGGGGGGGGGGGGTCAGCTTTCTAGATGAACATTACTGCAAATTACTTTCTTTGAGCTCCCAGTAATGGGTTACTAGTGCTGTTTTTATTCAACGTTTTTTGTTATTGGATGTGTTTTTATGGTCGTAATATCTGGTTTTAAAATGCTTTGTAACTTAATTGCCATAAATATATTTTGATAACTTATATATATATCTTATACTAGCAAAACCCGTCCCAGGATGGGTAAAATTAATTCCCATCAAACAGAACAGTTTTCCACCACTTGTATGTCTGCTTACAAAGATTAAAATCAATATATAATGATACTAAATCTTACGTCTAGAATCCTTATTATGTTTCCTAAAAACCCTTTAAAATATGCCAAACAAATTGAAATGTAGGAAATATTTATTAATTGATGTCTCATATCTATTCAAGTTTCACAAACATTGGAGGTATCTGAATTTTTTACCCTTTTGCATAAATCTAAATTAAACTAAATATAGCCCACATTTGGACCCCTAACAAGCGTGTTCCAAAATTCATGATGATCAGTTAATTTGTTTCAAGTTAATCCTGTACATATAAACATACCTAATGATAGAAATATATAAAGTTGCAGTTCATGTCTGCTTGTCTGTTCACAAACTCTCTACAGTTTAGGAAATAGACCCGTCCCAAAACCATATATACAGGCACCAACAATTTGCCCTCTTTGGAAATCTGATAGATCTGTCATTTAAATTTTCCTTACTTTGCAAAAAAAATAAATTTAACCAATTAATTCAGGACTACAATAACCATAAATAAACAAAATGAAACCAACATTTTGGTAATTTTCTTCAATTTGTATACATGTTTTAAAATTGATGCAAAATTCACAAGGTTTTCCCATTATTTTGTCCAACCCCTTATATATATATATATATATATAGTCTCGGAAGTATCTCAACCATTAAAACTATATAAGGAAAAAAGAAAAGAAAAAAAACCATTAAGTCCGAAGTCGTTCGGTGGAAAATCACTCATGTAAGTCAATTTAATTTTTACAGTTATTATATTAGTTTGCTTCTAACATTATTTAAGGGATCATCAGTTGTTTACCATGAAAAACTGTTTCGGGAATTTAAAAACAAGACAGTATTTAATTTCATGGCTTCCCAGCAGAGTTGATCAGACCCCACTTCCCTTAAAATACAAAAACATAAACGTTCCGTATACTAAATCTAAGTTTTGTTCCGTATAAATGTTTTGCTAACTTATATTAGTTATTAAAAAAAAAAAAAGAAAAAAAAAAAGTCCTCCTTACCTGTGTTGTTCGCCTGTCTAATAAAATGTATCCGTTACTTACAAAAATGTTGCTGCATTTTAAAGTGTTTAGACGAATCCATTACACTACTTTTTAGGTGATTAATATATTTTTAGCTTTAGTTTTATATTAAAAATATCAACGTATCAAAATATTTTTAAAAATTTAAATTATATATATATATATATATATATATATATATATATATATACTTTTAGTCCTTTTTTTCTCCCCCTCCTCCTTCTCCGCCTCCTCCTCCTTTGTTGTTTAATTCCTTGTCTCACAGCGTTCATAAGCTTAACTGCCGATTTTTTTCTCTCTTTCTTCTTATTTTTCTTAACTCACAGCGTTTCCAATCGGCGTTCATAAGCTAACTGCCGATTTTTTCTTCTTCTTCTTTTTTTAACTTACAGCATATATATATATATATATATACATATATATATATATTCACTTTTTAAAATTTTTTCTTATCTTTCTGTTTTTGCTGGAGATGGGGCATCCTACCGGATGTCAGACATTCACAGACACTCCAGCCTAGAGATCTTTTTAAGATTCTAACCGTCCCTTTAAGTGCAATTGTTTGTATTTCTCTTGCACTCGGTTCACCGGGTATACTCGCCAGATAGCTTTTGAAATTTTTTTTCATTGGTCATGTTGCTCCTATAATTACTGGTATGATGGAGATTTTCCTAAGATTCCAGTTTCTTTTCATGTCGTACATAAGACCTTGGTATTTCGTAATCTTTTCCCTTTCAGCTCTGTTTAATCCTGCATCATTAGGGACACTGACTTCAAATAGGGTTGCTACTTTCTCCCTTTTGTCCCATATTATGAGGTCAGGTTTAATATATATATATATATATAATATATATATATATATATATATGTATTCTGAAACTAGATGTTTTCATTTCCTTCTCTTTTTTTTAGGATCCTAATGCAGACAGTTTGAAAGTTTTAAGAACTTCAGAAGAATATAATTGGCTCCATCGAAGAAGAGTGAAATGCTTTTACAACCCAATAATTTCTCCTGATTTCCGTTTGGGCGTGCAATCTTTTATGCAGGTATTTGTACTTGAATCTTCACTGAAATTTTCATTTTGCATTCTTCATTCACTTTTTACACATTCCGTAATAAACGTGAATTAATTCTTTCTCCGCAGACATGTGGTGTTGGAAAATTACGCCCAAATACATTAGTCATAGGATTCAAAAATAGATGGAGGACTGCGGATCCTGAGGAAGCAGAAGATTATTTCAATGTTATTCAGTGAGTAGACAGCTTTTTTTTATTTTCTTTGTCATCTTTTCTCGCTAAAATTAACTTGGAATGCCATATTTTTAAAAAAATTCTTTTTTTTGATAACTAAAGATTTTTTGAACTAGTTATTGCCAAAATTTTACACTTTTTTAACAATGTTACGACCGGATAAGAATGATGATATATACGTGTTCCAATCCAGACATAACACAAAATACTTTATTTTTGCCGGTTAGCTTGGCTGGAGAAATTTCCCAAATTCAAAAATGTTATTTTAACAGATGAGCAACGCAAGAATGAGACAGTTGGAAAGAATATATAATTGTATGAATGCAATGGAAAGAATATATAATGGTATGAATGCAATGGAAAGAAACGAATAAACACATTTATTGTAGCAACGACAAATGAACAAAAACAGTAAATAGTTCAATGCAAATGAAGATAAAATTGTTCCTTCAAATGAGTCCAAAACAATAACAAAAAGTCACTTATCTGTCCGATCTTTCCAGTGAGTTTAAATCATCGTTCTTTTAAAATATTGTTTTCATCATATCACCGAATATTAAATCATTAAACCATTTTTCTTTGTTTTATCTCAATATCCGCATTCAAAATCAAATATCCTACGATGCCAGAAGTTTTTGATTTTTTTTGTCAATCTTGTTAAATCTCTCTTGCATTTCCTTAATCTAACATTTCTGCTCGATTCCGCACATCCTTATCAACTCAACACCTCTCTGCTCACCTCAGCACGTCTGCCCAATTTTGTATTCACACCTGATTGTATCCACAAAAAAAAATGATCGCCCTGTTAAAAGTAATCAAAGTTCCCCATGTGTCGTCTGCTCAAGTCCCTGCAGTTTCTTCATCACTTTTTTCTTCTTTTGCCTTATAAGATCAGTCATTCGTCCTATCCTCCCCTCCATTCCAAGTAGATGAAGAGAAAGTAAAGCAACAGCGGTCCGAGGGGCATCGAAGCTCCGCCCTTTGCTACTCTTCCTCCTTTTTTCCATCTTCTTTTACTTTTTCTCTCTTCCTTCTACTTCCCTTTAAATCATTACCGGTGCGAATGGGAAGAGATTCGTGTAACGGCTTTTACCATCAGCTGAGGTCTTTTCTCGCTAATTTCTCCCTTCTCTCTCTGCTGTATGAACACACGTACACATTAAGACACGTCAAACAGTCAACCAGCTACTGTGTTTAGCCAGTGTCATTTGCTGTGCATAACTTTTTTCTTTGTGTTTCCATCGAAATATTAATTCTTATCACGTTTCTTTTCTTTCTTTAAATCTTCATTTAAAAATTGTCATCGGGATGTCACGACTACTATAACAGAGAGTGAAATTTATCTTGTATCTATCTGAATTTATTTTTTGTATATATATATATTTACATATATATAGCAGGAAGACCCGAGGTTGCTCGGGATTGAATGAGGATCACTACTATGTACTTTTTCACAACATCATATTACTTTCTTTATTTTTACTGCCTCCTTTCCCCCATTTTGCCCCCTAATATAATGTTGCAGAAGAAGCTGAAATGTTGCAAAACTCTCTGAATTAGTTTCTTATAAATATGGCTTAAATTTCACTAAAATCTGAGGTACCTATTTGAAGTTTTAAAGGGGTTTTGTTCCTATGGGTCATTTAGAGGTGAGAGCATGTGGATATTTGGCACATAGAGGGTAACAGAGATTTGGGACCACTTCCATTGTCTTCTCTAAAAAAATGTTATAAATATGATTTAAATTTCATAAAAATAGTATATATTTTAAGTTTTAAGGGGGGGTTATACACTCATAGACCCCTTAGGGGTGCACTTCGAGATTTAGGAACACATCTATTTTCTTCAGTTAATTTTACATAAGAATACACTTTTAGATTTTATGTAGATTCGCTAACCTTTCTTTGTATAGGGAACGCACAAACAACACACACACAGACATTGAGTTTAATATATATATATATATATATATATAAAACAAGATTTTGTTAGATTTCAAAAACGAAAATTTTATTTATCTTACGTAGCATTTTTTTTTATACAGTTTTACGGTTCCATTTCGTTTAGTAGGGAACCAACGAACATTTGTCTGTCAATATCGGATCTTTGCTCCCTGAATTCTTTAGAAAGACGAAAAAGTTCTCAATTCGAAAAATTGTACATTGCGATGTGATAAGAAATAAAGGTCCAAAATTCAAACCAAACTCTCATATTATTTTTTTAGTTCCTTGGCCTTTTGCCTAAGAGCAAAGCGTAGTATCTGTTCTCAGCATCTCGGCGGCATCAGACGTTTTACTATTGATGAAAATATTGCGTATATATAAGAAAATATGACAATGAAAATTACAACTGTATATTACAGAATTCTATTAGAAGCTGTTTATAAAATAAATATGCAAATTAAGAAGACCTATAGGTGTTTGGGGGTGTTTATAGTTTAGTATATATACGGTATTATAAAATCTTATATTGCATCATGAAATGCACGCTAGGAAGTAAGTGTAGTATCTGTTCCGATGGATACTGCACCCTATAGACGGGTGTCGTCTTGTCCTTCGGGGCTTGATTCCACCTGTCTGTGGGTTTGTCCTGTGCAGTTCTAGGAGGTCCACCCTCCCAGGCTTCGCCTCCCCTCTTTGGGGAGGAGTAAGTTTATTGCTTACTGCCTGAGGCGCCCCTACCGGGGAATGCCGACGGGACTGCCCAGGCAATTTTTAATGGCCAGAGTGCTCACTTTCTCGGGCGCTGGCTTTTCAAACCCCACTTACTCGACCCAAGCTGTGGTCACATCTTACTTGTGGGAGTAAGATAAAACTGGCCTTGTGCTTAACTCCTACAGAGGAGTAAATAAATATATTGCATCATGAAATTAAATAAGCACATCCTGTTTTGATGTTAATATAGTTAGAACAGATGAAAAAACTTTTGCATTTATTCATTTAAATAACTCAAAAAGGGTTGCTATGCTGTAAAACAAAACAACCAAACCCTCTTGGCTGGCAAGATTTCAAGCAGAGAAGACGTGTCTAGATGCTCTTCTCATTGAAGGGGGGGGGGTGCAGCCCACGTGGGTGGCTGATGTAGTGAGACAGGCTATTTATCTCTCTCACAAACGAAGACAACCTGTTTCTGTGACTGTCATTTTAAATAAATCTTGTTAGAAACTGAATATTGGCGTCAACGTTGTTTTGTGCGAACTAATAAAAAAAGACCTGGGTTCACAACGACGAGAACGGTGACGACATGAGGTATAAGCCTAGCTGATTACATAGGTTGAACTTTGAAATCTCTTCCCTTTTTTCTAAGTCACATTGTTCTGTTTGACCAATCAAATCTTAGTATTTATTCACATTCTTCGCTCGGTGTGACAGAACAAATTTAAATCTATTTCACATAAACGAATAGACACTGTCTTGTAATGTCGTCTAATCAAGATCGAAACAAACGCATCAGTCGATTGAGCTAGAAAGTTAGAAAGAAGGGGAGGGACGGAGTAAACGAACGTTATATTTAAAGTTCCCAAAATTACACCTTTCGACAATCTGAGCTCGGAGATAGAAGCAGTTTGCAAATAATGAAATACTTTTGGAGGTGGACATGAATTATTCAGTTTTTGTGGCAGCAGACTATCAGTGTTTTTTATGTGTATAGTAGCAGGAAGACCCAGCGTTGCCAGGGATTGAATAAAGAAACCCTATATCCTTTTGCACTCAGCTCATAACACCATATCAAGTTTTGTTCTGATATTTGACACTTTATATAACATTCAGTTTTTGGTGTGGGGCTAAAGGGTGTTCTCTGCATTAATTGTGATTAGATGTGAGTAAAGTAATATTAATTGAAATAACTGTTGATAAATATATCATCTCCAACCCCTTTGAGGCACACTATGCATTTCCCAGGAATCAAGAAGTACCACTGTGCATTCCAGCTCCCATCCCGTAATGCCTTGCTAAAATGTTTGTTCTTATTTTTTTAATTTCTATAATTTTCAAGTTAAAATAAATGAAAGTAAAATTGGAGCACGGTGAGTCAGGTGCTAGCGTGATTAGGAGTAGATGGAGTAAATTCAGGGAACTTTGGACATTACTAACCAGCAGAGCGTTACCACTGTCGACCAAAAGAAGAGTCTATAAGGCATCTGTACACAGTGTGATGATATATGAAAGTGAAACTTGGCCAGTGAGAGTTGAGGACATGTGTTGCATGGGTAAAAACGATATGAGAATGATACGATTAATGTGTAATGTGCGTCTTAAAGACTGGCTTAGAATTGATGACCTCAAAGGAAGATTAAATCTGAACAGCATAGGGAGATGTGTGTAGGACAGGAGACTTCAATGGTATGGCCACGTTGAAAGAATGGATGAGAGTTCTTGGGTTAGCAAATGTAGAACAGTTGAGGTATCAAGGTCGGTTCACAGTAGAAGGCCAAAGAAAACATGGGAAGAAGCGACAAGGATAGACTTGAGAGAAAGAGGAATAAATAAAAACCTGGCCAGAGATAGATTAATTTTGAAGTTAATTTTTAAAAGCCGTCCAACACATACCAACATGTGAAATAGACGTTAAACCAAATGTTATGACGATGATGATCAAATATTACATTATTTTTTGTTTCAATTTTTTGTATTTTATTCGTATTTATTTTACTAATTCTTTCTTCAATGAATCGTTTTGTTTTTAATTTGTAGTTGTCTTTTTGTTTTGTTTTTTGTTTTTTTAATGGAATGTTTTCTTTTTCCAGTGATGCGTTTGATATGCAGTTTGGCGTTGGCATTTTGCGCGTTAAGGAAGGCTTCCAATGTGATCCAAATTTTGTAGACCCTCCCCGTAAAGAGAGTCATAAGGTCATTGTGGAGGAAGGTAAGTAAAAGATATTTTCGATGACCCCCGCCTCATCCCCCCCGTATGTGCACACACTCTAAATTATTCCAATTATCTCCGTCGGCAAAAAGAGAATGACAGCATGAAGAATCTTTGTCTCTTCTTTAATCTTTGTGTTTGCAACAAAAATTAACAATTAAAATGAAAATAATAATTGCAAGTTAGGCACAGGGCCAAAATTGTTTGGGTGATTGAATGGGTCGATAGTCATATACACTTCGACTATTTTCTTAAATTTACTTTAAACTAGACTGAGCAATGCCGGGTCGTCCAACATATAAAGTTGCCTTGTCGGATTTTCAAAGTCAGGCTCAAATATCGTTAAAATTGACAAATCAAACTTTGCTTCTGACTAGCCAATTTTCATTTGTTATTGTTGTATTGTGTTATCGGCAATATAATAATGTACTACAATTTATTTTTTTAATTACTTAGGCCGGTCCAGACAACTACTAATATGAAACATTTTTAAACAATCACCTAAAAATAAAAATCAGCAAATTTTGAATTGAAGAATATAATGTGAGTTGTCTACTTCATGTTTAAAAATGTGCAAACCAAATCTAAAAACTAAAATGACTTCACTGCATTCCAGGCAACGGCTAGTATTTTAAGATTTGGTAGCGTTACATATTTTAAAATTTGGTAGCGTTACATGTTTTAAAATTTGGGAGCGTTACATATTTTAAAATTTAGTAGCGTTACATATTTTGAAATTTGGTAGCGTTACATGTTTTAAAATTTGGTAGCGTTACATGTTTTGAAATTTGGTAGCGTTACATATTTTGAAATTTGGTAGCGTTACATATTACTTTCGAGTTGAATGTAGATTGGTTTATCAAGTACTAGCAGGGAGACCTGACGTTGCTCGTGATTGAATGAGGAACACTACGATGTCTTTTTTAACTCTGCTCATAGCAACATATTTCTTCTCCTGTTCATTTAACATCCCTTTTCCCTTGTTCAGGGGTCAGACGTTTTCTGATATTACGCAAGCTAGCTCTCCAGTTCTCATGGGTCAGCTGTCTCCAGATTCCACTCTGTGCAGTTTTGTCTTATAATTTGCCTCCAAGTTTTCCTTGGTCGGCCAACCTTCCTGCGATTCAAGGCATCGATGCTTCTACAGCTGTTTATTCAGAAGAATGAACGCTTCACATGACCATACGAAGTTCATCCTAAGGATAACATCTACGTTGGGCAAATGTAGTGCTTTCAACAAATCCTCTGACCTAATGTGTTGAGTTTAGTCAGATTTCACATTGCAGATTCATCTAATCGTGAATCTGTCATTGCGCTGCAGTCGGACAAGAGAGGGATAGCTGAGGGCCGAGTATTCACTGCCATATAACATGACACCCATGACACAGCTGCTATACAACTTACTCTGATGCTATCAGAGGAAACAGCTCACGAAATTTCGCCCATGCTGCCTTCACTCTTGTGGCAGAACCACCTCCATTGTCTTCCCCAGAAATGTTTACATAAGAATACACTTTTAGATTTTATGTAGGTTCTCATAGAGAACACACACAGACATTGACATTTAATTATTAAATATAATGAACATTTTTTAACCCTGAGGGTCAGTTGTGTAAGACAACAGCATAAGAATACCAGTAATCATCGCTAAATCAATTTTTAGTCAACTAACAATGAAGTTATTTTCATGTCCTCACCTCACTAAGTACCTGAAATGTGAATGGCTTTTTACCTTTTTCTTTTTTCTTTATTCCCTTCACTCTTTTCCGTTTTTTTTTCTTAACTTTTTAAAAACTTTTTTTATCTTTTTCTTTTCACCTTTTTTTTTACATTTTTTATATTATTAAAAAAAAAATTTTTTTTTATATTTTTCTTTTTTTTTTATATTTTTCTTTTTTTTTTATATTTTTCTTTTTTTTTTATATTTTTCTTTTTTTTTTATATTTTTCTTTTTGTTTTTTTATATTTTTCTTTTTGTTTTTTTATATTTTTCTTTTTTTTTATATTTTTCTTTTTTTTTATATTTTTCTTTTTTTTTATATTTTTCTTTTTTTTTTATATTTTTCTTTTTTTTGATATTTTTCTTTTTTTTGATATTTTTCTTTTTTTTGATATTTTTCTTTTTTTTGATATTTTTCTTTTTTTTGATATTTTTCTTTTTTTTGATATTTTTTATTTTTTATATATATTTTTCTTTTTTTATATATATTTTTCTTTATATATATTTTTCTTTTTTTAATATTTTTCTCTTAATATTTTTCCTTTTTTTTTATGGTTTTCCTTTTTTTTATGGTTTTCCTTTTTTTTTTAGTTTTCCTTTTTTTAAATATAAAAAAAAAAAAAGGAAAACTATAAATAGTTTTCCTTTTTTTTTTTTATAGTTTTTATTTTCTTTTTTACATTTTTTCTACCTTTTTCTCTTACCTTTTCCCTTTAAATGTTTTCCTTTCTTTTACCTGTGTTAACTTTTTTCCTTTTTGTTTCATCTTCACTTATTTCTCTACAGTTGCATCTAGACTGGCTCTTCTTTTCCAATCAGCAAAAAACGTGGATGTTTATTTTCTGCTCCAACCAATTTCGTTGCCTGTTTGTGTCGTCACCTTTCGTTTCCCATGATTCTTTTCTCACACACACAAAATTTATTTGTTGCCAAAATTTATCTTTTCATTCAATTTTTGCTTTTTTTGCTTCCAAATTATTTAATTTTCTTTTTGTTCCCACATTTTTTTCGACAGGAAGAAAAAAATCTGTTTACATGGAGAATGGTGTGTATTAAGTCGGCGCAATTTCAGTCACTCACATTTTTCTATTTTCATCTCTCACTACAGTTGTTCGATTAAAAATCATATTCAGCATTGCTAATCATTACTATTACCGACATTAATTATTTTCAAGGAAGTTTTCTTTACCGACTCATTTGTGAACTATACGCATAAAAAATATAATATTTAATATAAGTTATAAGCATTTTGGATCCGGGAAAAGTGGCCATCTTTGTTTAGTCTGTTAGCAACGTAAACAAAGCTGACTACTTTACTCAGATCCGATATTTACAGAACTTAAAATGCTTATAACTTCTATCAAATTTGTATAGTTTTTTAACGCATATAGGTCACAAATGAATTGGTAAAGCCAAAAAAATTGCTATTGACAACGGTACTTCCTCTAAAGTAATTTATGTCGGTAATAATAATGATTACCTCAAAATTATATCGGGCCAAATTAAGGGAAGTCTGGAATTTTATTCAGAAACAGCAAAAAAAAAAAAAATACAAAGTTTTTAAGGGAGATAACTCTTATCGTTAAGTATTGACTCGTTTAAAAGGGAGGTAACTCTTCATCTGACTCTTGCTCTATCCTCCATCACACCAGCCAGGTCTTCATAGGTGTATTGTGAGTCCTCTGCTTGACGTAGCTTCTGCGTGGTCTCCATACTGAATTACATCCCTGTTTTCGTATCTACAAAAGAACATCGCTGATGATTTCATCTGTAGTCCCGCAGCAGGGACCAGCAAATCTGGTTCTTCTTTCTCTGATCAGAGCCGAGATCCAGGGAAGGTGTCCGTAGAGTTACTCTCTTGTAGAATACTGCTTCCTGGTGTACATATCATCACTTTTCTTCTAGAATCTTCTGGTCCAGGTGTTAGTTCTTTATACGATAACTGACGTAACAATCGCTTGAAGTCACATTTCATCATGCTAGGAAGATTTGACTTCCAGATTACTTTCACCTTGTCGAGCCAAGGCCTTGCTGATGAGTGCGTTTAGTTATTTAAAGGGAGATAACTTAGATTATTCGTAAAATAAATATAACCGCCCGCGCCTGCCCCTTCTTTTCCAGTATTGTTTTTGGTCTAGTATTTTCTGCTATCCCAAATGAGAAATACAAAAGAAACCCTGGAGCATTGTCCATCTTGTGTTTTTTTTTTTTTTTTTGGTTTATTTATTTATTCAATGGAAGGCTCGCATGACTCCTCACACTCGCCATATTAACTGCTGCTGCTATCAGAACGCGCGAGATATCTTTTTAGCATGCCTCCAAAAACATACGACACCACTGATGCTTTCTTCGGCTGTTTTTATTTTTTATTCTGCCTTACACTCTTGCTTTTACAGTCATTCAACCATTGCGTATGCAATGAAAGACGCAGGCTTATTACCAGCTTGTCTCGATTCTTTGTGCTTTTCACTTAAAAAACTGTAACAACTCGTGCAAAACGAACCAGGATTCGTTTCGTTTTCATTCATTTTTTTTTTCATGACGACCACGTGTTTGTTTGTTTTCATGACGACCACGTGTTTGTTTGTTTTCATGACGACCACGTGTTTGTTTTTAACATGATTTAATGTTAAAATTAATTTGTTTTTTTTTCACTATAAAAATTTAGAAATAAGTAGCCATTTAAAAGTAATAATTCCAGAAAATCTTTCATACACAAAAAATGGGAAATAACTCTGTAATGTGGTTGGCTTCATTGATACAGTAAATAGCAGAGCTGACCTTTATCACATAAAAGTTGCTTGTATTAGGGGTGGGACGTAATGGGTGAAAATTTCAGATTCATGCGAGTAGTATTTTTTTGTGTTCATTTATACATAAATAACACTAAACAATCAAACATTTTGAAAATTTTGCAAAATTCAGAAGGTGCAGGCCAAAAATAGCCGTTAGGGCTCCACGGGACTCAAAATCCATCATTTTTCGGTGAAAAGGTGGTTTCATGCAACATTGCAGGTCCTAAAACATCCTCAAAAGCTATGAATGGATATAGATGGTGTAATCTGATATAGTACTTTAATTTAGGACCATTTTCAGGCTGTGAAAGGGTTTTCATGAATGTAAAATAGCCAAAAACTATTGGCCTGCACCTTCTGAATTTTGCAAAATTTTCAAAATGTTTCATTGTTAAGTGTTATTTATGTATAAATTAACACAAAAAAAATACTACTCGCATGAATCTGAAATTTTCACCCATTACATCCCACCCCCACTTGTATATAATAATCCGGCAGCATCTCATTAGCGTGTCTGCTAATAACTCATCGTACGTTGAACATCATAAAGGGATTGTTAATCTAACATTGATAAATAGAACAGAATTGACGTACAATTATATCCAGTTTGCATAAAAAGAATTCATTTTTTTTTTCATCTCCTTCCCTTTGATTTGTTTGGGATTTTGGTTTTCCTCTTTCTTGTGGGTCCTTCTCTTTTGAATGGTATTCTTTTTACGCACATGGGTGAAAAGATTATTGGTGCAAATTCTTTATTCTGAAACAGAACTGATAACCCATAAAATAATTATGGAAAATTTTTAATGATTTTCTTCCAGTCTCGTCCGTAAATCCACCGAATCATAGCCCTGCCATCCTAAGAAAGACCAGCGTTCACTCATATGTAAGATTGCTATACTGTCTCCAGGTTGCATCTGTTTCGTTGAAACGTGCACAAACCTCGACAATGAGATAAACTCATCTCGACAATCAAAACTCTGAAGCATAGTATATTTTAGGCACAGGTTTATTAATCATCGACAAAGGTCAAACTGAAAAAAAAAGAACGAAAACAGTTTCAAAAATGCATAAATACAAAATGAAGGTGAGGCAGAGGTGAGGAATTTACTAAAATCTAAATAGAGCCATTAGTTTAATAAAATTACAGAATAGAAAATATTTTGAGCATAAAAATAAAGCTGGAAAGGAAAAAATACAAATTATGCTAGGAGATAGGCGAATTACAAGCAAACAAAAAATATAGGCTAACACGCGGGGAAAAGGTAAACAAAATCTGCTAAATATAAGAAATATAACGAGCACTATTTAATTCTATCCTTCGAGAGAAGAAAGGCAATATTTCTTACCATTGATGCTCAAAATGGCAGAAAATTTAAAGAGATAGGAAAACTTTCTCTCGAGCGATTTCACAGTACGAAACTCAGACATCCATTCAACAACAGCAAAAAAGACGAACGAGAATATCACACAGAACAACAGCTAGGAATACGACGATTGCACTTGTTAAAAAAAACCAAAAAACTTTCTCTCGAACAATTTAACTTCACATAATTTGGGTGACTGAAATTGGAATTAACCAAAAGTAAATCACGGAACCTGTACTCTCTCCAAGATGCATATGTTTTGTGGAAATGTGTGCAAATCTCGACAGTCTGATAGACTCATATCGATGATCAAAACTCTGAGGCATGGTGTATTTTAGACACAGGTTTATTGATCATCGACGAAGGTAAAATTGAAAAAGAATAAAACTATTGTTTCAGAAACACGTAAATACAAAATGAAGGCGAGGCAGACACGAGGAGTTTACTAAAATCTAAAGAGAGCTGTAGACTAAATGATGTGCAGAAAAGAAGATATTTTGAGCATAAAAATAATGGTAGAAAATAAAACATACAAATTATGCAAAGTGATAGCCGAATTACGAAAGGTTAAATTCAGGTTAATACGCGGGTAAAAGGTAAACAAAGTTCGTTAGAAAAAACAAAATATAAAAAGAAAATAATACGAGCACGATTTAATTCTATTCTTAAAGAGAAGAAAGGCAATATTTCTTACCGTTGATGCTCAAAACGTCAAAATATTTAAAGAGATAATAGGAAAACTCTCCATGAGGGTCGTGAAGTAGGCAACTGCATAACGCAGGGGACTGGCACCAGAAGGATCTCGCCGGTGATGAGTCTGAAGGAATCCCCTAAGAAAAAAGGGCCAGCTAAGGGAGATAAATGCAAGGGAATCTATTCTACCTTAGACAGAACAATTGCACTACAGACATGCCTGTTGTAAATATGCATGTTAATTTAAGTTTATCTAGAAACTTCCTCCTTCAAAGTTGGCTCAACCTGACCAGGGTGAATGCCGTACCAGGTCCCAGTCTCATTGGACATGTTTAATTCTTGATTATTCATTTTCTTCAAAATTTGTTCAATAAGGTTGAAAGTTTGTCTTTGCAATCACTATTTGCAATGAACGAAGTACGAATACCTTCATTGTGAAACTGAGGCCAACTCTGTCGAACAGTTTGAGGGAATAACTCAGATTCACTTGTTAAAGTTTGGAAATCAATTTCTAAAAGCCGTCCAACACATGCCAGCATGTAAAACAGAGGTTTAACCTGTCATCACTGTAAGTCCCTGTCAATCTCTCTGCATCCTCCTGTCTGAAAATATCGGCTTCCTGACTTAAAATGCACCAAACAGTGATTTTATTTGTTTTTTTTCTTTTCTCTTTGTGCAACTCAATCATGGTCTGCAAATCTAAAGACAAAAACAACATTTTTCCTCTACAAAACAACCAAACCAAACACCATGAATAAATATTTGAAGAAATAAAGAACTTGAAGCATAAAATCTCTTACCAAAATTACCTGATTCGGCATTAAATAACCCAAAAAAGGGTTGATATGCCATAAAACAAAACAACCAAACGTCTGCATTCTCAGGAAGATTGAATTGGTGATAGTCCAGCATTCACTCGCATGTAACATTGCACTACGGACATTTTGTCAGCTGTTGTAAACTCGACTGGCACTGAAAGTGAACAACGTCGGGTTAAAATGGGAGGCAGTCCGTACGCGTGAGATCGGACATTGTAACAATTGTTCACTTTTGTTTTTGGACAACCTATGTGTGCAGTTGATCACCTTGTGGAAGTGATATTCTGCCTTGTTTAAGTCTACTTCCTGTTTCTATTTACTTGTCTCCCCACGAGGGCAAAGTTAGACACAAGGTCAGTTTTTAATGTGAAATACATCCAACTCCCCAAAAAGGGGCACTCAGGATTGGAACAGAAATTAAAATTGTCTCAGTCTAGAAGAACTACTCCTTCACTGACCTAAGACAGAATAAACTAAGTGCAGCATCAGAACAGATACTACAGTTTGTTCCTAGCCAATGACTAACAAGCTATTTCGGCAAACCAGATGGGAGATGAAAATCTTTGATACCAACTTACCAGGGTTGGCTTCAGCACGTTGATGACTTGTGACCATGGTGGACATGATGACTGTGTGCATTGATCGGCTGCTGATGATGATCTGACTGCGACAGCAAGGCTGCACACTAAAGCCGTCAAAGAGATGGTCAGACGAAGGCGGCTCAATCCTTTTTTTAAATTATCATGGTTTAAAGGCTATCTATTGACTTCAACTGGTAAAAAAAATGCCACCCATGGAATCATTAATAAAATTCACATCTTGGCTGGTGCACCATCCACTAGTCTCTCCCTCTTAGACAAGGTCCAAAAAAGAGTCGCGAACTTAATAGGTCCCTCACTATCCACCAAGCTCCAGCCCCTGTCCTATCGCCACAACGTTGCTTCCATGTGCCTGTTTTACAAGTACTTCAATGGATTGTGCTTCGATGAACTTGGTGCCCCCTCGACGTAAATACACTACATTACGTCTACAGTGGCGTCCTGCCTTGTTTGAGGTGAACTATGATAAAAAAAATAAATAAAAATAATCCATCCAACTATATTTAGTACAAATAAACGTCTGTCTATGCCTGACTGTCCACAGTCTTTGTTTTATTGCTGTTCACTGATATGCAGGGGGCACTTTGGTGGTCATCTCATCAGTAAGAGGTGTGATTCCGAATGAGCTCCACACTAACCATAACTCACTCGTCCTACTGATTTTTTTTTGTGAGGTTATCTCAAAGATGATGTCTATCAAAACAATTCGACTATTAATGACCTGAAGAGATCATCACAGTTCAAATCAGATCAGTGCCAAGAGAAAAGTGTGTCAGTTATTGACAATTTTGCTTATTGAATGAAGGTAAAGTAAAAACTGTTGGGGATTCACAACTGAAACTTGGTGGACAAGTCAAGCATAGATTGAAATTTATTTTATTAAATATGGTTGGATTGGAGAAAGGATTGTGAATATTATTGACGATTACATCAGTAGCATTTTTTTGGATGTTACCTTGTAATACACAATTCAAAGAGAATTTAGAGAAGTGGGGAGTCGCACATTATCTGTGATGCACATATGTTGTCATAGAATGGCATAGAAGATAAATGCAACTGGAGAATAAAGAGAATCGGTGCCAGCAAGCAATACACAATGATGGAGGCTGCGCATTGGTATGTGTGATGACAATAGATGACATGTTCTAACAGTATTGGCATTAATAAGCCCTTCCACCTCAACCAGGTAACCCGTAATCTTTTCGTTGACAGAAAACAGCTGAGTTTCTTATTGACATGTTGTATGTAGTTGGCTTAATCGGTAGTAACGTCTCTTTGTAAAGGTAGTCGTAGTGGTGATGTGGCAGTCATAGAGATCTTGATCTTTTTCCTCTTTGTGGCTTGAATAATGGAAGCAATTAAAAAGAACAACAAATAACTCCATTTTTTTGCTCTGAGAAAACGTTTTACTTTTTACAGCAATTTACGATGAGTACATCTAGATGAACTTTATCTCCCCCCTCTAACTTACCCTCAAATGGAAAATTCCTTTTTCTTACTTAATCTAACCTTACGTGTAAATTTCCGTTTTTAACACTATTTTCTACACACCCAAAGCCAATATCGCTGCAATGTTAAATGCAACTGCTTCTGCCAGTGTTATTTGCATATAACGAGTTTTAGATCAAAGGAGTTGACACGTTGTGTGCAGCCGATGTATGAAAAGTTGCATAAACTGTTCAGTTTATCTCCCATTAGTTTAGGCACTACCTATTCTAGGAACGGACAAGTTATGGGTGCCGTGAGTCAGTTAGTATTGATAATCAGGTCCCTGCAGACATTAAAAAAATCTCCTCCACTTTGTGGGAAACGTGTTGAAGAAACGTGTTGCGGGAAATGAGCAATGCATTTCCTAAGAGCATAGTCTGCTCTAGCAGGAATCCTGCAAATTCAACAATTCCCCTGATGACTACCCGAGCTCTGCCACCATTTCGTCTGAGGAAGAGATTTATATTGTCTCCTGAGCCGAAGAACCGAAAAACAAAAAGATCAATTTCCAACTGTGATGAAAAGATCAAACAGAAGAAACACATATAAAAAAAACAACAAAACATTTAAATAAAAATGTTTGGCAAAGATGTTTTACAAAAACATTTTTTAAATATTGGATTTTATTATAAAAAATATTTTTTTAAATATTGGATTTTATTATAAAACTATTTTTTTAAATATTGGATTTTATTATAAAAAATATTTTTTTAAATATTGGATTTTATTATAAAAAATATTTTTTTAAATATTGAATTTTATTATAAAAAGCATTTTTTATAATATTGGATTTTATTATAAAAAATGTTTTTTTTAAATATTGGATTTTATTATAAAAAATATTTTTTTTAAAATAAATATTAAATATTATTTTGCTATAAAAATCTTTAATTTATCATAAGCGATAAAACCGAAAGTCAAAAGTAAAAAAAAAATTGTTAAGATAAAATGTGTCCTTTTGGTTTTTGTCCATTTTGGGGTGCCTCAAATCCATTTGATCCCTTATTTGATATAATAGACTGGCAACACCAGGTAACCGGTCTAGTTATGTATAATGGTAAACCAGTTTGAGTGAATGACCTGGATTTACTTTGTGAAGGATTTGCATACATACATTGATATTGTAGATTGTTCTTTTGATGAACCCGCTTGTAGGAATGTCACTTGTGTAACATTCCTACAACGTTAACAATGACGACGCACGAGATGTAAGCTATTTGCTATTCAGTTTTGTTCTGGGGAAAACTTTGTCCAGTCGACTTCAACAAGAAAATTCTTTTTATCCACATCAAAAACATAAATTCCTATTACATGAATGATGGTGTTATGGTTCGGAATTTGATGGGGTTATGTTTCGGAATTTCTGACATAATTTGGATTATTCGGACTACTTCTCGCAACGTTTTGGCCGATGTAACCTCCAACCTTCTTCAGGTGCTTCTTGTCGAACTTGGGAATCTGTACGGAATTTTATGTAATCCACGAGGGTAGCTTTCTCTCATTCCGTCAACCATGGCAAGAACCAGTGGTGCAATGGATAAAAGCGCTAAGCAATAATCAATTCTAAGTGACAGCTTTCTCGTTCAAACTCGGGAATCTTTCTGTCAAACTCTTGAATCTGTAAAGAATTTTGAATGGAGCCCTTTATTTAATCTACCGGGGTTGATTGTTCTTGTTCCATCAGCCATGACCAGATAGAAGTCTTAATTGTATTCTTAGTATCGCCCATACTGAGGATTGAACCTTCAACCTAGAAAACTGTCACTTTGAACTGATTATTACTTAGCACTGTTATCCATTGCGCCACGGCTCCTGTCCAGGGCTGATGGAACAAGGGAAAACTTTTCCTGTGGAGTAAATAAAGGATTCTGTTCGAAATTCCGTGCAGATTCCCAGAGTTTGACAAAATACACCTGAACGAAGGTTGGAGGTTACATCGGCCGAAACGTTGTGGCAATAACATCTGGGATGAGAACGGTAGTCCAAATAATCCAAATGAGTGATGGCATTTAATATTGTTTTTTTTATTTTATTGTTTAAAATATTTGTTTATATAATTCTTTCTACTGAAAAAACATTTAATATTTATTTAAAATATTTGTTTATATAATTCTTTCTACTGAAAAAACATTTAATATTTATTTAAAATATTTGTTTATATAATTCTTTCTACTGAAAAAACATTTAATATTTATTTAAAATATTTGTTTATATAATTCTTTCTACTGAAAAAACATTTAATATTTATTAAAAAAAAAAAAAATCTTAATATAAAATTTGGATTATTCAGACTACTACTCTCCTCATGGTTTTTATATTAACAACATTTCGGCTGATGTAACTTCCAGCCTTCTTCAGATGAATCTTTTCGAACTTGGGAACCTGTACGGAAATTCGAACTGAATTCTGTATTTAGTCTACAGGGGTAGATTGTTCGCATTCTATCGTCCATGACGAGGCAGAAGTGTTAATTTGTATCATCCATAAGATAGACGAGTCATGGTTGACAGAATGAAAATAATCTACTCCCGTGAAGGGTTCATTTGGACATGAGAAAAGTTCTAAAATTCAGCCAGATTCACCTGAAGAAGAATGGTAGTTACACCGGCTGAAACGTTGTGAACCTAAAAAAAAAAAAAATTTCAAAACATAAAACGGTTCAGTTTTCTTTTCAAATTTTGTTTTTAATAATTTTTATGTTATTTTACTCACCATCATTTGATTTTACATTAACTTAATTAATTTTAGAAATTATTAGATTTCAAAAAACTTTTATTCTCAAAACTATTTCGATAAATTTATTTAAATTTAATATTTGTTGTTCATCAGATTTTTTTTCTTTCATTTTCTTGAGAATCGTTTTATGTATTTTTCTTTCGGAGACATAGAAGACAATTTTCGGTTATTAATATTTTTTTAATATTTTTTATTGAATAATTAATTTTTTTATGTTTTTTATTGAATAATCAATTTTTTATGTTTTTTGTTTAATAATTAAATATTTTATGTTTTTAATTGAATAGTTAAATTTTTTATGTTATTTCTGCATTTTCATAAGAAATAAACTCATTAATAAAATATATATAATATATATATATATATATATATATATATATCACACACACACACATATATATATATATATATATATACATATATATGTATATCACCTTCGATGCAGTTTCCACAAACGTTTAATAGTGAATTTTTACCTTTCCTCATTGAACATTTTGTCACTGGACTATCTGTAAAGTATATCCAGATAGAATAAAGTCGAAGGTGGTCAAAATATTGTGAATCCAGGCGGAATTAATCCAATTTATTCTATCTGGATATACTTTACATTTTAACAATTTTCTTTCTCACACACTTATATCCATTTTTCTATTATTTTCTCAAATTTTTTGAATTTTGGCTACTTCTCTGCCAACTTATCTATCCATGTAATTCCTCTGATAAGAGTTCGATCTTTGAAAAGCCTTGGCTTAAGGAAATAAAAATAAACATTCTTTTATTGAATACACCTTGCATTGAACATCTGATAATGAAATAGATTTGTCATTCTTACATTTTTTATTTCTCTTTTTTCATTTCTCTCTCTCTCTCTCTCTCTCTCTCTCTCTCTCTCTCTCTCTCTCTCTATATATATATATATATATATATATATATATATATATATATATATGCATACATGTTTTGGTTGTACTCTTCACAGAGAGTAAACCTCTTCAGACCAAAAGTCCTACTTGTTGTTGAGCACTTTTTATAAACACTTGAGTTTCAACGGATTTATATCTACAGAAACTAATACAATACGTGTACTATATATATATATATGTATATAATATATATATTAGTATGAAAATATGTCTATGGCGAGTAAGCTACACAGAAGCGTTTGTGTTTTATTCCAGCGGGAAACCATCAGAAAATCGTGGATGCATTGTTTGCAATTGTTTTTATATCCAAGTAATGTTTACTCTAACTAAACTAACCAATCGAAGTTGTTGATATTACTACTCCGTCTAGGGCTATTATTTTTATTGGCCAATGACCAAACTCCTCTCAAACAAAGGCTTGACAGCTCTTTGTTTGAGAGGCTTCAGCCTGATGATTTCCTGTATGAATGAAACATGAACGTTTTTGTGTAGATATATTTTCATACTACTACTAAGCTCTACTCACATATTGAGCACTGTTGAAGTAAATACTGAAAATGTATATACACAATATTTCCTTATAATATATACATGAGATATATATATATATATTTAAATATTTTCTTTGTAGTACAAAATTTTATAATGGCATGAAAGAGACAATATTTATTAATCATGATGAATTAAGAATTAAAAAGATGAAAGGGCAGCTGACCGCGACCGGTTACGTACCTCGCTCAACAGAGCCAAATATCGAGGTATCGTGTAAAAAATATAATAAAGATGAGAATTATAGCGAGGGAAAGGAGTAAAAAAAAAAAAAAAAAAAAGAAAAAGAAAAAAAGTTCGATCAAATAGAAACAACATTAAGCTCGAGGAGATTTTCTCTTTGCTTACAAAGAGAAGGTCTCAAGGACTTAATATAGATTGTTTCTAGGATCTTGAGATAGAAGGGAGAGTGCGACTTACTAAGAATGGAGAATAAGTTGACACTGAAATTAGAGGCACAGGTGCGGTTATTTATAAGATGTCTGGCTATCGACGAACCATAAGTATTATGTAAAACATCTGTTGGTGAATAATTTGCATTGCAAATTTTTGTGGGCACGTGTTGTTTGACCCGGATGTCTAATCTTTGTGATGTCATCCCAACATAGTGCATACTGCAACTACATTTAAATAAATAAATAATAGAATTATTGTGATGTGGGGGAAGGACATCTTTTCGAATAGAAGTCAAGATCGGTCGGGAGGAAAAAACAACTTGTGTATTCGCAGCAAAATAACATTGTTGTACAGACAAAGAGATTTGTTTGGCGAATCTATCACTAATGTTACCAAGCCAAGGTAGGCGAAGGTAAATAGGGCATCTGTCTACAGAAGCTGATTTGCTTTTGTAAAAATTTAATATTTTGGTTTTAATGGTAGATTGTACAATGTCTAAAGGATAACCATTGTTGCAGAGGGTCTTAGTGATAAATTTAATTTCTGTTGAGTGAAGTACGAAACTGGTCAGCTGCCCTTTCATCTTTTTAATTCTTAATTCATTATGATTAATAAATATTGTCTCTTTCATGTCATTATAAAGTTTTGTACGACAAAGGAAATATTCAAATACTTCAAGACTAGATACAAACCCTAATTAATCAGTAGATTAAATTCTCTACTTCAGATTAAATGTAAATTAAGAACTGCTCGGGCTAACGAGACCTTCCTCCATTCTTGCTTGAGTAATAAAGTTTGTCCCCCTTTTATTTCATTTAGAATTAAAAGGGCAAAATTAAATCCTGGACAAAAAATTGAAAATGCTTTCATTTCCAATTTTTTATCAAAACTTTCTTGCGACATTGCACGACTCACTAAAAAATTACCACGAGTCATGGAAGGAATCTATAGGCACTTTGTTGTTCATTGACAAAATCAGATTTATGCGATATGTTGCGGTTATTCACAAACGCAGAGGGCAGAGGGCAGTGATTCAGCAACAACAAACGGGGTTGGAATCTCGTTATGTAAACACCTTTATATGATCAATTTGTGTTCCAAGAAATCAACAAACAATAGAATAGTGTACGATCGTTTCAGAGACCATGGAGTTTTATTTTTACTATCTGATCTCATCGTCAGCCCAGGATATAGACACCAAATTAAAGGCATATAGACAACATCAATGGAATAACATACCAACACCGTCATTTACACAGCAAGTTAGAAAGAGAGGGATAGGGGTTGATGTATGCATTTTTCAAATTATAGCAGACACATTGAGACATAGTTTAAGAATGCATATAAGGATTCAAAGTTAAAGAAAGCCGATGCCATATTACATATAAGGATTAGTACATCTTAGGATACAGCAAAACATCAAATCATACAAAACACAAAAGTTGCGTCAAGTATTTTTTGGACTTTAAGAAGCTTGATTAATATAGTATTAAATATAGTTTGTTTTTTTTCTTCTTTTTTGTCGTCATTTGTATTGTAAATAATGCTGATTCAGTCATTTTGACGTAATTACTTTGCGAACTGCTATTACTATTTAACTTTAAAAAAATTTTTTTTTTTACATAAATTATTTTATAACCCCCCTGCAATTTAAATCGATTTTTTTTTTCCCAACAGAATTTTTCAGTTAACGATTTAGGATTCTATACTGAGAAAAAAAAAATGTTATTATGTAATATTTTCTTTACTTTTTTTTTTTTAAATGTGTGACCCAAGTAGGTCAGTGGATATTATAGCCAAGTCTAAGAATCTCAATTCCCAAAATGGATGTTTTCATCTTGAAAATTTTGTTTTGATCAGAAGCCATTTTTTAGTCTGTCCGTTTTGCTTCATTTAAATTGATCGTCTTTTTACGTTTTTCTTTCAAGCACAGATACGAATTATATTTTAAAAAAAGAAAAAGGGAAAACCTTTTAAAAACTGCATCCGTTTTTATTTTACATTTAGAACAAGCCAAACAACGTTACGATGATGACGATGACGAAGACGATGACGGCAACACCCCTGAACGCCGTCCTAGCATTTTTGACAGCAACCCGGTGTTGAATATGGAAGAAGTTGCGACACCCGATGTGATTCACGAAAGCATTGTAAAACCAGACACTTTCTCGGAAGAGTCTCTAAAAATGATGAACCGATTTAACGAGAAACAAAAGAAAGGAACCATTGATGTTTGGTGGCTCTTTGATGATGGAGGTAAACGAGGAACCCATTACTTTCCATGATTTTTATTCTTTCGTTTCTGAATACCTGGCGTTTCCCTGGATGAAGTCGCTTTAATTTTTAACTTTTTGCACATTTTCAAACTGAAAAAGAAATGTAATTTTGCCTTCTTGTCGTTTTAGCTAAAAGCAAAGTGTAGTATCTGTTCTGATGCTATGCTTCATCTTTTCTCTCATCGGTCAGTGAATGAAATATCCTTATAGATTGAGGCCATTTTTATTTTTGTTCCAATCCAGAGTGACCCTTTTTTTGGAGAGCTGGATTTTCACACATTAAAAACTGACCTTGTGTTTAACTCTTTCCTCATAGGGAGGCAAGTAAATAGGAACAACGATTATTATACTCTTCAATTTAAAACGAGTTATTTTTCGGTGATTATTTGCAAATGTTTCGTATTAGCAGTCACCTAGGCTGGACTAAGTAATTTTTTAAATAAATTGTAGAGAATTGGGGTAATTTAAGATCATTTACAGTAAAATGGGTTTCGCCATTATTCCTGAACAACTTTTTTTGTACTAAAATGATTTATGTAATTTTCTTGTGTAAAAAAATAATACTTATTAGCTGTTTACCATATTTACAGTAATTTATTTATCTACCTCCCACAGCGGTAAGATGTGACACAAGGTCGGAAAGTGGAATTTGAAAAGCTAGCGCCCGAGAATTTGAGCACTCTGGCCTACAAAAAATGCTTGGGCAGCCCCGTCAGCATGCCCCGGTAGGGGCACCTCAGACAGTAAGCAATAAACTTACTCCACCCCAAAGAAGGGAGGCAAAGCCTGGAAGGGTGGACCTCCTAGAACTGCACAGGACAAACCCACAAACCGGTGGAATCAAGACACAAAGGCAAAGACGACAAATAGTGTTAATATTACTGTAAATATTGTGCTTCTTGACTCTTTGGCTAAGAGCAAAGTGTAGTATCTGTTCTATGGGGTGTAGTATCCATCGGAACAGATACTACACTTTGCTCTTAGCCAAAGAGTCAAGAAGCACAATATTTACAGTAATATTAACACTAAAATTCAAAATGGTGGCCTGTTTCTGCCGGTCTTGTCATCCAAATTACATAAAGGGCAGATAACTCTTGTTACTCCTGACTTAGTGTGGACAATATTTGTTCACAAGATCTAGAAAAAAATAAGTTTCATTTTTTGTGATTTATTCATCAGATTTCGGTCAGTTAGTGTTCATGAACCCACCTTTGGCTTTGATGGCAGCCTTGGGGTGATCTCAAAAGCGGCCACTGTTTCCCAACTTTGGCCCCTAAAGGCTCTGTTGATCCTGATCTTTAGTTTGTCCTTCGTGTTGCAGCTGGATATGTTTGTGTCTCATTTCACTGCGCCCCGCACAAAGAAGTTGAGAGTTGCAGATGGGTGAGCTGGGAGGTCATGTCACGTGAATTGTGGTCGACAAAGTTCTTGGACAGCCAGACCTGAGTCTTGCGGGTGGTATGGCAGGGTGCTGAGTCTTGCGGCCAGACATACGACCTCCGTGCAGATACCTCATCAATCCAGGGTTTCACTACCTTGTTCAGAACATGGATGTAGTCATCGGTGTTCAACCTGAGGCTAGAGTGTTAAAAAAGGACTTGACTGAACTTGAACCTTGTTTGATTCTTTGAAATCTTCTTCCATTCTAAGATGTATTTAAATTCTTGTTTTAAGCTAATTCTTTGTTTCGTTTCTTTCTCTCTCTCCAGGTCTGACATTACTTATTCCCTATTTGATTTCTTTGGAAGCCAACTGGAGTAAAAATAAGTTACGGGTATTTACTGCTGGGACCAAGAAAGGAGAATTGGATCGGGAACAACGACAGTAAGTTGGTTTATTATACAAAAAGAAAAACCTATTTAATTTTCAATAGAAAAAAGTAAGTTTCAGAATTTTTGAGATGAGGATTGATGACTTGTATCCTTTCGATTATTCGAACTACTTTTCTCATCTTGGATTTTATTCTTACAACATTCCCATATAATCTTTGAATTTCTTCAGTGTCTTTGTCAACTCTGGAATATGTATGAAATCTCGAACTGACTCTTTATTTAATCCACGTGACTAGATTGTTCTCATTCCTTCGGCCAGTTTTAAGTAACAATCTTCTCACGGTTGAAGGTTCAATCCTTAGTACAGGCGATACTAATAACGAATTACATAAGACTTCTACCTGGTCATGGTTGACGGAATGAGAACAATCTACCACCGGGGATTATGTAAATGGTTCTGTTTGAAATTCCGTACAGATTCCAGAGTCTGGCAAGATGCACCTGAAGAAGGTCGAAGTTTACATCGGCCAAAACGTTGTGAAAATAACATCCAAGATGAGAATAGTAGTCCGAATAATACAAAGAAAAAGTAAATGCTGTCCAATTGTTGACTTGTAAAAATTATTTCCGCTTCAGAATTTAAGAGGATTAAAAATGTCTTTTTCTTCATTTTCTATTAAGTTTGTAAGCAAGAAGGGATCTTCTTAAGATGCAATCATTCAAATGAAAATCCTATTCTAAACGTAAGCGTTACAGATGTACGAGAATGCTTAAACTTAAATGTATTAGAATACAAGGCGATCCATCAAATCCCTTAATACTGCAGTGATATGCTTATTTTCCAAAGGGAAGTTACTCTTGTTTACTTGTTGAATAGAAATTCAACAAGTAAACAAGAGTAACTTCCCTTTGTATAATCTGTACACCTTTTTAAAAAAAACTGTACAAATCCCGTTTTTTTTTTAATTAAATTAGGACAACTTTGCAAAATATGATTGAAAATAAAAGACGGACGGATTTAATGCCTTAAATAGTTCATTTTTATCATCATATTTTAGTCATTACTTTAAGATTTCAATACATTTCAGGTCGTATATAAAAAGGTTTAGTCTATTTGTGTTTAATATTTTCTTTCACTATTGTGATTAAAGTGTGTTTGTGTGGAGATAAATGGAAAAAAGCGGATAGACCAACAATATAATCAAATTAACTCGTGAGATTTTTAATATTTCGTCTCTATTATCTATTATTTTGTAAAGTCTTTTTTGTGTTTATTATTACTATAACCCCCCCCCCCCCCCCCCTGTGTTTTCCAATTTCAGATTGGCGACTCTGCTGAGTAAATTCCGCATTGAATGTAAAGATATGACTGTGATTCCAGACGTTGGAAAAAATCCGAAATCGGGGAAGTAAGTGGATTTCAGAAAAATATTTTTAATACTTTTTGAAAATTAATTAAAATAAATTTTTTTAAATGTCTTTCTCGGATGACTGACTTTGTCTCGATTTTTTAAAATTTTTTTTTATTTTTGTATATTGACTTTTTTATGGGAAAGCTGAGTATTATACTTAAAAAAAAATGGTGTATATTTTATTAATGGTTTTATTCTATTTCTACCTATCTGTATCTACCCGACGTTGCCCGGGATATCGTTAAGTTATTTTAGTTTTTAATGTTATTTGTTTGCACATTTTTTCTGTGTAAGTTTAAATAAATAAGATTTTTGTTGACAGGTAGACAACTCTTTTTATATTTTAAAATTAAAAATGAATTATTCCCTATGCTGATTTCGATTTCTTTTTTCGTCATAATTGAAAAACTTTCCATATTATCAGTTGTCCAAGCAGGAATGTCTTTTTTTTTCAATAAACTGCAGCAAAGTGTGTTATTATAGTGCCAATAACATAGTACAACAATAATAAATGAAAATTAGTTGTGTGTATGCCTAGCTAAAAGTGTAAAAAAAAAAAAAAAAAAAAAAAAAAAAAACTACAGAGCAAACACTCACGAAGTTGGTATATTTTTGATCAGCATTGCCCGGAATGATTAATATCTAAAACTTACAAAACATTATTCCTTCTTTGACCCTAGACTTGCGCAAATTTCGTTGGGGGAAGGGGTCTGTTTTCTAGCCATTTGCATGTACTAAAGGGAAGTAACTTTGATTGTTTTAATCAAGGAGTTATTTCCCTTATGTCTCGAGGAATCGAAGTAAAGGAGAGTTGTCTAAGTGTACGTGTGTATGTCCAGGGAGAGAAATGGGGTGGACAGTAGAAAAAGAGGTGGGTGGGGAGAGGGAGGGGAAAACAAGAAAAAATAGATGGATAGAGAGAAGTGCACTTTTCCCCAGGCAATGCCGAGTAGCCCTGCTAGTCAGAATCAAAGTCTGATATGTCAGTTTAAATGCTATTTAGGTCCAATTTTTAGACGATCAAATGATAGGATGAGATGAACTTCATTTGATAATTGATGCATAACGATTTACTTATTATGAAGAAACAAATTGCTAAGGTATAAAAAATAAAATTGCTTGCAAAAATGTTGAGTCTTGAAACAAGATTCGTTCAGGCATGCGGATCATAACAGCCTTTTTTTGTTTCAATCACTTCAATGTGAAATCACATTATATCACAAAGCTCTTGACATTAGTAGCATGATCTTATGCGATTACATATGTATGGCTACGAGACCTAGTCGATGACGGAACACAAAACGATCCGATCTTGGCTGCAGGACATTAGATGGAGAAAATTGTCAGTCTCATTGTAAAGGGCTCCATGAGAAATTATGTTGTACAACAATATCTGGTACGGCCACGTCATCCGGCATGCTTTAAAATGTGTCCCATGTTGATGTCAATGGTCCAAAGTCGGTGGTCGGCCACTTAAGAAATGGAGGAGATTCGTTGGTGACAACCTTATCCTAGCAGGTAGCACAAGCAAAATAGCAACAGGCAGAAGTTAGAAATTATTCACGAAACATGAGTTTTCTTTTATTTATTATTGTCTCCAGAAAGCTGTATCGCCCGTAAAAAATAAAAAAAACATAAGTACTTTTTGTTAAAAAAAAATGTGATTTAAGGCTCATCAATGGAAGTCCACAAATACTGGAAAAAGGTCAAATGGAAGTCAAAATAAAAAAGAATATAATATATATATTATATATATATATAAATTTTTTATTGTAATCACTTTTTTTGTGTTTTATTAATGTCAACTTGTAATTTTGTAGGATAAAGGAATTTGAGCAGCTTCTTGAAGGCTGGATTCTTGATGAAGAGAAAGGTGAAACGAAAGAGAAATATCCGTGGAAGACGAGCCGGGACCAATTGAAACTTTTAAAAGATAAGGTAAGTTGAGAAGTTCTGAAGGCTAAAATCGTGTTTGCTTCGTAGTCATTTATTTTCATCTTTTCTTCCTTTCTTCTTTGAAACATTTTCTAGGCGCTCTGTGCATTGATAAATGTTGCATTCATACAAAACATGTTTCGTTGCGTCTCTGTTGTTGCATGTTTATTGCATTGAGCACACCAGAAAATGCACCGCTAACAAACATATCGTACATTAAAATTGAAACGAAACTTGCAATCTATATATAAAATTGGAACAAAACTTGCAGTCTATATATAAAATTGGAACAAAACTTGCAATCTATATATAAAATTGGAACAAAACTTGCAATCTATATATAAAATTGGAACGAACCTTGCAATCTATATATAAAATTGGAACAAAACTTGCAATCTATATATAAAATTGGAACAAAACTTGCAATCTATATATAAAATTGGAACGAACCTTGCAATCTATATATAAAATTGGAACGAACCTTGCAATCTATATATAAAATTGGAACGAAACTGGCAATCTATATATAAAACACAAAACTGGTCTGTCAATCCTTTTAGGTTATTAGATGTACAAGCTTCAAATTTTGTTAGGAATCGTCTCCATCCTAAGTGGGTCGTATTTATCTTTTTTCTTATCGAGGAGATAACTTTCACATCACACGTCAGCTTGTAAAACGGACGTTAAACCGAATATGATGATGATGATGATGACTTCATGATGATGATGATGATGATGACTTTATTATGATGGTGATGCTGACTTTATTATGATGGTGATGCTGACTTTATTATGATGATGATGATGATGGCTTTATGATGATGATGACTTTATAATGATGACGATGATGGCTTTATTATGATGATGATGGCTTTATGATGATGATGACTTTATGATGATGGTGATGATGACTTTATTATGATGGCGATGATGACTTTATTATGATGGTGATGACTTTATGATAGTGATGACTTTATGATGATGATTATCATGACTTTATGACGATGATAATGACTTTATGACGACGATGATGATGATGACTTCATGATTTCGTCCTCACATTCCATGAACAATGCTTCTGACAAAGAAAGAAGAGTTACTGTTTTCTAAGTTAGCTGTTGTTTTAAGTAAAGATTTTCAATCCTCTCATAGTATTCATCATCATTCAACTGTCAATCTATCCATCCTTCAGTATTCTTTTTCTTTTAGCTTTAATAAAGTAAAAACAACCAAAAATTCTAGGGTTTTTTTTTTGTTTTTTTTAACATAGTTCACCCCAAACAAGGCAGGCCGCCACTGTAGACGTAAGGGGCTACTGAGAAAAAAGAAAAGGGGAGAAGATAGGGGGCGGCAACCTAGACTGGGATCTACGCAGCGAGATGTCTGTTTACATTAGTTTTAAACTTCTGCATGTCTGTACTGTCGAAAGTGTTTTTTGTTGGGTGTCTGGTTTAGGTTTGCTTTTATTTTTTTGTAATGACATGTTTGTTTTGATTATAGAGTGGGTTGGCCAAGGTGGGTACTTGTTTGGTGCCAATAAGCTCACACAACCAATCCATTAGTCTCGACCTGGTCCATGGGGGTTGTGGCCTCGGGAAAGCCCACCGGAGATAATTGCAGGGTCCCTTTCCATGCGCGACATGGCACATACAACTACCCACGGTATTATGCAACTGATGATGGAGCAGCCGTTCTTGGCGCTACCCAAGAGTTTGGGCTCCTTCCTATCAGTCGGAAACAGCAGCCAGACAAGCTGTCTAACCTGTACCCTCAACCTGTCGGAACAAGAGAGACCCAGATTGGCAATGTAAGACTTAGTGTCGGAAAAATTTTGCCCAAATAGAGAGAAAGACCTAGTTAGGAAACAATGCTAGGCACTGGGTGTTTTCAGGCGTCCCAGCGCTGTTACCTCTACGCCTGACTAATAGACATGGAAGGAGTGCAAGGGCCGGCGATAGGCAGAACCTATCTACTCCTTAAGCAATTGTAGGTTTGCAAACCAGATATTTTGTTCGAGATTCCAACTCTAGGAAGGTTGTCGATCAGGACTAAGGAGGCCTCTCTCCCCAACGGTGTACTGCCACGGCGTAAGTAGCTGGTAGCAAGGTTTTTTTGTCAGAGATTTCCTTCTCTTAGATGGATAGCCTTACAAGGTCTTACGGGTCCAACACTCCGAGAGGGGTGAAGATAGCCTGCGCCCGTTTACTAGTCGGGTATTTCCTATCCCCCGCAGGTTAAAAAAAAAATTTAAAAAAAAAAAAAATTCCAATATTGCGTGTGATATATATATATATAATGTACATATGTAGATAGAATAAGTTCATTGTATACTAAAAAGGGAACAGAAAGTTGAAGATAGGTTTCCCTTTCGCAAGTAAGTGTACATAAGAGAAATAAGGCAAGAATGAGATTTCAAAGAATACAGTGGGAACTGAATATGCAACAAAAAAAAAATAAATAAATAAATAAATAAGTTTAACAGGGTTAAATACTGACCTGTTTGGTAGCATTGTTTGAAATTAGTAAAATGCCAAATACATTCAAGATGGCGAAGCAGGAAAAAACTTAACTTTGAGGAGGCTATCAAGTCTGCCGTGTAAATGGAATTTGGTTGAGACGGCCGCTTTGGAAATGACCTTCTCAAACGAATTTATATCGGGTACTAAGGAGCAATCAAGGAAGCTTTTAACAGAAAACGGGGGGGGGGGGGGGCATCAAAGATTTGCAGCCTATTAAAAGCCACGAGTTATTTATAGATTAATCGCTAAGAGATAGTTGGATACCAAAGTTAGGGAAAATGGGAAAGAATAGAAAAAAATTGAATAAAAATAAAAAATTAAAAGATAAAGAGAAATAAAAAAATTAAAAATTAAAAAAGAAAAAGCATTGATTTAACAGGGTAAAACCTATTTGAGTCCTCACCTTTTCAAAAATTTGAAAGGGGGGGATCCTTGAATGAGCACCCCCCCCTCCCCACTTGGATTGTATTTATCTCTTAATTTACCGAAATTTAAATGATGGGTAACAAATAGAAAATGATATTCTAAAAAATTGAGCCTATTTCTCTGATGGCAGCTTAACTCTGCTAGATTGTAAGCCAATAATATGAAAATCAACCACTAGTTGGAAGAGAAAACGTGGAACTGTTGCCCGACCGAAGACAAGACATAGTCTTAAGCAGTTAGAATCTGACATCGATATCGAATACACAACCTAAAACGGAATCTGCACGTTCTTCGATAAACAATTCAGTCAAATATATTTTGACTAAAAACATGTAGGAGTACCGCAAGAAATGCTACTGTGCACCAAATCTCACGATGCCATTCAAAAATGTGCCGAACTTTCAAATAATAGACGACCTGAAAAACAAAAAATCACTTCCGGCTCCGATACGAGAAACGAAAGATAAAAATTAAATAAGTTTCCAGAACTTATTAAATGATTGTTTTATAAATATATTGTATGATGGCCACGTTAAAAGAATGGATGAGAGTTATGGGTCGGTAGATGTAGAACAGTTGAAGTAGTAGATGGTTGTTAGCAGGGTACCGCTACCCTACCAAAGTTGAAGATCAATGCTTCATGTGCCAGTCCCACATGCAAAATGTTGAGGTCCTAAGGCTTCACCATTAACAATGATACAATTTAAACCTGAAACCACGTATAAAAGTTATGATCTTTGATTATAAGTTACAGATTACATAACAACATAGGTATATACAAGGGTGACGCGCTGAATAGTTTCACTGCCTTTGCAGAATTATAAGAAACTTTATGTGCACGCGACACTTATTAATTTATCGGAGCATCCCTCATTCGAGCTGGTCACCTAGTCGGGACACAATTTGAAAAAGATCTGTCTAATAAGCTTAAAACAATCAACCACGACTGTCCCTTATTTGTTTTTTCTGCTTGCTTGTAACAGGATTTAAGTCAGCCAACGCAACACTAAAAACTCATTTTCATTTCTAACAACATCTAGGTTTCATCCCATAACATCTAGGTTTTATTTCAACTTTTATTCCTGTAGATAAATATATTGTCAGCTAAATATTTTGTTTTAAAGTTTCGGGAAGGGGGGGGGGGTCATGTTACATACTTTTCACGCGACTGAAGCAAATATCTAACTTTCTCATGAAACACACTTGCATACAAGAATTTACAAATATCAAACAAAATCACTCCCAAATTTTGACTAATATCAAAAAGAATTTCATACTTCGCAATCACCTTCATAAAAAGAGTTTGAATTACCTATTAGACACCGTCCTCGAGTGTCTTTGGTCTGTCTGTACAAGGGTTTGTCAGAACAACCTGACATGAGGATACTTCAGCCTACAAGTAAACCCTGACCAAATGTTCAAAATAACATAGTATTCAAAGCCCAAATAAGATCCCCTCGACATGGCTATACATTGGCTCAGACGAGAAATAGTGCACTTTCTCCTAGTTATGTTACCTCAGGTAACAGCACTTAGCTGGATACTCCACCAGACTAGATGAATTCTTGTCCTGGAAGCTGTCTAATAAAGATAATCTATAACATAATTGGGAGAGGAAAATTCGTGTTCTTCACTGCTTTACTAACTCCACTTTTGAGAGGTAAAGAATAATTTTATTTGAACACTCGGATATCTATGGATCCTATATAGAATTCAAGTGTTAGCCCAAGAAAATGGCCCCTTGATTTCTGAGAACTTCCATTGAAGTAAAATGAAAAATAAAGGGAGAAATATGATAAATATAATCACCTTCTTGGCTCCACAGGACCACACTTTGAATGGCGTTCTGTTGTGATTCACACTGGATTACTTGCCTTTGGATTTGTCATCATTAGTTTACAGATAACAAGAATTTTCAGAGAGAGAGGGGGGGGGGGGCAACAATAAGAAAAAGAGAGGGGGTGGGGGGCATCAAACAAGAACAAGAAACAATCGTCTTGTATCTTGCATTAGTAAAAAAGCTAACCAAGATCGGTCCACCATGTTCAAAATTCAAAATGGCATCTCAAAAGTACCAAGTGTGATTTGTTTTTGGTTTATTATAAAATTATATTACATATATTTTTTAATTAAGAAAAACATTGAATATAATGGTTTTATGCAATAAAAAGGTGTTTTGAAATAGTGTCGATCGGAATTTTTTTAGTATTTTCCTAAACTTAATGTCAACCATATTTTTATTACCTTGAAAACTATAATGAGCTCTAAAAACTTTCACTGAAAATGTCCGCTATTGTTTTAACATAGGATTTTATTTTTACAGTAAAACGCCTCCATCGACTATGAACTAAGCTTAGAATTAAAAAAAAAAGCAAATTATAAAGTTAATTGATATATTTCTAAAATATTAGTATATTTAAATATATTTTTGCTGATGTACTAACGAACGTACACCTTTTTCTTTTTACGTCGCAAAAAGAAATACAGAATAACTTCTACCATTCCTGGAAGAAAACAGTTGCTTTAATAACTATGATACAGAGATGGTTCGTGCTCTACATTTTGTCTACATACAGTTTCTTTAATTATCCTCATAAAATATTACTATAGTTGGCCAAACCTATTCTCATTTTCTATATCTTTTAATGAAGAAATATTGCTATTTGCTTTCTCCATTCCTCAATACACTTCAACTTCAAATGGTTTCATTCGCCACTTTTTTTACTCACTAACTGTGAGATATATATATATATATATATATATATATGTGTATTACAGAAGATCCGAACAACATCGGTACCGTCGGTTTCAAATCTAAACAAAGGGGGACTCTCTTTAGCCTCTGTGTATGTCTGGCATAGAACAACCATAGGTCCTCTTTGTTTGGATTTGAAACCGACGGTACCGATGTTGTTCGGATCTTCTGTAATACACACACACACACACACACACACACATATATATATATATATATATATATATATATATATATATATAGTCTCGGAAGTTTCTCAACCATTAAAACTATATAAAAAAAATTTAAAAAAAATATATATATATATATATAAAAAAAAATATATATAAAAAAAAAAACTTATAGTCTCAAGTCTTCCAGTGGAAAATCACTCATGTAAGTCAATTTATTTTTTACAGTTATTATATTAGTTAGTTTCTAACACTATTTTAAGGGATCATCAGTTGTTTACCATGAAAAACTGTTTCGGGAATTTAATATATATATACAGGGTGGCCCAAAAGTAGGTTTACAGTTATCATTTAATATTTGAAGTTTTTTAACTAGGTTATTCGAAAAACTTTAAATAGGTTAAATATTTGTTTAATAACTATAAACCTACTTTTGGGCCACCCTGTATATATATATATATATATATATATATATATATATATACACACATACACATTGGTCTTTATTATGGTAACAAGTTTAATATGAAGTTTTGTTTACAATATTTTCTCCGGTACACACTCCTAAAAATCTATATTTACAATGTTTAAATAAATGTAATTATTTTAAAATATTTAAATTCAAAATGTCATTTAAACTCGAGATTTTGCGCATATCTAAAATATAATTAAAAAAAAAAAAATACGATGTAACAATAAACGTCTCAAGTAAAGAACATTAAAAATTAAATTTCATTAAAAATTAAAACCGTTTTTCTGGGTTACGTATGTGTGCATCGATTGACTAAAATGTTTTCATTTTTAAAAGAATAAACGTTGTACATTTTCATAAGTAATGACAAGTTGGTGCGTGGAATATATCAGTTTAAAATAAAATCGCAGGAAAACTTTGGGAAATACTTACTTGCTAATATTTTTCAATAAAAATATTAGCAAACACCGAAAATTACAGAAAATAATCAAGTATTTTAATTTTGATTTAAGAAATTCAACTAATATTTGTAGTCTTCAACCGCTGCTAGTTTAGCCATTCAAGGGAGATAAATCAAACTTTTCTTCTTAAAATAAGGACGACAAATGGCGTCACTCACTCGTAAAATTGCTAATCTTATACATAAATTTATTTTATTTTTTATTAAAATTCTACTCGCTCATTTTCCGTAATTTTCGGTGTATGCTAATATTTTTCAATAGCAAATAAGTTTTTCCTAAGGTTTTCCTGTAATTTTATTTTAAACCGCCATATTTTACTACCGTTGCACAAGCACCAAAAGCTTTTCCAGTTGAAAATTCTTGTCATCTATAAAAACAGATAAAAAGAAACCCAAGGGCAAATAATCCATTGTAAACAACCATAGAAATAAACAAGATCCAACCGAAGATTGGTTGAAAAGTTGTCAAACCAAAACGATACTAACAAATCGAACGAGCAAAACAATTGAAATTGTCTCAATATTTCTTTGCTTCAATTCCGTTTAATTCTGCTTGACATTATTTTTTGGTTTTTGTTTTCTATCTTTTTAGACAAACCGGCATATTCGCTTACGTGAGCTAATGTTTGAACATTCATCCGATGCCAATTTGATTGTAATGTAAGTGCAATTGTCATTTTGTATTTGTTGTCATTTTGTATTTGTTGGGTTTACTTATTGAAAGAAAAAGTCATGCACCATTTTCTTTGCCTTTGTGGCTTTCGTTTGTATGTTTATTTGTTTTATTTCTTTCTCTCTTTTCCCCCCTCTCTCTCTCTCTTACTGTTGCGCCTCCCTTCCTCTCTCCTACTATTGCTCCTCCCTTCCTCTCTCTTACTGTTCCTCCTCCCTTCCTCTCTCTTACTGTTCCTCCTCCCTTCCTCTCTTTTACTGTTGCTCCCTCTCTCTCTCTTTTACTGTTGCTCCCTCTCTCTCTCTCTTTTACTGTTGCTCCCTCTCTTTCTCTCTTTTACTGTTGCTCCCTCTCTCTCTCTTTTACTGTTGCTCTCTCTTTCTTTTACTGTTGCTCCCTCTCTCTTTTACTGTTGCTCCCTCTCTCTTTTACTGTTGCTCCCTCTCTCTTTTACTGTTGCACCCTCTCTCTTTTACTGTTGCACCCTCTCTCTCTCTCTTACTGTTGCACCCTCTCTCTCTCTCTTACTGTTGCACCCTCTCTCTCTCTCTTACTGTTGCACCCTCTCTCTCTCTCTTACTGTTGCTCCCTCTCTCTCTCTCTTACTGTTGCTCCCTCTCTCTCTTACTGTTGCTCCCTCTCTCTCTCTTACTGTTGCTCCCTCTCTCTCTCTCTCTTACTGTTGCTCCCTCCCTCTCTCTCTCTCTCTCTTACTGTTGCTCCCTCTCTCTCTCTCTCTTACTGTTGCTCCCCTCTCTCTCTGTTGCTCCTCCCTCTCTCTGTTGCTCCTCCCTCCCTCTCTCTCTGTTGCTCCTCCCTCCCTCTCTCACTATTGCTCCTCCCTCCCTCTCTTACTGTTGCTCCTCCCTCTCTTACTGTTGCTCCTCCCTCCCTCTCTTACCGTTGCTCCTCCCTCCCTCTCCCTCTTTCTTACTGTTGCTCCTCCCTCCCTCTCCCTCTTTCTTACTGTTGCTCCTCCCTCCCTCTCCCTCTTTCTTACTGTTGCTCCTCCCTCCCTCTCTCTTACTGTTGCTCCTCCCTCCCTCTCCCTCTCTCTTACTGTTGCTCCTCCCTCCCTCTCCCTCTCTCTTACTGTTGCTCCTCCCTCCCTCTCCCTCTCTCTTACTGTTGCTCCTCCCTCCCTCTCCCTCTCTCTTACTGTTGCTCCTCCCTCCCTCTCCCTCTCTCTTACTGTTGCTCCTCCCTCCCTCTCCCTCTCTCTTACTGTTGCTCCTCCCTCCCTCTCCCTCTCTCTTACTGTTGCTCCTCCCTCCCTCTCCCTCTCTCTTACTGTTGCTCCTCCCTCCCTCTCTCTTACTGTTGCTCCTCCCTCCCTCTCTCTTACTGTTGCTCCTCCCTCCCTCTCCCTCTCACTTACTGTTGCTCCTCCCTCCCTCTCTCTCTCTTACTGTTGCTCCTCCCTTCCTCTCTCTTACTGTTGCTTCTCTCTCTCTCTCTCTTACTGTTGCTTCTCTTCCTCCCTCTCTCTCTCTTACTGTTCCTCCCTCCCTCTCTCTCTTACTCTTCCTCCCTCTCTCTCTTACTCTTCCTCCCTCTCTCTCTCTCTTACTGTCGCCTACTTTCTCTCTCTCACTGTCACGATGGAAACGACATGATCCTGGCTACAACGCATTGGATAGAGAAAATTTCTGGTCTAACTGTAAATACTTGAGAAGGTGTGTTGGCTAACATCTCAACTGGTCTGGCCACGTCGCCCGCCGTCGCTCATCTGAAATGCTTTAAAGTATGTCCCACATCGATGTTAATGGTTTAAGACCACCGAAGACATGGAGGCGATCACTTGATGACGACATGCTCTTAGTAAGTGGCACAAGTGAAACGCAACAAACAGAAGAAGTTGGAAGTCATTCACAAAACGCCTAAGATGAGATGAAAAGATGAAACTAATGATGATAACTAATGATGATAACTTGAAGAAACTAAGACTCCCAACCTCCACAAGTAAATTGACCGCAAAGGAGCAGAAAGACTCTTTTCACCCAAAATGCAAAGCTTTTATCCAACTAACGCATTTAACATAATGGTAAGAGTGATTGCTGATGAGTCAAGTAACCAGGGTTCAATCCTCAGATGAGTCAAACCAAAGACTCAAAAGAATGGTACCTTGCTAAACACTCAGTATTCTAAGGTGAGGATCAAGGGTAAGTGGAGTAATCCTGGGAAAGGAGTGGCGCCCTCCCCTACATCTCAGTGTAGTAGCTAATGATTAGGGAGCCTTTGGGTCGCCCTCAACTATGGTTGAGCACTTTTTACTTACTTTATCTAATAAAAAAAAAAAAGTAATTTTTTTGGGGGGTGGGGGGCTGTAAACTGACTGATTTCTTTTCTTTCCTGTGGAGGGTGTGTGTGTTTGAGGTGGGTGGATTTACAATACAACAAAAGAATCACTTAAGACATGGAAAGGGTACCCTTTGATGACAATCTGCTCCTAGCGAGTGGCACAAGTGAAATGGCAACAGACAGAAGTTGGAAATCATTCACGAAAAAGTCTAAGACATAAAAAAAAAACGTATGAGAAACGAAAAATGAAAAAAATAATAATAATTCCTCGCTAAAAGATGACTCGTAAACAAACAAGTGTGTTGATTCTTTTTAGTCACAAAAATCTCAATTATCCAATTTGAATGGAATTTTCAGCATTTATATATTTTGTAAGGAATACACGTTTCTCAATTTAACAATTATTTTCAAAATAGTGAAAGCCCGACAGAATTTAAGTTTTAGTCAGATTAACGAGCGAACGTGTGTCGTAACGTTTTTATGTTGTTATGGTAAAAGGCAACCCCATATGTTTTCCTAAAGTCAAGTGCCATTTAAAATTATTATTGTTATTATTATTATTATTATTATCATTATTATTATTAATTATTATTATTATTATCATTATCATTATTATTATTATCATTAATAATATTATTATCATTAAAATTATTATTAATATTATCATTCAGTGGTATGGTGCAGCCACCTAATATAATGTATCTTGAATGTATTTCATAATTATTTATTTTCAAATCTTTTTCAGGACGTTGCCAATGCCGCGTAAAGGAACTTGTTCATCCGCCCTTTATATGGCCTGGATCGATACGCTCACGAGGGATTTGCCGCCTATTTTGTTGTTAAGAGGAAACCAGAGAAGTGTCTTGACATTTTATTCTTAGTATTTTTAGTTATTACGTTCACGCTCTCTCTACAGAACTGTCCATTATATTAAGAGAGAGTTTATAAGACACAGCTGCAATGTCCACAAACACACATACACACACCACAAATGGCAGCTGGTGTGTGTAGTCTCTTTCGTACGATTAGTTGTACAAAGATGGCAGCATCTATGCTAGCACCAATTTCATTATTAAAACCACACCTGTTCAATTGGAGAAATGTATGTAAACATCTATGTATGTATGTGTGTGTGTGCGTGTCCCATTCTGTTTGGAGAGCAGGTGATATTAAATGTAGGGAATCTCCCACTTGTTAGCTTCATATTCAACTTAAGGCTTCTTCAGTTAATAGGGCATTTTATTTAAGACTCTATTGAAGAATTTGCCATTTCAAAAAAACAACTTTTTTCCTTTTTTTTTTTCTCGTGAAGAAATTGAAAATTAAAACACAAAAATACAAAGGAAACTTTTATTGGGTTTCTTTTTATTTTGTCCCTTTAAAAAATCTTTTATAAAATGAAATTTTTTTTCAATAGTAAAAAGGGGGCCATTTTATTGTTAAAAAAAAAAAGAGACAACAAGAAATCAACATTCTCATTTTCCAGTTATTGGTTCAAAGGTCGATTTAAGTTAAATGTTGTGGGAAATAGTGATAGTCTTTGACTAGAAACATCTGCTAGTTTGTCTCTGATTAAAAGTACCAGCTAGTTTGACTGGAAATGCTGGCTGGTTTGACTTTGATTGGAAATGCTGGCTGGTTTGACTTTGATTGGAAATGCTGGCTGGTTTGACTTTGATTGGAAATGCTGGCTGGTTTGACTTTGATTGGAAATGCTGGCTGGTTTGACTTTGATTGGAAATGCTGGCTGGTTTGACTTTGATTGGAAATGCTGGCTGGTTTGACTTTGATTGGAAATGCTGGCTGGTTTGACTTTGATTGGAAATGCTGGCTGGTTTGACTTTGATTGGAAATGCTGGCTGGTTTGACTTTGATTGGAAATGCTGGCTGGTTTGACTTTGATTGGAAATGCTGGCTGGTTTGACTTTGATTGGAAATGCTGGCTGGTTTGACTTTGATTGGAAATGCTGGCTGGTTTGACTTTGATTGGAAATGCTGGCTGGTTTGACTTTGATTGGAAATGCTGGCTGGTTTGACTTTGATTGGAAATGCTGGCTGGTTTGACTTTGATTGGAAATGCTGGCTGGTTTGACTTTGATTGGAAATGCTGGCTGGTTTGACTTTGATTGGAAATGCTGGCTGGTTTGACTTTGATTGGAAATGCTGGCTGGTTTGACTTTGAACGGAAATGCTGGCTGGTTTGACTTTGAACGGAAACACTCGCTGGTTTGACTTTGAACGGAAACACTCGCTGGTTTGACTTTGAACGGAAACACTCGCTGGTTTGACTTTGAACGGAAACACTCGCTGGTTTGACTTTTACTGGAAACTCCAACCGGTTTTATTTTGACTGGGAATTCTGGCTGGTGGTTCTTTGACTGAAAACACTGGCCAGATGGTTTAACTCCGACGGTAAACACCGGATGGTTTGTCTTTTGTGTCCATTACAACTGTGATAAAAAGAAATTGAAAATGCCTTAAACGTATTCTAAACGTGTTTCTTGTCTCGACTGTTGGCCATTTTTAGATTTTGTGTTTCTACCCAAGTTATGAGAGAATGAATCTCCTTTTGTTTTTCTCCTGCAACATTCAGCAAAATGTTCAAATCATATGTTTATATACACCAAGGAAAAGCAATTGTTTTTAATCATAAAAAATTGTATGCATTTGGATTTTTTTTATTGGCTACCAATTTTATTAAATCTTCATAGATAAACAAAATTGATGTTTCTTCTTTATTTATTGGGAACCGGTTTTATTTTACTCTGTAACTTTTGTGCATTTTCTTTTTCACACTTTTCTTTGTTTTTTTTATGGGAGAGCTCCAGCCGCTGTTGCATCGGCGTGCTTGTTTTGGAAGTACTGCCACAGAATGTACCCCGATGAACTTACTACACTTGTACTGCCTCAACATAAATACCCCCTGACTAGCAGCAAAATCACACCCCTTCTCTGTAGAGGTCCCTATATGCCGGAAAATTTTCAACTCTAAGAGTTTCTTTCCTCACACTGTTGCCTTTGGTATTCCCTTCCTGTTCTGTTTTCCCTGACTGTACCAACATGCAGAAATTTAAATGTAATGTGAACAAACATCTTGCTGCCCAACTCCCCTTATAAATCCCATATCATAGTAGCCCCATAGTTTTGTGGCCAACCAAAGAAAAAAAATGTATTTTTTTAACTTCACCGATTCAGGCGTTATTTTGTATGAATATGAACATCAGCAAAAACCCTAGAGAAGCATTTTTTTTTTCACCATCTTTGACGTAGGAAATATCTTCACTCATCTGTAGGAAATATCTTCACCCATCTGTAGGAAATATCTTCACCCATCTGTAGGAAATATCTTCACCCATCTGTAGGAAATATCGTCACTCATCTGTAAGAAAATATCGTCACTCATCTGTAAGAAAATATCGTCACTCATCTGTAGGAAATATCGTCACTCATCTGTAGGAAATATCGTCACTCATCTGTAGGAAATATCGTCACTCATCTGTAGGAAATATCGTCACTCATCTGTAGGAAATATCGTCACTCATCTGTAGGAAATATCGTCACTCATCTGTAGGAAATATCTTCACTCATCTGTAGGAAATATCTTCACTCATCTGTAGGAAATATCTTCACTCATCTGTAGGAAATATCTTCACTCATCTGTAGGAAATATCTTCACTCATCTGTAGGAAATATCTTTACTCATCTGTAGGAAATATCTTTACTCATCTGTAGGAAATATCTTCACCCATCTGTAGGAAATATCTTCACCCATCTGTAGGAAATATCTTCACCCATCTGTAGGAAATATCGTCACTAATCTGTAGGAAATGTCTTCACTCGTCTGTAGGAAATATCTTCACTCATGTTTAGGAAATATCTTCACTCATGTTTAGGAAATATCTTCACTCATGTTTAGGAAATATCTTCACTCATGTTTAGGAAATATCTTCACTCATGTGTAGGAAATATCTTCACTCATGTGTAGGAAATATCGTCACTCATGTGTAGGAAATATCGTCACTCATCTGTAGGAAATATCGTCACTCATCTGTAGGAAATATCTATTTTTGCTTTTCTCCTACTTTTCTAACCTACTTTTCTGTTTGTTTCATTTTTCACACGTTTTGTTCACCACGGCACTTCATTTTCACGATTTATCATGTAATTCACCCCATGCATACATATTTATGTATGTATATCTATATATATATATACATGCATATGTATACATATATATTGACCGTCGTGTGTAAGACCTTTTATTACTCTTTAAAAACCTAATGTGTGATAAACTAGCAGACTTATCCCCGACTCATTCTGATTAATCTTTGGATTCTGGCGTCCAATGTATCAATTTCATGCCTACTTCTACTTGTTCACCCTGGTCAGCTACTCATACTATCTCCCCTCTTGTCGCCTCTCTCCCTCTCCCACCGCCTTCTCCAAACTAGCTCATCAGGTGTGAAAGTAAAAAAGAGAATAAAAATAAATAGAAATATAAACAGAAGAATAAGAAACATAGAAGAATGTGCCACCCAC
>OY744519.1:22792128-22857128 GCA_963556195.1 Sepiola atlantica | reverse complement strand
AATAATAAAAGCGATAATATTATAAACAATACTGTTATTTGTGAAAAATTAGGATTAAAATTAGAAGAAAAATACAAAAAACTTCCATCTATGTATCGGATACCTAAAATGCATAAAACACCAGTTGGCGCCCGTTTCATTGTTGCCTCAAAAATGTGCATCACTAAACCTTTAAGTAAGGCTGTATCTAAAATCTTTAAATTAATTATAAACTAAATAAATAATTTCCATAAAAAAAGTAAATTCTATAGTAATATAAACCTATTTTGGGTGGTAAATAATTCCGATCTAGTAAAAGAAAAATTAGATCGTATTAATTCTCGTAAACAGGCTAAATCAATCTCGACATATGATTTTAGTACATTATATACAAAAATACCACATAAAGAACTTATTAAAGAATTAGGTAATACTGTAGATTTAGCTTTTGCAAAAGGTAAATACATAGACTTTGCAAAATCTAAAGCCTTTTGGTGTAAAAATAAAAATGGTAAGACGAGTGTGTCCAAAACTGGTCTGACAATGCTTATAAGTCACCTTATAAAAGAGAGTTACTTTCAAATAGGGAATAAATTATTACTCCAAATAATAGGTATTCCAATGGGTTTGGATCCGTCTCCATTTTGGGCAAATTTATATTTACATAGACTGGAATATATATATATGTCATCATTAATAAAAAATGATATATCTAGAGCGTATAGTTATCATGGATGTAGGCGATATATTGACAACCTTGTTTGCATTAATGATAACGATGAGTTTGCAAATACTAAACATTTAATATATCCTAAAGAGTTAAAATTAAACTGTGAACATAAGGAAACACAAGCTACTTTTCTTGATTTGGATATAAAACTTGAAGATAAAATATTTATCTATAAACTGTTTGATAAAAGAAATTCATTCCCTTTTTGTATCGTGCGAATGCCATATAAAAATAGTACTAGCCCTGTGTATATATTTTACGGGAGTATTATGTCCGAATTTCTGAGGATTGCTCGTGTTACCTTAAAATTAGTAGATTTCATGCCCCCAATTTCTGATCTAATAATAAGAATGATTAACCAAGGTGGCGATCAAAATAAAATATTTAGACAATTAAATAAAGCAATTACTCGCCATCCTGATGCTTTTAAATTTTATCAAATTAATCAAAATAAACTGATAGAACAAATCATAGGATATATAAATAAAAATAATGTAGAATATGTATAAACGTATATATAACACATATACTAATTATAATGAGAAAAAGAAAAACGATAAAAATACAGTAGAAAGAAAGAAAGAAATGTTAAAAAAGAAGAAGAAAGAGAAAAAATCGACAGTTATGAACGCCGATTTTAAACACTGGGAATGGGCAAAGAAAAAGAAGAAATTAACGGTTAGCTTATAAACGCCGATTTGAAACACTGAGAAAAGGAAAAAAATTGACAGTTGGCTTGTGAATGCAGATTAGAAAAACTGTAAGTGAACAAGGAAGATTAGTATTTATTTGAGGTTGACGACAACGGAGATGGACAACAAAGGAGGAGGTAGAGAAGGAGGGACTAAAAGTATATATATGTATGTATGTGTATATATGTATATATATATATATACATATTTTTTTATTTTTTGATATGTTGATATTTTTTATATTTATAATATAAAACTAAAAATACATAACTCACCTAAATAATAGTGTAATGGATTCGTCCAAACACTTTAAAATGCAGAAACATTTTTGTAAGTAACGGATAAATTTTATTAGACAGACGAACAGCACAGGTAAGGGAAATTTTTTTTTTTTTGAAATAACTAATATAAGTTAGCAAAACATTTATATGGAATAAAACGTAGATTTAGTATAAGGAACGTTTATGTTTTTGTCTTTTAAGGGAAGTGGGGTCTGATCAACTCTGCTGGGAAGCCATGAAATTAAATACTGTCTTGTTTTTAAATTCCTGAAACAGTTTTTCATGGTAAACAACTGATTATCCCTTAAAATAGTGTCAGATAAAAACTGTAAAAAATAAATTGACTTACATGAGTGATTTTCCACTGAAAGACTTGGGACTAAAAGTTTTTTTTTTTTTTAATTTTTTTTTTTTAATATAGTTTTAATGGTTGAGAAACTTCCGAGACTATATATATATCTATAATCTTCTACTCGACTTTCGTTGTAGATGTCTTGTTTACAACTTTTATATTTTCAAATTTATGCTGCCAGTAATACATTTTTGGTCCCCCCGATTTATAAAATCGGGGGACTTATGTTTTGAGGCATGTCCGTCCGGATTTTTCTCCGCAACCATCTATTGAATTTCTCTGAAATTTTGCATGAAGTTTTAACTTTGGTCAAGTTAGAAAGTGACGTTCTCCGATTTTTCAAAAAAAATCTGGTTAGCCCCCCAGGGGGTCAAAAGGCCCTGAAATGGCAAAAAATTACATTTTTTGCCCCATAACTTTTCATGCATCTATTCAATTTCTCTGAAACTTGGCCAAAATGTGGAGGCAATTGTTCCTAATAGAAAATAAGTTCGCTGACCTTGGAAAAAATCTGGTTCGCGCCCCCAGGGGGTCAAAAGCCCCCAAAATGGCAAAAAATGACCCTTTTCTCCCATAATCCATGCATTCAATTTTTCTGAAACTTGGCCAAAATGTAGAGACACTTGTTCTGGATATAAAATGAGCATCCTTGACCTCAGAAAATTCTGGTTCGCGCTCCCAGGGGGTCAAAGGAGGCTCAAAAATGCCCCAAATTGCCCAAATTTATGGCATTTTACACTCGCCACATCGAGTCACATACAGAGGGGGACCACGCACGCGCGGCTTGTTTTTACTGATTTTTCTATTCTGATGAAAAGAGTTTATTTTTGAAAATCCATGAATTTAGGAAAACAACCTTTTTTTATTCCTTGCTTGAATATCTGATGAATTAATAAATATTATATTTTATCCAGTTTTTATTTTCATCATCTTTTTGTTTTTATAGCAATGCTCTATTCATTATATCGAGTATCCTTTTATCACAATATGATCAAAGTAAAGATAAAATATTTATCTTTGTTTCTATTTATATATAGTCTTTCTCTACACTCTCTCTCTCTCTCTCTCTCTCTTTTTCTCTCTCTCTCTCTCTCTTTCTCTTTCTCTCTCTCTCTCTCTCTCTCTACTGTATCGTTATTTCCATGGAAGGTGCTCTACTGAGCTCCAATCTCTGGTTCCTCCTTGTAAGACATTCACGGCAAAAAAAAACTTGCCTTGCTAGTACAAGAAGGAAGAACTTTCTTTCTCAGTGTGCCTAGCGTCAGATGAAATTTCCACAAACAACCGCACGAGCTTCCCGTCTGTGGAACACATTGCCACAGGACTGTTTCCCCACAGATTACAACTTGGTTTTCTTCAAAGCCAATGTCAACGGATTCCTATTTAGAACTGTTCCCATAAGTATTCGAACTGCGTCCTGACAATCATTCCATCTCGTTAAGCCTTATCCTCGAGTGGCAGCTGGCCTTGATAAGTGGTGACTTATTCCTTTTTAGTAAAAACAAAAAACATTCAAACGTGTGGGGGGGGGGGCACCAGACATGTGAATCGAAGCAGAATTTGCACAAACGGTTGAACATTTTCTATTACAGCCATTTTGATCAGCCGTTGGCTAGAGATTCCTCGGTTGGTAGTGCCCATATTTATAGGAGAACACTCAGGTTTGCTCCTCTCCTTTCCAATTATGAGCAGATCTTTTATTATCTGCAAAAGCTTTGAAATCTGTTTTGGTATTAATGCAGTATAGTTAACAGCCGGAAAATAAATAAAAAAACAAATAAAATATACAACAAATAACTTTTACTAAACATAAGAAAATTTAATCTTTTACCGACCTGCATAGTTTTAAAGTTCTGAAACTGTTTTCAAGTTTTTTTTTAATTTCAGTATAACGTTTCGCAGATATGTTTTTTGATACAATAAAAATCAAATATGGCTGACCGATGTTTTAAAAAATGACTTACCACTAACCTTAAGTCCGATTAGACTTAGGGTTAATGATAGGGTAAGACTTTGTTTTTTACACTTTCCAAACAAAATCGACCGCTATTTTTGATTTACACGTGCTTGGCTAAGTGAAAATGACGATAACATATTCAGAAATAATAAATCTTACAAGTTTCAGAACTTTAAAACTATGCAGGTCAGTAAAAGATTAAATTGTAATCCATTTGGTAAAGGTTATTTGTTGTATTTTTTTTTTTCGACTTCTAGGTGGTTAACTATACTGAATGAATGCTTCTGTTTCTTATAAGTTTGCTTACAAATAAAAACAAAGATTGAAATGACGATTTTTTTTGTTTTGTGTTTTCATTGTGTGTGTTTTTGTTTAGAGTGTGGTGGATATTTTTTTTTTTTTTTTTTTTTTTTTCAATCATAAAAAGTATCTTCCATGAAAATTTACAAAAAGCCAATGTGATGTGCATTTTGCCAACTGTTGTTTATTTGATTGTTACATCAAAAACAATGGTGCGCTTCGTTTTTTATTTCCACATTTCGATTTCTTTTAAATCGAACAGAATAAAATGCTTTTTTCTTATATCATAAAATACAAGAGAAATAAAGAAATAAAATTCAAACAAATATTTTCTCCGGAATCATAGCAACAGGTCGCCAAAAACTTCTTTTGAAAATAAATATTTTGTTTTCTTCATCAAAACTTAGATGCTGAGGAATGGTATTGCCTCAGATGATAGCTGTTATTAATTCATTTATTAAAGGTGTGAAGTAAGTTTATATATATATATATATATATATATATATATATATATATAAAGGTGTGTTAGAAGGCTATTACAATGCAAGAAATTGAAAAAATGGCGTTGAAGAATACGACAAACCAAGTATTATCCATTTATTTATTTTATTTTATTTTTTTTAATTTTATAAATAAAATTTAAAAAAAAAAAATAAAAAAATAGATAATACTTGGTTTGCCGTATTCTTCAACGCCATTTTTTCCATTTCTCGCATTGTAATAGCCTTCTAACATACCTTATATACATACCACAAACAATGTTTCAAGCAAACTACCTTTCCTTATTATATATATATATATATATATATATATTTATAAAGCTCTACCTTGTATTGAGTACTTTTTAAAAAAAGTATTGGTTTTAAGTTCATTTTATCAATATATTTGAACTTGTTTAATATATATATATATATATATATATATATATATGAGTATATATATGAGTATATGAAAGGATAAAAATAATCCGACGGTATGAAATTAAAAATGGAAAAGCGGAAGACCTTTTCGCTCAACGTTTCGCCCAAATTTCACGTGGGCTTTGTCAAGAGCGGACGAAGAATACAAAACTGACAAAAGATAGGTCTTTTGTCATTTTTGTATTCTTCGTCCGCTCTTGACAAAGCCCACGTGAAATTTGGGCGAAACGTTGAGCGAAAAGGTCTTCCGCTTTTCCATTTTTAATTTCATATATATATATATATATATTTAATCTTCCAGTGGTAAGTCAGGTTATGCAAATGCTACGTCTGTGATATGTTGGATTTAGTTAGTATCCCTGGGAATTTACACTGCATTTTTTTTTCTTTGTTTAAAATGACTCAAAGCTTCTTTAGACTATATGTTTGTGTCTATATATATATCTATATATATACCACCGAAATAAGTGTTAAAATAATCACTGTTTATTTAGCTATCCAGTGGTGGCCGAGTGGTTCTAGGTGTCGGGATTAGAATTGTAAAATACTCGTAGCCCGGGGTTTCGAATTATGCGACCAGTAGTCAATAGTTATATCTCTATGCTGATGAGTCCCGATTAAAAAGGATGAAACGTATATGTACATAGATAATAAACAAAAAAACAAATATTTATTATAGATATTTCCAGAAGTTATAATTAAATAGATTTTATCTTTCTAAATTAAGAGGCTATTTTGAGGAGAATTTGGAAAATGTTTGTTCCAAAAGCCTGTCAATTGTTTTGAATACATTTTTAAATATATATACATACTAGCAAAAACTACCTGCCCTCCGAGACAGTAATGGTATGTCTGGATACTGAAGAGCTTGTCTTCCTTTAACTTTTCGGTACTTTGTCACATCAATCATACAAAAGTAACAGTCATCGTGATGGTTCTTCGGCTCTCTCCATACTCTGGGAATGGCAAAAGGCATTGCCCTTCCTGTACCTCTAAGCCATCCTTCTAGAGTAGATCGACAGCTTCCACAGATCCTGAGGAGAATTTGGAAAATGTTTGTGCCAATACATTTTTGCCAATGTTTGTTTTGAATACATTTTTGAATATATATACATACTAGCAAAAACTACCTGCCCTCCGAGACAGTAATTTTCTTTACAGAAAAACAAAATAATTTCTATTCGATATTTTGGTAATTTGGAGGAAAACAACAAAAATATGATGTCGTGCTATTTGATATATTCCAATGTTGGGGAAATTTACTGTGCATGAACATAGTCAAATTTTATTTATTAAAAAACAAAACAAAAAGGGTTAATTGATATGGTCTTTAAGATATTCAAAGTTGAGAAATTTGATTTTGTTTCAGCACAAAAATGAAAATGAATTCTCCATTAAAAACTGGTTAATGAAATGAACAAATGAAAGGGTGGAACGTCGATTTATCGACTAAAACAATTTCATATTACGGAGTAATTCAAACTGGTTGTTTTGTGCCTTTCGCCTTTATTATTAAAGACAGAAAAAAAGACTTAATAGTAAACAAAAAAAAATTGTTGTAATTTAGAAAGATTAGAGGAGATTTTTTTTTTCTTTTTCATGACCAATATTAAGATTATCATCATCATCATCATCATCAGGTGTTTTAAGGTATTCACACGTATTCAACTGAAAAGTAGAATTTCATTTGAGGGTGTCAATCTACAATAACACCCAAACTATTAATATTTTTACTTACGCCTTAAAAATAACACATTTAATTAGGCAAGTTTAAAGAAGTTAGTTATTTAATTTTTACGGGAAAAGGTAAACACGACTAAACAAATTAATTGCTTGAAATTAAAATTTAAAAAAGGGATGTATAGTTAAAAATTCATAAGATTAAAGAAATAAAGTATGGGTAAATTTGTATATTAACAGTCTCAGCTACCCCCCCCCCCTCACTTCCAAAAATAATGAAGTTCTGCTTTTTTAGGCGATTACATGTGAAGAGTGAACACTGTGGAAAATGGAAAAACAAAAAAGAACACTTAATTTAGAATTTAGAGTGGGCGATCAGTTTCATATATATTTAACGCAATATGATCCTAATTTGTTAGTGGTTAAAAAAATTTGATTGATTCCCCTAACCCTAAGTTCGAGTGGCAAGATCACAAAAACATGTAAAGTAGACCCCCCCCCCCCCCCCCCAAAAAAAAAAAACGCTACAGATTTAGCTCCCATAGCAAAAAAAAAAAAAAAAGAATTAAGTTACTGTCCTAAAATGGTCCGGAAATGAGGGGATCATTTTAAATTAAATGTATGTACGACACTGATCCCTACTCTAAATCTTAAAATAAGCGTTTTTTTCTTCTTTCCGCCAAGTCTTCAATGGCTTCATACGTAATCGCCTAAAAAAAAAAGAATCTATTTTTTTGTTTTTTGGAAAGTGGGGTGATTTAACGGAGGATGTTAATCTATAATTATACTACGAGTCTATTTTCTCGTAATTTGGACAGAATAGTAAAAAGGCAGTTTGTAAACAAAACATTAAACAACAATAAGTTGTTATCTATTTTTCACGTAAATGTAAAATCTATGAAAATTAAATGCTGAAATAAGTAAAAAAAAAAAAAAATAAAAAAAACATTTTTAAAACATTTAGTTATAAAATTATGTTTAAAATTCTATATAAGGAATAATGAATGCTGCTTTTTTAGGTAAAAAGCACGCTTTAAAATTTGGGAGCTGCGCAGCGAGATATCTGTTTACATTAGTTTTAAATTTCTGCATGTCAGGGAGCAGGGAGGGAGTTCCAGAGTCCAGCAACACGAGGAAAGAAGCTTTTGGAGTAGAAAGCTCTTCAGCGTCTGGGGACCTCCACAGTGTATGGATGGGATTTGTCAGGTTGGTTTAGTGAATCTACGTCGATGGGGCACCAGAGCAGCAAGCTCAGTAGAGCACAAACCATTGAAGTACTTGTAAAACAGACACAAGGATGCAACATTGTGGCGATGGGACAGGGGATGGAGCTTAGTGGATAGTGAAGGACCTATCAAGTTGGCGACTCTTTTTTGGACGTTTTCTGAGAGAGGGAGAGACTAGCGGATGATGCACCAGCCTAGATGTGGCAACAATACTCCATGCATGGGCGGATGGTGGCTTTGTAGAGATATAGGATAATGTCAGGTGTGAGAAGTTTACTGGCACGGTAGAGGGAGCCCACCTTCTTTGCAGCAGCCCTGGCAATGTTTTCAATGTATTTATTCCAATTCATGTTATCTGTGAAAGTTAGGCCGAGGAGTTTGAATGATGAACTCTTAGGAAGGGTGCTATTTGACATGGCAATCGGTAGTTGAAGAGGTTTCTTGTAGTTATTGAAGGAAAGTAGCTTTGTTTTTGCAGCATTAAAAGTTACCATCCATTTTTGACCCCATTCCACTACAGACTGGAGGTCATTTTCTAAGGATTTAGCCATTGCTTCAGATATGTGCGCATCTGTTTTGCCCACATGACGAGAGTAGAGCGTGGTGGCGTCAGCAAAATTTCCTATCTCAGCCGTAATGGCATCAGGGAGGTCATTTATGAAAATCAGGAACAATAGTGGTCCAAGAATAGATCACTGGGGTACACCAGCATTTATGCCATGTTGCTTAGAAGAACGGCCATCGAGTACAACCTGGATCTTTCGTTTTGTTAGAAAGGATTTAATTATATTAAATATTTGTCCAGTAATACCATATGAGTGCAGTTTTATGAGAAACCCTTCATGCCAGACCTTGTCAAAGGCCTTGGATATATCGAGCGCTATCGCCCAGCTTCACCTGCCTTGTCCAATGTATGGTATATGCGTTCAGAGATGACCGTTAGGATATCTGCAGTAGATCGTGCTTGTCTGAATCTGTATTGATGATCAGAAAGAAGTTTAGCATTAACTAGGTGCCTGACTATCGCTAGATTGATTAATGATTCAAAGATTTTAGCAAAGATCGGGAGTAGACTGATTGAGCGGTAGTTTAGAGGATCAGTTCTATCTCCAGAATTCTTGAAGATTGGTACCACAGAGGCAATTTTCCAACTATCAGGGAAGCAAGATTCAGTAAGGCATTTGTTGTAGAGTTTGGAGAGGACAGGGACCAGCTCAGCAGAGCATTTCTTTATTAATATTACTGGTATAAGATCAGGCCCACAAGCTTTGGATGTGTCAAGGTTTTTTATGATGTCTATCACTTGAGACGGGGTGATGACCAGGTTCTCAAGTGTCGCTTCAGTCCACAATGGGAATTTAGGGAGGGAGTTGTTTGGCGAGTCCAGAGTGGAGTTTAAGGCGAAACGCTGGGCAAGTAGTTCAGCCTTATCAGTTGCCGTGCAAACAACATCGTTGTGATCAGATAGCGGGAGAATTGTCGATTGTCCATTATTCATCACACTATTGTAGATTTTCCAGAAATCACGAGTACCTAGTTTCTGTGACTGAATGCGTTTTTTTATTATCTCTGTATACCTTCTCTTTGCTTCATCTATCACTACTTTACAATCATTTCTTGCCTCTATAAAGTTCGGTCTATTCATAATTGACTTATAGCAGACGAATTTTCGGAATGCCTTCTGCCTCTCAGCAATAGCAGCTGCACATTCTGAGGTGAACCATTGAGGAGAGTGGGTTTTAGCTGAAGAATTTTCGCGTGGGGACATAAGAATCAATGCCTGCTTTGACCCATTCGGTTAGCTAATTTGCACACTGATCAGCTGATGTGATCCCGGAGGGATTCAAAATCAGCCTGCTCATAGTTTCTCGTCGTTTTAAGTAACGGCTCTTCAGCTTTTGAACGAGATTTTAAGGTGATAAGTATCATTACCACAACGTGATCAGAGTTACTGAGCGGGCTATGGGCATTCGCCACACAAGCCTCAGGTAGTGAAGTCAAAAATAGGTCGAGAAGTGAAGCTTGCTGGTCCGCGCGATCCGGAAGGCGGGTTGGAAAAGTGACAGCCTGTGAGAGGTCGTGAGCTGAGGAGAAATTAAGGGTAGAGTCTCCAGCTGCATCAGTAACGCTGGAGAATCCCAACCAGTCACGGTGGTGTGCATTAAAATCCCCAAATACATGTATTTGGGCATTTGAGTGGAGTAAGAGTGCTCTATCTAAGCTTTCAGAGACAGACTCAAGTAGTAAACAGTCCTGGGTCGAAGGAGAACGATATAAGAAATATAAGTAACTAACTCTGTCATGTAAGGTCAATCTAAAGCACATGTAGGCTTGGTCATCTGATTCTAACCTATGTTCAGAACATAAACTCCTAGCCCATGCATATGTTTGTCAGAGTCCTTACGGTAGAGTGGAAGGTAATCAGTCATGTCAAAGTAGTGAGAGGGAATTGAGGATTGAAGGTTCATTTCACTTAGAGCTAAGATATCCGGGGAGTTTGTCAAGAGAAAAGTTTCTACGTCGTTAATGGTCTTTCTAAGTCCCCGGATATTTGTGAATGCGAGCCTCAAGGGTCGAGGCGAAGATGTTTTTTGTTGGGTGTCTGGTTTAGGTTTGTTTGTTTTATTTTGTAAATTCATGTTTGTTTTGATTATAGAGTGGAGAGGGCAAAATGGGTGCCAATAAGCTCACACAACCAGTCCATTAGTCGTGACTTGGTCCATGGGGGTTGTGGCTATAGGGTCCCTTTCCATGTGTGACATGGCACGTACAGTTAACCACGATATTATGCAACTGTCGATGGAGCAGCCATTCTTAGCGTTACCTAAGAGTAAGGGCTCTTAACTACCAGTCGAAAACAGCAACCAGACAAGCTGTCTTACCTGTACCCCTAACCTGTCGGAACAAGAGTGACCCAGACTAGCCATGTAAGACTTAGTGACAAAAAACTTTCCCCAAGTTGCCCGGATAGAGAGAAAGAGAGACGGCGTTCATTGCCCTAGTCAGGAAACAAGGCCAAGTACCAGGCTTCTTTAGAGGATTCCCAGTACTTGTACCTCTACACCTGGCTAATAGACAAAGAAGGAGCGCGAAGGCCGGGCGATAGGCAGAGCCCATCTACTCCTTAAGCAATTATAGGTTTGCAAACCGGATACTTTGTTCGAGATTCCAGCTCTAGGAAGGTTGTCGATCAAGACTAAGGAGGCCTCCCTCCCCAACGGTTTGCTGCCAAGACGTAAATAGTTAGTAGCAAGGTTTTATTGTCAGAGTTTTCCTTCTTTTAGATGGATGACCTGAAACGGTCTACGAGTCCAACACTCCGAGAGAAGATAGCCTGCGCCCATCTACTAGTCGGGTATTTCCGAGCCCCCACAGGTAAAAAAAAAAAATCCCTCCACATATATATATATATATATATTTACATACATATATATATATATTTACATACATAAATATATCTATATATATTTACATACATGTAGCAAGAAAAGAAAAGAAAGTTCACTGCACACTTATAAGAGGGAACAAAAATTGAAGATATGTTTCCCTGCTCACAATTTAGCACAAATAAGATATAGACTGTCAGTAACAGCTGAGAAAAAAACTTGTTTACTCTTTATACAATGAAAGCTACGGAGAAGTATAGGTAAATTGAAACTAAAAATGAAATTAAAATTAAGAAGTAAATTTAGTCACATGATTAGAAATAGTGAAATTAAGACAATTTTTACCCCCCTCTTTCAACCTCGAACGCTTTGACCCCTCTAAAACCTAGCAGAATATTAGCAAGAAAAGAAAAGAAAGACAAAATAAAGATTTTTGGAACAGTCAAAGGAATCAAAAACCTGGAAAAAAAGATTGTTTAACTAGATACTCATCGCAACGTTAATACATGGATTATTTCAGAAAGAGACAGTTCAGGAATAAAAGAATAAGGAACTTAGCTTTTTAAATATATATATATATAAAGTGGTGAACTAAAAGCGAACTTTTAGGAAAAGTAAAACCTATTGTGAAGAGTATACAGCTCAATATCCAGGATAGAGCAGGTAGAATGAAGAAGAATGGAAAGGAATTAGAGAAGCAAAAGTCAAATCATAATTCAATTCAATTGCTCAGAGCAAGGTATATTCCGCAAAAAAGGCAATTTATTCAAGTTAATTTAACTTGAATAAATTGCCTTTTTTGTGGAATATACCTTGCTCTGAGCAATTGAATTGAATTATGATTTGACTTTTGCTTCTCTAATTCCTTTCCATTCTTCTTCATATATATATACATATATATATATATATATATATATATATATATATTCACCCCAGACAAGGCAGGCCGCCACTGTAGACGTAAGGGGCTACTGAGAAGAAAGAAAGATGACTGATTTGTTTATTTTACTTTTGATGGGCGGATGTAGATGTAGCTTAATGGTGACTCTTGTGGAATAGACAAACTGAGTTCCAATCTATTGCTCGCGTGTAAATCCTCCGAAAACAAAAATATTATGCTTCGCCAGAGTTCGCACTCGCTGTTTATTACTAAAATAGTCATCTTTTACTTTACTATTAACTGGTTAACGAAGAATTCACCAAAATTATTTTCCGTTCCTTCGTAAACAAGTCAGCCATTTTTCTTTTTACTCCCAGGCAGCTCGTCTACAAACATATACTTGATACTTGATTCAGACTAACCATTTTTATTTTTTTGATTTTTCCTTCCACTATACCAATTGGCATATACAGTATAATCACGTTGACACACCGGTTCCTGTTAGATCACCAAAGTTAAGTGACGTTCAGCCTGGCCAGTACTAAATGGGTGACCATTTATGCAGCCTGGAGAGGACATGGGCTCCAACTGGAAAGTTATGACAGATCAAACAAGATATCTGCATTACTCCCTAACGACATCACTTGACGTTATGGGATATAGATAGATGGATATCAATTGGCATGAATATATTTTTTCGCTTAGGTGCTTTTTCTGAAAATACTTATTCCAACTAAGAAAATGGATACATTTTCCTTTACTCACTAAATATTCTTAGGAAGTAATCATGTAATGAGTTATTTCCCTTGAGTTTTGCAAAAATAAATATAAAAAAACACTTAATATTTTTAACATGTAGGTGTTGCCTACATGTTTAAAAATATTAAGTGGTTTTCGATATTTATTTTTGCAAAAGTCAAGGGAAATAACTCCATTTTGTATTCAGCTGGGAAGCAGCCCCACGGTATTGTGTTCCACAGATGAGAAGTTCATGGAAGTTCATGGTAGTTCATGGAAGTTCATGGTAGTTCTGTATAGTTTCAGGTACACAGAGGACGAAAAGAAAATTCTTTCCAGTGGTTTTTGTTATGAATGTTGTACATGGAGAAACCAGACATTGGAGCTCAGTCGAGAACCTACCATGAATTTATTTTGTGTTTAAACTGTTTAAGTTTATGAAAAAAAGAAAATTCATTCTGATGAATAAAATTTCTTGATTAAAAAAAGAAGCATTTATTAAATCAGATAAAAATGTTAGTGTCTCATTTGTTTTCGATTGTTTTGAATTCGTCCATTAAAATCGTAAAAACAATAAAACCGAATGGAGAGTTGAACGGTTTTAAACCGTTTTATCGTTTTTACGATTTTAATGGACGAATTTTAATAATTATTCAACGGATCAGCAGCAGAAAACAATTTTATTTTTTATAAAAATATCAACTCTTGATTGGATAGGAGTTTTAATACAAAAATTTATTTCAGCCAATCGAAAGCGCAGAGAATATACGTTGGAATATTGGCCCATCTGCTTAGAGTCACATTAAGTGATACTAAACCTAAGAAATATTCCACACAGTTTGCCCGAAATCTTCCACGGCGTGCATTCCCTTCATGTCACTGTCGGCAACAGACTGCTAATCTTGCCTCCTGCCTAACGAGACACTCTTCATACCAAGATGTTTTTTTATTTCAGGGTCAGCACGAAACTGTTTCTTACAAGTGATTGTATATTCGTCTGTTTCTTCAAATTCTTTGTCTGCCGTCTAAGAAATTTAACTTATATTTGCATGGATCAATTTTGTCATTCTTTCTGAGATTGTCTTTCCCTCTATATATTGTCCTTTCGATCACAGAAAAAATCATTATTTTTGCTTCAACTTTTATGATACAAAAAAATTAAATGTGTAGAGTTATATGATTACGATCTTCTTTTGCGCGAACGTATCAATCAATCATAGAATGATTGATACGTTGTCGGTCAGAACACTTTAGTGTGGGAGGTACTGCCGCCAAACTTTTTCATTGCCATTTTCCCACTCTCTAAAAGGACAGTCAGTGTTTAAGCATCAAATTGACAAGACGTCATATTCCTGTCTCGCCCTTAACCACGACTTGGGCGAGAGGTGAGATGAAAGATCCAGGGTCAACATCACTTTTGTCATACATTCATATCTACTGACTCAACCTATTTTTGTATTCTTGTCTTCATAACCATTTCTTGACCATATTTGTTGTGTTGATGAAACTGTACGAATAAATTGATTTAAATTTTAGATGTCGACGTTGGTCTCCGAATTTTTTAGATGAGGATTGATAAGTTGTATTATTTGGATTAAGTAATTACTTAACACTTCTACTTGGGCATGGCTGACGGAGCAAGCTACCCCTGCGGATTGAATAAAAGGTTCCATTTGAAATTCCATACAAATTCCCGAGTTCGACATAAAAAGTCCCAAGTTTGACAAGATGCACCTGAAGAAGGTTACATCGGTCAGAACGTTGCAAGAATAACATCCAAGATGAGAACAGTAGTCTGAATAATACAAAGAAGTTTATCTTTATAACCAAACTATGATAATCCATTCTTCATATGCCACAAGGCCAGAATGATGGATATCTATGCAGCAACCCTTTCCTCTTACAAAAAGCGACTTTCCTCCTTCTTCGCTACAAATGCTCTCCGATAAATGTCATTATCTAAGTAAATTATAACATTTTAAAACAAATAAAAAAGGTTTGATTTGCAAATTATTTCGAGTTTCAGAAAGTGCTTTGCAATTGTAAATGTGCAGCTGTACTTAAATGGTTTATGAAAACAGAATTTGCTGCAGAAAAGAAAGATGGCAGCCATTGGAAAAATGATCCTAGTCGGATGAAATATTTTATAAAAGGACTTAATACGAAATAAATTTTATTTATCCTAACAACATGAACCAACGATAAAGAAAAGGAAATGGCTAGTCGGAATCAAATACCGATTTGTCAGACTTATTTAGGTCTGACTTAAAAAATCCGACAAGATAAATTTATATGTTAGAAAAAAAGTAAAGAAAACGAGACTTCATCTCTACCTTTGACCGAAATAGCTTTAATAACAAAGATAGATAAAAAAATCTCTTTCATCAGTTATTTAAGCCAATTATTGGTCTGTGTTTTAAAAAATAAACGTTTCATTTTTCACTCGATTTCTAAGATTTTCATATTCAATCTTGATTAATATTTTTTTAGTCATAAATACAAAAATATGTACTCTTATATTTGATTATTTCATAGGGTACAGTTTCCTAGAATCACCGTTTTATTATCTTTTATATTGGCTTAGTAAGACGTTATTTTTTTAACACACGCCGTAGTAAACAAACAAAACAAATAAACCGAAACAAAAAAAAAACGAAACAAAAAAATAAAATAAACAAAAAACAAACCAAAACAAATGAATGTAATAACTCCCAGGCAACACCGGGTTGGTATAGCTGGTGTTTAATGTTTTTTGGGGAAAAAAATGAGTTGAATGTTTTCAAAAAAATGAGCAAGTTGAATGTTTTCAAAAAATTAGCAAGTTGAATGTTTTCAAAAAAATTAGCAAGTCATCTTGAATATTTTTAACATGGCTGATAAAAAGGAATCAGAAATAAATCGGTTTGTATTCTTCCACAATCTAAAAGTTTTTACAAAATTAAAAAAAAACAGGTTTTTATTTTCATTTCATATTAACTACAGAATTATCTAAAAGCAGAGTAAGGTTTTTTTTCTGTAATAGCGAGTCATCGCTTATTAAGGAGCAAAAGCCACTCGAGGATAAGGGTTAATGAGTTTGTAAGGTGGACGCTGAGACAACACTGTGAGGATTGACACAAATTAAATTAGACTTGAAAATGACCATGTTGTAGTAAGCCTGGAAGCAGCGCAGTGGTGTTGTGTTCCACAGATGGGTAGTTCTTGAGTTGATATGCCGTAATCACAAACCAAACAATCAGTCGAGTTTTTCTTTTTCTTATCTTTTTCTTTTTTTTTTCTTTTTCTCTTTTTTCTTTCTTTTTTCCTTCCTTTTTTCTTCTTTTTTCCCCCTTGAAATGCAAACACGTTTAACATCAATTGTCAAATTAAGATAATACACTTCTCACATGAGAGCATATTTTTTTAATTTCATTTCTTTTTTCTTTCTTTTTCTCCATGAATGACCACTGACTATTGTCCATTGACGATAGTCTTTTTTGCCATGCAATTGACTCATTCAGAAAATCAATTCTATTTGACTTTCATTATTTCCTTGTGTGGAAGAAAAACTTTAGTCGATTATTCCATTTATTATATATATATATATATATATATATATATATATATATATAACACCACACGCGTCTCTCTCTGCACCATGGGGATCGTTGGCAACCGCACACACAGGTGTATGATATCTGAAATATTTGAATTTTTAAATGGAAGGTTGAGCCCATATTATACCCTAAAAATCCTTTAAAATATTTGCAAAAAACTGAAATTAGGGGAATATAAAATTTCACAAAAAATCAAAGGTATCTGAAGTTTCATGAAGAGATTCAACCCCCATTTTTACCCCCTTTGCATAAAAGTAAATTAAATAAACATAGCCCACATTGTGACCACTTACGCCTAGCAGATGTGATCGATTAATCATAATGATCGATTAATCAGTTTAGGAGTGAATCCTTCACATACAAATATATAAACATATAAACATGCCTAACGTTATATATATATATATATATATATATATATATATATATATATATATATATATATATATATATATATATATATATGTGTGTGTGTGCCAACTTATCTATCTATGTAATTCCTCTGATGATAAGATTTTAATCTTTGAAAAGCCTTGGCTTAGGGAAAGAATAATAAACATGTTTTTACCGAGTACACCTTGCATTGAACAATCGAAGTTAAAATAGATTTATCATTCGTACTTGTTTATCCCTCTTCTTTCATTTATATATATATATATATATATATATATATATATATATATATGTTTTCTTTCCTTCTTAGCAACCAAACATTCTGCTTTACTCCCCCAATCATTTTTCATCTTTTTTGTTCATTTGTTTGCGTCACCGGAAGATGATTCGACAAAGAAACGTTAAAACCCGCTAAATCCGAATTGAGCAAAATAAGACGGACTCCCATTTTCGCTCTTCTGGCTAAATGTGATGGGAGTCCGTCTTATTTTGCTCAATTCGGATTTAGCGGGTTTTCTAATTAAACAACGAATTTGGATTTGATTAGAGTTGCACATGTTGGGATCTCGGAACTTTGATTGGACTTTTTGTATTATTTTGATTGATTTATTTATCATTAACATTGAATATGGACACATTTCGCGACTGGATAACTTTGCCGGCCCCTTCAATTTCACATATTTGGACTGCTGTTTGTATCTTGGAGTAATGTCCTTCCTGATTATGCTTCTCAACTTGTATGACCTGGATGGACTGTATGGATTCAACAAAAGTATGTTTTTGGATTGATATGTTTGATGTTATGTATTTTTATATATTTGTGTATATAATTTTTTATATATTTTCAAAGCGTAATTTTATTGCCTGTAGTAGTATAACTGCGGTAATGGTCCTCTGAAGAGAAGAATTATCTTTGAAAACTCATGAGCTAAGGACTTAAGGATGCTTTGCATGAACTTTGAATTCTAATAAAATTTGATTGACACCTTATTTTATTACTTCATTTTATATTATAATATATATATATATATATATATATATATATATATATATATATATATATATATATATGTGTGTGTGTGTGTGTGTTTTCTTTCCTTCTTAGCAACCAAACATTCTGCTTTACTCCCCCAATCATTTTTCATCTTTCTATTATTTTCCGACAATTTCTAACTCTGACAGATTTTCGTCCTTTTTCAACTAAAAATCACACGACAACAAAAACATTTCAAACGTTTCTTCTGATTCATCTTTTGTTTGCGTGAAAAAAAAACACAAAAACACAAAAAACACAAAAAACAAAAAAACACAAAAACCTAAAAAAACACAAAAAAACAAAAACCACAAAAAAAACAAAAAACACAAAAAAATGAAAACTTGTAAGAATTTTCTTTCTTTCTTCCTTTTGTAAACATTCGACTTTGTAGCGCAACCTTTTTCACCGATAAACAAACAAAGAAAGCAAAGTGTTTAGTATTATTCTGCTTGGCCTTTTGGCTTAGAGAAAAGTGTAGTATATGTTCTGATACTGCACTTCCACTTCTCTGTCTGCAATCAATGAAGGCGAAATCCTTCTAACTGGGGCAATTTTTATTTGTGTCCTAATAATTTGCAATTAGTCACAGTTGGCTTTGTTTTTGAAAAATGTCGCTTGAATGACAATAAACAACTTCGTTCTTTCAACATGACTTTTTATTACGTAATTACACACACACACATACACATTTATTAAGTAATTACACTCACACATACACATTTATTAAGTAATTACACACACACATATACACATACACACAGACATTGTGTTTTATAGAGATTACATAGAACAGCAATTAAAATATGCAATGTGCGATAATGAAAGAAAGGTTGATTATTTTTCCTTATTTTATATTATCTCATTACAGTATCCTTATATTAATTGCAGATAAAAAACAACAACTTTTATTGGATAAAAAATATGTAAGTTTACAAATTAATAAAATCAATCGACCTACAATTTTTTTTTCTTTCTTTTAACTTTTTGCTTGTTGTTTTGTATTTTTGTTTTTATTTATTAATGCATATTGGTCAAAATACTTATCCTTCGGCTTTGAATAGATTTATGCATAACCAGCAGTTCCTCCCCGGTGTTGCCCGGGAATTTTTTATCTTCATTTTAGTTCTCCCTTTCTAAAATGACTAGCAGGGCTACCCGGCGTTGCTCGGGGTCATAAAAACACAAAATAGAAGAAAAATCGCGTGTGTAACATCTTTATATTCAAACTTCTATTTCTCTCCCTCTCTCTATAGCCGTCTCTTTATCTTTCTACTTTTCTCTTCCCTGGTCGCCCCATTTCACCGCTACTTTCTCATTTTGCCTTTTGCGAAAGCTGTCTCTTCGCCACCATTCCTCTTCCGTTGCCAAGGGCAAAAGTATGATATATTTCTATAAAAGTATAACCTCTGTCTGTGCATACTATATACGTACCTATCGCCACCCCAGTGAGCGTACTATATATGTACCTATCTGCACCCCGGTGCGCATACTATATACGTACCTGTCCCCATCCCAGTTTGCATATTATATATGTACCTATCGCCACACCGGTACACATACTATATAGTACCTATCACTGCCCCAATGTGCATATTATATAAGTACCTATCGCCGTCCCGGTGCGCATACTATATACGTACCTATCGGCGCCCCGATGCACATACTATATAAGTACTTATAGCCGCCCCAGTCCACATACAATATTTGTACCTATCGCCGCCTGGTGCAGATACTATATACATACCTATCACCACCCAAGTGCGCATACTATATACATACCTATCGCTGCCCCCGTGCGAATACTATATACGTACCTATCGCCGCCCCGGTGCACATACCTAAGAACTCATATTAATGCGCCTATGTCGTATCAAAGAACCAAAATTGTGTTTGTTCATGTTTTGTCACTATTATAAAAAAATAACTCATATTAATGCGCCCCTGTCGTATCCAAGAACAAAAATCAAGTTCATTCATGTAGCGTCACTATCATAAAAAATAACTTATATTAATGAGCCCTGTCATATTAAAGAACCCATATGGTGCCTTTGTTCATAAAGAAAAAGTAAACATATTCTATACGGGCGCAATACTGCAAAAGCCCTTAAAAATGTATTCCATAGGGGCGGTATGCTGCACACGCTCCCAGTCACATATTTTTGCTAGTTGGAAGCAGAACAAATACTACACTAACTCTATACCTTTCAAAAGAATTTCGATGCAATTAACAATTCCGATTCTAAAATCGTTTAGTCGTCTAAAAAGGTAGACTTTCATAGACATAATTTTTCTTTTAATTTGACAAATTTCTTAATGTTTTCCGTTTATATATTGAATGTAAGATTTTGATAAATTCATTGTAAAATTTTCATCTACATTTTTCACTTGTGCCATTTTAACTGTGCCATTTTTACCTAAATTCGTTATCACGATTTATAGATTTTAGTTTTACTGGTAGTTTAAAATCAATAAAGATCAATCATTAGTACTACCTATTGAAAATTAAGTTTAAAACAACAACGAAAAAATAAAAGAATGAAAAATTAAGTTTAAAAAAAAAATTTAAAAGAATCGTTTTTGGAATCGGAAATTAGACTTAAATTTTTTCGATTCCCTCAAAAGTTCTGATTTTCCAATTCTGATTCCCGATTCCGATATTAGTCCAAACCATCCAGTAAGCAGTTAATAATATTTAATTGATGCCTTCTGCTGCATCTTCAAGGAACAGGGTTTAGGATTCGGAAACCTAACCCGACATAAAGTGTTTATGTCTCCTCAAATTAGCGTCCGCCTCTCCCCTTTCATAAGTTAGGACTGTCGAATTCGTAATGAAAGCCAAAATAGTTAATTGTAAAAGTCTATAAAAAGAAGTGCGGAGAAGAGACGTATTCACCATTAGCATGCAATCTGGGTCAGGGACAGACGTTATTACTCATCCTGTGACATCACAGAAGTGACAATAGACCACATTAGTAACGGTGTTATATGTTGAAATGGAAAGCTAGTCCGGTCATCCTAACCTGCTGAAACTCAAATGGCTTTCTGTAGTGAAGTGTGACCATTTTCAGAATAGCATGTTTGTCGGGTTGAGCCGGCTTTCTTCATAGGGCAACAGAATTAATCTATCTAAATGAATAAATACCAAACTAAATATAAACCATATTGCCCACCGTTACGCATACAACCTATGTTAAAAAATTCATAATGATAATATATTAGTTTCAGAGTTTACCCACAGACAGACAAACCCATATATATAGAGAGAGATAGATAAAATAGTTATTCGTTGACACGTGTTTCGTCGTACAGCGACTCTTCAGATATATATATATATAATAATTATTAATAAATAATATTTTCTAATTAACCCATATACACATGTTTTTCATGTAAAACCTGCAATCATCAGTATAGGAGGAGACACTCCCTGCCGGTCACACAGTTCAAACCCCAATACGAAAGTCATATTTGACTTCGTAGTCTGAGCGCATACCAATGTGCCCACCATACATTGACTGGAAATATATATATATATATATATATATATATATATATAAATATTCAATTATTAATACCTACAGTGGCTAGCGTTTCAAGCTTATTGCTCTCATTACTGCAGGAAAGTAACAATTTCAGACGGTCGAAAGGCGCGAACCCGTTTCACAGAGTCAGCCTAAAATCTGCAAGCGATCACCATATCCACTCGGCCAACGGAAACTGTCACATAATTAAAGGAAATTAAGATCTATATGTACCTAGAAGCGGGCACAGATAGAAGACTTGTTGAGAGTGTTCGACGAACGTATTTGGAACGTGCACATATATATATATATATATATATATATATATATATATATATATATATATATATATATATATATATATGGGAAATGAAACAGGATAAACCAAAAAGGATGTTTTTTTTATATATTCATCAACGTTTTGTCTTTATTTGTAAGACTTCTTCAGGATGATAATATTAAGAAAAATGTTATGCAAGTACGTGAAAATATTGGGTCGACATGATGGGTTGATGGGAAGAAGTAGTAGCCACTGCTGGGAGCAGTAGGACCGAGGTCCGGGCTTAGTGAAGTCAATAGCATGGAATGAAATAAATGTGGATGGTTCTGAGTGAAAAAGTGGAGGGGTGGGGGTGAGCGGGAATAATGTGGATGGCTGTGAGTGAAGAAGTGGAGAGATAGGGAAAGAGGAGGGGGAGGCTCTGTGATTTTGGTGAGTGGGTAATGTCATGGTTTTAGAAAAGATTTGAAAAAATGAGGTGGTTTGAGAGTGGGAGGGATGGGTGGATAAGAGTGTGAGAGAAGTGGTAGAAAGGGTGAAATGGGGGAGGGGGAGAGGGGAGATTTTGTTGTGGTTAGGTGTGAAATATTTGAAGAGTGGGAATGTTTGACCAGCTGGCTATGTCAAGAATGTGAGGAATGAGTAAGTTGGAAGGTTTGGATTCGTGGTGAATGAAGATGTGTGTGTATGTGGGGGTGTTGTTTTTGGGGGGGTATGCGGAGACATGTGTGTGAGCATAATTGAGAGCGAAGAGAAAAATGGAGGTTATCCATGATCTGGGTTAAGTTTTTGTTCAGTAAGGATAATTTTGCTTATTAAGAGCGATAGATTATAAAAGCCATTTCGTTGCTTGATGGTGTTGGAGGCGGTGATTAGTGCGGTTTCCAGTAGTCTTCGCCGAGCTTTGTTGTGGATGTATTTGGTGATTTTGGCTTGTTCAAATTTGAAAGCATGATCGTGCTCTAATGCATAGGAGAAAAGTGCACTGAGAGAGTTATTGTTTTTTATGTCCCTTTTGTGTTCACTCAATCTTTTTTTCAATTTACGTTGTGTTTCTCCCACGTAAATTTGATGGCAGTTGTTGCATGGGACAGTGTATAAGCCGGCATGGGATGTGGGTTTTTTTTGGAAGTGTCTTGATGTGTTTAATGTTTGTTTTATGGATTGTGATGTGGTTTGTGCTGTTGGAATGCCTAGTTTGTTAAGTGTGTTGCATATGGATGTGTTATTGGAATGCGTGGGTAAGAGAAGGGGTTTGTCTATGAGAGAGGTGTTTGGTGTTTGATTTTGTGTGTGTTGTTTTTGGAGAATATTTTAAAGGCTTTCTTCTTGGCATTAAATATAAAATGTGTGGGGTATTGCAGTGTTTTTAAGGAATTAAAAATGTATTTTATTTCTTCATCTATGTATTGGGGACTACAGATTCTAAGAGCGCGTAAGGAGAAGCCTATAATTATACCTGTTTTGATCTTGCTATTGTGGTGAGAGTAGAATTGTATGTAGTCATTTTTGTGAGTGTTTTTGCGGTGTACCTTAAATTCTAGTTTGTTGTTGGACTTAATTATAAGAGTGTCTAGGAATGGTATCGAATTGTCTATTTCAGTCTCATGGGTGAATTTTATGGAGGGTTCTACTGTCTTGAGTTTGTCTTTGAGGTTATTGATTTGTATATCTGTGGGGAGGAAAATTAGAATATCATCAATGTATCTGAAGTATTCGATGTAAGGGGGTAGTCTAAATTTGAAAGGGCCGGATTCTAAGAATTCAAAAAAAGAGGCAGGCTAATACACCGCTTAGGGGGTTGCCCATGGGGAGTTCAAATTTTTGTTTGTAGAATTCGTCGTTGAATTGGAAGTATGTTACGTCAGTGATGAGTCTAATCATTTCTATTAAAATGTTGGGGGGAAATGGTAAGTCGGTTTTGATTTTCTTTAGATGTGTATGAAGTAAGTTTAGGCATTTTTTAACTGGGACACTAGTATAAAGCGATGTTACATCTAGTCTATATGTTTTTTTTTCTATGTTAATGTTTTTTATTTTGTTAAGAAGGTCGCCTGAGTTTTTGATGTGGGAGGGGCTGATCGTGCCCATTAATGGGGTGAGAATGTTAGCTATGGCTCGTGCGATTTTGTGTGTGGTGCTACCTATGCTTGATACAATGTGGCGCATGGGGATGTCCGGTTTGTGGGTTTGGGGAGCCCGTATAGTGTAGGAATGATGGGGTGATACTCAATATATGATGTCCATTTTTTGTTGTTCTTGATTAGGTGTTTGATAGATTTGTTGAAATGTTCTATGTTTTTGTTTATAGTTTTTTGGTCAGTTTTAGTGTATGTGTTTTCGTCGGATAATAGAGTAGATATTTTTTTAATATATGAATTTTTGTCCATGATTACTATGCCCCCTCCTTTGTCTGATGGTGATATGATTATGTTGTTGTTGTTAGCTAGGTGTTTAAGAGTGTCTATGTATCTTTTGGGTAAGACGGGGTCATTAGGAAGAGTGGTGGTGGTTGAGATTATTCTATGAATGAAGCCTTTAGAGAAGTCTGTGTCAGTATGTCTGCAATTGTTTAGAACTGTGTTGTTGGTGGTGATAGAGTGTATTCTGGTAGCGAATTTTAAGCCGAAACTGAGAGCTTCAGTTTCTATGTTAGAAAGTTTATAGGTGGTGAGGTTTTTTATATGTTCCGGACGTCCTAAAGTTTTCCATTTGCTGTCTAGGATTAGTTTGGTGAGTTTGTTGTGTAATTTCGTTGTATGTTGTGCATTGAATCTTTTGATAGAATTCGTGATGTTATTGTGTTGGGCATTATTGTGTTGTTATTTTTGAGGTTGATGGCCAATGTTCTGGCCTCGTAGATGACGTATGAGCTTTTGTGTTTCAGTAAGTTTGCAGATGATATTAGATATTTTTATCAGGAAAAATAACCATCCACATTTATTGTTAGATAATGGCTTGGACGCATCTATTCGAGACGGGTTTGACTTACGCGGTTGTAGCGGAGTCATTCCGTTCAGTTGGGTTCGATGACAACTGACGTAACCTTAAAGTTACGAGAGGTCAGAAGTTGACATCACACCTGCGTGTTGGTCACGAGATTTGGTAGCGAGAGTTCGGCATGGGAGAATTAAATCGAGATTGAATCAGATTTGACTTGGAAGCGAGAGAGTCAACATCGCCAAATATGTAGCGGTTACGAGAAAGATTCCGAATGACGGAAATCTAAGAGCTTAAAACAGAATCTTCCTATTCCTCTCTCTCAAGCAATTAAGAATATTAACTAGTGAAGTTAGTTAGCATAAACTCTCTCTCGATCGCAGTGAACTCGTTCAGGTCGGCCAATTAAAGTAGTTAAATAAAAGCGGCTCTTTAAAACAGAAAAAGACTTGTTATACTTTAAGAAATTGATTTGAGAGTGTGAGGACAACAGCCCGAGAAGAATGATGGCGGCGGCGCCGGCGGGGACAAGCGACGAACTATAGCAGTCCTGACGGCAAAAGGTTGCAGAAGAAAAAGGAGCACAAATAGTCATAGCGGCAGAAACAAGCAGTGCGACACAATAGTTGCAGGCGAGAAAAGGCAGTATGAATATTAGCGACCACCGAGACTGAAAAGCGCGCACGAGTGGTCAGTATAATGGCGACGGCGATCGAGAATCAGATCTAAGTAAATACGACATATCGTTCCCTTTTGAATCAACAGCGAAGTTCTACAAGAACTAAGAGAGTTATTGGGAAGCCAATAACGAGTAATACAACATTATTTCATTCCATGCTACTGACTTCACTAAGCCCGGACCTAGGTCCTACTACTCCCAGCTTGCATAACAGTTTTCTTAATATTATCATCCTGAAGAAGTCTTACATATAAAGACGAAACGTTGATGAATATATAAAAAAAAACATCCTTTTTGTTTTTCCTTTTTCATTTCCCATCCCATCGGATTATCTTCATCCATCTTTTCTCATTCATATATATATATATATATATATATATATATATATATATATATATATATATATATATATATATATTGTATGTATTTAGGCAGCATTTTCTCATTTATGCAAACATTGTTAAAAATAACAAAATTCGTCTGTTTCATTATACTTTTTTTATTTAAAAAACATTTCTGATGGTCTTTTTTGCATTAAAATCAAAAAAATTAATACGAAAAACGTTCTCTGTGCGTTTCTCAGCCGTCTTTTAAAAAATTCTCTTCCTTCTCCATCTTTTTTGTTCATTTGCTTTTGATACCGGAGGATGATTCGATGAAGAATCGAAAACGTTCGTGAAACCTGTGGAACATTTATCAATTTCTTTTGATTGTAATACAAAATAGACCTTCAGAAAAATTGAAAAAATAAAAAAAGGTATAAAACAGACGAATTCTGTTATTTTTAACACTGTTTACATATATATATATATATATATATATATATATATATATATATATATATATATATATATATATATATATATATATATATATCAACAAATACGAAATAAATAGAAAATTTATAAATATTTATATATGTTTTTAAACTAATTTTTTATACATCCTTCTTCTAAATAAATAATTGCAAAAGTTGGGGCCATTGCTCGCAAAACGTTTTATTTCAAATGAATTCAACTTTACACAATCGACTCAACATCTTATAAATAATAATAAATAATAAAAAAATAATAATAAATAATAATAATAATAATAAATAATAATAAATAATAATAATAATTATTAATAATAATAATAAATAATGATAATTAATAATGATAATTAATAATAATAATAACAATAATAATAATAAAAATAATAATAATTAATAATAATTAATAATGATAATAAATAATAATAAATAATAATAATGAAAAAAATGATGATAAATGATGATAATAATAATAATAATAATAATAATAATAATAATAATAAAATAAAAAATAATAATAATAATAATAAAAATAATAATAATAATAATAATAAAAATAATAATAATAATAATAATCAATAAAAAAAATATAATAATAATAATAGTAATAATAATAATAAATAATAATTAATAATAATGATGATAAAATCATAACAATTAATAATAAAAGTAATAATAATAATAATAATAATGATAATAATTATAATCATTATAAATAATAATAATAATAATTAATAATAATAACAATAATTATAATAATAAATAATAATAATAATGATAAAAATAATAATAATAATAATAATAATAATAATAATTAATAAAAATAATGATAATAACAATAATAATAAAAATTATAATAATAATAATTAATAATAATAATAATAATAAATGATAATAATAGTAATAAATAATAATAATTAATAATAATAATAACAATTATAATAAAAATAATAATAATTAATATTAATAATAATAATAATAAATAATAATAATAATAGTAATAAATAATGATAATTAATAATAATAATAATGAATAATAATAATAACAAAAATAATAAATAAAAATAATAATAATAATAATAATAATAATGAAAATAATAACAAATAATAATAATAAAAATAATAATAAATAATAATAATAAAAATAATAATAATTAATAATAATAATTAATAATAATAATTAATAATAATAATAAACAATAATAATAATAATAATAATAATAATAATAATAATAATAATAATAATAATAATAATAATAATAAACAATACAATATGTGATGGTACCAAAATGGTTGTAAAGGGTTAAGAAGAATGGAAAGATTGAGGAGGGAAAGCACCAACCAGACCTCCACTGGAAGAATGCATGATAATAGTGGGACCTTGAGGAGGCTTATTGCTACCAAAATCTCAGATGACTGATAGTCGTTGCCAACGAGAAATCAATGGTAAGCGGCTGTTGGGATAATGCAAAATCATCTGGTCTGCAATGTTTTCAAGGTCTAACACATATTACATGATTTTAGGCGAGTTTTTTGCACTGAATGCAAAAATCACTTTACTCAATCAGATCAGGTTAATGAAATATTAGCACATCGAAAATATCCTAAATTCTGATCAATTTGTAGGTGAATGAAACGCCATATTGAAAATATTAGACGGATTTATTTTGAATAGATAGCAAGAAAAGTATAATGAACTGAAGAAGCTACTCATTAAGGAATGGTCTCGTCAGGGACTTCCGTTTGTGCTGAGCAGACAGCGCATCCCTCTTTAGGCACCAACAGTAGTCGGCCAGAAAATGGACATTCCATTAGCCTTGATAGCGTTCCTCCATAACACTGATATCTTGGTGAAAACGCTCACCCGGTTCTTCACTGAAATCTCCACAATTCTCTGGAAAATAGTCCAGATGAGACCGGAAGAAGTACATTTTCACTGACATGCATGCACCAAGTTGGCGGAAATTCTCCATTAACTCATCAACCACCTTCTAGGTGGCCAAGGAAGTTTGTAATGACAGACTTAATGGACAACCAGGCAGCGAGTTCAGCAGGGTTTAGTACAGCATCAAAATTAGTCTCTTATTTGAGAACCATCAAATTTACCTGCCTTAATTTTCTCCATGCTTTTGCGTTGAAAATCCTCCACTTTCCCTGTCCAATGCCTTCATTGAGACCGAGTTTGATGTGGAGGGTTTGAAGCAATATCTTGCTCGGTTCAACCAGAGAGTGGGGCAAAACGTTGTGTGATCCAGGTTTTAATCCTTGTCTTGATGGCCACTCTTGTCTGATATAATGCTGGCCATCAGCACGGCTCTCCCATAAGCACAGAAAACATGGATCCTTTGCGTAACCACCTTGAAGTCCTAGGATGAGTCCAACAACTTTAAGATCTCCACAGATCAACTATTTATGTTTCTGGTAATTTAGAACAGACAACAGACGTTCCATACTTTTTTGGATTCTTTCATTTCATCTAAATGCCCAACAGAGATCAATGTAACCGTGCTTCCGATATTCTGTTAGTCAATGAAAAGTCTCCATTCCATAGCATCACATTTCAGACCAAGTAATTCAATCAGGTGAGCAATATTGTTACAGTAGGCCAGTGAAGATGCTTCATCAAACATGAAGCATTTTCTAAATTATCTCTCGCGGTTCTGATACCAATAGAATGTTGTTCTTAGCGCCAGTAGACGTTTCTCTTGAAGACGAGAACCCAGTAGTTGAGCAGACTCCTTTGAAAGGTTCAGGTCTTGTGTCAAGTCGTTGAGTTTGGCTTGGGTCAAAAAGCACCGGTTGGTCGTCCTCCTCTGACTTGTATTCATCACCACTTAGCTGTATTAATCATGTCATAAGATTTGGAATCAGAACGAGATTCCATGGTGACATTTGGCTCAGGAACAGAAAGATCAGGCCCATAAGGGACTGGCTTCATGACAGAAGGAACATAAGGGAATTCATCATGGTACTTTTTCTTACGATTGATGCCTTTTAGATTTGTCATGCAAAAGTAGCAGTCGGTAATGTGATCGATCCCTTCCATCCACACCATTGGGACACCAAATGGCATACTCTCATTTAGGAGAGTCGAAAGTGGACCTTGGGTTTACTTTCGACAGCTTCGTAACTCTCGCTTTCCTTATTTCGTCCTTTAGTCGTCACATTTCATGAGCGATGTTTCTGACAAAGGGGAAAGAATTGCTGTTTTTTGGGTCAGAATCTATCCATCTAACACTTATCGTTGGCTAGTTTTTGACCTTGAAGTAATATTTTAATTTTAGCTCCTTACATCAAGTGGCTTCATGCCTTATCTGGAGCGATTTCCATTAAAAGAAATACTTTTCCTTTTCTTGTTCCTTCAATCCGGTAAGTTCTCTACACGTGTTTTGCATCAGATATGGTGAGCGAATAGCTTATCCTGGTCTCCCAGTTTGACTATAAAGTAAGCGTGATCTGCCTTCTTCACAAAATGTGTGACTTTTGCTTGACGGTCTGGAAGAACCACATGTCTGCAGATGTTACAGAACCTATTAGGATGGTTTTTACACTCCCGATTCATTTTTCTCGACCTGTAAATAGAAATAAAAATAATTATTAAAGGTTACCTACGACCCGGTTTTGCAAAAGCAAAGTAATTAAACGATTGGATTGCAATATTTTAGAAAAATATGCTGGAAAAGAAATAGAATATATTTAGAAACCCGACCTGACCCCCAAAATTAATTGTATTTTTGAATTCGGCAAAAAGTATCCTAAATCAGTTAGAAACCCCTTAAAAAGTCTGAAACGCAGATCAGTGCTATGGAAAGAGGTTGAGAGTACTGGAAATATGTGAATACTTGTTGTCACTCAGACTCCAGGGAACACCACCTGTTATTGTCAGTGAGCAATCACAGATGATTACATGTGTGAGAACTCCTAGTGAGTAACAATAATGATAATTGCTTCTAAATAGTATGTTGAGTAATCTATTTATTAATGTTGGTACCTTACAACTACCAACCTGTTTTTGATATAACTGAGGCAACTAATGAACTCTTCCACATTGTTATGACGTCACCAAGTTAGAACATTCCGAAATACAAATTCATTTTTTATGTAAATATTAAGTACTGTGTTAACATTGGGGGGGGGGTTAAATTCCATCTTGAGATGATAGGAGATATGGTTTGTAAATGTTTTCCAAGGTATTTCAAACAAGGCCCAATTGTTAGTCGCCAGATGACACCTATCAATAATTAAAACATTACGAAATACAAATATTTTTGTTTTAATATTTACGTAAAGTTAAAGTATTAGGTTAAGATTTGAGGGAGGGGTTAAATTTCATATTGAGATGATAGATGTGGCTTGTAAATATTTAAAAAATAATTTTGTGGAGGGTGATAGGACAAATCATTTAAAAATTGCTGTGACCTTGTTAGGGGCCAGAATGAAATACATAAGAGAGGAATTGAGTAAACAAATATATTTAAAAAAAGAACAGTAGTACGAAAACATACAAATGAGATGGTTATCAGCAAGACTGATCGGTCCTACTGTCAGGGCTGTCTGCTGGAATAATGACTTCACCTAAGAACTATTTATAGCTGGGGGAGTTCACGTGTGCGTGGATAAATTACCATAACAGTTTTGTAGCGTCATCTCGCCATAGCAGCTTTTTCATTCTCCCATTCCTGTTTTCAGGCGGTTGAGCGTCCTCCACTGGACCTAGGGTGCTTCTGCGCTAAGAGGGATAGCTTCAGAAGGGGGGGGGGAATCCCCATAGTATCTTCAAATAGCATGCTAATGAGTTATTTTTCAATTTCTATCATATTTTGTTTTCATTTCCTAAAATAAGTAATCTTTAATAATATCCACAATCCTTTTTGCAATTCAACCATATTTCTCCTCGCGTCGCATTCACCGTCTGCGTTTATAGATAATACTAAATGCACAAGCTGTCTCTAATCGCATGCGTATCCCGCTTAGATGAGAGAATTTTAATGACAACTTTATTTTTTTGCAAGAAGGTGTTGCCTTCCTCCCGCATACAACGCCTGTTCTTCTCAAATGGTCACCCATCTAGTACAGACCAAACTCAAAGTCGCTTAATTTCACTGATCTGACGTACTCCAACCATATTTGATACAAATAAACGTTGATCTATGCCTGACCTGTCCGCCAAGGTTCAGCTACGAATGTGCAACAGTCTTTGTTTTATTGCTGTTCAATGATGTCGGGGGATTGATCGTTTTATCAGGGTGAGGTTGTTAAAATTACATATAGGCGAGAAATTCATTGCGAGGTGTGATCCTGAACTGATTTTACATTCACCGGACTTTAACTCCCCAGATTTTTTTCTGTGTGGTTATCTCAAAGATAATGCCTACCAAAACAATCCCCAGGTTATCCTTTAACTGACGAAGGCCATCACAGCCGATATCAGGGCAGAGTTATTGACAATATTTCATGTCGCATTCCGGTGTGTTTATTTTATTTTATTTTATTTTATGGAAATCGCACCAGACAAGGCATGAAGCCACTTGGTGCAAGGAGCTAAAAAATAAATACCACTTCAACGTCAAAAACTAGTCATCGATAAGTGTTAGATGGATAGATTCCTACCCAGAAAACAGCAATTCTTCCTCCTTTGTCAGAAACATCGCTCATGGAATGTGAGGACTAAAGAACAAAATAAGGGAAATGAGAGGTACGCGCCTGGCGAAAGTCAACCTAAGTTAGTCACTTTCTACTCTCCTGAAATCATTGAACCGTAATATATTGATGTGATCGTATTTCTAATTCTCTAATATTCTATGAATAGTAAATTGTTATCAGTCCAAAAAGTTGGTTTAACTTTTCGACTAATTCGTATTTTCGGACTGTAATTACTTCTTTCATAAAACAATTCACTGATGTCAACCATTAGTGAATTGTTGTGACTAATTTGTTGTTTTTTTTGGTTTTAATTCTTACTAATTTGTGAACTTTGTTTTACTTTACATCTGCTCTTAACCCACTTCCAAACTTTCGGTTCTGCCCCGCTTCATCATCGTCTGCAATGTTTTTTTTTTTTTTTTTTTTTTTTTTTTTTTTCTTTGTTTTTTGTTTTTCTTTGTTTTTCTTCGTTTTTTTTTTGTTTTTTTCTTTGTCTTTTGTTTTTTTTCTATGTTTTTCTTTGTTTTGTTTTTTCTTTGTTTTTTTTTTCTTCGTTTTTTGTTTTTCTTTGTTTTTTGTTGCGGGTTTTTCTCTTTTGTTTCCTTTGATGGATCAACCACCAAAGAAAACAACGTCTTACCACAAATTTAATTCTACCAACGTAGTGTCATCTAATGCGGAAACCACCCTAAACACCACCCTAAACACCACCCTAAACACCACCACAACCATGTGAAATATTAACAATAGGTATTAGACATCAATTAATAATTTCGGTTTTTTGTTGTTTTTTAGTATTTTATAAGGTTTTTAGGGCAGAAATAATATATGTATAACCTTGCGTTTCATTGCATTGAATTTGATCGATAGTAATTAGACACCAATTAAGCAAGATTCCCTGGATATCGACACGGACTGAAGACCTGAGTGTTCCAAGTTCGAATCCAGTCGGTTCCACAATACCACTTTCACTTAAGGATGTTGGCAACCTTTACGTGGTCCTTCCCGTAAGTACCCGATGTCTCTCTAGCAAGAATTCTAATGAGAAATATATCGGGGAAACCAATGCCACACGAAAGAATGAAAGAATGAATGAATGAATGAATGAATGAATGAAAAAATGAATGAATGAATGAATGAATGAATGAATGAATGAATGAAAGAATGAATGAATGAATGAATGAATGAATGAATGAATGAATGAATGAAAGAATGAATGAATGAATGAAAAAATGAATGAATGAATGAAAAAATGAATGAATGAATGAATGAATGAATGAAAAAATGAATGAATGAATGAATGAATGAAAGAATGAATGAATGAATGAATGAATGAATGAAAGAATGAATGAATGAATGAATGAATGAATGAAAAAATGAATGAATGAATGAATGAATGAATGAATGAATGAATGAATGAAAGAATGAATGAATGAATGAAAAAATGAATGAATGAATGAAAAAATGAATGAATGAATGAATGAATGAATGAAAAAATGAATGAATGAATGAATGAAAGAATGAATGAATGAATGAAAGAATGAATGAATGAATGAATGAATGAATGAATGAATGAAAAAATGAATGAAAGAATGAATGAATGAATGAATGAATGAATGAATGAAAAAATGAATGAATGAATGAATGAATGAATGAATGAAAGAATGAATGAATGAATGAATGAAAGAATGAATGAATGAATGAAAGAATGAATGAATGAATGAATGAATGAATGAATGAATGAAAAAATGAATGAATGAATGAATGAAAGAATGAATGAATGAATGAAAGAATGAATGAATGAATGAATGAATGAAAGAATGAATGAATGAATGAATGAATGAATGAATGAATGAATGAAAGAATGAATGAATGAAAAAATGAATGAATGAATGAAAGAATGAATGAATGAATGAATGAATGAATGAATGAATGAATGAAAGAATGAATGAATGAATGAATGAAAGAATGAATGAATGAATGAAAGAATGAATGAATGAATGAAAGAATGAATGAATGAATGAATGAATGAATGAAAGAATGAATGAATGAATGAATGAATAAATGAATGAATGAAAGAATGAAAGAATGAATGAATGAATGAATGAAAGAATGAATGAATGAAAGAAAGAATTAATGAATGAAAGAAAGAATGAATGAATGAAAGAATGAATGAATGAAAAAAAGAATGAAAGAATGAATGAATGAATGAATGAATGAATGAAAGAATGAATGAATGAATGAATGAATGAATGAAAGAATGAAAGAATGAATGAATGAATGAATGAAAGAAAGAATGAATGAATGAAAGAATGAATGAATGAAAGAAAGAATGAATGAATGAATGAATGAATGAATGAATGAATGAAAGAATGAAAGAATGAATGAATGAATGAATGAAAGAAAGAATGAATGAATGAAAGAATGAATGAATGAATGAATGAATGAATGAATGAATGAATGAATGAAAGAAAGAATGAATGAATGAAAGAATGAATGAATGAATGAAAGAATGAATGAATGAATGAATGAAAGAATGAATGAATGAATGAAAGAATGAAAGAATGAATGAATGAATGAATGAATGAATGAATGAAAGAATGAATGAATGAATGAATGAATGAATGAATGAATGAAAGAATGAAAGAATGAATGAATGAATGAATGAAAGAAAGAATGAATGAATGAATGAATGAGCAAGATTACCTGAATTTCAATTTTCTAAGGTTTCTAGATATATGTATAATTATGTCTTCACTTTAATCTTCGTAAGAGGACATACAAATGGCGCAAACATCTTCTGTTCGTGGAATTAATTTTACGCGTCCTGGGACGAATATCTTCCTAGTTCTATATATGACTAATAGCTGCACACGCGTTGGGAATAGTTTATTTCCCACACACGTTGCAACAATGTCCGTATTATCATATCAATGACATGACTCACGTTGGATGACTTTAAAAAATTAACTTCGAAATGATAAAAAGGAAACAGCTGGTTAACATATACAATCAACGTTTATGAAAGATGCCGGCATTATATTAGTAATAATTATATTAGTAATAATTATATTAGTAATAATTATATTAGTAATAATTATATTAGTAATAATTATATTAGTAATAATTATATTAGTAACGCTGGCTGGATATTAAAGGCATGTTAGATACATGTTAATCACACGGTTAACATAGAATTAAAAAACAAATCTAAATGAAACAATATATCTGCTCTGGAAATACACAAATTACTGAAGAGACGAAAAATAACGGGAAATAAATCACAGAAACATGCAAGAGAATCATCATCATCATCATCATCATCATCATCATCATCATCATCATCATCATCACCACCACCACCACCACCACCACCATCATCATCATCATCATCATCATCATCATCATCATCAGCAGCAGCAGCAGCAGCATCATTGACTATTGTATCATCATCTGTTTTACATGCTGACATGCGTTGGACGGCTTTAAGTAATTAAGTTCCAAACCAACCTATCTTTGGCCAGGTCAAAGTGTAGTATCTGTTGTGATGGATGCTACGCTATTCTCCCGTATAGTTCTAGGAGTTTCACCTTCCCAGCCTTTAAGAAGGGGTTAGCTTATTGTCTGAGATGCCGATACCGGGAAATGCCGACAGGGCTGCTCAGGTATTTTTTGTAAGCCAGAGCATGCTAATCTTATTATTATTGACCTTGTGTCTAACCTCCTACTGGGTGAGCCAAATAACTTGGCCAGGTCTTTATTTATCGTTCTTTCTCTCAAGTCCATTTTTATCATTTCTTCCCATGTTTTCCTTGGCCTTTCCCTGTGAATGGAACCTGCTACCTCAACTGTCCATTTTGGATTTCCCCCCCACGTCTGAGATCTATTTTCCGTGATCAGAACAGAAATACTAACAGAAATACTAACAGAAATACTAACAGAAATACTAACAGAGTCAGGATTTGAAAGTCATGCTACGAAGCCGAGTGTGGAACAGAGCATCCGTCCAGTTTTAAGATCGTGACAATAAGAAGCAGTTTTGTTTATGAATTTGCGACCATGCGGAGGAGGTGGCCACAAGAGTACTGAATCATGCGACGGTAGCGCCATCTAACGGTGAAACCAATTATGTCCAAGGGGGATAACTTTGGTCCCAACACCACAACATGAAATTTTACTTGAGAAAAGTAACATTTAATCTTTGTATAGGGCTTCGCTTTCAATTGTATTCATAGAGAGAGAGAAAGAGAGGAGTGAGAGAAAGAGAGAGAAAATGACAAAGAGAGAGAGAAAGAGAGAGAGAGACAAAGGAAGAAAGAGAGAGAACAAATATGTTAAAATATTTTTTTATAAAAATATAAAGTTATTTCGTCGAATTTTCAAAGTCAGACCCAAGTAGCAATTAAGCTATCAAATCAAACTTTACTTTTGAATTGCCTATTTTCATTTGTTATTGTTGGACCATGTTATTGGCAATATAATATCATACCTCACTACAAATTATTTAGTCCGACCCAATTAACTACTAATATGGAATATCTGTAAACAGTCACCTAAAAATAAAAATAAGCAAGGGGGATAACTCATTTTAAATGTAAGAATATAACAGAAGTTTAAAAACGTGCAAAGAAATAAACATTAAACACTAAAATGATTTATCTGCATCCCGGGTAACGCCGGGTAGGTAAATCTTGTTTGATATCAAATACCCTATCAGGTATGGGTATGCAGTGTGATGATGTATGGCAGTGAAACCTGGCCAGTGAGAGTTGGAGATATGCGTTGCATGGAGATTGAATCTGGACAGTATAGAGTGATGCGTGCAGAACAGGAGACTTCGTTGGTTTAGTCGAATTGAAAGAATGGACGAGAGTTCTTGGGTTAAGAGATGTAGAACAGTTGCGGTAGCAAGGTTATTTGGTAGAGATGGCCAAGGAAAACATGGGAGGAAATGATAAAGATGTATGTAAGAGAAAGAGGGATAAAGAAAGATCTGCTCAGAGATAGGTTAGTTTGGAAGTCAATTTCTAAAAGACGTCCAATACATGCCAGCATGTAAACCGAATGTAGTGATGATGATGATGATGATGATGATGATGATGATGATGATGATGATGATGATGATGATGATGACTAAAGTGAAGATAATTAGGTAGCAATTAACATGTGATGTATTTATTACTTTTTATTTATGTTTAAATTTAATTGCCTTAAATTGTCTTCCTGCCTCACACCCTGGTGATAATTATCAAAATATTTGAAGTGACGTCGTCGCTCCTATGTAGGCTTAACTGTTAAAATAAGTATAAAATATGTATGACCTACTTCCGGTCTACTAAAATATGTATGACCTACTTCCGGTCTACTAAAATATGTATGACCTACTTCCGGTCTACTAAAATATGTATGACCTACTTCCGGTCTAACCTCATCTAATTTTTGACCGGGTAGAGGGTGGGGGGGGGGTCAGTCGAGTAAAACATTAAAGCTTTCTTTATTTTCAACTTTGTTTAAAAAGAAACAAATTGAGCACAAGAGACCAACGAAAATATTGTTGTTGTTGCTGTTGATTTTGTTATTGTTGTTGTTGTTGTTGCTTTTTTGTTGCTGTTGTTATTGTAGTTGTTTTTGTTGTGGTTGTTGTTGTTGCTGTTGTTATTGGTGATGGTGGTGGTCGGTTTTAACCATCGTTGGGTCATTTTATGTGTTTTGTGTCTGATTGGTTTGGAGATTAATTTGGATTTGAAGGGATTCTTGATTACATAGAGCACCTGTTTCTCCCAAATAATCACCCAATTATTATTGTCCAGGCTGAACGTTGCTTAACTTCAATGACCTTACGAAAACTGGTATGTCGCCATAATTATATATGAAAATGGTATTTCAGATTTGGCTTCTTCTTCAGATGACACTCTTCGGATGATGACACTCTTCAGATGACACTCTTCAGATGACACTCTTCCGTAACTGAAGGAAATTCGATTCTAATTCTCCGTATTTACTTGCCTCCCTACGAGGGCAGAGTTAGGCACAAGATCGGTTTTAATTTGGGGAAAATCCAGCTCCCTAAAAAGGTGCACACTGGATTGGAATAAAAATGAAATTTGCCTCAATCTAGAAGGACTTCTCCTTCGTTTACCGAGAAAAGAAAAACTAAGTGTGGCATGAGAACAGATACTACTCCTAACGGAAACAACGACTCGAACTTGTCCCTTGCGGAAATTATGTTCGCAAGGAAATGCGATCAATTTTCGATAGATTGATATCCTATCCGAATAAAATGAAAGTTGCTAAAAAGGAAGAACATATAAACATAAGGAGATAAAGTATATTTCAAAAATTTCCAAGGTGGAAAAAGTTATTGGATGGATGGTATAATTTAGAAAATGATTGACAAAGTGGTCTACACCATTAAAAGTCAAAAATTTGTATGTAAAAGACACATTAACCAAATTAGACCACGATATGCTGAAAATAATGAAAAAAGGGAGGAAAAAGTCCCAATGGAGATTCTATGTGATGTTTTTGATATGCCACTACTCAATATTGTACACGAACCTATGTATACATCTACTGGATCAGCCTTTCTTCAAAGCAAAAAATAATAGTTAAAATTAATTTCACACGTGTAATTAAAGATAAAATGAAAATTTACTGCCTGTACAGGGATCGAACTCATGGCCTTCAAATTATGAGATTTGTGCGTTTAAAACATTCCTCTCCTCCCACCACATTTCGTTTCAGTCACCCTCTCCTTATGTTTAAAATATTCAGTATGCAGGCAATCAACCAAACTGGTCGCATATTTTTTACTAAACTCCTTCCCCAAAGGAGAAGGTAATGCCTGAGAGGATGTTCTTGTGACAACAGAATAGTTATTACACTACCCCACCAAAATAGGAGGAGATCATGCTTGGGAGGATGGTATCATTATTAACGAACAGATACTACACTACTCTCCCCTCCCAAAAAAAGAATAGGAGATAATGCCTTGGTGGATGGTTTGATGACAACAGAACAGATACTACACTACTCCCTCCCCCGTGAATTGAGCTTCGAAAGATAGTACAATATTAATATTATAGTTTATAGTAATAGTATAGTTTCGGTTTCAGACAGACATATCTCTGTTAGTAATTGACTAACAAAAATATGCTCCCCCCATATTCGCATATTTTTGCTAGTATATATAATGTAAGTGCTGAGTTTGCTAATGAGCTGTCGATTGTAACAATTTATTTTTGACGCACGCTACCCCATTCCCAAAGAAGGAGATAATGACTAGGAGGATGCTCTTATGACAACAGAACCGATATCACACTAACCCCTCCAAAAAGGAAAAGGTAATGCCAGGGAGGATGGTATCATGACCACAGAACAGATACTACACTACCCCCCCCCCAATGAGGAGGTAATGTTTGGGAGGATGGACTCCTTATAACAGAACAGATATTACACTACTACCCCCCTCCTGAATTAAGCATTGAAAGATCGTACAATAGTACAATTAATAGAAGTAATAGTATAGGTTCGGCTCCAGATAGACAAATACCAAATCTCTATTAGTAGTAGATATCGATGTAGTTGCTACTGTTAAAGGGGACTGTAAATAATTTCTTTCAGATGTTAAGATGACAGGGGACAACATATTAAACTAAGGAGGCCTCCAGTGCAGAGTGGGCAGCGACATGCGATCCTTCAATGAACTGAATTCAGATTCAGATGTACTCTTAATCTACCCATGGACACCGGGTAAAACATTAATAAGACGAATCTTTAAATATTCACCGGTGAAAAAGAGAAAAAGAAAATCTTGATTTGTCCCTTTTGCTTTCAGAGGGAACGAAAGAGAAAGAGAGAGAGAGAGAGAGAGAGAGAGAGAGAGAGAGAGAGAGAGAGAGGGGGGGGGGGAAAGAGAATGCCGCTTCTGGTTTAAAAAAAGGAAAAACAATCCTGATTCTTTCGTTCTTTTCTTCTGTTATCTTTGGTCGACTGGGGCAACGAAAGAGTAGCAACAAAATCACACCCCTTCACTGTAGAGGTCCTTAGATGCTAATAGCTTCTTTACTCAGGCCGTTAACCTTTGGAATTCCTTTCCTGCTCCTTGTTTCCCCAAACCCTACCAACATGTAATGTAAAACAGACATCTTTCTGGCAAACTTCCCACCGTGTTTGCCTCCCTATAAATGTATCCCCTGTCACAGTAGCCCCTTACACTCCAGTGACAATATGCCTTGTTTGGGGTGAATAAAGGTAAAAAAGCGAGGTAGAAGGGTTCAAAGCTAGAATTTCGAATCGAATAGGTTCCACACTGTCTGTCAAGCTTCAGCCTCTGTCGCATCACTGCAGTGTTGCATCCTTGTGCTTGTTTTACAAATATTTCCATGGAATGTGCTCCGATGAACTTCCTGCACTTCTACCTCCTCAATGAAAATACCTTCGACCCATCCGACTAGCAGCAAAATCCCACTATAACGGGGACCCCACGCCTCACACTCTTCTTCGCCCCGTGGGTATCGTAGTCGGCCACTCGCGCACAGGTGTTTGATATCCTGGTCGCGGCGCCACTTATAAACAGGTACCCCACACTCTTCTTCCTTGTGATGGCATCAAATGTAATGGGAACCGTCTCGGCGCAGGAATCCTTCCTGACTGTGAACACCTTTTCTTTGGCTCGTGATGTCGTCTGTAGTGACGTTGAATCTCCTCCGGGTCGGGATGCTTGCCTCGCTGGTCTGCTGTGAAAGCAATGTTACGCGAACAGAACAAATCGACAACAGAATAATTCAATAACGTCGGTTTCTTTTCATAGCAATAATTATTTAACAAAAATGAACGGTTGGTTTTAAACTTTAACCCAAAGTCTGTTTTTCGATAATGGCTTGTTTACTAAACTATCTTATCTCTCTGTGTGCGTGTGTGAATCTCTACGATTTCCCAGTGTTAAATAAGTTGTAACTTAATCTATGTTTGGAGAAACGGTGTGTGTGTGAAACTTCCTTTACGACTGCAAAGCCTTAATTGAGATATAACTTGTCTACTCAAAACGGTGTGTGTGGACTCTTACGACTGTTGGTATTAATTGAGACGTTAATCTCTGTTGGAAAACGATGGTGGGGCCCGGGGCAACGGTCTCCTCGGGATCCGAGGGAATCACGACCAGCTCGGCCCGGATCTCGGCGCTAACTAATTTGTGATCACCTTCTCGCCTCAACAACAAAGACGAAAAGCGTACAACTCATACTCTCTCTCTCTCTCCCTCTCGTTGGGTTGTTTTCTTTCCTGTCACCGTAAAGGACCTGTTCTCCCTCTCTCTCTACCATGGGGGGAGGGGAGTGACCAAAAGACTTATTCCCTTTCTTTCTCTAGGGGGGGGGGGCGTTCGCGCGCGCGACCCCCCACAAGCTGATATCCATCAGTATCTAAAAGACCCTTGACCAAATTATTCAGCTGGTCAAACTCATCCATTGTATCTGGATAATTGCTACAGACAACTTAAGAACCGATCTCAGACTCCCTGGCGCCCACATCGGCCGAGGCCTGGACAGTCGAAATATGTACTAGCCCCGTATCTCTACTTGTTTCTACGTAGGGTCTGATTTCCTTGATGCATATTGGTGCACCCTAAAAAGACAGATTGCGTCGGCTGAAATCACTGTTTCACATCCGCCCAATCCTTATTTTGTGTCAATTGGTTGAAATTGACATCTCCCAGACCGTCACCTTTCTCTACGTGGGGCCTGATCTCTCTGATGCATATTGGTGCGCCATAAAGGGGCAGATGCGTCGGCTGAAATCACTGTTTCACACCACCCCTTCACTGTAGAGGGTTCTAGATGACAGAAGATTTTCTTCTCTAATAGCTTTTTTCTTCGGACCGCTTGTGTTTGTTTTCCAAACTGTATCAACATGCAGAAATTTAAATGTAATGTGAACAAACATCTTGTTGCCCAACTCCCCACACTGTTTGCCCCCCCCCCCCTGCATAAATCTGGCCCCTATCACAGTAGCCCCTTACTTACGCTTCAGTGGCAATATCCCTTGTTTGGGGTGAACAAAAGTAAGAAAGAGCCCATCGTCCCCCCCCCCCGATCGAAGCTTTGCAATACGGGGGCTATTGAATTGCACACTGAAAGATAGTATCATAGTAGAACAAGCCATGCATGCGTGGTCCCCCTCTGTATGTGACTCGATGTGGCGAGTGTAAAACGCAATAAATTTGAGCAATTTGGAGCATTTTTAACCTCACTTTGACTCCCTGGGGGCGCGAACCAGAATTTTTCTGAGGTCAAGGATGCTCATTTTATATCCAGAACAATGGCCTCCATATTTTGGCCAAGTTTTAGAGAAATTGAATGGATGGATGAAAAGTTATGGGGCAAACAAAAAAAAGTCATTTTTTGCCATTTTGGGGCCTTTTGACCCCCCTGGGGGGGGGGGGGGGGCTAACCAGATTTTTTTTCAAAAATCGGAGAATGTCACTTTCTAACCTGACCAAAGTTACAACTTCATGCAAAATTTCAGAGAAATTCAATGGATGGTTGCGGAGAAAAATCCGGACGGACGGAAATGCCTCAAAACATAGGTCCCCCGATTTTATAAATCGGGGGACCAATTAATAGAAGTAATAGTATAGTTACGGCTTCAGACAGACTGATACCAAATCTCTTTGTTTCTGTTAAAAGCGACTCTATCTATTTTTTCCCAACATCTTAAACAAGGGACAAAAACAAAACTAACGAGGCCTCCAGAGCCTCCTCATCTCTCCTCAGCCGAGAGTTTGTCGGTCGGTAATGCTAACTCTGAGTATGCACAGCACTTTCAGTCGACATTTATTTGTTTTTGACCGAATAAAATTGTTAACAAAAAGAAGAATTGCGTCTTTAACCTTTTGTGATGTCATTGTCCGAACTCGACTGCGATTATAAATAATAGAATCTTTTTTCTTTGTTTCGCAAAAGTGAAATCAGTTAATTGCATTCCGCAGTTTTTATTTCTTTTCATGATAACTTTTAGTTGTTACCAGTTTAAATCAGGAAAAAAAAGTCAGAATGACAAACTTACTTGGAAGAGTTTGTATGTCTGGCCGAAGCCGAATGTTAAATATAAATGTTACTCAAGAAAAGGGTCACCATTCTTCCTTGAAATAAATAATGTCTCCACAACTAAATTGATGCTAATATTTATTTACGGGAACACGGGAATAAAAGAGAGATGGTGCAATGGGCTGGCTTATGTCGGTTAGATAATCCTGGAGTGCGGCATCTCGTCTGCCCTTAACCAAAGCAGAGCGAGATCAGGACGATAAATGCGTCTTGTCGGCGTGAAAAAAAACCTCAAACTGACTTTACGTTGAATATTGTCTTTACGTTGAATATTGACTTTACGTCGAATATTGTCTTTACGTTGAATATTGTCTTTACGTCGAATATTGTCTTTACGTCAAATATTGTCTTTACGTTGAATATTGGCTTTACGTTGAATATTGTGTTCACGTTGAATATTGGCTTTACGTTGAATATTGTCTTTACGTCGAATATTGTCTTTACGTTGAATATTGGCTTTACGTTGAATATTGGCTTTACGTTGAATATTGTCTTCACGTCGAATATTGGCTTTACGTTGAATATTGTCTTCACGTTGAATATTGGCTTTACGTTGAATATTGTCTTTACGTTGAATATTGTCTTTACGTTGAATATTGTCTTTACGTTGAATATTGTCTTTACGTCGAATATTGTCTTTACGTTGAATATTGTCTTCACGTTGAATATTGGCTTTACGTTGAATATTGTCTTTACGTTGAATATTGGCTTTAGTGCCAAAATATGTTGACGCGCATGAATATCGCTACACATAGACGTGTCACACGCCTACACAGTAAAGAGGCAATGATTACGCGAGCACAAAGCTGAATCACCATCTCAGTTAAAGCTAACCCGACAGTGATACAAAATAGTTCGCCTCTGTCCGTTTTCAGTTGTGATGAGGAAGCCCCAATTTGGGAACTTTGGGGAGTCACTCTATAGGAGCCTATCTTAGCAGGGACCTTAAAACAAACTCCTATCATATTGTGTAACAACAAAAGGGTCGTCAAACGAAAGGAAAACAGAGCCTTTTATAAAGATCAACGATACGCATTTATTTAAGTTACCTACACCGTTGGGTGTAGGTTGGCGAAAGGTAGGACAGTGCCCGAGTGAACAAAGGAATTAAGTAAAAAAGTTTTGTTGATAAAAGTCTTTGTGGAGCAATTTATCATCGGTTAAGATAGCTTTGCTCGGCGTCAGTGACGGAGGCAGGAGAGAGGAGACATCTTTCTTCGGCGGTGCCGGGAAACTCTCTGGGGCTGCTATCTTGATACCAAGGGGTCGGAAGTAGTCTTTCACGGGTTCAGTTCAAATTAATGCACCCTGGAAGCTGATTGGTCGTTGTGAGACCAAATCACCTCACAGGGGCTGCTCTCCACGAGAAAAAATAAATGTCAATGTTTATTACTACTACAACTCCTTAGTTTTCATTACTCCGAGGTCTATTCTGAGCCAAAGTGGTAGTACCTGTCAAGAAATGAAACTGCATCCAGTTGTGAGACCCCGATTTGACAACAGATTCAAGCCGAATCAATACGAATTTACTTTTATTTATGAATAGAAATTATTGTTTACAGACTAATTTTTGATATCACACTGTAAACGTACGAGTTTCACATGTTGGCCGGTCATAATTCAGGAAGGGGACATTTTGTATTCAGCACCGTCCTCTTCCGGAAGACATGCGTACGGGGTAACTGTCGTGCCTCTACACCGCCTGCTTGCCCAGAGGCGGTTTTTTCGAATCAATCAACATGGGAGTCGGACGTTGGTTCCGCTTGTGATAGACGTTGGCTCTGGGGCAAGTAGCTTGGCAAAAATAGAGGTAAGCAATACATAGTTCTCTAAACCTATTTGAATTTTTACTCTTTTATAATTTGCTTTGTTTTGTCTTAGAACATGTTTGTAAGACTTGTTTATTTTCATGTATTTCCAGTTTTACGGTGAAAAGATGTTATAGTTCAGCGTTGGCCACGTGCGCGCAAATAAATACATATTCATCAGTATAATTCGTGTTCGAGATTTTTTGCTCCAGTTTGCTTGCTGTTACACACACTAAACCCCAACTTTTGCACACCACAGTCCCCCCCCCCCAAAGAGTCAACCCTTCCGCACCAGGGTGGCGACGATGGTGGCGATAGCGGCGATGGCGGTGGTGGGAGTGTCGCAGCTATGTTGTCTAGAACTCTGGTTCCTAGCAAACAGGTTTAACACCATGCAGTATTAAGGCTGAAACCCAACTAACAGGGCTCTGGTGGAAATCCAGGATGATTCAGCATCAGGATCCGTCGTCCTCTGGTCATCTCTGCTCCTGTGTGTAGTTTCTGTACCATTCCTTTGTGTGTTCACGGTGACAGACCAATCTGCCTTGACAGACCAATCTGCCTTGACAGCTTATCTCTGATACTACCATACCACATTGGCATTGCCCTGCCATGGTAAGTAAGAGTTGAACTTTATTGGTTAACGACGTGGACTGAGGACCTGAGTGTTCCGGGTTCGAATCCAGCTCGTTCCACAGAAACCCACACTTGACCTTATGTCTAACCTCCTCGAGAAGAGGGAAATAAAATTACAGGTATAGAAATCTCCTAATCTCTCCTAGATCAGGCCTGAACCATTATGTTCACTTTTATACTAACATACTTAAAAAGGTATGAACCACTTTATCCCTCCTAGCTATGAGTTAAATAATGTTAATAACCTTGACCTACTAATGTTCTATATTGTAGGTCGGGTAATTCAGTTAGTTTAAAATAACTGAATTATTATTTTCTGGAAGCATTCGATGATATATCAAGCAGAGGACTGTCTGGCGAGGTCAAGAAGGCAGATATGACAAAAACGTGTGAATGGAAAAATAGGAACTGAGAAAAATAAATCATGTGAAAAGTGACGTCATCGTAAAAGTTTTAAAAGATTTTCTAGTAGGAAAAAAACTCAGAAGTGATTCAAAGTGTAATATTATTAGGCATATCGCAGGTTTTAAACCTGGATGATCTGCAGACGGATTTGAGGTCAAAATAAAAAGTACAAAAGAAGAAAAAAATTATTTTCGAAAAAAAAGCGAAAACATTCCTTGTCCATGACGTAAGTAGGTCGAGAAGCGTGATCAGCAAAAGAATGGTATTGTCAGTGAAAGCTGTTATCGAGAATCGAGTCACAGTTATATATCTCATAGTTGACGTCTGATGACAGAAACAAAGATTATTTAACATGTTGATGGAAAGACAGAGCAGAAAGCCAGGCAGCGAGACTAGCGCCCCCCCCCCCAAAAAAAAAGAGGGGTCAGTGTGCCACAACCACTCAGGTCCAAGACCCGTTAGTTGAATTCATTTACAAATGATCAACGAAATAAGAAACATTTTTTTATAACCAAAGGAGAAAATCTGTCTTGCTCATCTTAGTATATAAGGGAAACAACTTTGCTCCAATTAAAAGCGAGAAAGTGAATTGGGTCATTTCCCTTACATCCGACACTTGGGATTAATCAGATAAACTATAAAACCTGGGATCGATGCTATTATAGAAGTAGACGTATTAAAATGCAGTCTTAAAAATACTTAAGTTGTCTCTCTTTTGCACCCACTGTGTCGACTTATGATATCAGAATCTAAATTTTGAAAATCCAGTCAGCAAGAGTATGTTACTATTTCAGTGCTGATGTATTTAGATGCGAGTATGTAAAAATAAGGTTAGAATCGGGAATTTTCCAAGTAGGGTTAAATCGATAAAGATAATGGGAAAATTCCATTAGAAGTTAAATGAGTAAAACTTGAGCAACGTGTACAGGAAGTAGAATTATGGGAGGAAGTCCGAAGTGACACGTAGCAAGAAAGAGAGAAAAGTCTTTCTCTTTGGAAGGTGACCTGATTGGGTTTGGTGACCTTCTTTCGCAGCTCCATCTTTGTTCATCCTCTCGCCTGTGGGTAGGTAGCTCACGATGGGAAGCTTATGCGTAACATTACATATCTGCAAGACAATAAACAATCAAAGAACATGAGCCAAGGTTGTTGGAGATACAAGCTGCCACATCGTCAAATACTTCAGAGAGGCAAGCAGCTGTTTTGTGTCAACAACGCAATATCAGCCAGTTCTTCCGAATGAGGATCGAATGACACCTGACACTGCACTACATCCCCATTTGGGGATCGGGTGATTCTCTGAATTTATTTTATGCTCCGTTTATCTAACCTTTGAAAATAATTAATAGGGAAATTTTAATTTGGAAATCAGAAAGTCATCATCATCATATCATCATCATCGGTTTAACATCCATTTTACATGCTGGCATGTGTTGGACGGCCTTTAGAAATCGATGTCCAAAAAACCTATCTCCGGCCAGATCATTATTTAAACTACATAACCTGAAATGTGACAGATTTTATTTTGAAGCTTTTTATAGACCGGGTGCCTTTTCTGACGTCAACCCAGGACAGTGATGGGGACCGGTGCTTTTATCGAGACACCATCTCAAGGTGATTGTCTACCACGGTTAAACAGTGCTTTTATCGAGACACCATCTCAAGGTGATTGTCTACCACGGTTAAACAGTGCTTTTATCGAGACACCATCTCAAGGTGATTGTCTACCACGGTTAAACAGTGCTTTTATCGAGACACCATCTCAAGGTGATTGTCTACCACGGTTAAACAGTGCTTTTATCGAGACACCATCTCAAGGTGATTGTCTACCACGGTTAAACAGTGCTTTTATCGAGACACCATCTCAAGGTGATTGTCTACCACGGTTAAACAGTGCTTTTATCGAGACACCATCTCAAGGTGATTGTCTACCACGGTTAAACAGTGCTTCACCTGATGATAAAAACAAATGTGAATTTTTTTATATCTTAAATAATTACATTTTCGTAGCAATGAAGAGAGAAAGAGGCTTTCTCTTTGGCAGGTAGGCTGATTGGGTTCAGACGTCTTTTTTGTAGCCGAATCTTCGTTCACCGAAACCCTCCCCCCCCCCCCCCGCGGGGACCCATGATGCGTAACACTAGAGTGGAGTAAAAGAATAAAATATGGAAGAGCATAATGTCATTTTACGGTCGGTCTGTCCGTAATCCACTTCATCGTTAACGGAACCAGCTGTTCGTCACTCTGAAGTCGCAGTGGGTTGGGGTAGGGTTAGGGATGATAACACGTGTGACAACATAGTGTGCTAAGTTAGGGAGGGGGAGGTAATTTTATTATTTTTTAATTCTTATTTCAGTCACGTAAATTATTTACAGTAAAATGGATTACAGTATTGTGATAGCATTACTCCCAACCAACTTATAGCAAGTTTCTTGACATGAAGATTCAAATCTCACAATATTGTATTCGAATTCCATCAATGCATTCTTCACTAAATTTCAAAGATAGCGAAGAGCACTGTTTTGTGACAATTCGTATCACCACAACCCTAACACACACACACACATATAACCCTACCCCTAACACACATGCATATATATAACCCTAACCCTAACACACACACACACACACACACATATATAACCCTACCCCTAACACACACACACATATATAACCCTACCCATAACACACACAAACACACACACACACAACATATATATAACCCTAACACAAAAACACATATATATATAACCCTAACCCTAACACACACACACAACATATATATGACCCTAACCCTAACACACACATATATATAACCCTAACCCTAACACACACACAACATATATATAACCCTAACACAAAAACACATATATATATTTAACCCTAACCCTAACACACACACAACATATATATAACCCTACCCCTAACACACACACATATATAACCCTAACCCTAACACACACACATATATAACCCTAACCCTAACACACACACATATATAACCCTAACCCTAACACAAACACATATATAACCCTAACCCTAACACACACACATATATAACCCTAACCCTAACACACACACATATATAACCCTAACCCTAACACACACACATATATAACCCTACCCCTAACACACACACACAAAACATATATATAACCCTAACACAAAAACACATATATATATAACCCTAACCCTAACACACACACACAACATATATATAACCCTAACCCTAACACACACACACATATATATAACCCTACCCCTAACACACACACACACACACACACACACACACACACAACATATATATAACCCTAACACAAAAACACATATATATATAACCCTAACCACCACCTACACCAGTCCACTGCGGCCTCAGGGAGACGAAAAAGCTGGTACTGTTGACGACGATGTGGACTGCAGACTATGGTACACTAATTCCATATGTGAAAGTCCTCCTCATTTCTTTAGAGCTTCAAGAGTTTTTTAACCACTAGATGATTATCATATCTGGAAAGGAATTGGCGACATTCTCCTTTATTAGAAAAAATAAAAATAAAAACGTTTTTTTTTAAATCAAATAGGAGGTGGCTTTCATGAAGTGGATATCGATGTTGGCAACCTTCACGTGGTCCCTCCTGCTTTGTCTCTGTTTCGATATATATATATATATATATATATATATATATATATATATATATATATATATATATATATATGTATAAATATTTATTTTTTATCTGTAAAACTAATCCATATCTTCATAAAGTTAGGTGTGTTTATTTATTTATATGTACAGGATTCACTCCTAAACTAATTAACCGATCATTGTGAATTTTGGAAATGCTAGGCATAAGAGATACAAATGTGGGCTATATTTAGTTTCATTTAGTTTCATGTAAATAAAGTAAAAAAGGGGGGGGGATCCCTTCATGAAAATTCAGATATCTCCGATCTTTTGTCAAAGTTTAACAATAGATATTAGACATCAATTAATAAATATTCCTCAGACTTTTTAAGGGGTTTTAGGGGACATAATATGGGTGCAACTACCCATTTGAAAATTCAAATATTTCAGATTTGCATTAAATTTGATCCATAATTATTAAGCACCAATAAAGCAAGATTCCTTGAATTTCAATCTCCTCTTAAGACCTCTTAAGTTTCAGACTTAAATTTTAGACATTTTCTTGAATCAAATTCAGACAATGGATTTTGATTTGAATTGGACTAAGGTTTCTAGACATAAGGTTTAGTATCACAATATCTTGCTTTTAATCTTTGAATGGCGACATAAAACTGTTTTCTTGTGGAGAATTAATTTTACTTGTCCTGGGACGGGTATTCTTTTAGTTCAGTATATATTAAAGCGAAATCAAACAAACATCAGCAGCAGCTGACCCGAAGTGTTAGTATTAAAATGGCCTGTATCAAAACGAAAACTGTTTTTTCCAAGTGAATTTAATTATAAAAAGTTGTGAGTCGGGAAAATGTGTATAAAAAAAACAACAGAACACAGCTCTAAAAATTTAACAATTTTCTTTTTATTAAATGGAATCTTTTTATCATTAAGTACAGTTGAAAATATTTCCAGTTATGGTGATCAATGTAGCGTTTCATTCATTACATAAACTCTGGAGCTGACGAACCAAGATCCCGTTGAAGATTAGACTCCGTCTCTAATGCGTACTGCGTGTCCATCAATGGCAACAGCTGGGCAATAACAAAAGCCATGCTTGACAAGCTGGATGTGTGCCACTGCAGGCACCTCCGTTCCATCACAGGTCACTGCTGGCCAAAAAAACTTATCAGCAACAAGGCACTATACGAGCTGTGCAACGAAAAACCCCTCTCCACAAAGGTCGCTGAACAAAGATGGTCTATGTTAGGCCATGTCCTACGAATGGACCCTGACACTCCCGCACAGAGGGCATTAGACTTTGCCGTTACTGGCTCGCAAGCCTACCAACCGCGACTAGGACGGCACTGCACAAATCTGCTGGGCACACTATGTGCTGACCTCAAGCAGGCGGTACTAGGACCACTACGTACGGCGAAACAACTTCATTGCCTACGACAACTTGCGCATGACAAGGCCAGATGGTTTGGGACTAGCATGGAGGACTGATTGCAGCTACGGGATGTCATTTGACTACCGTAGCCGCAGAACACAGTTTTTAATAATAATAATATACAGGGTGGGCCAAAATAAGGGTCCTATCTTTAAATTTGAATAACTTGAATTTGAATAACTTCCACAAAATAAAAGTTAAACTCACCAAACTTTATGTGTGTGTAGACTGACCCTTCCGAGATTTTTTGAAATAAACAAAACAAATTTTAGCCGAAAAACACTTCTTAAAACTTACAAAAACTAAAGTATTGTTTTTTACACTGTTTTGAGTTTTTTAAGCAAAAATAATGTTTTCTAAATGAGGGTACGTTCCTTAGGGCTAATACGGCTCATGCTTGCTTCGGAAGGGGTCCTTTACTTATTCTAATAAAAAAAAAAATTAAAAAATCAATAAATAAAAAAGTTATGAATTTTTAAAAATAGGACCCTTATTTTTGCCCACCCTGTATATATATATATATATATATATATATATATATATATTACCAACTTTATATCCCGTATTATATATACTTATATATATTATATATATACTTTATATTTTATATATATATATATATATATATATATATATATAATTCTTTAAAATATTTTTTCTTAATAATATTATTCTTTTTCTATTCCTTTGTGGATTATGGATCTTGACTGTGTATAATTTGTTAATGACATCATTTAAACTTAGCAATAAAGACATGCATGCATACAATAAATAACATCAAAGTTTCCATGTAGGGTTAAAATCGATAAAGATAATAGAAAATTCTATTAGAAGTGAAAAGAGTAAAACTAGAGCAACGTGTACAGGAAGTAGCATTATGGGAGGAAGTCCGACATGCACGTAGCAAGGAAGAGAGAAAAGGTGAACATTTTTTATGACATGTACGCACACAAACACATATATATAATCAATATATATATATATTAATTAATAATTATATAACATTAATAAAATAATATTAATTAATATTAATATATATATAATTAATATATATAGTTATAGTTTATAACATATTTTAATCTTAGCAATTAAAACGGACATGCATCTACATCGTATACAATAAACAAAAGCAATAAAAAAAATGCCATCATATTTTACATGTACGCATGCACACACACATATATATATATATATATATATATATATATATATATATATATATATATATATATAAAGTAATCCAACAAAAGATATAAGATTCAACTAATATCTTATAATTAGTGAAACATATTATGATATATATATATATATATTACATGATAAATGCCAGTATACTGAAATCATATGCCCTTAATAAGGTATGCGAGCACAACAGGGCTATGTATTTTACTGGTAGGAATTTTTCTTCAGCACACCTCACACACTTCATCCACTCATGCATAGAGATTTATACTGTAGTGATGTGATAATGAAATGGTTTGGTTGATATGTAGTCATACCCTTAATGACAATAAAAGTGTAAAAATTTGGGAATTTCCTTGCTTTTGTACATTTAGTGTATATGAATTTTCATCTTAACCCTATTAAGGGCATATGATTTCAGTATACTGGCATTTATCATGGAATGTCACTACTTTTGTAAAGGCTATGACTCAAGACAATGGTAATTTTTAGGTTTTTTTGAATTTTCTGGAAAACTAAGGTATATGGTAAACTGAAATTAAAATGCCATCAACTAGACCCTAGAACCTCTATCTCTGCCAAAAATCAGCTGAATCCATCAAATAGTTGATGAGATACAGGGTGGCACACACGTACATACGTACACACGGATAACACAAAATCACTCCTGACCTTTCTGGATCTCTAGGTTGCCTTGACAAATGATGCTGAAATTCTACACACTTATAGAACCTATCAAATGAACATTTTGTGCAAAGTTTTAACTAATTTGGTTTATTGGTGTTTGAGTTATAACTGATCAAAGAAATGAGATTTCTAGCATAGGTCGTTTTTGAAGTCTATTAAGGGATAGAGCGCTATCGCGCCTCCCTTGATTGTATTTTCATAAAGTATACATTATATATCATACGGTTAATTTAATCCATGTGGCTGGGAATAAACAAAGAAAACCGCAAAGTGAGACATGAGACTCGTACAGGATACAAACTAGGCCAGAGGCCAATGAATTTGTATTGACTGCTGGGCTTGTTAGCCAAGTGGTTAAGGTGACACCCACGTCAGACGGTCCCTTTTTCTAAGCAACATGTTCGTATCTTGTACAAGTCTCGTTTTTCTCTTTGGGATTTTCTTTGGTTATTCACAAATCTCGTAGACTAAATTAACCGTTTATTTAACAGACTATCAACATAAAAGCAGTGAGATACATAATATATTGTTGGAAATAAATGTCCATGTTTATACATATAACGACCGAAAAAATTCCAGTGAAAAAAGTGTCACGTGATAAAAGTTTTATTTTGATGTTCTGTAGCCATCAGAATTTTGTTAATGGTTTTGTGAATATTAGATTCTCATGACCTCATATGACCTCATTATTCAATTTTTTATACTTTAATAATTTTTATTATTATTATTATTATTATTATTATTATTGTTATTATTATTATTCAATTATTATGTTATATTATTATCATTATTCAGTTCTTTTTTTATTATTATTCAATTATTATTATTCCATTATTATTATTTAATTATTATTATTATTATTATTCAATTATTCTGTTATATTATTATCATTATTCAGTTTTTTTTATTATTATTCACTTATTATTATTCACTTATTATTATTCAATTATTATTATTATTCAATTATTATTATTCCATTATTATTATTTAATTATTATTATTATTATTATTATTCAATTATTATGTTATATTATTATCATTATTTAGTTCTTTTTTATTATTATTCAATTATTATTATTTAATTATTATTATTTAATTATCATTATTATTCAATTATTCTGTTATATTATTATCATTATTCAGTTTTTTTATTATTATTCAATTATTATTATTCAATTATTATTATTCAATTATTATCATTATTCAATTATTCTATTATATTATTATCATTATTCAGTTTTTTATTATTATTATTCAATTATTATTCAATTATTATTATTATTCAATTATTATGTTATATTATTATCATTATTCAGTTTTTTTAATTATCATTCAATTATTATTATTCAATTATTATTCAATTATTCTGTTATATTATTATCATTATTCAGTTTTTTTAATTATCATTCAATTATTATTATTCAATTATTATTCAATTATTCTGTTATATTATTATCATTATTCAGTTTTTTTAATTATCATTCAATTATTATTATTCAATTATTATTATTATTCAATTATTATGTTATATTATTATCATTATTCAGTTTTTTTTATTATTATTCAATTATTATTATTCAATTATTATTATTCAATTATTATTATTATTATTATTATTATTATTATTATTATTATTATTATTATTATTATTATTATTCAATTATTTTAGTTCATTATCATGTCCAATAGTTTTATGTCAATTGTATTTTGACGACACTCCTCTGATGAATGGCTGAGAAGTTTACTGACATTAATTGACTTCTTCTAGCCAATTAAAAATTGTCACTCAAATTCTTCGTTAGAATTAAGAATTCTTTTGGTTTCTTTTTAAAACAATTTTTTCAGCGTTTATCTTTTAAAATAAAAGGAGAAAAAAACTTCAGAAATATGTTTTTGAAAAAATAAAGAAGAATAAAACTTTTAAAAAATTGTTTCAGAATTTAAAATTTTCTTTTTAAAATAAGCGGTGCTCAATTTTGTAAAAAACATTTTGGAAAAGTCTCGCAAGAGCCAGTGAGTGTGTTTTTTTTATGGGGGAGGGGTGTTTAGGCATTTGGTATTAATTTCCCCGCAGCTGCACACACATCGTCGACGTTCATTTTCCCCAAGGACTGAGATTTGAGCCAACGTAAAGCCTTGTTAGCTAACAATTCCCATTCGTATTTCTGTTGTGAGAACTTCTGCCTCATGAGTGTGACGGCCAACGCCGTTGCCCAGGTTTCGTCGTCTATGGCCGGCTTTTTCTTTTGAAGTTCAGCAACAGACACGTGAAAGAATTGCGCAAGGTTTTCATCGAGTTTCCAGCTTCCGGCAAAAGTTTGTAATGTAATTAAGAATGTAAGAGTGTCCTTTGGAACAGATACTTGGCTTTCTTCTTCTTCGTCATCATGATCACTTTCTTCTTCTTCGTCATCATCATGATCACTTTCTTCGAAGCAGTCCATAAAACAATCAGCCACATCCTGAGAAGGTGCAGCCCTACGTCGAGCTGCCATGTCCATAGTTTGCCATACCATTGGCATGGGACAAGCTGACATGGTACCCGGTGGTGGAGGAGCCATACAGCCAAAGTTATATTGAACCGGACCACTTACAGAACACATCATTCTTGCCATTTGACATTCTACCTCAGGGATATTGGATTCCGCTTGAAAGGCGGTATATTTTGAAACCAAGTTGGCTGCCGTTGCTAAACAAATAATTTCCACCTTCTTCTCACCATTTAAGTCATCAAGATCATCTTCCTCCAGTTGTTGGATTATTTTGCGGCTACAAAGTCGATGGACGTACATGTCGGGAATTTCTTCACCCACAAAATCAACTGTAAAATCTTCCGCAAATCTGGAGTCGCCAAGTTTTCCGGACAGTGTCAGGGTGACGGATTTCAGATCTTTGTCAAGTTTGTCAATAACAAGATACAGAATGAATCGTTCTTCGGAGAAAATGCTTGGGATGTTTTTCGGAACGGCAGTGAATGAGAATCTGTCAACCACGTCTTTGGCAACGAGAGATACGTTGTTTGCCACTGGCTGCATCGATAGTTTCAACAGCGACATTACCTTCTTATTCAAATTGTCATTCTCCATCACAAACACAGCTTTACCGTTGCCGGCGCGAGCAATACCCTTCACCAGTTCTGTAGAAGCCCCGGATCCGATGCCGATGGTAAAAAAACGTGCTTCTTTTGCCTGGGATTTAACAGAGGCTATTACATCCTTTGTGGCGTAGACTTCACCGTCTGTCATAAGAAATACCTGACGGAAGTAACCCTTGTATGGTTTTGAGGAGGACAAAGAGCGCATAGCACGCAAAAGCTCGGTGCCTCCAGCAGCAAACAATTCCTTGTGGAATTTGAGGGCAGCTGCCATCGACTCTTGGCTGTATTGTTGACTGCCGTTAGGAAATAAAAACTCGTAGCTATCACTGAAACTGATAACATTAAAGGCACATTCGACGGGCAAACTTTTGAGGAAGAAAAGCAAAGTCTGCTTAGCCGATTCGATCCTTTCACCTTGCATACTGCCGGAACGGTCGACAATAAAAATGTATTCTTGACGGATCTCTTTCTGGAAATCTGGCAGCTGAGGAAAAAAGTTGACCATCATCATATCTTTTCCGAATATATCTTTTCCATTCTTCTCGGCCTTTTCCATAATCGCGTGTGGTTTTTGCACATTATTGTAATAAATGTAAAAAAGCATATCTTTTTCAAAATCGAATTTTCCCATCAAACTGACCAATGCTTTTCGTTTGTCATCTTTAAATTCCACCTTGATTTTCTGGCTGGCTTCTTCTGCTTTGATGTTTTCGATTCCCGCCGGCCAATTGACAACAGCGTTAAAGCTGAATTCCTTCGACTTTGGCTCGTTCTTGTACACTTCGTCCTTTGGCACCTTTCCGTAACGCTGATTAAGAACAAATGGGAGATGGAACCTCAGCGCTCCATCAACTTCGCAGGAGAGTTCCGAAAACATTGAGATACGGATGGTTACAGTTTCCTTGGCCGGGATATTACCAAGCCGGTACTCGAAAATGTCACCCGACGTGCTTGTTTCTGACATCAAGATGGCCACCTTGCCAGCCTCACGCGCCTTCTCATATTCTTTGTGTGCCGCTTCTTTGTCTTTGCATTTCGCGACCAAGTGTCTATCGCCGATGTCCGCCTCGAAACTGTAGACGGCGCTGTCTTCTTCCACGGGAAACACAAAGCGGGCCTCATCAGCTACACTGCTCTGATTGCGATATTGAACTTCGATCTTTACCTGGCCGACAAAGCCGTTCAGGTTTGCCGTGTAAGTGGAGTAAGTTAAGAGAAATTCGGATTTTTCACAAATTAATCCACATATGATTTTACGCTCCATTTTTGGTTCAGGTTTTTTGTTGACCTAAAAAATAGAGAAATACATAAATTTATCAAATGAATTAAAAAAAAGAATATTAAATAATATATATATATATATATATATATATATATATATATATATATATATAGTCTCGGAAGTTTCTCAACCATTAAAACTATATAAAAAAACTTTTAAAAAAATATATAAAAAAAAAACAAGAAAACTTATATCCTCAAGTCTTCCAGTGGAAAATCACTCATATATATATATATATATATATATATATATATATATATATATATATATATATATATATATATGTATACACTAGATGTACGAATTACCCGATGAGCCACAACCACTATTTAACAATCTTTTTTTTACTTTCATTCATCCCAAAAAGGCACAATGCCACTGAGACGTAAGGGCCCTCCTAAGTGGGGAGTTGTGCAGCAAAATGCTTGTTCACATTACATTTACACTTCTGCATGTTGCTACAGTCAAGGAAACAGGAAGCAGGGAGGGAATTCCAAAGGCTATGTGTCGAGGAAAGAAGTTATTCGAGTAGCAAGCCCTCCTGCACCTGGGGATCTCTACACTGAAGGGGTGTTACCTTGCTGACAGATGGGTTGATCGCGGGTATTTACATCAGAGGGATACCAATGCGGCAACTTCATCGGTGCACATTCAATTTAAAGTACTTGTAAAACAAGCACAAGGATGCAACATTGCATGATGGGAAAGGGGCTGGAGCTTGCTTGATAGTGAGAGGCATATTTGATTAGAGACCCTTTTTTGGACCCTGCCCAAGAGGGAGAGGCTAGCATTCGGGGCACCAGTCCAGATGTGACAACAATACTGCATGCATGGGCGAATGGTGGCTTTGTAGAGATATAGGATAATGTCAGGTGTGAGAAGTTTTCTAGCTCGGTAGACGGAGCCAACCTTCTTTGCAGCAGCCTTGGCAATGTCTTCTATGTGTTTGTTTCAATTCATGTTATCTCTAAATGTTAGGCCGAGGAGTTTGAATGATGAACTCTCAGGTAGGGTGCTATTAGCCATGGCGGAAAGGTTTGTTATAATTGTCAAAGTAGCATTAAATGTTACCATCCATTTTACGGCAGACTGGAGGTCCTTTTCTAAGGATTCAACCATTGCCTTGGATATGTATGTGTTCGTTTTTCCCACATGTCGTGAATAGAGAGTGGTGTCGTCAGCAAATATACCCATCTCGGACACAGTTGCATCAGGGAAGTCGTTTTTCAAAATCAGGAATTTAAAAGGTCCAAGGATCAACCCCTGGGGCACACTCGCATTAATGTTATTTCGATGTACGGCCATCGATGACAACCTTTCTTTTAGCTAAGAATAATCAGATTATCTAATATATAAAGTAGAGACGTTTTTTCCCCTGTACCTTCTCGGAGAATAGGAAAATAACCACATGCATCACAGGCTACTAAACTCACCACTATATCACACTTATTCACTCGAGCGTGTTTTAGTAAATTTCTTATTATTTTTTCTACCTAACACTAAATATTACATTTGGCCCGCCATCCCCAACTCTCCGACACACCAACTCCATATAGGTGGTAGCAAAAACTTTTCTCCCTAACAACTATGTACTGTCACTCCACCTATCGACACCAGGAACTAATAAACACAGTTTACTTTTCACAAAACAGTCCGTCCTTATTTATTATTTGCCTGGTATTAATTTACTACATAATATAAAGCAATACGCAAAGACTTAATGACCGCTCTCGTTCACTCCATCGATATTCCGCTAACATCAGATTACGTCAATTCTAATTCTACCTATGACTTCTATATTTAAATTCATTCCGGATTTCAGCGAATTAAATTAACGAACACAGTTCCTGCAACATTAAATATGGCGGCTACAATTTCTTGATCGAATCGACTTGCTATTTAATTCAATAAGCGCCAAGATACTGGTAGACCCGGATACATTTACATTTTCAAAATCATACAATTTTAACACGCATATTATAGAAAACTTGCCCAAATAAATGACCTAAACCGTGTCATTTTTTAACTTTATATTTGTCGGCAGAAGCTGCCAATAAACAAGCTTAGCTTAATTCGCCTATTTTCACATTCCTTTTTATTTCGAAACCGTACGCATTCGTTAAGAAGGGAGGTTTCATGATCGCCAGTTTCAGCGTTCGATCCCGTTTTACTCTACCACTTTTTATTTTTATTTTTTTTTTTAAATTTAAAACATTCACCAACACGGTAGAGGGGGGGGGGGAGAACAATAGGCCGTTTCTTTTTTAATGCAATAGGTTGTACTTTCTCCCGCGCAACTTTGTTTATGGAAGTTCCGCTTAGTTCTAGGTACACAGAGGAAGAAGGGGAATTTATTGGCAGTGGTTGTAGCTAGACGAGTTTTTGCTGTGAATGTTTTACAGGGGAGGGGCACGATAGATTGAAGCTCAGTCGAGCACCTGCCATGCAAATAACGATAGAGTGGAGGAAGACTAGCAAAGTCTCTTCTGTGAGAAAGAGGCTGTATGACCCCATCCCCAGATTTCGACGTTAGTTTTGTACTCAGTCAAGGCAGTAAAGGATGCTCTGAGCGGCGCCTCCCCAGATATGGCAACAGTACTTCCCCATCTGAGGATATATATATATATATATATATATATATATATATATATATATATATATATATATATATATATATGTGTGTGTGTGTGTGTGTGTGTGTGTAAAATTGATTAAGGAAATGGGGACAAACATTTGCCTGAAATTTTATTTCATATTTACTCCCTCATATATATATATATATATATATATATATATATATATATATATATATATATATAATATTTATAAATAAATATTAAATTATTAATAATTAATATATACATGGACGGCGGCACATAGGGGGGGGGGCTTGAGCCCCCCCCCCCCCCCACACACACTTTTTGACTTGGCACCCCCACTTTACGGTCATCAATAATGAAGTTATATATGTATGTGTTTTACCGCCCCCCCCCACTTTTTAGGAGAGCCCCCCCCCCCACTTTTATAACTGCCCAACCGGTCCTGATATATATAACTTCTTTGTAATATAGCAGGAAATATCCCAGCAGAGTGCTCGATTAATTAAGAATTAAAGTTAAAAATTAAAACTTAAGAGCGTAATATTTATTTATATTGGTACAGAAAAATTAGTACAACATTCGTACCGTCGGTTTCAAGCACGGAAGGACTTCTGAAGAGAGCTGGATGGCTAAGTCCTTCCGTGCTTGAAACCGACGGTACGAATGTTGTACTAATTTTTCTGTATCAAAACATTATATATATATATATATATATATATATATATATATATATATATATATATATATATATATATAAAGTACATTAAATGATCGACGTACCTTATTTTTCCACTGAACAGGAAATCAAAAAGCTACCCCACAAATGCGTGAATGATTCGATAAAATGACTAAAACGGGCGAGGCAAAGTTTTTTGTTTTTTTATGTCACGTGATCTTACCACGTGACCTAACCAGTTTTATTTCTATTTTTATCTCTTTTGAAATGTTTCTTTTCGTTTTAGTTTAAGATTTCGGGATAAAGTACTACGTGACCTTCATGCTTGGAATCAAAGTTCATTTTATAAATAAAATACAATTTTCAACACATTGGGGATATTTTAAAGTCGGATGGCCCTTAGAGTAAATGTGGTATTGTGGTGACTTTTAATGGACTTGTGCCTAACTTGTTTAATTTTATTTTTCACCTTAAATTGTATTAACTGTTGTAGGCGGTGTTTGGATTTCATTCTCTTAGGTATTGTCTACTTCTTTGGGAGGAAGAGGTGGTTTATGGTTGGATCGCCCGAGGCGCCTCACCAGAGAATACTGATGGGGCTGATCATGGCTAATTTTACACCCATCCAGATTGCCCCCTTTTTAGGGAAGCTGGATTTCCCACAATAAACTGACCTTGTGTCTAACTTTGCAGCTGTGAAAGGTAGATACGGATGATAAGACATTAACGGTTATGTTGAAGCGGTTAGCTTCCAAAATAACTGCCAAATTTTACCGAATAATTTTTTAAAATTTTGCAAATGGTGACAGGGCCAATTAATCGACCGTATTAATTTGTTGTCTGATTTTTGTGGATTAGTCCATCGTGTATGTAAATTATCCATCGTATAAAACACTATTTCTTCAGCAATATTCTATATTGGATACTCCATACGTATGATGTTGAATTTGTAATATATTTCAATTTCGGTTTTCAATATACACTTTTATTTAAGTTGCTTAAGGTGTGACAGTGTTGAAAAAGTTCAAAATGAAGTAAATCCAATAGAAAAATGTTTAGTTCAATTGTAGATGGAACGAACTTATTCGATGTAATTTTGAGAATTAGGGCCATTTCTGTGGACCGAGAATGAAAGTATATTTTCAGAAGTTGAGTTATAAATGTGTATATTAAACGCAGGCAGTCGGGAATTTAAGTAGTGACTTCGATCGAGTCTTTTTTAATGCAATAGGTTGTAAATGCATTCCCAGATAACTCGCTGCGCAGATCACAATTTAGACTGCGCCCCCCCCCCAACCTTCTCCCCTTTTCTTTTTTCTCAGTAGCCCCTTACGTCTACAGTGGCAGCCTGCCTTGTTTGGAGTGAACCATGTTAAAAAAAAAATTTAAAAAACAAACTATTAGGATATCCGCAGTAGAACGAGCTTGCCTAAATCCATTCTGTTGGTCAGAAAGACGTTTAGCATTAACAAGGTGGTAGACTATTGCTAGATTGATTAATGATTCAAAGACTTTAGCGAAGAGCGGAAGGAGACTGATATTTTTCTTCAATTTCATTTGAAAATTCATAAATTGGGACGTCATATCTTTTAAGATATTATTCTTGCATACCCAAAAAGGATACATCTCTTTACTTCGACATCATCATCATCATCATCATCATCATCATCATCATCATCATCATCATCATCATCATCATCATCATCATCATCATCATCATCATCATCATCATCTTTACTTCGACATCATCATCATCATCATCATCATCATCATCTTTACTTCGACATCATCATCATCATCATCATCATCATCATCATCTTTACTTCGACATCATCATCATCATAATCATCATCATCATCTTTACTTCGACATCATCATCATCATCATCATCATCATCATCTTTACTTCGACATCATCATCATCATCATCATCTTTACTTCGACATCATTATCATCATCTTTACTTCGATATCATCATCATCATCATCATCATCATCATCATCATCATCATCATCATCATCTTTACTTCGATATCATCATCATCATCATCATCATCATCATCATCATCATATGGAAGTATTCTTTTTTATCTCTTAAAAAATGTTAATAAGATGGAATGATTATCATCCGAAAAATGAGGAACACTATGCGAGTACTAAAAATTATCAATGGTATGAAATGCGTTGGATTACTTATGGGGTGGTATAGGACAAGAATTTGCAATATTAGAAACATCTGCAGCAAAAAGAAAATTAATTCACTAAGTTTGATCAACAAAAACAAAAATAATTTGCCTCCTAACCGTGTTTTGATTGCGGACAATTGCATTGGTACAAAGATTGTCCATATAAAATTAAAAAGTGTTTTAATTACAGTAGCATGGGACACAAAGTTGAAACTAAAATTAAAAAGCTTTACTAAAATTGCTAACAGTGACGAAGTTTAAAATATCGGGAAGTTTGTGAAAATATAAATATTGAACAAAAATATTAAGTTACAACTTGATTTCGGCTCAGAATCTTCAAACGTGATAAATATAGATCTTCCATCTTTTGAAAAGAAGGAGCATCAGGATACGTCATCCTCTGGTCATCTGTGTGTGAAAAGAAGGAGTTTCTTCAAGGAGAGAACCATTCACTTCAATTGGTGAAAAAAACAGGAATTTGTTGACTTTGGATTTGAAGACAACCAAGTTGTAATCAGCAGGGAAGCAGTCACATCGTAATGTGTTCCACAGGCAGGAATCCTTGCAGATAAGCTCTTTCCATGGAAATTCCATCTAGGCACATGGAAGGAGAAAGTGAAATCTTTTTGTGTTGTGATAGAATTACAACTTCTTACTGTGAATGTTTTACAGAGCGGAACCAGAGATCGGAGCTCAGTCGAGCACCTTCCATGGAAATAACGATAGAGTAGAGAAAGACTAGCAGCGTCTCTTCTGTGATAAAGAGGTTGTAGGGAAAAGAAAAAGAGATCATACCCCATTAGATTTCATAGTCGATTTTGTACTTTGGTAGGAAAGAGTGATCTATGTGCCACCTCCCCCGATGTGTCACCAGTATTCATCTGGCTTATATATAAGTAGAGGATTTCATCTGGAGTCGGGTAGAATGAGAAAACCTTAGCAACAGATCTGGATATAGATCTTACATTTTAGATCTGGAGTGAAAGTCAGTTCTGAGAGCTTTTGAAAAGAAGGAGCATCAGGACACGTCATCCTCTGGTCGTCTGTGTGTGAAAAGAAGGACTACTTCAGTATCTTTGAGACTTGGACAGCAGTCCTAGAGAGCATTTCCCGACACCGTCAAAGAAAGACATCTCCTCTTTCATTCCTTCGTCCTCTGAACACCTGGGCACTGGCTATCTTCACTCAAAGATAAACTGCTCGTAGATTTTCGGCAGCCAACGAACTTTCTTCACTCGGACATTGTCCTAACTTTTGCTAACCTACACCCAACGGTGTAGGTAACATAAATAAATATTAGAAGAATAATTTTTGAAAACCAGAACAACATATTATTTTTTTAAATAAATAATTTATTTCAATGTCTTGAGATCTTTCAGCATTATACACCCTTGTCAAGAAGGATTAAAAAAGTAAATGAAAAGAAAAAAAGAATTAAAGGCATATACATTTGACAAAGGGATATAACGCTGAAAGATCTCAAGACATTAAAATAAATAAATTATTTGATGATATAACTTGGTTAGAAGTTATAATAACAAAAATAACCAGAGTGTAAAGTCTTTAAAAGAGGATGGTTTATTACAACGTATATCTTGTACAAAACAATAGCATTATCGGTAATCCAATACGATTAACCTAATACACTCGAATACCATTGAATACAGTCCACCATACATACTACTGTTCGTAGTATATATATACTACAGACTAGTACACTTATCAGATTTGAGGGGAGTCAGGTATCGTATCACAACACCTCCCCCGAAGCTGAAAATCTCCCTTGAATTTTCTGCTTCTAATATTTCTTCCTTTTAGAATCCGGGCTGAAACGCTCTTACTTTTATTCCGAACTGACGGAATTGGATCATTTCCAGTTTGGGATGAAGACAAATTTTGTTCAGCTCGTAAGGCTGGTCCAGTAGAATTATACCATCCACCCAATAAATTTTTCACCTTGGAAATGTTTGAAATATACTTTATCTCCTGGGGAGTATCTTATTATGTTTATATTTTCTTCCTTTTTAGCAACTTTTTTCTTCAAATAGTGTATCAATCTATTAAAAATTGATCGTATTTTCCTTGTGAACATAAGTTCCGCAGGGGACAACTTCGAGTCGTCGTTTCCATTAGGAGTCACCCTATAAATTGATAAAAATTTCTGGATAGTTTTTTTCTTCCCTGTCGATATATTTATTTTTTTGTAAGGCACGTTTAAACATGTCAACAAATTTTTCGGCTTGACC
>OY744519.1:22724628-22787128 GCA_963556195.1 Sepiola atlantica | reverse complement strand
ACATTGTGCTAATGATACATATCACCCTAAAAAGTCGTCCAAAAGCTGATGAACCATTGCTCACAACAACAAGATACTACGAGCGGGCTGATTTCGAGTCAATCAGAGATCACATCAGTGACGCCCCATGGAGGGAAACCTTCTCACTCCCTGCCAACCAGTGTGCAAACGAATTAACTGAATGGGTCAAAGCAGGCATTGAAGCCTATGTCCCCATGCGAAAATTCTTTAGCAAGCCCCACTCTCCTCAATAGTTCACTTCAGAATGTGCAGCTGCCATTTCTGAGAGGCAACAAGCATTCCGTAAATTCGGCCACCATAAGTCAGCTACTAATAGAAATAAGTTCATAGAGTCAAGAAATAATTGCAAGGCCGTGATAGGTGAAGCAAAGAGAAGGTATAATGAGTTGACAAAAAAACGCATTCAGTCACAGAAACTAGGTACTCGCGATTTCTGGAAAATCTACAATAGTGTAGTGAATAATGGTCAATCAACGATTCCCCCACTATCAAACCACAATGATGTCGTTTGCACGGCCACTGATAAGGCTGAACTACTTGCCCAGCATTTTGCTTCTAACTCTACTTTAGACTCAGACAGCCACCCCCTCCCTGAATTCCCTTTGCGGACCAAAATCACACTTGATAACCTGGTCATTACCCCATCCCAGGTTAGAGACATCATAAAAAACCTTTGACACCCCTAAAGTTTGTGGGCCTAATCTTATACCTGTAAGAGTAATAAAGAAATGTTCTGCTGAACTGGCTCCTGTCCTCTCCAAACTCTTCAATAAATGCCTAGCTGAATCTTGCTTCCCCGATAGCTGGAAAATTGCCTCTGTGGTACCTGTCTACAAGAGTTCTGGGAATAGAACCGACCCTCAGAACTACCACCCAATCAGTCTACTGCCTATCTTTGCCAAAATCTTTGAATCCTTAATCAATCTAGCGATAGTACGGCACTTAGTTAATGCTAAACTTCTATCTGACCGCCAGTATGGATTTAGACAAGCACGATCTACTGCAGACATCCTAACGGTAATCTCTGAACGCATGTATCATACACTCGACAAGGCAGGTGAAGCTAGGGCAGTAGCGTTTGATATATCCAAGGCCTTTGACAAGGTTTGGCATAAAGGGCTTCTCCTGAAAATACGCTCATACGGTATTACTGGGCAACTACTTAATATAATTAGATCCTTCCTAAACAAAAGAAAAATCCAGGTTGTCCTCGATGGCCGTTCATCTAAGCAACATGACATAAATGCAGGTGTACCCCAAGGATATATCCTTGGACCTTTGTTGTTCCTGATCTTCATTAACGATCTTCCTGACGACATAGAGTCAGAGTTTGGTTTATTTGCTGATGACACCACGCTTTACTCTCGCCATGTTGGTAAAACTGATGCGGATTGGGGTCATAAATGGTTGGTAACTTTTAATGCCGCAAAGACAAAGCTCCTTTCCTTCAATGACTACAAGAAACCTCTTCAACCACCGATTGCCATGGCAAATAACACCCTACCTGAGAGTTCATCATTCAAACTCCTCGGCCTAACCTTCACAGGTAACATGAATTGGAACAAATACATTGAAGACATTGCCAAGGCTGCCTCAAAGAAGGTTGGCTCCCTCTACCATGCTAGCAAACTCCTCACACCTGACATTATCCTGTATCTGTACAAAGCCACCATCCGCCCATGCATGGAGTATTGTTGCCACATCTGGGCTGGTGCATCATCTACTAGTCTCTCCCTCCCTTATAAGGTCCAAAAAAGAGTCGCCAACCTAATAGGTCCCTCACTATCAACCAAGCTCCAGTCCCTGTCCCATCGCCGCAATGTAGCATCCTTATGTTTGTTTTACAAATACTTCAATGGATTATGCTCCGATGAATTGGCTACTCTGGTGCCCCCTCGACGTAAATTCACTAAACCAACTCGACAATCAACTAAATCTCATTCATTCACTGTGGAGGTCCCCAGATGCCGGAGAGCCTTCTACTCAAATAGCTTCTTTCCTCGTGCTGCTGGCCTCTGGAACTCCCTCCCTAACCCCTGTTTCCCCGACAGTACTGACATGCAGAAATTTAAAACTAATGTAAACAGACATCTCGCTGCACAGATCCCAATTTATGCTGACCCCCCAATCTTCTCCCCTTTTCTTTTTTCTCAGTAGCCCCTTACGTCTACAGTGGCAGCCTGCCTTTTTTGGGGTGAACCATGTTAAAAAAATTAAAATAAATAAATAAATCAAATAAAGATGTTTTTACCACCCTCCCCTTAAAATAAATAAATAAATCAAATAAAGATGTTTTTACCCCCCCCCCTTAAAATAAATAAATCAATCAAATAAAGATGTTTTTACCCCCCCCTTAAAATAAATAAATCAATCAAATAAAGATGTTTTTACTCCCTCCCCTTAAAATAAATAAATAAATCAAATAAAGATGTTTTTACCCCTTCCCCTTAAAATAAATAAATAAATAAAATAAAGAAGTTTTTACCCCTCTCCCCTTAAAATAAATAAATCAAATAAAGATGTTTTTACCCCTCTCCCCTTAAAATAAATAAATCAATCAAATAAAGATGTTTTACCCCCTCTCCCCTTAAAATAAATAAATCAATCAAATAAAGATGTTTTTGCCCCCCTCCCCTTAAAATAAATAAATCAATCAAATAAAGATGTTTTTGCCCCCCTCCCCTTAAAATAAATAAATCAATCCAAAAAAGATTTTTTACCCACTCCCCTTAAAAAAATACGGGGTGACGTTTTACTGTTTTAAGCCAATTTTTTTTGTTTTTTTTTGTTTTTACAAACGAGTCATCGCTTATTAAGGCCAAAATGCCACTCGAGGATAAGGGTTATTGAGTTTGTCAGGTGGACGGTGAAACATCGAGGGAATTAGTAAAGTGACTATTTAAGAGGACGGCTCAACAAGAATTTGTTTACATTAGACTTGAAGACGGCAATGTTATAGTCAGCCGGGAAGCAGCACCGTGGTACCGTGTTCCATAGACGGGCAGTTCTAGGAAACAAACTTTGTTTATGGAAGTTCCGCTTAGTTCTAGGTACACAGAGGAAGAAGGGGAATTTATTGGCAGTGGTTGTAGCTAGACGAGTTTTTGCTGTGAATGTTTTACAGGGGAGGGGCACGATAGATTGAAGCTCAGTCGAGCACCTGCCATGCAAATAACGATAGAGTGGAGGAAGACTAGCAAAGTCTCTTCTGTGAGAAAGAGGCTGTATGACCCCCTCCCCAGATTTCGACGTTAGTTTTGTACTCAGTCAAGGCAGTAAAGGATGCTCTGAGCGGCGCCTCCCCAGATATGGCAACAGTACTTCCCCATCTGAGGATATATATATATATATATATATATATATATTTTAATATTTTTTAATACTACAGTCCAAATAAACTTTCTCATGTTCCAAATATTTCAAATATTCCTCACCCACCCTTTCAATCACCCCCCTCCCCCACCCACTCCAATCCCTCACTCATTGCTATCATTTTCCAAATATTTCAAATATTTCACACCCTATCACGACAAATCCTCCCTCTTCCCCCTCTCATCTATTTTCTCCCATACCTCTTCTTAAATTCCCTCATTTTCTCAAAACGCTCTCTAAGACCATAACTTTCGCCCATCCACCAAAATCACAGCCCCCCCTCCCTCTCTACCCATCCCCATTTTCCCTGCATACACCCCCCACACACAAACATTCCAACTCACTCTTCCCCTTCAATCTCGACCACAGCCATCTGGTCAAACACCCCCTCCCCCTCTTCCTCCAATCTCTCTCTGCCATCCATTTTACCCCTGCTCATCCCCCACCTCTTTCTCTCATCGCCAGCCACAGTAGTCCTTGCTCCCTCCACCCTTCCCCTTTTTTTCCCCCACTCATTTTCATTCTCTAACAAGTACGGACGTCCAGCAATACGCTGCCATTATTTTTCATTTTATTTTATTTTTCTTCCCAACATGTCTACCCTACATGTATCTGTGCTTGCATGATATCTTTTCCCTATATCATCATCCTGATGAAGTCTTATAAATAAAGACGAAACGTTGATGTACACATAAAAAACAGCCAGTTTTTGGTTTTCCTTTTTCATTTTACCATCACGTCGGATAACCTTCATCCTTCTCTTCCCATATATATATATATATATATATATATATATATATATATATATATATATATATATATATGTGTGTGTGTGTGTGTGTGTAAAATTGATTAAGGAAATGGGGACAAACATTTGCCTGAAATTTTATTTCATATTTACTCCCTCATATATATATATATATATATATATAATATTTATAAATAAATATTAAATTATTAATAATTAATATATACATGGACGGCGGCACATAGGGGGGGGGGGGCTTGAGCCCCCCCCCCACACACACACTTTTTGACTTGGCACCCCCACTTTACAGTCATCAATAATGAAGTTATATATGTATGTGTTTTACCGCCCCCCCCACTTTTTAGGAGAGCCCCCCCCCCACACACTTTTATAACTGCCCAACCGGTCCTGATATATATAACTTCTTTGTAATATAGCAGGAAATATCCCAGCAGAGTGCTCGATTAATTAAGAATTAAAGTTAAAAATTAAAACTTAAGAGCGTAATATTTATTTATATTGGTACAGAAAAATTAGTACAACATTCGTACCGTCGGTTTCAAGCACGGAAGGACTTCTGAAGAGAGCTGGATGGCTAAGTCCTTCCGTGCTTGAAACCGACGGTACGAATGTTGTACTAATTTTTCTGTATCAAAACATTATATATATATATATAAAGTACATTAAATGATCGACGTACCTTATTTTTCCACTGAACAGGAAATCAAAAAGCTACCCCACAAATGCGTGAATGATTCGATAAAATGACTAAAACGGGCGAGGCAAAGTTTTTTGTTTTTTTATGTCACGTGATCTTACCACGTGACCTAACCAGTTTTATTTCTATTTTTATCTCTTTTGAAATGTTTCTTTTCGTTTTAGTTTAAGATTTCGGGATAAAGTACTACGTGACCTTCATGCTTGGAATCAAAGTTCATTTTATAAATAAAATACAATTTTCAACACATTGGGGATATTTTAAAGTCGGATGGCCCTTAGAGTAAATGTGGTATTGTGGTGACTTTTAATGGACTTGTGCCTAACTTGTTTAATTTTATTTTTCACCTTAAATTGTATTAACTGTTGTAGGCGGTGTTTGGATTTCATTCTCTTAGGTATTGTCTACTTCTTTGGGACGAAGGGGTGGTTTATGGTTGGATCGCCCGAGGCGCCTCACCAGAGAATACTGATGGGGCTGATCATGGCTAATTTTACACCCATCCAGATTGCCCCCTTTTTAGGGAAGCTGGATTTCCCACAATAAACTGACCTTGTGTCTAACTTTGCAGCTGTGAAAGGTAGATACGGATGATAAGACATTAACGGTTATGTTGAAGCGGTTAGCTTCCAAAATAACTGCCAAATTTTACCGAATAATTTTTTTAAATTTTGCAAATGGTGACAGGGCCAATTAATCGACCGTATTAATTTGTTGGATTAGTCCATCGTGTATGTAAATTATCCATCGTATAAAACACCATTTCTTCAGCAATATTCTATATTGGATACTCCATACGTATGATGTTGAATTTGTAATATATTTCAATTTCGGTTTTCAATATACACTTTTATTTAAGTTGATTAAGGTGTGACAGTGTTGAAAAAGTTCAAAATGAAGTAAATCCAATAGAAAAATGTTTAGTTCAATTGTAGATGGAACGAACTTATTCGATGTAATTTTGAGAATTAGGGCCATTTTAAAATACTTCTGTGGACCGAGAATGAAAGTATATTTTCAGAAGTTGAGTTAGAAATGTATATATTAAACGCAGGCAGTCGGGAATTTAAGTAGTGACTTCGATCGAGTCTTTTTTAATGCATTCCCAGATAATTCGCTGCGCAGATCACAATTTAGACTGCCCCCCCCCCAACCTTCTCCCCTTTTCTTTTTTCTCAGTAGCCCCTTACGTCTACAGTGGCAGCCTGCCTTGTTTGGAGTGAACCATGTTAAAAAAAACAACAAAAAAACAAACTATTAGGATATCCGCAGTAGAACGAGCTTGCCTAAATCCATTCTGTTGGTCAGAAAGACGTTTAGCATTAACAAGGTGGTAGACTATTGCTAGATTGATTAATGATTCAAAGACTTTAGCGAAGAGCGGAAGGAGACTGATATTTTTCTTCAATTTCATTTGAAAATTCATAAATTGGGACGTCATATCTTTTAAGATATTATTCTTGCATACCCAAAAAGGATACATCTCTTTACTTCGACATCATCATCATCATCATCATCATCATCATCATCATCATCATCATCATCATCATCATCATCATCATCATCATCATCTTTACTTCGACATCATCATCATCATAATCATCATCATCATCTTTACTTCGACATCATCATCATCATCATCATCATCATCATCATCTTTACTTCGACATCATCATCATCATCATCATCATCATCATCATCATCATCATCATCATCATCATCATCATCATCTTTACTTCGACATCATCATCATCATCATCATCATCATCATCATCATCATCTTTACTTCGACATCATTATCATCATCTTTACTTCGATATCATCATCATCATCATCATCATCATCATCATCATCATATTTACTTCGATATCATCATCATCATCATCATCATCATCATCATCATCATCATCATCATCATCATCATCATATGGAAGTATTCTTTTTTATCTCTTAAAAAATGTTAATAAGATGGAATGATTATCATCCGAAAAATGAGGAACACTATGCGAGTACTAAAAATGATCAATGGTATGAAATGCGTTGGATTACTTATGGGGTGGTATAGGACAAGAATTTGTAATATTAGAAACATCTGCAGCAAAAAGAAAATTAATTCACTAAGTTTGAACAACAAAAACAAAAATAATTTGCCTCCTAACCGTGTTTTGATTGCGGACAATTGCATTGGTACAAAGATTGTCCATATAAAATTAAAAAGTGTTTTAATTACAGTAGCATGGGACACAAAGTTGAAACTAAAATTAAAAAGCTTTACTAAAATTGCTAACAGTGACGAAGTTTAAAATATCGGGAAGTTTGTGAAAATATAAATATTGAACAAAAATATTAAGTTACAACTTGATTTCGGCTCAGAATCTTCAAACGTGATAAATATAGATCTTCCATCTTTTGAAAAGAAGGAGCATCAGGATACGTCATCCTCTGGTCATCTGTGTGTGAAAAGAAGGAGTTTCTTCAAGGAGAGAACCATTCACTTCAATTGGTGAAAAAAACAGGAATTTGTTGACTTTGGATTTGAAGACAACCAAGTTGTAATCAGCAGGGAAGCAGTCACATCGTAATGTGTTCCACAGGCAGGAATCCTTGCAGATAAGCTCTTTCCATGGAAATTCCATCTAGGCACATGGAAGGAGAAAGTGAAATCTTTTTGTGTTGTGATAGAATTACAACTTCTTACTGTGAATGTTTTACAGAGCGGAACCAGAGATCGGAGCTCAGTCGAGCACCTTCCATGGAAATAACGATAGAGTAGAGAAAGACTAGCAGCGTCTCTTCTGTGATAAAGAGGTTGTAGGGAAAAGAAAAAGAGATCATACCCCATTAGATTTCATAGTCGATTTTGTACTTTGGTAGGAAAGAGTGATCTATGTGCCACGTCCCCCGATGTGTCACCAGTATTCATCTGGCTTATATATAAGTAGAGGATTTCATCTGGAGTCGGGTAGAATGAGAAAACCTTAGCAACAGATCTGGATATAGATCTTACATTTTAGATCTGGAGTGAAAGTCAGTTCTGAGAGCTTTTGAAAAGAAGGAGCATCAGGACACGTCATCCTCTGGTCGTCTGTGTGTAAAAAGAAGGACTACTTCAGTATCTTTGAGACTTGGACAGCAGTCCTAGAGAGCATTTCCCGACACCGTCAAAGAAAGACATCTCCTCTTTCATTCCTTCGTCCTCTGAACACCTGGGCACTGGCTATCTTCACTCAAAGATAAACTGCTCGTAGATTTTCGGCAGCCAACGAACTTTCTTCACTCGGACATTGTCCTAACTTTTGCTAACCTACACCCAACGGTGTAGGTAACATAAATAAATATTAGAAGAATAATTTTTGAAAACCAGAACAACATATTATTTTTTTAAATAAATAATTTATTTCAATGTCTTGAGATCTTTCAGCATTATACACCCTTGTCAAGAAGGATTAAAAAAGTAAATGAAAAGAAAAAAAGAATTAAAGGCATATACATTTGACAAAGGGATATAACGCTGAAAGATCTCAAGACATTAAAATAAATAAATTATTTGATGATATAACTTGGTTAGAAGTTATAATAACAAAAATAACCAAAGTATAAAGTCTTTAAAAGAGGATGGTTTATTACAACGTATATCTTGTACAAAACAATAGCATTATCGGTAATCCAATACGATTAACCTAATACACTCGAATACCATTGAATACAGTCCACCATACATACTACTGTTCGTAGTATATATATACTACAGACTAGTACACTTATCAGATTTGAGGGGAGTCAGGTATCGTATCACAACACCTCCCCCGAAGCTGAAAATCTCCCTTGAATTTTCTGCTTCTAATATTTCTTCCTTTTAGAATCCGGGCTGAAACGCTCTTACTTTTATTCCGAACTGACGGAATTGGATCATTTCCAGTTTGGGATGAAGACAAATTTTGTTCAGCTCGTAAGGCTGGTCCAGTAGAATTATACCATCCACCCAATAAATTTTTCACCTTGGAAATGTTTGAAATATACTTTATCTCCTGGGGAGTATCTTATTATGTTTATATTTTCTTCCTTTTTAGCAACTTTTTTCTTCAAATAGTGTATCAATCTATTAAAAATTGATCGTATTTTCCTTGCGAACATAAGTTCCGCAGGGGACAACTTCGAGTCGTTGTTTCCATTAGGAGTCACCCTATAAATTGATAAAAATTTCTGGATAGTTTTTTCTTCCGTGTCCATATATTTATTTTTTTGTAAGGCACGTTTAAATATGTCAACAAATTTTTCGGCTTGACCGTTCAATCTAGGATGATATACTGGTGTAGTAATGTGTTCAATGTCCAAGAAAGTACATAACTCCTTAAATTCTTTTCCTGTGAACGCCGTACCATTGTCGCTGACCAGTGTCCAGGGGACCCGGAACAACTGAAAGTTTCATCTAATGTACTGATGGTGTTCCTAGATGTAGGATGCTTGAATACCTCAGGCGATTTCAAGAAAGAGTCCACCGAAATCAAGTAATAATATCCATTAATCGGTCCAGCATAGTTTATATGTAGACGTGCCCACAGCAAATCTGTTTTTGGTCAAGGATTCGTTTTGACCGGAGGTGCTTTTGCAGCCAATTGAGAACGTCGGTAAAGTTTTGCAAACCTTGTGTCATTTTGGATCTTGTCTTTATTAAAAAAAATAAGTCTAAATTTAAATGAGACATCACACCGTAAGTCCACACAACATCGGACGCCACTTTCAACAAGACAAGGAAGGACGAAAAAAAAATAAGGTTAATACCTTTTTATTTGTTTAAAGCTCTGATGAGGCTCGTTGTACCGAGCGAAATTATTAGAAAAAAAGTCAAGATGAAAAAAAAAATTATATCTGCATTTTTTGAAAATATTTTGCCTTTTTCTTTAAGTTATAAAATTTAAAGATGCTTAAAAAATGAACGTTCCCAAATTTATATATATATATATATATACAGATTTTGTACATGTCTGTGTAAATAAAATTATCATATATATATATATATATATATATATATATATATATATATATATATAAAGTAGAGATAAATAAATTTAGAACATCATTTATTATAGTTCCAAGATCAACAAATGTATGGCGTACGGTCGTTTCCGAGACGCTTAGGATTTTTCTTTATTTTCTTATTTTATAATACATGAATTTCATTCCTTTTACAAAGAGAAGTTCAGCGAAACCACGAAAAAGGTGCGCGCGACAGGACCCATGAAGCTCAATTGAGAGAGAGAGGGAAAGAAAGAGAGAGAAAGAGAGAGAGAGAGAAAGCGAGAAAGAGAAAGAGAGAGAGAAAGAGAGAGAGAGAAAGAGAGAGAAAGCGAGAAAGAGAAAGAGAGAGAGAAAGAGAGAGAGAAAGAGAGAGAGAGAAAGCGAGAAAGAGAGAAAGATAGAGAGAAAGAGAGAAAGAGAAAGAGAGAGAAAGAGAGAGAAAGAGAGAAAGAGAGAGAAAGCGAGAAAGAGAAAGAGAGAGAGAAAGAGAGAGAGAGAAAGAGAGAGAAAGAGAGAGAAAGCGAGAAAGAGAAAGAGAAAGAGAGAGAGAGAAAGAGAGAGAGAGAAAGAGAGAGAGAGAGAGAGAGAGAGAGAGAAAGAGACAGAGAAAGAGAGAGAGAAAAAGAGAGAGAGAGAGAAAGAGAGAGAGAAAGAGAGGGAGAGAGAGAGAGAAAGAGAGAGAAAAAGAGAGAGAGAGAGAAAGAGAGATATTGTTCAGGTCGATTAAGAAAATATTTATGTATATTTTTATATACACTAAAAATGTGATTTTTCGGATTAGTAATGTGTCGATTTAACATTTTTTTCATAAAATATTGAAGGGGCTACCCCCCCCCTCTCCCTCCGATCTCATTTTTCCCCCCCCTGGCTTTACCTGTCAAAGCGTAGTATCTGTTTTATCATCGATCAGAGGAAGAGAATAAATCTTTTGTAGATCGAAGTATTTTTGATGCTCCTTTTTTTGAGAGCCGAATTCCCTTACCCCCCTCCATGTTAATGTGTCTATACCCGCCCTCGTGGGGAGGAGGTATGTAAATAAATAGGCACCACATAAACAAACTAATTGTACCTTTCTTCAAGCGACTAAAACACCCACCATGTTTATCCGGCCACACCCAGTTTGAGCTAAGAATAAAATGAAAAAATCCAACTATATTTTCGGACGAGAAAATAAGTAATTATTATTATTTTTTTTTTTTCAGGATGAAAACAAAATAAACAAGCCGCACATTGTACCCTCTGGGGGCGCGAACCAGAATTTTCTGAGGTCAAGGATGCTCATTTTATATCCAGAACAATTGCCTCTACATTTTGGCCAAGTTTCAGAAAAATTGAATGGATGGATCAAACGTTATGGGAGAAAAGGGTCATTTTTTGCCATTTTGGAGGCTGTTGACCCCCTGGGGGTGCGAACCAGATTTTTTCCAAGGTCAGCGATACTTATTTTCTATTAGGAACAATTGCCTCCACATTTTGGCCAAGTTTCAGAGAAATTGAATGGATGGATGCAAAGTTATGGGGCAAAAAATGTCATTTTTTGCCATTTCGGGGCCTTTTGACTCCCTGGGGGCCTAACCAGATTTTTTTTCAAAAATCGGAGAATGTCACTTTCTAACCTGACAAAAGTTACAACTTCATGCAAAATTTCAGAGAAATTCAATGGATGGTTGCGGAGAAACATCCGGACGGACGGACAGACAGACAGACAGACAGACGGACGGACGGACGGACGGACCGACGGACGGACGGACGGACGGAAATGCCTCAAAACATAGGTCTCCCGATTTTATAAATCGGGGGACCAATAAATAAAAATTTTTTTTACCCCCCTCCCCTTAAAATAAATAAATAAATCAAATAAAGATGTTTTTACCCCCCTCCCCTTAAAATAAATAAATAAATCAAATAAAGATGTTTTTACCCCCCTCCCCTTAAAATAAATAAATAAATAAATAAATAAAATAAAAAAGTTTTTACCGCCTCCCCTTAAAATAAATAAATAAATCAAATAAAGATGTTTTTACCCCCCTCCCCTTAAAATAAATAAATAAATAAATAAATAAAATAAAAAAGTTTTTACCCCCTCCCCTTAAAATAAATAAATAAATAAAATAAAGATGTTTTTACCCCCCTCCCCTTAAAATAAATAAATAAATAAATAAATCAAATAAAGAAGTTTTTACCCCCCTCCCCTTAAAATAAATAAATCAATCAAATAAAGATGTTTTTACCCCCCCCCCTTAAAATAAATAAATCAATCAAATAAAGATGTTTTTACCCCCCTCCCCTTAAAATAAATAAATCAATCAAATAAAGATGTTTTTACCCCCCTCCCCTTAAAATAAATAAATAAATCAAATAAAGATGTTTTTACCCCCCTCCCCTTAAAATAAATAAATAAATCAAATAAAGATGTTTTTACCCCCCTGCCCTTAAAATAAATAAATAAATCAAATAAAGAAGTTTTTACCCCCCTCCCCTTAAAATAAATAAATAAATCAAATAAAGATGTTTTTACCCCCCTCCCCTTAAAATAAATAAATAAATCAAATAAAGATGTTTTTACCCCCCTCCCCTTAAAATAAATAAATAAATCAAATAAAGAAGTTTTTACCCCCCTCCCCTTAAAATAAATAAATAAATCAAATAAAGATGTTTTTACCCCCCTCCCCTTAAAATAAATAAATAAATCAAATAAAGATGTTTTTACCCCCCTCCCCTTAAAATAAATAAATAAATCAAATAAAGAAGTTTTTACCCCCCTCCCCTTAAAATAAATAAATAAATCAAATAAAGATGTTTTTACCCCCCTGCCCTTAAAATAAATAAATAAATCAAATAAAGAAGTTTTTACCCCCCTCCCCTTAAAATAAATAAATCAATCAAATAAAGATGTTTTTACCCCCCTCCCCTTAAAATAAATAAATCAATCAAATAAAGATGTTTTTACCCCCCTCCCCTTAAAATAAATAAATCAATCAAATAAAGATGTTTTTACCCCCCTCCCCTTAAAATAAATAAATCAATCAAATAAAGATGTTTTTACCCCCCTGCTCTTAAAATAAATAAATAAATCAAATAAAGAAGTTTTTACCCCCTTCCCCTTAAAATAAATAAATAAATCAAATAAAGAAGTTTTTACTACCCTCCCCTTAAAATAAATAAATAAATCAAATAAAGAAGTTTTTACTACCCTCCCCTTAAAATAAATAAATAAATCAAATAAAGATGTTTTTACCCCCCCTCCCTCCCCTTAAAATAAATAAATAAAATAAAGACGTTTTTACCCCCTTCCCCTTAAAATAAATAAATCAATCAAATAAAGATGTTTTTACCCCCCTCCCCTTAAAATAAATAAATAAATCAAATAAAGATGTTTTTACCCCCCTCCCCTTAAAATAAATAAATCAATCAAATAAAGATGTTTTTACCCCCCTCCCCTTAAAATAAATAAATCAATCAAATAAAGATGTTTTTACCCCCCTCCCCTTAAAATAAATAAATAAATCAAATAAAGAAGTTTTTACCCCCTTCCCCTTAAAATAAATAAATAAATCAAATAAAGAAGTTTTTACCCCCTTCCCCTTAAAATAAATAAATAAATCAAATAAAGAAGTTTTTACTACCCTCCCCTTAAAATAAATAAATCAATCAAATAAAGATGTTTTTACCCCCCCTCCCTCCCCTTAAAATAAATAAATAAAATAAAGACGTTTTTACCCCCTTCCCCTTAAAATAAATAAATAAATCAAATAAAGATGTTTTTACCCCCTCCCCTTAAAAGTTGATATATACTGTCTATTGATTTCTGACTGCAGAAATTCTTAATTCCATGCTGGCCTGAAGTTTTTGTCTGTCTTTCTCTTAATTCTCTATTTGTACTTACCTGCGAGAGGGAAGCCTATCTTCAACTTTCTGTTCCCTTTTTCGTATACAATGAACTTATATGTACATATGTACATACATACATATATATATATATGTTATATGTTATATATTATATATAAAATTATTATTATAATTATTATTATTATTTTTTTTTTTTTTTAAATTGTTTTTTTACCTGCGGGGGCTATGAAATACCCGACTAGTACACGGGCGCAGGCTATCGTTACCCCTCTCGGAGTGTTGGACCCGTAAGACCTCGTACGGCCATCTATCTAAGAGACGGAAATCTCTGAAAAAAAACTCTGCTACCAGCTACTTACGCCGTGGCAGTAAACCATTGGGGAGGGAGGCCTCCTCAGTCCTGATCGACAACCTTCCTAGAGTTGGAATCTCGAACAAAATATCCGGTTTGCAAACCTATAATTGCTTAAGGAGTAGATAGGTTCTGCCTATCGCTGGCCTTTGCACTCCTTCTTTGTTTATTAGTCAGGCGCAGAGGTAACAGCGCTGGGACGCCTCTAAACACTCAGTGCCTAGCCTTGTTTCCTTACTAGGACAATGAACGCCGTCCTCTTTCTCTCTATCTGGGCAACTTGGGAAAAGTTTTTTCGTTACTAAGTCTTACATGACCAATCTGGGTCTCTCTTGCTCCGATAGGTTGAGGGTACAGGTTAGACAGCTTGTCTGGCTGCTGTTTCCGACTGATAGGAAGGAGCCCAAACTCCTGGGTAGCGCCAAGAACGACTGCTCCATCATCAGTTGCATAATACCGTGGGTAGTTGTATGTGCCATGTCACGCATGGAAAGGGACCCTGCAATTATCTCCGGTGGGCTTTCCCGAGGCCACAACCCCCATGGACCAAGTCGTGACTAATAGACTGGTTGTGTGAGCTTATTGGCACCAAACAAGTACCCACCTTGGCCAATCCACTCTATAATCAAACCAAACATGTCATTACAAAGAAATAAAAGCAAACCTAAACCAAACACCCAACAAAAAACACTTTCGCCTTCACCCTTGAGGCTCGCATTCACAAATATCCGGGGACTTAGAACCAACATCAACGACGTAGAAACTTTTCTCCTGACAAACTCCCCGGATATCCTAGCTCTTAGTGAAACTAACCTTAAATCCTCAATCTCCTCTCACCACTTTGACATGACTGACTACCTCCTACTCTACCGTAAAGACTCTGACAAACATATGCACGGGCTAGGAGTTTACATTCGGAACACCCTCCCCCTGACTAGAGAACATAGGTTAGAATCAGATGACCACGACTAAATGTGCTTTAGATTGACTTTACATCACAGCGTCAGCTACTTATATTACTTATACCGCTCCCCGTCGACCCAGGACTGTACTCTGCTAAACTCTGTCTCTGAAAGCATAGATAGAGCACTCTTAATTGACTCGAATGCCCAGATATATGTATTTGGGGATTTTAATGCCCACCACCGCGACTGGTTGGGATTCTCTAGCCTTACTGACGCAGCCGGCAACTCTACGTATAATTTCTCCCTAGCTCACTCCCTCTCTCAGACTGTCGATTTTCCGACCCGCATCCCCGATCGAGTAGACCAGCAAGCCTCACTTCTAGACCTCTTCTTGACCTCAATGCCCGAAGCTTGTGTAACGAAAGCTCATAGCCCACTCGGGAATGCTGATCACATTGTGCTAATGATACATATCACCCTAAAAAGTCGTCCAAAAGCTGATGAACCATTGCTCAAAACAACAAGATACTACGAGCAGGCTGATTTCGAGTCAATCAGAGATCACATCAGTGACGCCCCATGGAGGGAAACCTACTCACTCCCTGCCAACCAGTGTGCAAACGAATTAACTGAATGGGTCAAAGCAGGCATTGAAGCCTATGTCCCCATGCGAAAATTCTTTAGCAAGCCCCACTCTCCTCAATAGTTCACTTCAGAATGTGCAGCTGCCATTTCTGAGAGGCAACAAGCATTCCGTAAATTCGGCCGCCATAAGTCAGCTACTAATAGGCATAAATTTATAGAGTCAAGAAACAATTGCAAGGCCGTGATAGTTGAAGCTAAGAGAAGGTATAATGAGTTAACAAAAAAACGCATTCAGTCACAGAAACTAGGTACTCGTGATTTCTGGAAAATCTACAATAGTGTAGTGAATAATGGTCAATCAACGATTCCCCCACTATCAAACCACAATGATGTCGTTTGCACGGCCACTGATAAGGCTGAACTACTTGCCCAGCGTTTTGCTTCTAACTCTACTTTAGACTCAGACAGCCACCCCCTCCCTGAATTCCCTTTGCGGACCAAAATCACACTTGATAACCTGGTCATTACCCCATCCCAGGTCAGAGACATCATAAAAAAACTTTGACACCCCTAAAGTTTGTGGGCCTGATCTTTACCCTGTAATAGTAATAAAGAAATGTTCTGCTGAACTGGCTCCTGTCCTCTCCAAACTCTTCAATAAATGCCTAGCTGAATCTTGCTTCCCCGATAGCTGGAAAATTGCCTCTGTGGTACCTGTCTACAAGAGTTCTGGGAATAGAACCGACCCTCAGAACTACCGCCCAATCAGTCTACTGCCGATCTTTGCCAAAATCTTTGAATCCTTAATCAATCTAGCGATAGTACGGCACTTAGTTAATGCTAAACTTCTATCTGACCGCCAGTATGGATTTAGACAAGCACGATCTACTGCAGACATCCTAACGGTAATCTCTGAACGCATGTATCATACACTCGACAAGGCAGGTGAAGCTAGGGCAGTAGCGTTTGATATATCCAAGGCCTTTGACAAGGTTTGGCATAAAGGGCTTCTCCTGAAAATACGCTCATACGGTATTACTGGGCAACTACTTAATATAATTAGATCCTTCCTAAACAAAAGAAAAATCCAGGTTGTCCTCGATGGCCGTTCATCTAAGCAACATGACATAAATGCAGGTGTACCCCAGGGATCTATCCTTGGACCTTTGTTGTTCCTGATCTATATAAACGATCTCCCTGACGACATAGAGTCAGAGTTTGGTTTATTTGCTGACGACACCACGCTTTACTCTCGCCATGTTGGTAAAACTGACGCGGATTGGGGTCATAAATGGTTGGTAACTTTTAATGCCGCAAAGACAAAGCTCCTTTCCTTCAATGACTACAAGAAACCTCTTCAACCACCGATTGCCATGGCAAATAACACCCTACCTGAGAGTTCATCATTCAAACTCCTCGGCCTAACCTTCACAGGTAACATGAATTGGAACAAATACATTGAAGACATTGCCAAGGCTGACTCAAAGAAGGTTGGCTCCCTCTACCGTGCTAGCAAACTCCTCACACCTGACATTATCCTGTATCTGTACAAAGCCACCATCCGCCCATGCATGGAGTATTGTTGCCACACCTGGGCTGGTGCATCATCTACTAGTCTCTCCCTCCTTGATAAGGTCCAAAAAAGAGTCGCCAACCTAATAGGTCCCTCACTATCAACCAAGCTCCAGTCCCTGTCCCATCGCCGCAATGTAGCATCCTTATGTTTGTTTTACAAATACTTCAATGGATTATGCTCCGATGAATTGGCTACTCTGGTGCCCCCTCGACGTAAATTCACTAGACCAACTCGACAATCCACTAAATCTCATTCATTCACTGTGGAGGTCCCCAGATGCCGGAGAGCCTTCTTTCCTCGTGCTGCTGGCCTCTGGAACTCCCTCCCTTCCCCCTGTTTCCCCAACAGTACTGACATGCAGAAATTTAAAACTAATGTAAACAGACATCTCGCTGCACAGATCCCAATTTAGGCTGACCCCCCCAATCTTCTCCCCTTTTCTTTTTTCTCAGTAGCCCTTACGTCTACAGTGGCGGCCTGCCTTGTTTGGGGTGAACCATGTTAATAGAATTTAAAATAAATAAATAAATAAATAAATAAATAAATCAAATAAAGATGTTTTTACCCCCCCCTCTCCTTAAAATAAATAGATCAAATAAAGATGTTTTTGCCCCCCTCCCTTAAAATAAATAAATAAATCAAATAAAGATGTTTTTACCCCCCTCCCCTTAAAATAAATAAATCAATCAAATAAAGATGTTTTTACCCCCCTCCCCTTAAAATAAATAAATAAAACAAATAAAGAAGTTTTTACCCCACTTAAAAAAATACGGGGTGACGTTTTACTGTTTTAAGCCAATTTTTGTTTGTTTTTGTTTTTGTTTTTACAAACGAGTCATCGCTTATTAAGGCCAAAATGCCACTCGAGGATAAGGGTTATTGAGTTTGTCAGGTGGACGGTGAAACATCGAAGGAATTAGTAAAGTGACTATTTAAGAGGACGGCTCAACAAGAATTTGTTTACATTGGACTTGAAGACGGCAATGTTATAGTCAGCCGGGAAGCAGCACCGTGGTACCGTGTTCCATAGACGGGCAGTTCTAGGAAACAAACTTTGTTTATGGAAGTTCCGCTTAGTTCTAGGTACACAGAGGAAGAAGGGGAATTTATTGGCAGTGGTTGTAGCTAGACGAGTTTTTGCTGTGAATGTTTTACAGGGGAGGGGCACGATAGATTGAAGCTCAGTCGAGCACCTGCCATGCAAATAACGATAGAGTGGAGGAAGACTAGCAACGTCTCTTCTGTGAGAAAGAGGCTGTATAACCCCCTCCCCAGATTTCGACGTTAGTTTTTTACTCAGTCAAGGCAGTAAAGGATGCTCTGAGCGGCGCCTCCCCAGATATGGCAACAGTACCTCCCCATCTGAGGATATATATATATATATATATATATATGTGTGTGTGTGTGTGTGTAAAATTGATTAAGGAAATGGGGACAAACATTTGCCTGAAATTTTATTTCATATTTACTCCCTCATATATATATATATATATATATATATATATATATATATATATATATATAATATTTATAAATAAATATTAAATTATTAATAATTAATATATACATGGACGGCGGCACAGGGGGGGGGGGCTTGAGCCCCCCCCCCCCACTTTTTGACTTGGCACCCCCACTTTACGGTCATCAATAATGAAGTTATATATGTATGTGTTTTACCGCCCCCCCGCACTTTTTAGGAGAGCCCCCCCCCCCCCACTTTTATAACTGCCCAACCGGTCCTGATATATATAACTTCTTTGTAATATAGCAGGAAATATCCCAGCAGAGTGCTCGATTAATTAAGAATTAAAGTTAAAAATTAAAACTTAAGAGCGTAATATTTATTTATATTGGTACAGAAAAATTAGTACAACATTCGTACCGTCGGTTTCAAGCACGGAAGGACTTCTGAAGAGAGCTGGATGGCTAAGTCCTTCCGTGCTTGAAACCGACGGTACGAATGTTGTACTAATTTTTCTGTATCAAAACATTATATATATATATATATATATATATATATATATATATATATATATATATATATATATATATATATATATATATATATATATATAAGTACATTAAATGATCGACGTACCTTATTTTTCCACTGAACAGGAAATCAAAAAGCTACCCCACAAATGCGTGAATGATTCGATAAAATGACAACAAAAACGGGCGAGGCAAAGTTTTTTTGTTTTTTTTATGTCACGTGATCTTACCACGTGACCTAACCAGTTTTATTTCTATTTTTATCTCTTTTGAAATGTTTCTTTTCGTTTTAGTTTAAGATTTCGGGATAAAGTACTACGTGACCTTCATGCTTGGAATCAAAGTTCATTTTATAAATAAAATACAATTTTCAACACATTGGGGATATTTTAAAGTCGGATGGCCCTTAGAGTAAATGTGGTATTGTGGTGACTTTTGATGGACTTGTGCCTAACTTGTTTAATTTTATTTTTCACCTTAGATTGTATTAACTGTTGTAGGCGGTGTTTGGATTTCATTCTCTTAGGTATTGTCTACTTCTTTGGGACGAAGGGGTGGTTTATGGTTGGATCGCCCGAGGCGCCTCACCAGAGAATACTGATGGGGCTGATCATGGCTAATTTTACACCCATCCAGATTGCCCCCTTTTTAGGGAAGCTGGATTTCCCACAATAAACTGACCTTGTGTCTAACTTTGCAGCTGTGAAAGGTAGATACGGATGATAAGACATTAACGGTTATGTTGAAGCGGTTAGCTTCCAAAATAACTGCCAAATTTTACCGAATAATTTTTTAAAATTTTGCAAATAGTGACAGGGCCAATTAATCGACCGTATTAATTTGTTGTCTGATTTTTGTGGATTAGTCCATCGTGTATGTAAATTATCCGTCGTATAAAACACCATTTCTTCAGCAATATTTGTAACAGTATCATGGGAACTATTTCCCTACGCTAACCAATGTAACCCCCAGCGTAGGAATATGAGAGAACTCTCTAGCGTCACTTCCAGGCTGAGGGCCCACCGAGCAACACTGTATTTATACGTTCAATAAAACCCTATTTATAACAACATCTTGTTGATAGTTATTAAACTAACAATATAACATTAACAACAACCCTAACAAAACACTACATGGTGGCAGCGGAAAACACGCTAAATTGAACAAATACAGACTTTGAAAACAAAAAGAAATCTCGGTGAGAACAAAAAATTAACAGCAAGCTATCAACGTGCCCCTCAAAAAACGAAAAACAAAAAACTAAAATATCGCGTTGGAAGAAACAACGAAAAAACAAAAAACAAAAACAAAAGAAAAACGACTCTCCGAAACAAAAAACATCCCTACGAGGTAATTCATTTAAGTATTCGGCACTTCTGCATTTTTTATGAACACGCAGATTTTCTGTCCTTCTACTGAAAATAAAGGGAAGTAATTCAACCGGAAGTTACTTATTTACAACTTAAAAAAAAAATGCAAGACTGATTTGTTTTTGGGTAACAAGAAACAATTAACTATTTCTTTTTTTTATTATATGAATTAAAAATTTTATAAATAAAAATGTAAAGTTTTGATTGGGGTGGGGGGGAATGAATTTTTTGGTCAACATTGATTTTGTTTTTTTTTTAAATATATTGTAGTAGAAAAGTTTTGTTTGAGATTTTTTTTATCTAAATGAAAAGTTTTCATTGGGGGGGGGGGCTGTATTTTTTTTGTCCTTTTTCTTTTATTAAACAGGATAAAGTTCTGCAATTTGACTTATAATGGCTTCCATGGGGTTAGCAGAAAACTTCTGCCGCCACATAAATTCCATTAGGTAAGACTCCACCATTTGCGTGTGGGTGCCACATTCTATTTTGTTACGCATTTTGGCCTTTTGCCACATGTTTTCCACATGATTTGTTGTGGCACCTGTGGATGGATCCACAAAATTATATCGGTGATTTACACGCAAATGGTGAAATCCTTCTGAAGCGAGTTGGTCGTATGCACGCCAACAGTCTGAGATTACTGTTGTTCCGGGACGCACATACTGCTTTATTATGGGTATTAGTGTTTCGGCATTTCTGTAAGGGACTGTTACTAAGAAGCCAGACTTAGTGGCCGCTTCATAGCCACCAAATACCCACAGTTGTCGTCGGATACGGCCCGTATTGTTCTTTCTTCGTGAAAATAGACTTTCGTCTATCTCCACGAAGCAGTCTTTGACATGACCGGCATGTCCGACTGCAAGAAATCAGGCGATGTGCCTGTAAAAAATCAATTGTTTTCTGCGTCTGGTTCATTAAATTACCAATGTCGCGAAGATTCAAATCATTTAACTCCATTCTACTAAATTCTACTTCCACTCCCGGTAAATTCGACTTCCGGTGAATTCTGAATAAATGGGACTTGGAGAAAACTAAACGGAACTCTTCAATTTCGATTTCTTAATCGGCTGCGTGTTCATAAAAAATGCAGAAGTGCCAAGTATTCTAAGAGAACAAACACTTTTCAAACGAACATTTTTAATTTTTAAAATTTCTCTAGCCGAGAAATCGCCATTTTCTTTTGTCTACTGTCCCCTTTCCCTTTTTTTTGTGTCCCTTCGTTTTTTCCTTCTTTTTTGGCTGTTAGCCTGCTGCTAACCCTTACTGCTGTGTGATTTCCTCGAACACACATACACACAGTGAACAATAACAAGCGTACACAATATACGTTTCCTGTCCACACATACACACGCATAACAGTAATACGCTTATTCGCTTAGTGCGTGTTTTGTGAACACATCCAAATGGCGGCAAACGATACCCCAACAATGGATTGGACAACGCCGAACACAGCTGAGACATTTAAACTCTTTAAGCAACGAATGGAACTATATTTTGTTGTACACAAAATAAAAATAGAACAGCAAGTGAGCCATATTTTATTAAGAGTGGGTAACGAGGGACTGAAAAGATACAATTCATGGACGCTAACGGAGGAGGAAAAACGTTCCCCATACATTATTTTTGATAAATTCCTTGTACAACTAGAACCAAAGGAAAATTACAGGGTGAATCGCCTCAAACTAATGTCATACCGGCAGAAAGCTGAGGAGTCACTGGATGATTTCGTCAACAGGTGTAAGCGACTTACACAGAGATGTTAACTATCCGAAACTGAACAACAGCAGCGGATAATTGAACTCATCATTGCCAGCACCCCAATAGCAGACTTTCAGAAGGAGCTTCTAAGAAAAGACGACAAACTGACACTCGAGGAAGCAGTCAATTTTGGAAAAACCTATGAAGCTTCCAACGTCCATATCAACCAATTAAAGAACATGCAAACTAATGAAGCTATTAGCACGGCTATACAAGCTATAGGCCCACCAACACGTTCCAGGAATGGAAAAAGCTGTCTCAGTTGTGGGAGAAGTCATGCACGTCACCGTGAAGCTTGTCCTGCATTTGGATCAAAATGCAACACATGTGGTAAAGCCAACCACTGGGCAGCATTTTGTTTTGCAAGCAAAATCAATCAAAGGTCAAGGTCATCAAGCCGAAGCCATAACAAACCAAGGACACATCATCAGCCCCAATACAAGAGGACCCCATATGAGAATAGGCAATCCATCCGAACCGATGCGGTATACAATACCCAAAGATTAGAAGAAGGCCTTGAAAACCTCACATTCAGCAGTATAGCAACATCCACCATCTCTCAGAGAGATGAAGCTTTTGTATACATAAGTATCAAACTATGCAACAGAAGTGGAGTCCACAGGCTGCGACTAAAAATAGACACAGGTGCCCAAGGAAACACACTACCAGTCTCTACATTCCGCAGGATGTTCCCAGAAAAGTTAGACTCTGATGGTCTTCCCAAATGGAAAACAAAATCAAATGCGATGAAACTGGTAGCCTACAACGGTACTCCAATAAAATGCTATGGCAGCATCAGCATACCATGCAGATACAACAATTCTGGATGGCATAACAGCACCTTCTACATAGTGGATGTGCAAGGACCAGCAGTTCTAGGACTACCATCGCTAGAACAACTAAAGCTGATTACTCTACACTGCACAGTGAAAAAAGAAAACGTGCAACAAACCTGCGTGGAAACACAGATAAATACCACACAAGAACTCGTTCGGATGTACCCAGACCGTTTTGACAAAATTGGCTCTATGCCAGGGTCTGTGAAACTCTCTATTAACAAGAGTATGCAACCGCATATTGATGCACCTAGGAAAACTCCTATTGCATTAATAGAAACCATAAAACGGGAACTGGACAACATGGAAAAGAACAATATCATCAGAAAGGTGATAGAACCAACAGACTGGGTTTCAAGCCTAGCATATTCACATAAAAAGGATGGGAGCCTAAGGATCTGCCTGGACCCAAGATACCTAAATACGGCACTTAAGAGACCACATCACAAAATCCCTACAACAGAAGAGATAACACATCATTTTGCAGGTGCCAAGCTATTTTCAAAGCTGGATGCCAAAGCAGGTTACTGGTCCATACACCTGGACAAAGACTCTCAGCTGCTAACAACGTTCCAGTCACCTTACGGTAGATACTGTTTCCAGAGGCTACCATTTGGATTAAGTGTATCACAAGATATTTTCCAATTGAAAATGGATCAAATTCTTGAACAAGTCGATGGTGCAGTAGGAATCGCAGATGATGTTGCTGTCTATGCCAAATCAGATGAGGAACATGACAAAGTCCTACACAAACTCATGCAAGTAGCCAAAGAGAACGGTCTTGTATTCAACTCAACAAAATGCCAGATCAAATCCAAAAGCATATCTTTTTTTGGAATGATATATGGTGAAAAAGGCATTAGTCCAGACCCAGAGAAAATAAATGACATACGAAACATGCCATACCCAACTTGTAAAAAAGAACTACAAGAATTCCTAGGTCTGATTACGTATTTGTCACCATTCATCCCAAATCTGGCTGACAAGTCACACACCCTAAGAGGACTATTAAAGAAAGATGCACCTTTTCTGTGGGAAGAACACCACAAACAATGTTTTGAGAAACTCAAAACAGAAATCAGCCAAGACTCAACATTAACATACTTTGACACTACTGAAATGCCAGTATTACAGACTGATGCAAGCCTAAAAGGACTTGGAGCTACACTGATACAAGACAACAAACCAATTGCATATGCATCAAAGTCTTTATCAGACACAGAAAAACGCTATGCATGTATTGAAAGAGAACTGCTCGCAATTGTGTTTGGAGTTCAAAGATTCCACATATACCTCTATGGTCATCAATTCAAAGTACTTACTGACCACAAACCACTAGTCATGATATTGCAGAAACCACTAACGAGTGCACCCCCCCGACTACAACGGATGATGGTGAAACTACAGGGATACCGGATACACATAGAGTACATACCAGGGAAGGAAATGACTCTAGCCGATACATTAAGTCGCCTTCCCAGCACCGAAAACACAGACACAATTGACCTGGATGTTAGAGTTGATCTTGTGAAATTTAGTAGTGATCGCTTAAGTGAAATAAGGACTGAAACTAAAAAAGACCCAGTTCTCGATCAGCTACGTGAAACTATAATAACAGGCTGGCCAGATTCAATCAAGGAACTGCCGCCTGCAATCCGGTCATATTGGTCATATAGAGATGAACTATCTCTAAATGATGGTATCCTCCTAAAAGGATCAAGAGTTGTTGTTCCAGAAAGTCAGCAAGAAATTATTCTCGATCAGCTCCATTACAGCCATCAAGGCATTGAAAAGACACGTCTTCATGCCAGAGACGCAGTATACTGGAACGGAATCAATGCCGATATTGAGAACATGATAAAGAAATGCTCAATATGCCAGGAAAATCTCCCTGCACAATCAAAAGAAACTCTACAGCCACACGACATCCCTAGCCGAGCATGGGAAGTTGTTGGTACAGATCTGTTTCACTTGAATGACCATGAATATTTGATCGTTGCTGATTACTACAGCAAATTCCCTATCATACACAAAATGACAGGTCAAAGTACAAGTAATATGGTTATCTCAGCAATGAAGCGGATATTTTCGGAACATGGTGTTCCCACTAAGGTGATCAGTGACAACGGACCACAATACTCCTGCGAAGCTTTCAAAGCATTTGCTCAACAATGGCAATTTGATCATGTCACGTCATCGCCAAGGTTTCCCAAATCAAATGGTTTTGTGGAGAGACAGATTCAAACTGTCAAAAGGACATTACTCAAGGCAAAGCAAGCGGGAAGAGATCCTGATTTAGCGATGCTGTGCCTACGAGCAACACCCATCAACCACAACCTTCCAAGCCCAGCTGAACTACTAAACAACCGCATTATGAAAACAAACATAATTGCGAAAATCCCAACTCCAAGGTTCACCAACTCAGATCATATCCGGGAAGAGTTGAAACACCGACAGGACGAACAAAAAAGATATTATGATCAAACAGCACATGATCTACCACCACTGGCCCCAGGACAAACTGTGCGTGTGTTAGACCACCAAACGGGACAATGGAAACCAGCAACGGTAATGACCAAATGTAGCGAACCAAGATCCTACATTCTTAAATTCCCAGATGGATCTCAAAAGAGACGAAACAGAGTCCAAATAAGAGAGGCAGAAACAGCCACTCACAAAAAAGTCCGTTTCAATGATCACATCACCTCACCAAATGATAACGCACACTCCAACACAAGTAACACCTCAAACCGGAAAACTCGAAAACAATCAACACTCAACACAACCAGAAGTGGCCGTGAAATACACAAGCCAACAAGATATAAACAGTAACAAGCACCAGAACAATTACTTTTCTCATTTGGTGAGGGGGATGTAACAGTATCGTGGGAACTATTTCCCTACGCTAACCAATGTAACCCCCAGCGTAGGAATATGAGAGAACTCTCTAGCGTCACTTCCAGGCTGAGGGCCCACCGAGCAACACTGTATTTATACGTTCAATAAAACCCTATTTATAACAACATCTTGTTGATAGTTATTAAACTAACAATATAACATTAACAACAACCCTAACAAAACACTACAATATTCTATATTGGATACTCCATACGTATGATGTTTAATTTGTAATATATTTCAATTTCGGTTTTCAATATACACTTTTATTTAAGTTGCTTAAGGTGTGACAGTGTTGAAAAAGTTCAAAATGAAGTAAATCCAATAGAAAAATGTTTAGTTCAATTGTAGATGGAACGCACTTATTCGATGTAATTTTGAGAATTAGGGCCATTTTAAAATACTTCTGTGGACCGAGAATGAAAGTATATTTTCAGAAGTTGAGTTAGAAATGTATATATTAAACGGAGGCAGTCGGGAATTTAAGTAGTGACTTCGATCGAGTCTAAGAAAAACGACAGCTCTGGTTGGAGACAAGGCCAAGTTGGTAACACCGGCTCCACATTCACATTTTAATTATTTATATTTTTGCAATATTTCTAATATTAAATAAAGAAGGAAAATTACTACTACTACTACTACTCATAAGGGGGTGGGGTTGGTTGAGCGGTGGCCCAGGGCATCCAAATTAGGCGGGGTGGCCATCTCATCATATTCAACCTTTCTCCTAATATTTCTCAGTACTAGGACTTATACTCGTGTCTTTGGGGCATACGATCAAGGAGTTGGCCCCGAGCATCACCAGATCTCTGCACACACCGCTACTACTACAACTATTGCCTGTCGTCAAATTGGCTGTTGTGCCCCGTTATATTAAATTATAAAATGATAAAATAACAAAATAATAAATAAATGTTGAAAAAGACTTTTTACAAATGTTGGTAGCCTTACCTCTTTACACACACACACACATATATATATATATATATATATATATATATATATATATATATATATATATATATATATATATAGTCTTTTATATATTGTTTTTATATACACAGCTAGCTAGTTAACCAATCAGATTCTTTGTTGTTTTCTTAGCCAATCGTTGGGCTTCTCATAAACAAAGGTCCGGTTAGTTTTACTTCCTATACTGTTGTTATATTGAATTCTTGGAGCGCAAATAAATAATCATGTAATAAAGTTTACATAAGATCTATGTTTCACCAGATCTCTGCTTCCCCTACTCCCACTACTACTACAACTACTACTCACCGAAGTCCGAGTGACAGCAAGCTGCTTCAGATATCCCAGTAATCTTTGTTTCATCCGTTTACTTATTGGCTGTCCTCGCTCCAGCTATTACCTGTGATTTCTCGCCGATAATGGTTTTCCCTGAAATCGGAGTGACAACAAGTCTTCCCAGTTTTTGCGTACTTTCCGTGCGCTTCCAGGTGTGTTCTGGATAGTACTATCTCTCTCAGACTCTCCGCAGTTAGTTTCCGAGGTATTAACCAATGCGGGATCTTTTTTTTTTCCAGGAGGATCGTAGATTGTATTTTTTAAATATTTCTTTTTACTAATGAGTCCCACTTATCAAGGCCAAAAGCCACTCGAGGATAAAGGTTAAAAAGATGGATGTATTGTCATTTGAATAATGATTAAGAATGGAATGAACAAAATTGATTACTTATGAGGACGGTTTATGACAAGTATTTGTTGACAATAGATGTGAAGACGACCGTGTTATGGCCAACAGAGAAGCAATCCTGCGGTAACGTGTTCCACAGATGAGAAATTCTTGCAAAGAAACTCTGTTTATGGAGATTCCGTTTTATGTTAGGCACACGGAAGAAGAAAGGAAAGTTTATGACAAGTATTTCTTGACATTGGATTGTAGCCCACAAGGAAGCAATCCTGCGGTAACGTGTCCCACATATGGGAAGTTTGAATCTGAAATAAACACATCGCAAAATGGAGACTGTTGCTATATTATATAGCACATGTTGCTTTTAAAAGGCCAGACGAGTTTTTCAAGGTTCTGTGAATTCTATGTTTTTAATTTTTTTTTGTCTTTTTTTTGTTGTTTTTAATGAGCGAAATTTTTAAAAAATGATAAAAACAGGTCTGTAGAGTCTCTAGTCTAAACATTCGTGAATATGATTCTGTTGTAGTCTGCAGGGAAGCAGTCATATGGTAATGTGTTCCACAGACAAGTAGTTCTTGGAAGGAAACTTTTTCTTATATATCATCAAACTTTACCCGGAGTTATTTCAACTCAGTTGGGTTTCTCTCAATCTTCTGTTTGTTCTTAGTTTTTTTGTTTTTTTTAAAGCTTCCGGTTAACGTTTATGTGTTTCCGTTGTGTGGATTTGGTTCTGAGATTATTTGATTTTATGGTAAAAAGCTTTCTTTAATTGCAGTTAGTTCTTCTTTTTCTTCTTTTTCTTCTTCTTTTTCTTTCTTCTTTTTCTACTTCTTTTTTTCTCCTTCTTCCTCTTCTTCCTCTTCTTCTTCTTCGTTTACTCCTTCTCTTTCGTCGGTCAAATATTAGCACGGACAGGGGAAAATTGTGTAATTACTTCTCGTGTGTGAGTGCGCTTATGCGTATGTGTGTGTGTCTCGCCTCTACATGATTCATGCATCATTATTATTTCTTAAAACGCATTTTTCTAGGATAACACCTTCAGCTAAATACCCCACCACACAAAAAAACCTTGAGATTCGACTTGTATAGACGATTACGTGTGAACTCCTTAAAAAAATTGTCAAAAAATGTAAATAAAAACATAACAGTTATTTAAAAATTTAGAATGGGAGATCAGTTTCGCATATGGATTTAATATAAAATACTCCATTATTTTCGAGCCATTTTAGCGATTTATGGCATTAACCCATTTATTTTTTTATTTTTTGCCATAGAAGATGAATTCTATTTGTTTTTTTTTCGGGGGGGGGGGATATTCTACGTGTGGTTTTAAAACCTTGCCAGTTGGACTTAGAGTTAGTGGTGAACAATTTAGTTAACAACCCTAAAAAGTTAGAATGGCCCGGAAATATCTATAAAATGAATCTATTGTAATTTTAAAAACTAATCATTTTCATTTAAATTAATTGCCTTGAAAATTAATGAAAGTGATATTTTAAGAAAGGTTTTGGTAATGAAATATTGCATATATGTACGAAAATAGGACACAAAATTACAAATGAATGACACCAAACATTAATTTATTATAAACTGTTTTAAAAATAGTTATGAAAAGTAGACATGTAACTAGATGTCTTTGGCTATTTAAAAAGATTATCTTGCATTATTAAGTTTGTATTTTGGGGGAATATTCTTTCTAATGCCAATTTTGGACGAAGTATTGTTGATAGAATCTTGTATTTTGAGTAGCTGAAATGTTCAAGGGCGAGTGTGTTGTAGAATTCCTGGTAAATAATACAGAATTAGTTGCCTTTGTTAGAGGGTTAGTAGACTAGTTTTTTCTCTCAAATGTTTTTAGTGTAAGGCATTGAGATCTTGTGATATTAGGGGTGATGTTAAACTGATCTCCTCAGCCTCGGGCCTAAGTTCATCACCCCCCCAAAACTAAAGATCACACAAAACTCAATATTGAAACGCAGTTCTGCAGAACAACCTCCCACCTAAAATGGCTATCAGCCTTCAACCAACCGATTAATGACAACCCTTATAACACCAAATATATAAAAGAATAAAATAAAATAAAATTAGATAAAATAAAAGGAGTATGGAGTGAGGATGTTGGGAGTAGAGTTGTTATCGCTCTTTGAGTGCAACCAATACTAGTTGCTCAAAATCTACTCAGTGTATGTTTTTTGGAGTGCTAGCAATTAATTATGGTTTCATGTTTAACATTAAGCAATTTGTCTCTGTCTTGAGATTATAAGACAAAAAATGACGTCTGCGACCTGATATGAACACATAACTTCTATTTCAACATTTTTATAAATATAAGAAAAGGAACCACATGGTTTTCAATAATAACTTTCATGTCTTCTTTGTCAGTTTCAATGTGTAACACATAACAAAAAATATGAGAGAAAACTTTCTGCAAAACTTTCTTATCCCAAACTATTGATCGCAATAAGACATATCGGTACCCAGATGCACGTCAACAAATCTGATGCACTGACGTTAGATATAAAACACTGATTTATCCTGGGAGAAGTTTAAGTAAATGCATTTTTTGTTTTATGTCCAGCTATAAATCTAAAACTAATTTCAAATTCAATTATATTCTTCTCGTAGCGTTTCTCTCCCCACTTGTCGAGGAAACAAAGATTATTAGCACTTAAATACTATCGCTCCAGAATAAATATTTTTATTCCCTTCATACCGGCGGTTTATTTTTGTACAACAAAAAGAAAAGGACAGCAATAAAAAAAATTTCAACTTCCCCTTATTTCGTTATTTAACCCCCACCATAACCCTAACCCTAACCTAAGGCGGATCTGCTTCTTGCGAATTCTTAATTAATGGTTTTTACACTCTGAATTTCTTGATTCAACAAACTCCTTATCTTGTGCAAAGGTCGTTTTCGTCGACTGCTTGCATTTATTCGAAGCCAATATGGCGCCTTTTGATAAAATGTACCAAAATAATTTCTTTTTCGGAATAGGTATCCGTAGATTTTCAGTCGAGACGCAAGCAGTTCCGACTACGAACCTAGAAAGTCGAATCAAGTTCTGAATTTTACCAAAAAAAATCGATTAAAAAGATCAAGTTCCGACTTTTACGTAATTGGGTGCTTGTACAGAGAAGCGTGCATATGAAAAACGCTGAAAATCGCAGTTCCAATTAAATAAATCAGAAAACTCTTTTAAATACTTATGTATCAAGCAAAGATTGAGCAAAAACTATCGAGTAGAATTGTAATAAAAAATAAAAATCCGTTATATTGTTTAATCATTGATTCGAGCGAAAAACATTCTTTTTTCTATCCCCCTCACAAACACACACACAATATGACAATTAAACAACTTTCTATCCCCCTCACAAACACACACACAATATGACAATTAAACAATTTTCTATCCCCCTCACAAACACACACACAATATGACAATTAAACAACTTTCTATCCCCCTCACAAACACACACACAATATGACAATTAAACAACTTTCTATCCCCCTCACAAACACACACACAATATGACAATTAAACAACTTTCTATCCCCCTCACAAACACACACACAATATGACAATTAAACAACTTTCTATCCCCCTCACAAACACACACACAATATGACAATTAAACAACTTTCTATCCCCCTCACAAACACACACACAATATGACAATTAAAAAACTTTCTATCCCCCTCACAAACACACACATAATATGACAATTAAAAAACTTTCTATCCCCCTCACAAACACACACACAATATGACAATTAAACAACTTTCTATCCCCCTCACAAACACACACACAATATGACAATTAAACAACTTTCTATCCCCCTCACAAACACACACACAATATGACAATTAAACAACTTTCTATCCCCCTCACAAACACACACACAATATGACAATTAAACAACTTAGTAACTCATTTGAACCTTTCTTTCCATCATTTAAACATTTTATGCATCGCTTATTGGAAATATTTTATGAAAATTTACACGTACATGTTATTTCTATTATGAAATTTCTTGTCTTTGCAACTAATTTTCTTTATGTGCTTTTATTAAAGGTTAGACATTTTTTATTTTGTCTTCTGTAATAATTTATATAATGCTTCCAATTTTTAGCCATTGTTTTGCCATTTTTTAGCCATTCTCACCGTGAATTTTATTGGGAACCTTTTTTTTTACTATAGCACAATCTCTTCTTTCACTGCTGAGTTGGGGTTAGGGTTAATGTTAGGGTTTAGAGTATAGGTTAGGGTTAATGTTAGGGTATGGGTAAGGGTTAATGTTAGGGTTAATGTTAGGGTTTAGGGTTAGGGTTAATGTTAAGGTTAGGGTTAGGGTAAGGGTTAATGTTAGGGTTAGGGTTAATGTTAGGGTTAATGTTAGGGTTAATGTTAGGGTTAGGGTAAGGGTTAATGTTAGGGTTTAGGGTTAATGTTAGGGTTTTGGGTTGGGGTTGAGGGTTAGGGTTAGGGTTAATGTTTGGGTTTAGGGTTAGGGTTAGAGTTGAGGGTTAGGGTTTAGGGTTAGGGTTAATGTAAGGGTTAGGGTTAGAGTTGAGGGTTATTATGCAGTAGAAGACTATTAAGCAACTTACCAGATGTGGAAATTATGGAGTCACTCGCAACAGTGCATATTAACACATGCACTTCTTACTCGCAACAGTACATCAACACATGCATTTCTCTTACTCGCAACAGTGCATCAACACATGCATTTCTCTTACTCGCAACAGTGCATCAACACATGCATTTCTCTTACTCGCAACAGTGTATTAAACACATATGCATTTCTCTTACTCGCAACAGTGCATAAACACACATGCATTTCTCTTACTCGCAACAGTGCATCAACACATGCATTTCTTTTACTCGCAACAGTGCATAAACACATGCATTTCTCTTACTCGCAACAGTGCATATTAACACATGCACTTCTTACTCGCAACAGTACATCAACACATGCATTTCTCTTACTCGCAACAGTGCATCAACACATGCATTTCTCTTACGCGCAACAGTGCATAAACACACATGCATTTCTCTTACTCGCAACAGTGTATTAAACACATATGCATTTCTCTTACTCGCAACAGTGCATAAACACACATGCATTTCTCTTACTCGCAACAGTGCATAAACACATATGCATTTCTCTTACTCGCAACAGTGCATCAACACATGCATTTCTCTTACTCGCAACAGTGGATAAACACATGCATTTCTCTTACTCGCAACAGTGTATTAAACACATATGCATTTCTCTTACTCGCAACAGTGCATAAACACACATGCATTTCTCTTACTCGCAACAGTGCATAAACACATATGCATTTCTCTTACTCGCAACAGTGCATAAACACACATGCATTTCTCTTACTCGCAACAGTGCATAAACACATATGCATTTCTCTTACTCGCAACAGTGCATAAACACACATGCATTTCTCTTACTCGCAACAGTGCATAAACACATATGCATTTCTCTTACTCGCAACAGTGCATCAACACATGCATTTCTCTTACTCGCAACAGTGCATCAACACATATGCATTTCTCTTACTCGCAACAGTGCATAAACACATTCATTTCTCTTACTCGCAACAGTGCATCAACACATGCATTTCTCTTACTCGCAACAGTGCATCAACACATGCATTTCTTTTACTCGCAACAGTGCATAAACACATGCATTTCTCTTACTCGCAACAGTGCATAAACACATTCATTTCTCTTACTCGCAACAGTGCATAAACACATTCATTTCTCTTACTCGCAACAGTGCATAAACACATATGCATTTCTCTTACTCGCAACAGTGCATACACACATATACATTTCTCTTACTCGCAACAGTGCATCAACACATGCATTTCTCTTACTCGCAACAGTGCATACACACATATACATTTCTCTTACTCGCAACAGTGCATAAACACATGCATTTCTCTTACTCGCAACAGTGCATAAACACATTCATTTCTCTTACTCGCAACAGTGCATAAACACATATGCATTTCTCTTACTCGCAACAGTGCATAAACACATATGCATTTCTCTTACTCGCAACAGTGCATCAACACATGCATTTCTCTTACTCGCAACAGTGCATACACACATATACATTTCTATTACTCGCAACAGTGCATCAACACATGCATTTCTCTTACTCGCAACAGTGCATCAACACATGCATTTCTTTTACTCGCAACAGTGCATAAACACATGCATTTCTCTTACTCGCAACAGTGCATCAACACATGCATTTCTCTTACTCGCAACAGTGCATAAACACATTCATTTCTCTTACTCGCAACAGTGCATAAACACATATGCATTTCTCTTACTCGCAACAGTGCATCAACACATGCATTTCTCTTACTCGCAACAGTGCATAAACACATTCATTTCTCTTACTCGCAACAGTGCATCAACACATTCATTTCTCTTACTCGCAACAGTGCATCAACACATGCATTTCTCTTACTCGCAACAGTGCATTAACACATGCATTTATCTTCATGCACAACAGTAGAGACTGACATTTACTTCTCGATGCTTGCAACAGTATAGACTTATCTGCACATCATGCTTGCAACAGTGCATCATCATATGCACTACTGACTTCAACGTCAGTCTTTGAACAACTCTCCCATACAAAATATTCATCTCAGACGCAATCTAGTAAATTTACATTCTTAGCTGGCAATACTTTGGTACACATTCGTCTTATCAATTGCAACGATGCGGTGTCGAGATATTTCAGTATTATTTACCCGTCAGCTCAAGAATTTGCTACCTGCAAATATTCCTGTTCCTACAGCGGATAAACAGCTTCTGCGAGACTACTTTGAATCCATCTCATCCCTTTGTTCCGAAAGCTCATCGCAAAACTCTCTATACTTCCATGAACGAACCGGCTCACTCCGGAAATTCACCCTCAGTGACCGTAGAATTTTCTGGTTGAATATAAGACATGAATTCACTGTCTGGACCCTTCCTTTTTCATCTTGCCAAACATCTACAGCGCACAGACAATTATGAGCCCAACTAGGAACCTGCACACATTAAACCAGAACATTTATCACTTTTCAATAAAAGAACATTATTTCACTTTTCAGCAAAAGAACATTATTTCACTTTTTAGCAAAAATAAAAACTTAAAAAAATAAGAAATCCACAGAAATCAGACAAAAAATAATACGGTGGATTAATTTGCCATCTCACCGCTTACAAAATCAGACAATACTAATTTTGCAGCCATTTTTGGAGCTAACTGCTTCAATATAACCACATTAACTACAGAAAAATACGATGGACATTTCTATAATCATGATAATCCCTGGTGCTAGGGGCCTTCTAGAAGGAACAGAAAAATGTCCCTTTTTCTTTCTTTTCTCCTCAAAGATTACAAAGTATGCAGCTTTGATGTTTATTTCTTATAAACAACTTGTGGAGATGCTGTGGTGTCCGCATTACCAACACATCTAACCCCAACACCCGATGTTATAATTTCTAAAAAGAAAATCATATGGATATCTCACAAAATTAAACTATTACATTTACTGGGAAAATTTAATCTCCTAAGTTCGTAACTAAGTGAAATTATGCTAAATAGAAACTAAAATGAAAACCACTTACTTCCACCTGACTATTCAGAAATATTTAGGGTGCGAATTTTACATGGGTAGACACTTTTGTAAACAAATTTTATGCTGAAAATAACCGTGCACATTAAATGTTTTACAGTACACCTGATTTAGCAACAACTTTTAAGATTATAAAAAAACGCTTTTGTGGGTTCAGTTCACTATATTATTTTAGCGTAAATTTACAACCTACACAGGAGAATGTCACCTCATACCAACTGAGGATCACATTACGTCAAACTTACATAACGAACTGACCTCTCCTACTCGGCTAAATATTAAACAGGTTACGTTTGTAATTTTCTTTTATAATTGTTACATTTGTGATGTCCGGTAATGTTGACAAGGTAGTATAATTCCGAATTCGGTAACTGTGAATTGGAGAATCACAATGGAACCATGCAAATGATTTACTGTGAATCTGTGAATATAATTCTAATTTTATTCTAATTTTTTGTTATAATTTTATTCAAATTTTTTGTTATAATTTTATTCAAATTTTTTGTTATAATTTTATTCAAATTTTTTGTTATAATTTTATTCAAATTTTTTGTTAGAATTTTATTCAAATTTTTTGTTAGAATTTTATTCAAATTTTTTGTTGTTAGAATTTTATTTAAATTTTTTGTTATAATAATTTGATTCGAATTTTTTGTTATAATTTTATTCAAATTTTTTGTTATAATTTGATTCGAATTTTTTTTTATAATTTGATTCGAATTTTTTGTTATAATTTGATTCGAATTTTTTGTTATAATAATTTGATTCGAATTTTTTATAATAATTTTATTCGAATTTTTTGTTATAATAATTTGATTCGAATTTTTTGTTATAATATAAGAAGAAACATACGTGTAAAAAATACTAAAATACACAAAGTCACTCGATGGGAAGATGTACAAATACTTTCTTTGAAATTCTGGGTTAAATCGTGGTTAAAGTATCCACGAGATGTGCGAGCATCATTCTCTCTAGAAATAGAGTAGATTTTTTAAATGAAATACACGATAGATGCTCGAACCGTGAAATTCGTAAAGAGAAGGCCATTCCATTGAATCTCGTTTTTTTTCTGCTGACGTCACACTGGTTGGTGCTCAGCAGAAAAACAAGACACTTCGAAGGGAACGGTTACATGCGAAATTAGTTCATCGTTGATCTCAATTATTTGCTATTTAAAAAAAAGATACCGATGGTTCTATTCATGTCGTTTTCAACATGGAAATCTGCTGCTCGTGATTAGAGAGTAAACCTATAATAAAACGCATTTAGATTAAAACTGTCTGATTATTAAAAAATTTTCAAATATTGTTTTCACACAATAAACAATTATGGGTACTGATATCGATCCTGAACCAGTTTTTGTAAGGTTCGACTCGGAAGCGTTCGGCTGTCCTACGCAAACGCCCGAGAGTTGACGAGCCGATTTGTACCAGACGACAATTTTGATACGGTGCTGCGTCCTATGATAATAATGTTTTGCTTGTTTTGTTGTTAGGGTTAGGGTATGGGTTTAGGGTTAAAAATATTTATTTGATAACAGTAACTTCGCTATGTTTTGCTTGTTTTGTTTTTTTTGTTGTTTCTTTTAGAAAATTTCTTGAAAATATAACTTAGAATCACAGGACGCAGCACCGTATCAAAATTGTCGTCTGGTACCATTCGGCTCGTCAATACTCGGGCGTTTGCGTAGGACAGCCGAACGCTTCCGAGTCGAACGTCACGAAAACTGGGTCAGGATCGATATCAGTACCCAATTATGTATAACATAAAATGTTTGATTTGTCATAATAAAAAATTCTAATTAATTTTTAAACATATAAAATTGAACTTTTGTACCCCACCAATTTGGCCGTTTCTGGGTTCGATTGGTCACCCGGTACTGCTCGGAAAAAGTTGCCGTCCTGATGAAGGCCGCAGATGTCGGAAGGCCTGGTCCAACGATTACTCACTCCCATGTTGTGTTTGATAGATCAGTGAGTAATTATCCGAGTTGGGTCAGCAACTTCGTACGACGGCGAAGCAGCGAAGGGTCATTTCAAACAGAACAAGTAAAATAATAAAAAATAAAACTTTTCAATAACTCGTCATGTTGTTTATTTTTAGAAGAATAATTATTTGGTAAAGTAAACAAAAGAAAACTTGTATAATTTCAAGTCAAGAATAAGGATTCTAGACATAAGGTTTAATAGCATTTTATCTTTATTTTAATCTTCGTAAGGGGAGATAAAAGTGGTGCAAAACTGTTTTGTCGGGGAGGGGGAATTAATTTTTCTTGTCCTGGGACGGGTATTCTTTTAGTTCAGTATATATTCAAGCGAAATCAAACATCAGCAGCAGCTGATCCGAAGTATTAGTATCAAAATAGCCTGTAAACAAAACGACAACTGTTTTTTTTTCCACGTGAATTTAATTATAAAAGTTGCGAGTCGGAAAAATGTGTAAAAACAACAGAACACAGCGTTAAAAATTCAACAATTTTGTTTTTATTAAACAGAATATCTTTTTGCTGAAAAATATGGGTGAAAATATTTCCCGTTATAGTGAACATTCAATTACACGATATATATATATATATATATATATATATATATATATATGTGGTAAGGTACACGATAATTCATGAAAATGAAATGTCGTGGTGGACAAAATGTGTGAAAAATGACAAATGGAAAACAAGTTAAAGTGCAGGAGAAAAAATTATTTCCAAATCTTCATTTCTGATGACGTTCGCCAACACGAAAGAAACCGGTCAAACCTCTTGTTTTTGTTTTTCTCCTGCACTTTAACTTGTTTTCCGTTTGTCATTTTTCACAAATATATATATGTATATAAATAAGCAGAAAGCAACCCGTCACCTGGCAGCTATTAATATAGCACGAAGTATTCTTTTTAAATGAATAACTTACATCACATATTTTTCATATAAATCTTCTGTTATTTTTAAAAACTAATAGGTTTCATTTAAATTACCTCCCTTGAAAATTTATGGACATAATATTTGAAGAAAAGTTTTGGTAATTTTCACTTTATCAGAATTTTATCTTTGTCCGGATGAAACCGACAAGAAACAAAACAACACGCATGAAACAGAAAAATAAAAAAACAGGGGATGATAAAAGTGATAACTAAATTGTTTTAAAGTTGAAAGAAAGAAATTTATTTAAATAAATTTCCCAAAATGGGAGCACAAGAAAACTTGCATATGTTTCCTCATGAGGGTTAGGGTTAGGGTTACAAATGCACCGATTAACAAAGGAGCTGCTTTTCGAAACATTCCAAATTCAAAGAGGAAGAATTTTGCGCTGAAATCCGTGACGTCAGTCCCATGGAGCTGGCTTATTCTAATTAGATATAGTTTCGTACAAAACAAATCCATTGTATGAAAACAAAAATCAATACAAAATATATAAAAAGTACAGAATAGAGAATATAAAAAGGTTTACACAATTGTCGGTAAAAAATTCCAACACCTTTTTTTTAATTAAAACACTTTAATTACTGTTAATAATCGATAACAATATTGCCTATATATAAGAAAATAGGACAAAAAATTACAAATGAATAACACCAAACATTAATTTATTAGAAACTGTTTAAAAAATAGTTATGCAAATTAGGCATTCAAATAGATGTGTTTGGATCTTTTCTTGCTACTATATATACAGTATTTCAAAAGACGATGTTGTATTATTGATTTAAATAACAGTAAGTCGTTTTGGTGGTAATATAGGTGTGATAACTGAAAACAACTTTCTCATTTATTCATTTATATATATATATTTGAGAAAGTTCATTTTCTTAAGCATCTTTAAAATTTAAAACTTAAAGAAAGAGGCAAAATGCCTTCAAAAAACCATATGTTAGATGCAGATATTTTTATTAAAATCAAAATACTATATATATTTTTTTCATCTTGACTTTTTTTCTAATAATTTCGCTCGGTATCACAAGCTTCATCAGAGATTTAAAAAAACAAACAAACAAACAAAAGGTATTAACCTTATATTTTTTTTCGTAAGAATCCTTCCTGGTCTTGTAGAAATGACGTTGTGTGGACTTAACGGAGTAAATGTCTTTTAAATTTGAACTTAAATGGTCGCTGGTAGGTATAAATTTGGGAAAGTTCATTTTTTAAAAGTTTTTTGATTTTAATAAAAATATCTGCATCTAACACATTAAGTTTTATATATATATATGTTTAATAGATACATATATATGTGTATATGAGTATGCATGGTTATGATTATGTGTTGGTGGTGATGCGTGTATGTATGTACATAATATGTGGACATATTTATGCTTGCCTATGTATGCGTGTGAGTAAGATTGTGTCAGATTTCAATTTAGGCTTGCTCTTCTCTTGCAATATGCATTTATCGCTAGCCGGGGAGTGTCATAATGCAATGAGAATTAACACTTAGGTTTGACACGACCCGATTTATTTGAAAAACAGGGCCCCTCCTCCTCACTCCCCTTCGATGTCTGTAGTAAATTATGTAATTCCCCCTCCTTAACTAAACGTAAGGATTAGATAGTCGCCAATTTCCCCCTCTCTCAAAAGATGTATTGGATGGGTTGTTACCACCTCTCTCTCTAATTGTATTTGAATTGTCGAGCGTAAATTTAATTATTTCCTTTCAGTCTCAAAAATGTAATTGTCTGGATTAGATGCTTGAAAAAACCACAAGGTTGAAATAAATTATTGCATCGATAATTATGTAATTTCGTGTTATTATATTATATATATATATAGTATTTAATTCTGTCAAATATATATTTTCTTAATGTTTTTTTCTATTCCTCTGTTGATGATGGATCATAAAAGTGCATGTTTTGTTAATAAAATCATTAATTGTACCATTAATAACATTAAGTGCATCTGCATCGGATGCAATAAACAAAAGCAATAAAAAATGCTATATTATTTTTACATGTAAACACACACACACACACACATACATACATACATACATATTATATATATATATATATATATATAGTATTTTCATAAAATATACATCATATATTATGCTGTTTTTTTCTTTCTTTTTTTTCTTAAATTGTAACTGTTTGTATTGTAATACTCTTATATAAACGGTTAATTTAAACCATGGAGCTAAGAATAAACAAAGACAATGACAAAATGAACAAGCCGCGCGTGCGGTTGTTTGTGGAAATTTCATCTGACGCTAGGCACACTGAGAAAGAAAGTTCTTCCTTCTTGTGCTAGCAAAGCAAGTTTTTTTTTGCCGTGAATCTCTTACAAGGAGGAACCAGAGATTGGAGCTCAGTAGAGCACCTTCCATGGAAATAACGATACAGTAGAGAGAGAGAGAGAGAGAGAGAGAGAGAGAGAGAGAGAAAGACTATATATAAATAGAAACAAAGATAAATATTTTATCTTTACTTTGAACATATTGTGATAAAAGAATACTCGATATAATGAATAGAGCATTGCTATAAAAACCAGAAGATGCTGAAAATAAAAACTGAATAAAATACAATATTTATTAATTCATCAGATATTCAAGCAAGGAATAAAAAAAGGTTGTTTTCCTTAATTCATGGATTTTCAAAAATAAGCTCTTTTCATCAGAATAGAAACATCAGTAAAAACAAGCCGCGCGTGCGTGGTCCCCCTCTGTATGTGACTCGATGTGGCGAGTGTAAAATGCAATAAATTTGGGCAATTTGGGGCATTTTTGACCCCTCTTTGACCCACTGGGGGCGCGAACCAGATATTTTCCAAGGTCAGCGATACTTATTTTCTATTAAGAACAATTGCCTCCACATTTTGGCCAAGTTTCAGAGAAATTTAATGGATGGATGAAAAGTTATGGGGCAAAAATTGTCATTTTTTGCCATTTCGGGGCCTTTTGACCCCCTGTGGGGCTAACCAAATTTTTTTTTTTTTTAAATCGGAGAATGTCACTTTCTAACCTGACCAAAGTTACAACTTCATGCAAAATTTCTGAGAAATTCAATGGATGGTTGCGGAGAAAAATCCAGACGGACGGACGGATAGACATGCCTCAAAACATAAGTCCCTCGATTTTATAAATCGGGGGACCAAAAATGAGACTCGTACAGGATACAAACCAGAGCCTCAGAAAGAAGGAGCATCTAATAAGGCCAATGAATTTGTATTGACTGCTGGGCTTGTTAGCCAAGCGGTTAAGGTGACACCCACATCAGGCGGTCCCTTTTTCTAAGCAACTTGTTCATATCTTGTACAAGTCTCGTTTTTCTCTTTGGGATTTTCTTTGGTTATTCACAAATCTCGTAGACTAAATTAACCGTTTATTTAAGGGTATTACCTATGCAAACAGACTGTTAACATAAGGCAGTGAGATACATAATATATTGTTCGATATAAATACATATGTTATATATAAAGTTTGGTAGTCTGACCGCTGGAATTGCCACTGATAAATACATAGGTTACACACATATATATATATATATATATATAGATATATATATTTTGAAAAGTCACACATTGGAAACGTTGCTGGAATGGCAATAATAAAGAGAATATTTCTTTTATAAAATATTTAGAAAACCTGCACAATGCCAATCATTTGTTTTTAAAAATAAATGATTTATTTACTTTAAAAACTTTTTTTTTTCTTTTTTTTTTTTAAACTTGAGTACTTCCGGTAATAGCTGACGATAGTATCTATTACCGGAAGTACTCAAGTTTAAAAAAAAAAGAAAAAAAAATGTTTTTAAAGTAAATAAATAATTTATTTTTTAAAAACAAATAATTTGCGTTGTGCAGGTTTTCTACATATTTTATAAAAAAAAATATTCTCATATATATATATATATATATATATATAATTATAAAAAGAAAAAGAAAAACTATACACACATTAAGGTTGTACACATAATAACTTATTTCGACCCCTTTAATTAGGTCTCCTCAGATGTATAGACAACCACGTCAAAAAAAACCAAAAAAAAACTTTTTTTGTTTTTTTTGACGTGGTTGTCTATACATCTGAGGAGACCTAATTAAAGGGGTCGAAATAAGTTATTATGTGTACAACCTTAATGTGTGTATAGTTTTTCTTTTTCTTTTTATAATTCTGTTTTGCTCTGTTTAAATTACATTGAGCTCTGTTATTCAGATTCTCTACACAAAATTGAAATCTACACACTATATATATATATATATATATATATCCTATGTATTTATCAGTGGTGATTCCAGCAGTCAGACTACCAAACTTTGCCTAAAATTAAAGCTTATATTTTTTCAATAAACAAGCAAAGCCTTGAAGACCAAAAAATTCCAGTGAAAAAAGTGTCACGTGATAAACGGTCTCTGGAAATAAGTTGGCTTATTTTGATGTCCTGTAGCCATCAGAATTCTGTTAATGGTTTCGTGTCAATTAGATTGATTGACCTCACATGACCTCTAATCAATGTCAGTTGATAAAACTTCTTATCAAAATATTTTTTTTTTATTATTATTATTCAGTTATTTTATTAAATAATTATATAATTAAAATATTATTTTATTATTCAATTATGTTTATTCAATACTTATTATTTAAATTAAATTATTCAATTATTATTTAGTTCAATTATTATTATCATTCAATTGTTATATTTTCATTTAATGATTATTTTTCTTATTAAGCAATTATTACTATTATCATTGTTATTGTTATTGTTATTATTCAGTTATTTTATTATGATTCAATTATTATTATTCAATTTTTATATTATAATTTAATGATTATATTTTATTATTATAATAAAAGTTCTGTAGAATTTTGTTAATGCTTTTGTGTCAATTAGATTCTCATAACTTCACATCTATGTTAGCAGAAGATTTATTTTTATCATTTTAAATAATTTAGTTATTATTTCTTTAATTTCATTATTATTTTACTAAATTATTCAATTATCATAATTATTGTTACTATTATGTTATTCAAATAATATTTAGTTCAATTATTATATTAGTATTTCATCATTATTCAATTATTATTATTATTATTATTATTATTATTATTATTATTATTCATATCAATTATTATTTAAGTTATTACTAAATTACTAATTACTAATTAAATTAAATTATACTTCAATTATTATTTAATTAAATTATTATTCAATTATTATATTTTAATTATTATTGAATTAAATTTTCGGATTCAATTCATATTATTAATTATTATTATTATTCAATTATATTATTTAATTATAATGGTTTTATGTCAATTGTATTTTGACGACACTCCTCTGATGAATCTAAACTGAAAATTTTTTTTCTTGGTTGTAAATTTTACTAACATCATTATCTTGGCCAATTTCAAATGGTCATCATTAAATTAATTGCAAAAAAAAAAAATAAATAAATAACATTTTTTAAAAAATACCATTAATATTTTTGCTTCCTTTTAAACAATTTTTTTCAGCGTTTCCTTTTCTAAAAAATAAAAAAGTGGCAGAAATTTGTCTTTTTCCAAAATGTTTTTCAGAATTAAAATTTTCTTTTTAAAAAAAGCCGTGCTCAATTTTGCGAAATACATTTTGTGCATGTCTAGCAAGTGCCAGTGATAGTTTTCTTTTTTGTGTGTGTGTGTGGGGGGGGGGGGAGAGAGGTGTTTAGGCATTTGGTATTAATTTTCTGGCGGCTGCACACACATCGTCAACACTCATTTTCCCCAAGGACTGAGATTTGAGCCAACGTAAAGCTTTGTTAGCTAACAATTCCCATTCGTTCTTCTGTTGCGAGAACTTCTGCCTCATGAGTGTGACGGCCAACGCCGTTGCCCAGGTTTCATCGTCTACGGCCGGCTTTTTCTTTTGAAGTTCAGCAACAGACACGTGAAAGAATTGCGCAAGGTTTTCATCGAGTTTCCAGCTTCCGGCAAAAGTTTGTAATGTAATTAAGAATGTAAGAGTGTCCTTTGGAACAGATACTTGGCTTTCTTCGTTATCATGATCACTCGCTTCAACGCTGTCCATAAAACAATCAGACAACGTCTGAGAAGGTGCACCCTTTGGTGGTGGTGGTGGTGGAGCTGACATGTCCATATTGCGGCCTGCCGGTGGCATGGGACAAGATGACATGCTACCCGGTGGTGGAGGAGGCATGCACATGTAGTTAATACTTGGCATTGCCATTTTCTTGCTCTTACGTTTAACCGGACCACTTACAGAACACATCATTCTTGCCATTTGACATTCTACCTCAGGGATATCGGATTCCGCTTGAAAGGCGGTATATTTTGAAACCAAGTTGGCTGCCGTTGCTAAACAAATAATTTCCACCTTCTTCTCACCATTTAAGTCATCAAGATCATCTTCCTCCAGTTGTTGGATTATTTTGCGGCTACAAAGTCGATGGACGTACATGTCGGGAATTTCTTCACCCACAAAATCAACTGTAAAATCTTCCGCAAATCTGGAGTCGCCAAGTTTTCCGGACAGTGTCAGAGTGACGGATTTCAGATCTTTGTCAAGTTTGTCAATAACAAGATACAGAATGAATCGTTCTTCGGAAAAAATGCTTGGGATGTTTTTCGGAACGGCAGTGAATGAGAATCTGTCAGCCGCGTCTTTGGCAACGAGAGATACGTTGTTTGCCACTGGCTGCATCGATAGTTTCAACAGCGACATTACCTTCTTATTCAAATTGTCATTCTCCATCACAAACACAGCTTTACCGTTGCCGGCGCGAGCAATACCCTTCACCAGTTCTGTAGAAGCCCCGGATCCGATGCCGATGGTAAAAAAACGTGCTTCTTTTGCCTGGGATTTAACAGAGGCTATTACATCCTTTGTGGCGTAGACTTCACCGTCTGTCATAAGAAATACCTGACGGAAGTAACCCTTGTATGGTTTTGAGGAGGACAAAGAGCGCATAGCACGCAAAAGCTCGGTGCCTCCAGCAGCGACCAATTCCTTGTGGAATTTGAGGGCAGCTGCCATTGATTCTTGGCTGTATTGTTGACTGCCGTTAGGAAATAAAAACTCGTAGCTATTACTGAAACTGATAACATTAAAGGCACATTCGACGGGCAAACTTTTGAGGAAGAAAAGCAAAGTCTGCTTAGCCGATTCGATCCTTTCACCTTGCATACTGCCGGAACGGTCGACAATAAAAATGTATTCTTGACTGATCTCTTTCTGGAAATCTGGCAGCTGAGGAAAAAAGTTGACCATCATCATATCTTTTCCGAATACATCTTTTCCATTCTTCTCGGCCTTTTCCATAATCGCGTGTGGTTTTTGCACATTATTGTAATAAACGTAAAAAAGCATATCTTTTTCAAAATCAAATTTTCCCATCAAACTGACCAATGCTTTTCGTTTGTCATCTTTAAATTCCACCTTGATTTTCTGGCTGGCTTCTTCTGCTTTGATGTTTTCGATTCCCGCCGGCCAATTGACAACAGCGTTAAAGCTGAATTCCTTCGACTTTGGCTCGTTCTTGTACACTTCGTCCTTTGGCACCTTTCCGTAACGCTGATTAAGAACAAATGGGAGATGGAACCTCAGCGCTCCATCAACTTCGCAGGAGAGTTCCGAAAACATTGAGATACGGATGGTTACAGTTTCCTTGGCCGGGATATTACCAAGCCGGTATTCGAAAATGTCACCCGACGTGCTTGTTTCTGACATCAAGATGGCCACCTTACCAGCCTCACGCGCCTTCTCATATTCTTTGTGTGCCGCTTCTTTGTCTTTGCATTTCGCGACCAAGTGTCTATCGCCGATGTCCGCCTCGAAACTGTAGACGGCGCTGTCTTCTTCCACGGGAAACACAAAGCGGGCCTCATCAGCTACACTGCTCTGATTGCGATATTGAACTTCGATCTTTACCTGGCCGACAAAGCCGTTCAGGTTTGCCGTGTAAGTGGAGTAAGTTAAGAGAAATTCGGATTTTTCACAAATTAATCCACATATGATTTTACGCTCCATTTTTGGTTCAGGTTTTTTGTTGACTTTAAAACCTAAAAAAAAGAGAAATGCATAAATTAATCGAATGAATTAAAAATAAATATAATTATATACATGTAATTATATATATATATATATATATATATATATATAAAAGAATTAGACAGCAAATGCCCACACATAAGAAACTTCAGCGACCACAGACAACAACCCCCGCCAGACAATCAGATTCGTTTTCTTCCCTTTCTTCTTTCTTTTTCTTCATTCATATGAAACACACACACACATACACACCAGACACACACAGGACTGCGATAAGTAGCTTCCTCATGGCCAGATTCGAAAACGTTAATTTTAGATCACCGTTTTCAAGAACTCTGTTTACACTTCATTGAAGGCTTGAAGAAGGGAATGGTTCCCAAAAATTAAGTACAGAATATCTTAAAAAAGAAAAAGAAACAAAAACAAAAAAATATTGGGATTTCCCTTGTTTCTAAAATCGTCCAATACACTCAGCACGAATTAGTAAGTTACACATTTATTTGTTTATGCCGTAATTTTTTGCTTTAGTTTTTCACCCATAATTTTCCGTCGAACGATTACACCCATATACATATAATATACATATATATATATACATGTTTTATATGAATTTCTTTAAGTTAACCTTAGTACATTCAGAGAATCATTCCATATTTCATTCAAAAACACTTTATTGACAGACAGTTGTTTCTGCCCATTTCGAGAATGTATATTTTTATGATATACAAACTTTCAGAAATATTCAGGAAGAGTCTTCATCAGTGCATAATTTTCAAAAGTCAGGCTGAAAAATTAAAATGCATCCGACATTCATTTAATTTATACATATTTCTTCTTCACTCTAATTCAAAGTAAAAACCTTACTTAACTTTGTTTTCGTGTATTCATTTTTTAATTACATTTTTTAATATGATTTTAACTTTGTAACTTTGTGTGTTTTCTCTGTATTCCTTTCTTTTACTTTATTTATATATTTATTTAAATATTTTATAATTTTATTTCATTATTGTTTTTTTAATTATCTTTATTTACTAGACATATTTAAGTAAGTCCATGGTGTATTGTGTTCATTATATCTTTTCTTTGTATTCCTTTCTTTGCCTTTTATAACTTTTACTTTATTTATATATTTATTTAAATATTTTATAATTTTATTTCATTATTGTTTTTTTAATTATCTTTATTTACTAGACATATTTAAGTAAGTCCATGGTGTATTGTGTTCATTATATCTTTTCTCTGTATTCCTTTCTTTGCCTTTTATAACTTTTACTTTATTTATATATTTATTTAAATATTTTATAATTTTATTTCATTATTGTTTTTTTAATTATCTTTATTTACTAGACATATTTAAGTAAGTCCATGGTGTATTGTGTTCATTATATCTTTTCTCTGTATTCCTTTCTTTGCCTTTTATAAATTTTACTTTATTTATTTATTTAAATATTTTATAATTTTATTTCATTATTGTTTTTTTAATTATCTTTATTTACTAGACATATTTAAGTAAGTCCATGGTGTATTGTGTTCATTATATCTTTTCTCTGTATTCCTTTCTTTGCCTTTTATAACTGTTACTTTATTTATATATTCATTTAAATATTTTATAATTTCATTTCATTATTGTTTTTTTAATTATCTTTATTTACTAGACATATTTATGTAAGTCCATGGTGTATTGTGTTCATTATATCTTTTCTCTGTATTCCTTTCTTTGCCTTTTATAAATTTTACTTTATATATTTATTTAAATATTTTATAATTTAATTTCATTATTGTTTTTTAATTATCTTTATTTACTAGACATATTTATGTAAGTCCATGGTGTATTGTGTTCATTATATCTTTTCTCTGTATTCCTTTCTTTGCCTTTTATAAATTTTACTTTATATATTTATTTAAATATTTTATAATTTTATTTCATTATTGTTTTTTTAATTATCTTTATTTACTAGACATATTTAAGTAAGTCCATGGTGTATTGTGTTCATTATATCTTTTCTCTGTATTCCTTTCTTTGCCTTTTATAAATTTTACTTTATATATTTATTTAAATATTTTATAATTTTATTTCATTATTGTTTTTTTAATTATCTTTATTTACTAGACATATTTAAGTAAGTCCATGGTGTATTGTGTTCATTATATCTTTTCTCTGTATTCCTTTCTTTGCCTTTTATAACTGTTACTTTATTTATATATTCATTTAAATATTTTATAATTTCATTTCATTATTGGTTTTTTAATTATCTTTATTTACTAGACATATTTAAGTAAGTCCATGGTGTATTGTGTTCATTATATCTTTTCTCTGTATTCCTTTCTTTGCCTTTTATAAATTTTACTTTATTTATTTATTTAAATATTTTATAATTTTATTTCATTATTGTTTTTTTAATTATCTTTATTTACTAGACATATTTAAGTAAGTCCATGGTGTATTGTGTTCATTATATCTTTTCTCTGTATTCCTTTCTTTGCCTTTTATAAATTTTACTTTATTTATTTATTTAAATATTTTATAATTTTATTTCATTATTGTTTTTTTAATTATCTTTATTTACTAGACATATTTAAGTAAGTCCATGGTGTATTGTGTTCATTATATCTTTTCTCTGTATTCCTTTCTTTGCCTTTTATAACTGTTACTTTATTTATATATTTATTTAAATATTTTATAATTTTATTTCATTATTGTTTTTTTAATTATCTTTATTTACTAGACATATTTATGTAAGTCCATGGTGTATTGTGTTCATTATATCTTTTCTCTGTATTCCTTTCTTTGCCTTTTATAACTGTTACTTTATTTATATATTTATTTAAATATTTTATAATTTTATTTCATTATTGTTTTTTTAATTATCTTTTTTTACTAGACATATTTAAGTAAGTCCATGGTGTATTGTGTTCATTATATCTTTTCTCTGTATTCCTTTCTTTGCCTTTTATAACTTTTACTTTATTTATATATTCATTTAAATATTTTATAATTTTATTTCATTATTGTTTTTTTAATTATCTTTATTTACTAGACATATTTATGTAAGTCCATGGTGTATTGTGTTCATTATATCTTTTCTCTGTATTCCTTTCTTTGCCTTTTATAACTGTTACTTTATTTATATATTTATTTAAATATTTTATAATTTTATTTCATTATTGTTTTTTTAATTATCTTTATTTACTAGACATATTTATGTAAGTCCATGGTGTATTGTGTTCATTATATCTTTTCTCTGTATTCCTTTCTTTGCCTTTTATAACTTTTACTTTATTTATATATTCATTTAAATATTTTATAATTTTATTTCATTATTGTTTTTTTAATTATCTTTATTTACTAGACATATTTAAGTAAGTCCATGGTGTATTGTGTTCATTATATCTTTTCTCTGTATTCCTTTCTTTGCCTTTTATAACTGTTACTTTATTTATATATTTATTTAAATATTTTATAATTTTATTTCATTATTGTTTTTTTAATTATCTTTATTTACTAGACATATTTAAGTAAGTCCATGGTGTATTGTGTTCATTATATCTTTTCTCTGTATTCCTTTCTTTGCCTTTTATAAATTTTACTTTATTTATTTATTTAAATATTTTATAATTTTATTTCATTATTGTTTTTTTAATTATCTTTATTTACTAGACATATTTAAGTAAGTCCATGGTGTATTGTGTTCATTATATCTTTTCTCTGTATTCCTTTCTTTGCCTTTTATAACTTTTACTTTATTTATATATTCATTTAAATATTTTATAATTTTATTTCATTATTGTTTTTTTAATTATCTTTATTTACTAGACATATTTAAGTAAGTCCATGGTGTATTGTGTTCATTATATCTTTTCTCTGTATTCCTTTCTTTGCCTTTTATAACTGTTACTTTATTTATATATTTATTTAAATATTTTATAATTTTATTTCATTATTGTTTTTTTAATTATCTTTATTTACTAGACATATTTAAGTAAGTCCATGGTGTATTGTGTTCATTATATCTTTTCTCTGTATTCCTTTCTTTGCCTTTTATAACTGTTACTTTATTTATATATTTATTTAAATATTTTATAATTTTATTTCATTATTGTTTTTTTAATTATCTTTATTTACTAGACATATTTAAGTAAGTCCATGGTGTATTGTGTTCATTATATCTTTTCTCTGTATTCCTTTCTTTGCCTTTTATAAATTTTACTTTATTTATTTATTTAAATATTTTATAATTTTATTTCATTATTGTTTTTTTAATTATCTTTATTTACTAGACATATTTAAGTAAGTCCATGGTGTATTGTGTTCATTATATCTTTTCTCTGTATTCCTTTCTTTGCCTTTTATAACTGTTACTTTATTTATATATTTATTTAAATATTTTATAATTTTATTTCATTATTGTTTTTTTAATTATCTTTTTTTACTAGACATATTTAAGTAAGTCCATGGTGTATTGTGTTCATTATATCTTTTCTCTGTATTCCTTTCTTTGCCTTTTATAACTGTTACTTTATTTATATATTTATTTAAATATTTTATAATTTTATTTCATTATTGTTTTTTTAATTATCTTTATTTACTAGACATATTTAAGTAAGTCCATGGTGTATTGTGTTCATTATATCTTTTCTCTGTATTCCTTTCTTTGCCTTTTATAACTGTTACTTTATTTATATATTTATTTAAATATTTTATAATTTTATTTCATTATTGTTTTTTTAATTATCTTTATTTACTAGACATATTTAAGTAAGTCCATGGTGTATTGTGTTCATTATATCTTTTCTCTGTATTCCTTTCTTTGCCTTTTATAACTGTTACTTTATTTATATATTTATTTAAATATTTTATAATTTTATTTCATTATTGTTTTTTTAATTATCTTTATTTACTAGACATATTTAAGTAAGTCCATGGTGTATTGTGTTCATTATATCTTTTCTCTGTATTCCTTTCTTTGCCTTTTATAACTTTTACTTTATTTATATATTCATTTAAATATTTAATAATTTTATTTCATTATTGTTTTTTTAATTATCTTTATTTACTAGACATATTTAAGTAAGTCCATGGTGTATTGTGTTCATTATATCTTTTCTCTGTATTCCTTTCTTTGCCTTTTATAACTGTTACTTTATTTATATATTTATTTAAATATTTTATAATTTTATTTCATTATTGTTTTTTTAATTATCTTTTTTTACTAGACATATTTAAGTAAGTCCATGGTGTATTGTGTTCATTATATCTTTTCTCTGTATTCCTTTCTTTGCCTTTTATAACTGTTACTTTATTTATATATTTATTTAAATATTTTATAATTTTATTTCATTATTGTTTTTTTAATTATCTTTATTTACTAGACATATTTAAGTAAGTCGATGGTGTATTGTGTTCATTATATCTTTTTTCTGATTTTTTAAAAGTTTTCCATATTTCAAGGTGAACAAATAAAGAATAATTATTTATCACGAACCGAAATTTTTTGTATTAAAACATTTTTCTCATTTTCTTCTTTTTCTTCATTCTTACTCCTTTATTTCATTTTTTTACTTTCTCGTAAAGACACCAAATTCACAAAGTAACAGTCCATCAATTTATTATAATCACTTGCGATCAAATCATAACAATTCTTTCTATAGTAATTTGATTGAATAACTAGTTTTTACTAATTTTTATTTTAACTATCATTCTACCCTATTAGGTCATCCATCATCCAAAGATATGTAAATTATATACATATGCTATATCCCTTTTTTTGTTTCATTTCACTTCAGTCAAAGTACTCAGAAATCAAGGGGACCCATTCCTGGGGCTAACACTTAATCTCTGTAAGATACATAGATATTCGTATTTTCTATTATTTTCCTTTAATTCTCCAACTTTGAGTTAGTAAAAAAGTAAAGAACATTAAATTTCCATCTCCCAAATTGACCACTTGATTATGTTGTAGTGTATCTTTCTGGTGGTCTTACCGGATTCCAGGGCAAGGATTCATCTAGTCTGGTGGAGTATCCAGCTAAGTGCTGTCACTTGAGTTAACACCACTAGAAGGTGCACTATTCCTCGTATAAGCTGGTTTAATTGTAGGTAAAGTATCCTCATGTCAGGTTGTCCTGACAAACCCTTGTACAGAGAGACCGAAGACACTCGAAGATTGTGTCTAGTAAGTATATACATATACATATGTATAGGAAAAAGGAAAACCGAAACTTGTTCATATCCTTATCGACGTTTCGTCTTTATTCAAAGACTTTCTCAAGATATAAAATAAAGCCCCCATTTTTACCTTGATTTATAGTTTATGTATGTATATACCAGTGGCGACTCCGGGTGTCGGGCTTGACGCTCTTTGTCCGAGTGAGTCAACATTCAAGTCTATCTATTTCAGATTATAACAATTCTTTCGCTTTTCAAGAATAAAGACGAAAACATCGATGAACGCATAAAAATGTTCGGTTTTTCTTTTTTACTTACGTTGGATTATTAATACCATAGTTATCATGACATAAGTACATACATATATAGATACATATACAGTGCAGACCTTGTAGATCGTAGTTCTGAATTTATTTCACGTGGTAGCTTTCAAATGAATTTAACCAAATTCAGTACATTGCTATTCATGCTCGCTTTTGGCTAAGATCAAAGTGTAGTATCTGTTTCGATGGATACTGCACCCCATAATGGTGTTGTCTTGGCCTTCGGGTCTTGATTTACACCGGTCAATGGGTCTGTCCTGTGCAGTTCTGGGAGGTCCACCTTCCCAGGCTTTGCCTCCCCTCTTTGGGGAGGAGTAAGTTTATTGCTTACTGCCTGAGGCGCCCCTACCGGGGAATGCCGACGGGGCTGCCCAGGCAATTTTTAAACCCCACTTTCCCGACCTGACCTTGGGTCACATCTTACTTGTGGGAGTAAGATAAAAACTGGCCTTGTGCCTAACTCCTGGAGAATAGTAAATCAATATTCATGCTCGCAATGCAACACTAACAGAACGCAAATCACGTTCCATGATTTTTCGCCATGTAGACGGCGAAATTAGTGTTGGGACGAAAAAAAATCGGAAATTTTTGGGGTATCGGAATCGATAAAATTTGAGCCGAATTTCCGACTCCAAAAACGATTCTTTTAATCTTTGTTTAAAACTTATTTTTTCATTGCTGGAACTAATGATAAAAATTTATTGATTTTAAATATTTATTAATTTTAATCATTTATTAATTTTAATCATTTATCGATTTAAATCATTTATCGATTTTAAATCATTTATCGATTTTAAATATTTATCGATTTTAATTATTTATCGATTTTACATATTTATCGATTTTAAGTATTTATTGATTTTAAGTATTTATTGATTTTAAGTATTTATTGATTTTAAACATTTATTGATTTTAATTACCTTTTAATCGCTTAGAAAGAAGATTTTATCAGTTTCTGGGCTGGAATTTTGCACCGTTCTGGGATCTTAGTAAAAGAATAAGATAGTCACCTCATCAGTGCTAAGAATTTGGGGCATAAACCAAAATAACAGCCATAAAGAGGTTGCAGCACAATGGAACCCAGACGTGCATAATCTTGTCACATATGAGCGAACAGCGAAGCCCAGCCCACTTATTCATTGTTCACCCGTGGCCCTACCCTTCCGAAAGAACGTATATCCAGTCCTCACCTCTGTCAGTTGATCTTCCTTGCGGAAACGAACTTCCGTCAGTGCAGCGATGTCTATCCTATACGTAGAAAGTTCATTTGCGATAACACCAGGTTCATTGTGCAGGCTTTTTTTTTTTGTCGTCAAGGAGTGTTTGTATGTTGCAAGTGGCGACCATTAACCCGGGTTTTTTTCTTTTTTATTTGTAATGTTTTGTTTTGGTCCTGTTAATGTGAACATACATGCACGTATATACACACATACATACATGTATGCACGCATACGCACACACATATTTGTATGTACATACATGCACACACACATGCAGATTGAAGCTCGGATTTGCCTGACAAATGTAGGGAGGACATATGTATGGTGAATCACTGAAGGTGAGGAGAGTATTTTAGAAACCGAAATGCATTCTGGTGGATTTAATTTTTGTAAGAAATTTTTTTTTTTTTTTTTTTAATATGATTTCTGAAATTTAATTTTACTTCATTTTTTATTTCAATAAATGTTTGATTAATAATAAATTGATAAAAGAATCAAACTACGTTGATGCCCCCCCCCCCCCTAACACGTGAAATTGTCTGATAATTTTATTAATATGATGAATAGAGATTACAAAGTACAGATTGAAATGTTCGCATTGCGGTCAATCCTAGATCCGGCTCAAATTTATTATTAAGCCCTCCCCCCCCCCCAATACAAATAGTAATCTCCACTTTAATCCATTAAACCCGTCATAGATCTTCTAAATGAGTAAATGCGAAAGTTGGACCCATTTCTCGCACTCGTAAAGTTAAAACAACACATTTCACGTTCATTCAACTTGACAAAATAGACGCACTATCTTTTTTTTATATACTGCTTATGTATATGCGATATCAGTCGCAAGGTTAACTAATTTGCATATTGGTTTTGAAAAAGGACATTTTATAAATTAACTATTATTTGCCATTGTTTTTTTTTTTATTCACTGATCGTTTTGTTTTAAATATAACAAATAGTTCCGTTTCGCAAACATCGTTTTATTTCCTTGACAAATATTTAGCATTTGTGTTCAAATGTTACTTTCAACACGTTGCGATCTATTTCTAAATTGTAAGTGAAAATGCATATTGATGTCTTCTTTCTTATACTTTCTTTACGGTCACATTTAAAAAGATGGTGATTTTGATAAAAATTTATCAAAATCACCAAAATATTTATCTATTTATATGAATAAATGAGAAATATTTTGTTTAGAGTTTAGGTTAATTCCTATTTCAGTCACCTAAATTATTTAGAGTGAAATGGATTACGGCATGACTCCCTAACAACCTTCTTTTTTTTTTTTTCTTACTTAAGCCAGATTGTAGATTAAAAAAAAATGCCCCTCCCCCCAAAAAAAATTAAAAATTTTTTTTTTTAAATTACAAACGCTAAGTTATAGCAAGTTTCCTTGTACATGTCAAACTTGCTATAAGTGAAAACTAGGCCGGAAAAATAGAAAATTATAGTCGCTATCTTTATAAACACACCGATAAAGGAAAAACAATAACTCAAGTTCATAATTTTCTAGTAAAGGACAGGATTATAAACTTCAGTTATCCTTCTTCCTTAGCTAGCCTCTTTTCCTACTTGTTTATAAAGATAGCGATTATATTTTCCAGCCTAGTTTTCATTTCGGCATTTCACGTGTACAATGAAACTCGCTATAACTTAGTGTTATATATATATATATATATATATATATATATATAAGCTAGGTATGTGTTTATGTTTATATATTTGTATGTACATGATTCACTCCTAAACTAATTAACCAATCATTATGAATTTTGGAACACAGGTGCTAGGTGTAAGGGGTCCAAATGTGTGTTATATGTAGTTTAATTTAGTTTTATACAAAACACGCAAAAGTGGAGTGGAAGGCCTTTGCAGAAATTCAGAAAAATTAAAAAACGAAAACAAAAAGGGATAAATGTTGATTTTACACTGGTGGGTTCATTTTCGAATATAAATTTAACGTAGAATGATCACCAACGTCCGGACTAGAACACAGCCAGGGTTAAAGACTTGAAATTTACGAAACTTACATAACAAACTGGTGAAATTGAGCTTTACGGGTCCCTAAAAGTTGAATGGTCACGAAAAAAAAAGTCCAACCCATAAAGGCAGCCAATGAGAGATCTTTCGTATTGCCACCCGGACTTAGGGTTACTGGTCAAATTAAGAAAGGGGATGTGTTTTGTTATGACTTTTAACACTGATATCTTGACGTGATGTTAATCCAATAATAATAATTAAAAAATCAACAAGTAGATTAAGAAAATATGCAAAAATATTTTATATAATCTAAAAATGTGATGTTTCGGATTAGTAATGTGTCGATTTAACAATTTCTTAATGAAATAAATAAAATATTAGAGGGAGGGGCTCCCCCCTCCACCTAGTTCTTTTTCCCTGGTTTTACCTATCAAAGCGTAGTATCTGTTTTGTCATCGGTCAGTGGGGGAGAAGAAATCTTGGTAAATTGTCGTTTCTTGTTCAAAATGGCAGACAATGAATCGTCTGCTTTTTTTCCGACCTCACAAATGAGTAAGTAAACCCAAATAAATTGTTTTGGACGGATTTAAAATTTACCTTAAATTATTTTAAAGGATATACAATTGGGAAATTAGTCCAACACAATTTATTTGGGTTTACTTATTCATTTGTGTGATCGGAAAAACGCAGACGATTCATTGACGTCAGAGTTGTCTGCCATTTTGAGCCAGAAACGACACATTTACCGAAATCTTCCTAGATCGAGGCATTTTTTTGTTTTTAAAAAAAAATCTAAATCCAGAGTGATGCCCCCTTTTTTGGAGCCGAATTCCCCTCCCACCTGTCGTTTCTAACTTTACTCGTGGGAGTAAATAAATAAGGACCAGAAAAACAAACTGTACCTTTCTTCAAGCGACTAAATCTCCCGCAATATTTATTCGGCCACACCCAGTTTTAGCTAAGAATAAAATGAAAAAATCGAACTATATTTTCGGACGAGAAAATAATTCTTCTTCTTTTTTTTTTCCAGGATGAAAACAAAATAAATACATAAAACAAAATACAGAAGTTTTTTTTACACCCCCTTCCCCAAATACGGAATGACCCTTTACCAAGAAAAAGACCATTGATCGACGTACCTTATTTTTCTAGTCAACAGGAACGAAATCGCGTCAAATTCCATAAAATGACAACAAAAACGAACGAAGCAAAGTTTTTATACCGCAGTTGAGGTCACATGATCTTACCACGTGACAAAACCGGTTTTTTATCTTTTTATTTATTTATTATTATTTTTTTAAAAAAATATTTTATCTTTTAAATGTTTCTTCTTTGTTTTAGTTTAATATTTTGGGGATAAAGTACTACGTGATCTTCAAACTATGAAATTCACAGAAATCAGACAACAAATTAATACGGTGGATTAATTTGCCGTCCCACCGCTTGCAAAACTAGGCGAAACTAATTTGGGAGCTGACAGCTTCAATATAATTACATTAACTGCAAAAAATACGATAGACATTGTCATTCTATAACCACGTTCAGGACCGGCGGGACAGTTATAAAAGTGGGGGGGGGGGGCTCTTCTAAAAAGTGGGCGGGGGCGATTAAACACATGCATATGTAACTTCATTATTGATCACCGTAAAGTGGGAGGCCAAGTCAATAAGTGTGTATGTGGGGGGGGGGGGCTGAAGCCCCCCCCCCCCCCTCGTGCCGCCGTCCATGACGTTAGTCACTGACGCTAGGGGCTTACTACAACTACCCCCAACATAAACATTACACTAGGGACAGAACATTAACAGATATTACGCTTTGATCTTAGCCTGAAGTTCATCTATGTGGCGAAGCTTCGGTTTAGAGGCCCGTATCATTTTGGGATGATTTTTTAAAAATTCTTAAGAAGAAAAGAAGATCAATTCTTATTTCAGTCACGTAAATTATTTATAGTGAAAGGGATTTCGACATGGTTTACGCATTACGCATTTCTTGAAATGAAAATTCGACCGGAAAAACATAGTCGGCATTTTTATAAACAAGTTCAGAAGGAGGCTAGCTAAAAAAGAACGATGACTCAAAGTTCACAATTGTCTCGTTAAAGGTGTAGCGAGAGCCGCGAGGTCTTGTAAATAGAAAAGTATTAACTTGAGTTATCGTTTTTCCTCTTTATGGATTTCTTTATAAAACGGCGATTGTATTTTTCTAGCCTAGTTTTCATTTCGGCGGTTTACGTTTCCGACGAAACTTGCTATAACTTAGTGTTTTTAATTTTTTAATTTTTTTTTTTACTTTTTTTTTTTTTTTAACTAAAACATGGTCTAAGTAAAACTAAATTGGGTGCTTATGCATATCAGCCCTGACATTGAAATATTTAAAGAATGTATAAACTTTATTATGTACTTACGTGTTAGCTGAAAATAAGATTGTGCAGAAAAAAATACGCAAATTCATCCAGTAGTTATTTAATTATAAATAAAAAAACGATTTTAACGATTTTATCACTCGGTAGATATTTCCACCATTTTGTATCTTCGATTTTCCAGTGGTCAAAGACGATAACTCATTTTCACGATTTCGGGGTTTGGGGTTTCCATTGTTTACAAAAATGTCAAAATGTACGTAAACTCATTTTTTTTCTTTTTCTTATAATTTAATAACTACTGGATGAATTTGCGTAATTTTTTCTGCACAATCTTATTTTCAGCTAACACGTAAGTAAGTACATAATAAAGTTTATACATTCTTTAAATATTTCAATGTCAGGGTTGATATGCATAAGCACCCTAAATTGTTTTGGGGTAGCAGCAGAACTATTAAACGACAATACACATTACGGAAACGACCTCATCGTGTTGGAAGATCGTAAGAATGAGAAAATTCCGTCGGTCAAGCGCCAACGCAGACGGGGAGCGGCCGAGGTGTGTCTTTCCCCGCATGTCTGCGTGTGTGTGTGTTTGTTTCTCGGCTGTATATGTAAAAGTAGAATCTCATTTTTTTCGAGAGGGGGGGGGGTGTATTGATTTATTCCTCTCCAGGAGTTAGGCACAAGGCCAATTTTATCTTACTCCCGAAGCCTGGGAGGGTGGACCTCCTAGAACTGCACAGGACAGACCCATAGACCGGCGTAAATCAAGCCCCGAAGGCCAAGACAATACCAGTCTATGGGGTGCAGTATCCATCGGAACAGATACTACACTTTGATCTTAGCCAAAAGGCCAAGTATTTTATTTACCTCCCCAGGAGGTTAGGCACAAGGCCAGTTGTATCTTACTCCCACAAGGTAAGATGTGACCCAAGGTCGGGTCGGGAAAGTGGGACTTGAAAAGCCAGCGCTCGAGAAGGTGAGCACTCTGGCCATTAAAAATTGCCTGGGCACCCCCGTCGGCATTCCCCGGTAGGGGCGCCTCAGACAGTAAGCAATAAACTTACTCCTCCCCAAAGAGGGGAGGCGAAGCCTGGGAGGGTGGACCTCCTAGAACTGCACAGGACAGACCCATAGACCGGCGTAAATCAAGCCCCGAAGGCCAAGACAATAACGATCTATGAAGTGCAGTATCCATCGGAACAGATACTACACTTTGATCTTAGCCAAAAGGCCAAGTATTAGAATATGTTTAAAAAAAAGAAAATCATGCGTAGATTTACGCATAACAACCTCAGCTACCGGAAAAAATGAGATTCTACTTTTTTAGGCCATTACGTGTAAACACCTTGAAAAACTTGGTGAAAAACAAAAAGAACAATTATTTTCGAATGAAGGATCCCAGTTTCGCATGTAAATTTAACGTAAAATAGTCCCTTATTACCGGGCCATTCTAGCGTTTTAGGGCAGTAAATCAATTTTTTTTTATTCCATGGGAGATAAATTGTATGCGTTTTTGTTTTCTTAGGGGGTGGTCTACTTTTTAGGCGATTACGTGTGGCTTTTAAACCTTGCCAGTAAAAAATTTAGTTAACAGCCCTAAAGAGATAAAATGGCCCGGAAATGGGGGGTCATTTGAAGTTAAATTTATATATGAAACTGATCCCCCACTCTAAATTCTAACAAATATATTTTTTCTTTCAGCCAAGTTTTTTTTCAGGGTGTTCACATGTAATCGCCTAAGAAAGGTAGGCTCTCACTGTTTTAGGGGTGGGGGTTATTTATCTGAGGGTTTTAATCTATATTAAAGGTACTAAAATTAAAAGGTGCTTCTGTAGTTGCACAATGATATGTTAGGCCTCTCTTTAAAAATAGCTAAAGAAATATATAACCTTTGTTATGTACTTACGTGGTAGCTGAAAAGAAGAATGTACACACAAAAATACGCAAATCCATCCAGTATTTATTAAATTAAAAATAAAAAACGATTTTTTCTATATGTCGCCATTTTTCTTATATTTTGACTTTTTCCGAAAGTTATCTCCCTTGTCTAATCAGTAAGCTGAATGTCTACCGATACGTAAGATCGTTTTTTTTTCTTTTTCTCATAATTTAATAAATACTGGATGAATTTGCATAATTTTTTCTCTACAATCTTATTTTCAACTAACACGTAAGTACATAACAAAGTTTATGCATTTCTTTAAATATTTTAATGCCATTGTGAAACTGCAGAAGCACCAATTAAAGTTACTAAAACGAACAATAAAAAAAAATACCTCTAAAATGCAATTTTAAACTTCATCACGACAGACCGAGCATTTTATACAGATACGTGGACTAATCTAATAAACTAACAGTTTATCCCCCCTATCGCCACTTTTATTTAATCAGCGCGCTTAGCGATGAAAATGCTTTATCAAACTTCATTCGACAGACCGACCGAGCCTTTCTCAGAGATGCGTGGTTAGATAGAACTCCAACGCTTTTCATTTCAACCAATGAACTAGCCTTCTTTTTTTTTTTTCTTTTCTTTTTCTTTTTTTTTTTTTTTTGCTGTTGTTGGACTTTGTTTGTTCTTGGCGTATCCGTATCTTTCTCTGCAGTTCCTATTGCTCAGTGCGTCTTTGTTCATATTACCCCTCTCTCTTACTGTCTGTCTGTCTCTCTGACTGTCTGTCTGTCTGTCTGTCTCTCTCTCTCTCTCTCTGCCGTTCTGTCTCTCTGACTGTCTGTCTGTCTGTCTGTCTCTCTCTCTCTCTCTGCCGTTCTGTCTGTCTGTCTGTCTGTCTGCCTCTCTCTCTCTCTCTGCCGTTCTGTCTGTCTGTCTGTCTGTCTGTCTGTCTGTCTGTCTGTCTGTCTCTATCTCTATCTCTATCTCTATCTCTATCTCTATCTCTGTCTCTGCCTCTGTCTGTCTGTCTGTCTGTCTGTCTGTCTGTCTCTCTCTCTCTCTCTCTCTCTCTGCCGTTCTGTCTGTCTGTCTGTCTGTCTATCTATCTCTATCTTTATCTCTATCTCTGCCTCTGTCTGTCTGTCTGTCTGTCTCTCTCTCTCTCTGTCGTTCTGTCTGTCTGTCTGCCTCTCTCTCTCTCTGTCGTTCTGTCTGTCTGTCTGTCTGTCTGTCTATCTCTATCTCTATCTTTATCTTTATCTCTATCTCTGTCTCTGTCTCTGCCTCTGTCTGTCTGTCTGTCTGTCTCTCTCTCTCTGCCGTTCTGTCTGTCTGTCTGTCTGTCTGCCTCTCTCTCTCTGCCGTTCTGTCTGTCTGTCTGTCTATCTCTATCTTTATCTCTATCTCTGTTTCTGCCTCTGTCTGTCTGTCTGTCTCTCTCTCTCTCTCTCTGCCGTTCTGTCTGTCTGTCTGTCTGTCTCTCTCTCTCTCTCTCTCTCTGCCGTTCTGTCTGTCTGTCTGTCTGTCTGTCTGTCTGTCTGTCTGTCTGTCTGTCTGTCTGTCTGTCTCTCGTGATACCCAGTTGACAACGTCGCCTTTTCGGTCAGTACACAGACACATTTAACAGTTTAACTTAGTGAGTTTTCGTGTTCATGTAAATTAACCTACGAATAGCCATTCAAGGCATCATCATTATCATCATCAGTTTAACGTCCGTTTTACATGCTGGCATGCGCTGGACGGCTTTAAGAAATTGACTTCCTAACCTATCTCTGTCCAGGTCTTGATTTATCCCTCTTTCTCTCAAATTCTTCCTTATCACTTCCTTCCATGTTTTCCTTGGCCTTCCCCTCTGAACTGGATCTGCTACTTAAACTGTTCTACATCTACAAATCAAAGAGCTCACATCCACATGACCATACTATCGAAGTCTCCTCTTCTGCACACATCTCCCCTATACTGTCTAGATTTAATCTTCCTCTGAGGTCAGCAAAACGAAGCCTGTCTTTAAGACTCACATTACACATCCATTGTATCATTCTCATATCATTTCTATCCATGCAACACATGCCTTCACCCCTCGCTGACCAGGTTTTACTTCCATACATTATCATCATACTGCATACACATGCCCGATAGACTCTTTCCTTGATAACGCTCTGCTGGTTAGTAATGGCAGAAGTTCCCTGATCAGTTTATTGTTATGCTGATTCCAGCTACGATGATGACAAGATGATGATGGCAAGATGACGATGCATATGCAGGAGTGTAATAGTAAGG
>OY744519.1:22627128-22709628 GCA_963556195.1 Sepiola atlantica | reverse complement strand
AATTAACTATATAAAACAAAAATAGACCAGAGAAGAGATGCAGAAAAACACCTGGACATGTTTATGAAAAGGACAAAACAATGTGATCAGAACAAACTATGTTAAAGCTAAAATAGACAAAACCTAGAAAAACTGTAAATGTAAACTCTGTGGACAAAGAGACGAAACGATAAATCACATAATAAGTGAATGCAGCAAACTTGACCCCCCCTTTCAAAATACAAAATCAACTGTGTGAGAATTAACTATAAAAACCAAAATGAACTAAAACTTGTCTATCTAAAACCACTGTCAATAATTCCCCATTTCTTCCTCTGTGTACCTAAAACTAAATAGAGCTTCCACAATACCGTGGGACTGCTTCCCAGCTGACTACAACATGCTCGTTTTCAAGTCCAATGTAAACAAATTCTTGTTGAGCCGTCCTCTTAAATGATAAAATTCTGCCGAATTTCAACCATCGTTACCAATCATAACGGTGTTGTTTCACCGTCAACCTGACACTCATTAACCCTTATCCTCGAGTGGTCTTTGGGTCTTGATAAGTTGTGACTCCTTAGTAAAAAAAATCCACAAAAGACAAAACCCTGAGAAACAGTAAATGTAGACTAGTTGGCCAAAGATACGAAACGGTGAATCACATAATAAAAGAATTCAGAATACAAAAACAAAGGTTGTTCACTTGGAATTCTGTGAATGTCTGCAGACACAAATAGAGATGAAATGAAAATCACAAAATCTTCTGGGACATGGAGGTGCGAACAAACGCATCCAAGCAAGGAGACCGGACGTAATAATTGTCCACAAGAAGGGGAAAAGCTGTCAAATTGTAGATTTTTGCCATCCCAGCAATTTACAGACCAAAAGTAAAATACATGGAACTTGCCCAGAGAACTGAAAGGAATACGGAACATGAAGGAAATCACTATGATACCAACAAGTTTAGGAACAATTCCAAAGAACCTGGAAAAAAGACTGGGAGAAATTGGAATCAAAGGGAAGATTGAGATCATACAATGCACGACAATGATGAACATAACCGAAATCGTAAGGAAAATCCTCGAATGCTGAAACCAACCAACATAGCCAACAAACCCTAATGAGTCAGTAGGTATGGTGAAATAGAATTAAAACATAGAACGATAGAAAGAACATAACACGAGCCCAAGGGAACTAAAACTGTTAGAAATCCTCTAAATTTACCCCTCCATCCTAAAAGAATATTCCCCCCCCCCACACACACCCACACCCCACACCCACACCCACCCACACACACACACACACACCCACACACCCACACACACACACCCACCCACCCCCACACCCCCACACCCCCACACACACACCCACACACACACACCTCGGCTGGTACCACAGAAAATGGTCGTGAAGTGGCAGAGAGGATGGAAAGACCAAGGAGGGAGATCACCAACGAGCCTACTGAAAAAGTTCTGAGAGTACTGGAACGTTGGGGAAGCTTATTTCTACTCAAATTCCAAAGAAGACAAACACTCAGTGCTATCGAAAAATCAATGGTAAACGGCAGTTGCAATAACGAAAATGATTTCCAAAAAAGCAGAAAGTGAACCAAATTGTTATAGTACTAGTTTTGATTAGCTCCTTACATCAAGTGGCTTCATGCCGTGTCTGAAGTGATTTCCATAAAACAAAACATCTCTATAATATTATGGGATGTCAAAAGCTTCCAAAACTTTCAATCTTTTAACAGGCGAGGAATTTTAAAGCCGGAAATGACGTTCTATTGGGCAGTTTAAATGCTTCCAAATTCCTTACAAATTTTGAAAGCATTACGAAGTAATTCTATCCCCCCCCCCCCTTTTTAAAAAAAAACTATTAACAAAAGATTAAAATGGTTGACTTATTTACGAAGAAACCAAAAAAGCATTGCGGTCAATTTAATGTTGTAATTAAATTATTTATTTACGTAGAATTTTTAAAACTTTGTTTTAATTTCCTGCTATTGCATTTTTGATTTCAATAAATAATCGATTAATAGGTAAGTAATGTGTAAGTCACGTAGAGGCGAGAAACACACACACACACAGACACACATGAGAAGTGGTTACCTAATTTTACTAATATTGAAATTAAGCACTAGACCATACAAGAGTGCAGAGAGGGGGTGTCTGTGGTCATCTCTTCTTTCCTGCTTCCAGTGGTACCACTCCACTCTTCCTGCTTCCAGTGATGCCACTCCACTCTTCCTGCTTCTAGTGACGACACTTCAACCCCCCCCCCCCCCCGGTAACGTCATTCCAGAAACATCATCATCAATCCTCCTTCTCCAGTTCTTCTCCCTTTGTGCCTTATCGGATTGACATCCTTTATTTTTATCAACAGACGGCGTAAACAGAAAAGCAGAAAGCAATACCGAATTCACTTCAACACCAAAAGCTCAAACTGAGGCCATAAAAACCAGCTCCCAGAGACAGTCTAACAAAAAAGCGCAAAAAAGCCAGAAATGTTGATCACGTAGGGTGCTCCCAACTACGTCGACCAAACCACTGGTGAAACAATATAAAAGCAGACTTTGCGACAAAATCTGTCTCTTCCATTTTTTCACTTTTATCTTTCCTCTTTTTTAGAGAATACAAGTTCGACTACCCTCGCCTTTGAGTGAGGGTTGCCAGCGCGTCGGCTGACTACTAAAAACACACACACACACACACACACACACACACACACACACACACACACACACACACACACACACACACACACACACACACACACACACACAAACCCATACACACACACCCACACACACACACACACACACACACACACACACACACACCCACACACACCCACACACACACACAAACACGCACACACACACACACACACACAAAGGCTTACACTCCTATCATTCTTCAACGCACGCAACCACACACTGCTGACAAAGACACACACACATACAAATGCCTAAACGAATTATCAACTCTCACGCATAGACATTCGTTCAACCACGAACAAAAGGCGACACTCACATTCACACACTTCGACGTACTAATGCCAAGCCTCACACATGTCTACACTATGCACATACACACACATTCATAGTTTGAATTACCTACTAGACACTATCCTCGAGTGTCTTCGGTCTCTCTGTACAAGGGTTTGTCAGGACAACCTGACATGAGGATACTTACCCCTACAAGTAAACCCTGACCAAATATTCAAAATTACATAGTATCCGCAGCACAAATAAGATCCCCTCATACGAGGAATAGTGCATCTTCTCCTAGTGATGTTACCTCAAGTAACACCACGTTGCCGGATACTCCACCAGACTAGATGAATTCTTGTCCTGGAATCCGGTAAGACCTACAGACCACAAGAAAGATATACTATGACATACTTGACTGGTCAGTTGGGGAGAGAAGAAATTATTCTGAACTTTTTTACTAACTTAATGCTTGAGAAATAAAGGAGAATTTTGATAGAATATTCGGGTATCTATGTATCTCATATAGAGATCAAGTGTTAGCCCCAGGAAGGGGCCCCTTGATTTCTGAGATCTTCGACTGAAGTAAAATCACAGGCATAAACATTTATCGCTTCTCTAACTGGACACTTGAATGAACACTTGTATTTTGTAAATCTATAAATATTTTGTGTTACTTTTGAACTACGTTTTATTCTTCTTTCAACCATATGCATGCTTTCATCTTTTATTCAACCATTTCATGTTTTTACTCTTTTAAACATTTCTTTAACTATTCTAAATGTACGAGTGGATCTTAGCATATTCTCGAAGACAATATCTTAACACGCTAAGGTCCGCACTCCTACAACCTATGGTGCAATAAACACAACCTTTATTTTTAAACTGCTTATCTGCGTTTGTCCTCTCTTCTTTGCCATTGCCGTTATATTTCTTGCCCGTGTCTTCTTTCTTAGTTGTAAGGCCGTTCACTATCAACGATCGGTCCTGCAACGAAAGAAACAACTCATTCGTACAAACAATAATCCTTCAACAGTTTGTCATTCATATACATTTTGTCCAATCACCAGAATACCACAATACCACATTTGCTCTATAGATGAATGGAAGCATTAGCAGCAGCGAGCTAATGTTGTTTTAAAGCATCGATTCTCGATTGGACAAAAGCTAAAAATAAACAGTTTCTTTTAACCAATCACAGGCGCAAGAATATTCACCTCTAAATGTAAGAGATAGATAGATAGATAGATAGATAGATAGAGAGAGAGAGAGAGAGAGAGAGAGAGAGAGAGAGAGAGAGAGAGAGAGAGAGAGAGAGAGAGAGTTTAACATCAAATATGTGTCGAAACCTACGCAATATTTTTCTTTTTATTTATCGATTAAATCATATTTAGAAGAAATTTGCTTTTTTGTCTCTACGGATATAATATGAAAAACTATTTACTTTATTTAATCAAAGAATTTGTAGGGCCCCTGTTATTTTTTAGCCCCACATCCAGAGTGTCCATTTTTTAAAGGACTCCTTTTCCCCACATTAGAACCCAACCTTGTTGCAGCTATTCGCCTCATGGGAATGCAAGTAAATTAAATTTGCAAAAACTGGACAATAAAAAAGGCAATCAAGGGAAATAACTCATGTAAAACTGAGTTATTTCCCTTTAATCACAATTCCAGAAACTGTCATTTAAAACTAGATGTACCCGTGTATAGGGGCCCTGAGGAGAGGTAGTACCTTTGGCGTTCGTCATGCTGCTCCCTAGCTGTATGGGTGGACGGGTGTCACTGGTCCTCACTCATCCTTAAATCTCTCACGTGCTGGCTCCAAGTGCCATACCCCGGAAAACTGCTTCAGCTGGCGGGCTAAACGACGTGAGGGGGTGATGTCGATACAACATCAATGGGCGGATGAACCACTTTGAGGCTAACGGCCAGGACGGAAGAGACTCATCGCGAGTCCAACGGCCATATATCCGGGGCCAGAGCGAACCCTCATATCACGAGGGACTTCGACCGGGGCTAGCAGTCTGGAGAGGGATGGGCGCCGCTAGACTACATTTGCCCAAGACACACTGCATGGAAAAAAAAAAATGAACATAATACAAAAATCCATACCGGCTCGGCCGTCGCACGGGTTAACAAGGGTCGCGCTCCCCGTCTCTCATCAGGGCGATGGTGAAAAGTGTGCTACTGATGCAACAACAAGAACAACGAAAATAAGAGGAAGAGACAATGTCAGTATAGCCACATGGAATGTCAGAACGCTTGCCCAAACAGAGAAAACTGCAAGAACTCATAAATGGGCTGAAGGGTTACACATGGCATGTTTTCGGACTATGCGAAGTCAGATGGAAGAATATAGGTGAACACCTTACAGATGATCACCACATGCTGTACTACAGCGGTGAAGTGGATAAGCACATGAACGGAGTAAGCTTTCTCGTCAATAAAGCCGTCAAAGACTCAGTACTCGGGTGCCATCCAATATCCAGCAGGCTCATCGCCATTCGCCTTGGAGCAACAACATTCAACATCACAATAGTACAAGCCTACGCACCGACAACTGAGTACAGCGACGACCAGGTGGAGGAATTCTACGCTCAACTACAGGAAACTATCGACAAGGTGGATAAGAATGACATTCTCATCATCCATGTAGTTGTTTTTCTTCCCACTTTTCTTTTCTTGTCTGTTTGTGTCCAGTTTCGATGCTTCCTGTGTTGTTCATTGGGACGGTGTCTTTTGCTGCGGTGATCAGCCTTTCTGTGTTCTGGTTTATGTATTTCTCCAGCTCTTTTTAGTGTCGTCCACATTATTATTATTATTATTATTATTATTATTATTATTATTATTATTATTATTATTATTATTATTGTTATTGTTGTTGTTGTTGTTGTTGTTGTGGTGGTGGTGGTGGTGGTGGTGGTGGTGTTGGTGTTGGTGTTGTTGTTGTTGTTGTCCAGTACTCACTAGGCGTTCTCATACAGGTCATCATCAGTGATTGCTCACTGACAATAACCGATTGGTGTTTTCTGGGATCTGAGTGACACTAAGTTTCCCCAGATTTCCAGTACTCTCCACCTTTTTCGATAATCATTGTAAATGACTTTGCATTATCGAAACAGTCGCTTACCATTGATTTCTCACTGGCAATGACCATTGGTCTTCACTAGGATTTGGGTGCCAATAAGCCTCCCCAAGGTCCCACCGAAGGTCTGGTTTGTGCTATCCCTCCTCGGCTTTTCCAATCTCCTTTACCGTTCACAATTTTTTTTGTGTGGTATCAGCCGAGGCAAAGGCCTTTTTTTCGGCCCCGGGGGGGGGGGGGGGCGCAGTTTCAGTTTCCTTGGTTACATGTGGTTTTCGTTTCAGGTTTTTGTTTTACTTCTGTTGCAGTTTCCATGTGGTTGGTTAGTGTTTTTAGTTTATGTGGGCTGGTTTCCACATTCAAGGATTTTCCTCAAGTTCCAGTTGTTTTCATCATTGCTGTCCGTTGTATAGTCTTAGTCTTCTCTCCGATTCCAATTTCTTTTAGTCTTTTTTTCTAGGTTTTTCGGGACTCTTCCTAGTGCTCCTACGATTATCGTCTCTTCATGTGCTGATCAGTATTTATATGTTCGGAGTCGTTTTTTGAGTCTTCCACTCACTCTTCTATACTTACCAGTCCTCTTTCCACTCCGTTCCCTTTTCATTAAGAGTCGGTCAATACAATCTTTCAAGTGTAGTGCATTGTGCATGCTATTTTTTTAAATAATAATAATCTATTAATAATGGAGTTTATGTATGTGTCTGTCTGTCTGAAGCCAAAACTATACTATTTAAGACTATTGTACCTATTATGAAATAGTATAGTATATACTATTTCAGACTAATGTACGCATATCCCAGCAATGACGTCATTGTGAGAGGATTTTTTCACATTATTATTCTTTATATTCATTACGTTAATACAAGGTGTTTTGTTGTAAGTCGGAGTTAAGCAACGCATATCCCAGCCATTACTAAATGGGTGACCATTTTGGAAGAATAACAAAACTGGTTCTTTGATATGACGTAGCCGCCTCCAATAGCATATTTAAACATGAGTATCAAAACTGGTTCTTTGATGGGGGAGGGTAAAAAATTGTTTCATAGGGTATAGGATTCCTGAGAAAACAACTGAAAAACTCTAAGAGACCACGTTTTACCCCATCAAAAACTGCCCTCACAAACAAATCACTAGCTCCATATACTAATAAACATATATTTTCGTATAGTTTCAGGGTCAAACATGAGTTCAGCCGCCAGTAGAGAAACTTGTCCTTTATGTGAACGGGATTTGGACTGTGATGAGACTGTGGTGTCAACCGTACAAGTATCGAAAGAGGTGTCAAAGTCATTGTTGAAGCCGGAACTAGTGTTCACATCAACAAAAAGGACATTGCTTTAGCCTAAAAAAGGATGATTCTGCTCGGCCAGTAAAAAGGGACGCTCGTGTTTCTCTGGGACGATATGACAGTGAAACGCATTGCTTTTTCTGTGGAACTGATACTACGAAAAAAAATTATAAACGAAAAAGTGAGGGAAATATTTGCTATGTGAAGACTGATGCATTTGCTCAAACTATCCTGGTTCATTGCAAAACAAAAAAGGATGAGTGGGTCACTGCTGTTCAAGGTTGGATCGAATATTTTGATGGTGATCTTTATGCTGCAGACTGTGTGTACCACCAGTCATTTAACGTCAACTTCCATACAATGCAAAGAATTTCAAGACAGTTAACGTCAGTTGAATTAACCAAATGACGAAAAAGTGGAAGACCAAAAGACAGCGATTAGGATGAAGCATTCGAAAGGGTGTGTGTATTCTTGGAGGAAAACGATGAGGAACAGATAATGATATAGGACATTGTTGCTTAAATGGGAGAATACTTACGAGGTAGTAAATCAACGGCATATGGAAATCAGTATCTCAAGAAAAAGCTGATAAGTCTATATGGAAACTCTTTATTTGTGACCGAAGGCCGTTGTGGTGTCGCAAACATTGTGACATTTAGGGAAAAAATCTGTGACATTCTTCGTGAATATTATAATTCACCTCCGACAGATGATAACAAAACACAAAAACGAACAATTCTCAAAACCGCCGCGAAACTCATCAAAGCTTTCTTTCACTTCAACCAGACTACTCTCAGCTGGCAAGGTATGATGCACTTGATGCACTTGATGCACTTGATGCATCTGATGCATAAGGAGTGCGAATATATAGGACGTTGCTGAATGGCAGTAGACTCAAGGAGATCATAGAGATAGTATATGGTGAAAATGCTGACGTACGCATGATGAGTGGAAAGGCAAAGCAACAAGTATTTCGTGGCCACCTGCTGGTGGATCAGTGTCTCACACGTCAGATTGTTGCCAAAGTCTTGGAGGATGAACCTGGTTTTCAGGACCAAGTAGCGGAACTTGAGCGGCTGTACATGATGATGGAGACTGGTAAATGTGACTTGAAGTCATTGTTGGAATCAGATTCCATCGGCAAGATTTACAACAGCATAACTCTGATAAGGGATGAACTGGTAAGAGCCTCCAAAACCAGCAATCTATGGATAAACTATCAGCAAATGCTAGGAATTGCTAGGGCACTTGTTGCAGCTGATCGAATGGAGTCTTGGGAACTGCGTCTCGGTGCCGTCTTCACTTGCCTGCCAATATTCGCAGCCACTGGTCATCCAAATTATCTGAAGTCGGCTCGTCTATATCTCCAGAAGATGTATGCCTTGAAAGATGACAACCCATCAAAATTTCCAGTTTGGGTTTCACGTAATCAGATGCAGTAGCCAATACTGGGCTAGTCTTGGCTCCATTCTTGTCATCGAGCAAACACTAATGCACTCACTCAAAAGCCATGGTGGGCTCACACAGGATAGTGGGATGTCCGAACACCAGAGAACAGTTGGAGCCATGTCATCCGCTTACAACCTTGCCATGCAATAACTTACCGCACGAAGTTACACAACAAGCGAACAACATAAGGAGTTGTCTGCCTCTCGGGTGAGAAGAGATGAGACAGACCTCTGGACAGTTGCAGAGCAACTAGATAGCTTTAAGCCGTTTTCAGGCGATGAATCGTTATGCAATATTATTACAGAGATTACTGCTAACTAGGATGTCAATGTTCAGGACCTTTTCGAAATCGGAAAAGACATTGTACAGAAGATAGATAGACAATCAGTTTTCTTCTACTCTCACAAATGGAGTTTGAAGGCAAATACTCTAGCATCGAGCAAGAATGTAAAAGTTTCTGCAGCATTGACCCAGTACTTTTATTCCAGATGTTTCTCGTTGTCTCACAGATAGGTGATCTAAGGCTAGATGAGCTTATGTCCAATCAACTCTGTCTGCACCCGATGTGTTTGTTTGAAGGAAAGGGCATCTTACGTCAAGCGGACAACCCGAAGCTGGCAGCAGCTTTCAGAAATTATGTTGAAGCAAAGTTGGACAGTATAGTGACACAAATCGTCTCAGTCACTGAGCACAATGTACTAGACGGAGGATCTCTTTTTCACTGTCTGAAATGGAAGGCGGAGAGTACCTACAGCTCGATTACAAATGATTATGCCTCATTTACTGTTGAACACTATGGGACAGCAACTGTCGTGTTTGATGGTTATGAAGTTGGACCAAGTATATAACTGTACTCATCAACAGCGAAGTCGAAAGCTGAATGCCAGAAAGGTGAACATTACGGAGGTAACAACATTTTCTGGGAAAAATAAGGAATTTTAACAAATGTGGCAAACAAGCTGATCCAGACGATCATGGAACGAATGCGGCAGAACGGCTGTGACGTTATTCAAGTGGAAAAAGATGTGGATATTGAGATTGCAAAGGCAGACATCAATATGTCTGCTTTCAAATCAACCACCCTCATTGAAGAAGACACAAACCTTCTCTTGCTGTTCCGTGCATATGTTTCTTGCATTTCATTTTTGCTCTGACAAGGCGAAATCCTACATCTACAATATCAAGGTTCTCAAGCAGGTGCTTGGTGAAGCAGTTTGTAATGATATGTTGTTCCTGCATGCCTTTACGGGATACGATTCGGTGTCCAGGGTATTCGGAATAGGAAAGATGGAGTACCAATAAATCGCCAAGAGGTAAAAGACAATGACAGACTGTTCAAAAGCATTTTCATCATCAAAGCAAAGCCAGGATGTTGTGGAAACCAATGGTTGTAAAGCAATCGTAGCTTTGTTCGATGCGGATAGAGAAAAACTCCCTGGCATCTATTAGATTCAATATGTTCTGCAATAAAGTTGCGAGAGTTAAGACGTTCATCACACTACAACGACTCCCACCAACGCCCTCTGCCTGTAAATTTCATTCTTTGCGGACTTACTACCAGATTATGGAGTGGATGAGATGTAGTGATGAAATCTTGCTATCTGAGTGGGGGGTGGAAGGTGGAAGTGACAAACTTGTTCCAGTGATGACGGACAAAAGCCCTTCTCCAGATGCACTGATTCAGATAATTCATTGCAACTGTCAGAAGGATGCAATGACCTAAGTTGTACCTGCAGGAGGCATGGATTGGAATGTACAAGTGCATGTGGACATTGCCAAGACAGAAATTATGACAATATGAAAAATGATCCAGTGGAAGATGATGATGAGGAGTGAAAGGTTTTGAAAAAGCACTGTGACGTAAGTGAATCAGGGTGGATACAACAAGGGTAATGGGTGTAGGGGTATCCATTGATATTGCATAAGGGTTTATTTGGCATCAGTGGAAACCCCTTTCATGTGAAAGATTGACCCTGAATACTTGGGTAAAAATCCAAGATGCATTGATTTATCATGAAAACTGAGCGAGTTAGTGTTTCACATGTAAATGAGAAATGACTTGTAAACCCAAAAAAGTCATATTCGAAAGTTGAAACTTTCCCATACTCGAATCTTGTCCAACTTTTAGTCTGTTGTAGACTTGACCCAACCTAACCTAAAATCACCAAAAAACGAAATGTTGCGATTTTTGGGGTCAATCAGTATCTTGACTCGTCTAGAATGTTACCCTAAGTAACAGCACTAATCTGGATACTCCACCAGACTAGATGAATTATTGTCCTAGAATCCAGTAAGACCAAGAGACCACAAGAAAGAAGGGGCTCCTGATTTCTGAGAACTTCGACTGAAGTGAAATGAAACAAAAACAGAATCAAGCATGCATGCAGTTACCCGGACACTCTTTCTCAGATGAGTTCTTGTACATTCATATTTTCTGTTGTTTATTATTCTTCATTACTCGTTCAAATAAAATTCCCTTCTCTTCAAAAGCTGTCGCTTCTATTTAAAATTTCAGCACTTATCTTCGAGAATTAAATTTTCTTTCGGGGATAAAAAAAAAAATAATAGGGCGATCACATCACCAATTGCATGATTATTCGACCGGCTTGGTTTCTTATTGATTGAAGCAGTGCTGCTGAAACAAAATATCCATTGTAAACAATTGCTTGAACACAAGTTGTTAATTTACCCATACCTTGAGTGGGAAATTTCAATTACAATTTCTCTTTTCTTTATTACATTTTTTCTGTCTTTCTTACAATATCTTGTTCCTTTTTTACAATTTTTTCTTCTTTTCTTACAATTTTTTCTTTCTTTCTTACAATTTCTCCATTCGTTCTTGCAATTTTTTTCTTTCTTACAATTTTTTCTTTCGTACAATTTTGTTTCTTTCTTACAATTTTTTCTTTCCTTCTAACAATTTTTTCTTCTTTTCTTACAATTTTTTCTTTCTTTCTCACAGTATCTCGTTTTTTCTTACAGTTTCTCCATTCTTTCTTACAATTTTTTCTTCCTTTCTTACGATTTTTTCTTTCTTTCTTGCAATTTTTTTCTTTCTTACAATTTTTTCTTTCCTTCTTACAATTTTTTCTTCTTTTCTTACAATTTTTTCTTTCTTTCTCACAGTATCTCGTTTTTTCTTACAGTTTCTCCATTCTTTCTTACAATTTTTTCTTTCTTTCTCACAGTATCTCGTTTTTTCTTACAGTTTCTCCATTCTTTCTTACAATTTTTTCTTCTTTTTCTTACGATTTTTTCTTTCTTACAAGTTTTTCTTTTTTTCTTACAATTTTTACATTCTTTCTTAAAACTGTTTCTTTCTTTCAGAATTTCTTTATTTCTTTATTATTTTCTTTTTTCTTTTTTTTCTTTCTTAAATGTTTTTTTTTTAAAAAACAATTCTTTATTACTTTCGGACAATTTTTTCAACTGCAACAAAAAAGAAATACGAGAAATATACATTTTGGTGCAAGAATCAAATATTTATTTCCAATTTGTCTATGTCAAAATTACACTTAATTATTTAAAGTTTCATACAATTAAATGAAAAAAAAATATGGGACTAGGATCTTTTTGAAATAGTTATTTTGGGGGTTGGCTTTTTTTTTTGTTTCTTTGTTTAAGAGATTTTACAAAGGGGGAGAAAGGGTAACTGATCATCGGTCAAGTGAATTGAATGTTGTGGTTGTTTCAAAAGGGGGTTAAAGGTATTAATTGAAATATAAAAGCATAAATTTGAGTATTTTTAGTTTTAAAGACAGGAAAATTTAAACGGAAAGAGATAAAATTTCGTGAGCCCCTGTACAGTAAAAAAGACAGAACATTATATACATGCACACACTCACCCACAGACACACATATGCATTATATATATATATATATATATATATATATATATATATATATATATATATTTCCGTAGTACATATAAATGTATATATATATATATATATATATATATATATATATATGTGTGTGTATGCATATGTAAATATATATATTTATTTACATATATGTAGTGGTTAGTATATGGAATGGATGTATAAGTTTGAGAACAAACTCGTTTCTCTGTATAAATGTCTACTTCACGCGAATAAAGCTCTTTACGTAGTAAAGATTTGACCATACAAATCGACATATCAAAGCTCATGAAGGTTTTAAACATGTTTTTGTGTCAATATTTTTAATTAGATTGTTTTTTAAATTTTTTAACTCATTCCATATACTAACCATTTTATTTTTGTGGGAAATTTAATTCCCTTTATTGAAATTTCCTCATATGTATGTAAATATATATGTATGTATATCATATATATATATATATATATATATATATATATATATATATATATATATATATATATATATATATATATATATATATATATATATGTATATATATATATATATATATATGTATATATATATATATATATATATATATATATATATAACATATAAAACTAGTGAATTGAAGTGTATTACCAGAATAAAGAACAGTAATTGGTTTCTGTGTGGTGCTTGAGATTTTCTTGATTACAATAAAAAAAATTGTTTAAAATTTAGAAAAACAATTTAATAGTTAATTACCATAATATATATACTTATATATATATATATATCATATCAGTACACAAACACTTATATATACATGTCTATCATATGTATATATAAGATTATTATAAAATTTTCTGCAGCAACAATTTCAAAATTGATTTCATTTTTTTAATTCAGTATAAAAAAATTTCTGGTGCTATAATAATATTTTGAAATATGAAAAAAAAAAAAATTGATTTCACACGAAGTTGTTGACTTAAAAAGGGTCAAGTTCTAAAAATGGCTAAAATGAAAAATTGACGATTAAAAGAGTTAATTTTAAGTTTCTCTACTTTTATGTACATCGTTATTACGATTAATTAATTAATTAAAATCTTTTTTTTTTTAATTTAAAATTTTAAGTTTTTTGATTGATAAAAAAAACAAAAAACATAGTAAAGATTGTTACAATAATGTTGTCAGCTTTTATTGATAAGGATGCTGTCTTTGAAATCGATAATATTCAGGTTAATTAGGGAAAGGCAGGTATCTTTTCTTTTTTTTTTGGCAAATTCATATTTTAAACCAATACATTGCCATAAAAAGATTACTTGTTATCATATATATATATATATATATATATGAGAAAGGAAGGATGAGAGTAATCCTCCGACGTAATGAGGAACGAAAAAGGAAAAACCAAGAAATATTTTTGATATATTCATCAACGTTTCGTCTTTATTGTAAGACTTCCTCAGGATGATAATTTGAAAAAAAAATGTCATGCAAGTACATCGAAATTTTGGGTTGACATGACGGCTACTACTTTTCTTCATCTCTCCATCATGTCAACCCTACATTTCGATGTACTTGCATGACATTTTTCTTCAAATTATCACCCTGAGGAAGTCTTACAATAAAGACGAAACGTTAATGAATATATAAAAAATATATCTTGGTTTTTCCTTTTTCATTTCCCATTTATATATATATATATATATATGTACAGATAGAGTTTATTAATATCGGGTGCACCTATGCATAACTTAGGAAGTATACATGTTCGAATTTACGGGTAAAAAGTATGCATAGGTTTAATGTTACATTTTTTCTTATTATTCAAATATTATTTGTTTATTATAATATTTTTTTTAATTCCAAAAGGACCATTTTCCTCCCAGAATTATTAACTCAAAATCTTTTTACCCTTTGTACACGTCATCATGGCAGACATGTTAAACATGGCGATAAAAAAAATGTTAAATTTTCTATATTACAATCGTAAACATATTTACTTGTATCATGTACACTTCCTAAGTTCACACCGACTTTAGAAACTCCTCATTATATATATATATATATATATATATATATATATATATATATATATATATATATATATATATATATATATATATATATATATATATATATATACATACATATATATATATATATATATACATACATATATATATATATATATATATATATATATGTATATTTATATTCATACATATATATATATATATATATGTATATTTATATTCATACATATATATATATATATATATATATATATATATATATATTAAATTGAATGTTAAATATTATATAATCGTTTTCCACAATAAAACCTAACATCGCAGCCCACACAAACCATGACAGCCACAGACAGGGAGGCCTAGACTAAAGTTTCATCTTCCCTTGGGCTATTCAGTGACTTGCGTTTCGAATCACTAGTTCCGATATGTCTTACAAAAGAGCCCATAGAAAGGCGATGTGATGTCATGTCTGATTGTAGAAAACAATTATATATATATATATATATATATATATATATATATATACAGGTTGAGCCAAAAGTAGGTGGACATCATTTGGAATAGGTTTATGTATCAGTTATATTAATGCAATTATTTATTATAACTTTGTTATAACTATGTTATTTGTGTTATTAACGTGTTGTATAATTTAAATTGCATAATTGTGTTGTAATTTTAATTTCATCTGTTTTCTTTTTTTCAGATTGTTAAGAGAACCCATAATGTCAACTTTTGGCTCACCCTGTATATATATATATATATATATATATATATATATATATATATATATATATATATATATATATATATATATACAGTAGATAATCTTATTGACACTAGTATTTATTTACCTGCTTTCCAGGCGGGTTAGACAGAAATTCAGATGAAGTCTTGAAAAGCCAGTGCACTAGGAGAATTGCACTTTGGCCTATAAAGATGCATGAGCTGCCCCGTCGGCATTCCCCGACAGGTGGGCTTCGTGTGATTAACAATAAACTAACACCTTTTCAAAGGGTGAGAAGGCAAAGCTTGGGAGAGTGGACCTCCTAGGACTGAATGCAACCCTAACCTCAGTCTGACTGAAGCAAGGCCACCGTTGGACTGAGTGTCAAGGACGTATCCTTGACTCGTATAAACAATACCTGACACGGGTTTGTTCTATATGTTTGCCATAACTAGTTGGTAATACAATTAATTAATTAATTATTTAAATTAGTTTTCGCCATAACTAATTCAATATTCGTCCGTTTATGTATGAGAATTTTAAGTGTTCAATAAATCTTTTTTGATTTAATTAAAACGAATTAATTGTTCAAATTAATTCGTTTTTATCAAACTTTACTCACAGTAAAGTATTTTTTCTTTTATTTCTTTATATCTTTTTTTAAAATTCAAAATCGAGATTATTTTCTTTTCTTTTTTTTTTTTTTGTGGGTCATGGGGGTTAATACCAATTTTTTGTCCATTTTAATTGCTGTTACAACAATACTATTAATAACATCTTTTTTTGGATTTGTTATTTTCATTCCCTTTTTTAGACGGGACCTTTATAATTCTCTCCTTTTTAAATTAAAAAAAAAAAAAAGATTTAGCAGTAGATGCCAGGTTAGTAGGTAGGTAGGTAGTTTATTAATTAGACAGGTAGGCAGCAAGGCTGAGAAATAGGTATTCACAAAAGGTGTAAGGTCATTCTGTTTTGTTATTTCTTTTTTCCAATGACCTTGAACCACACCTTTGATAGGTGTGAAAAAAACCGTATGTAGTTGCAACAATCTATGACCACATACAAACCGAACAAGCACAATCATTTTGTAGGGTGGGGCTCCGATACAGATATATATATATATATATATATATATTAGGGTTAAAGCAAGAAAATGCATACATAGTAGCAATACTTGAAGACTGTCGTATAAAAATCATAGGATGTTATGGCGTTAATAATGTTTTTGTTTTTTTTCAGCTTTAAAGAATACACTTATTAGAATTATTCAATTTGTTTTTATTTTATATATTTGCTGTTGTTGCCTATTCAAATTATTTTTCTTGCTTTTGATTGGATGTTTAAACGTGAAGAATAGAGTTTCCCACAATGCTTTGCAATATTTGCTGTTTTTGTATATCTCTAATTTTTCTCTGTTTTGATTGGATGTCAAAATCTCAACGATGACGTCATAGTTATTCAAATAGTGCATTACGAATTAATTCATCTTTACTCCATTAAAAAAACATTTAATAACGTATCTCTTTAACTGCTTGATTATGTATGTCGTCAAAGAATTTAAACTTTCTTTCAATTCATGATTTTATATTTTGTTTATGATACGTTTAGTAATTAATATCGTTTATTTCATATATTCCTACAGTTATTATGCTCCGTGCAATGAGTAAAGAGAAAATTGTAGTCTAGATGTTTTCAAGAGTTGGGTTGGTATGTATTAAAAGTATATATATTTAATATGATAATTGAGTAGATTACAAAATTTATGACATAATTAATATCTTAAATATTATAATCAAGCTCCGAAAATCAACACTGAACAATGTTTATCCACATGTACGCGTGTTTCAAAAATTTTTTTTATCCATGTGTACGCGTGTTTCAAAATTTTTTTTATCCATGTGTACGCGTGTTTCAAAAAATGATTTTATCCACGTGTACGCGTGTTTCAAAAAAAGCATTCTATGATCACTTTTATATCAGAGTAAAACTTTACAAACTTTTATGACATCATAATATGAAAGCTCTGCTGGTTTTAACTTGTTAACCATTGAGCTTATTTTTATCTGCAGTATTTAATATATCTTGGAGATTCGTGAGATCTGTTTTATTGATTAATAAATTTTTGTGTTATGTAATCTCCTAGGAATATCGCAATTATTTGGGTTTTTTTAACTTACACTTTTCCTTAAACACACACACACACACACATATATATATATATATATATATATATATATATATATATATATGTATGTGCGTGCGTGTGAAACCACTGATATCTATGTTTTTTTCGAATCATTGTATAGTAATTATTTAATAAATATATATTATGCTCTTACATAAGTAGTTGAGCACTCTGGCCCGTCTTTCTTCATAAACACATCATTTACTATGCACACACACACACACACACACACACACACACACACACACACACACACACACACACACATATATATATATATATATATATATATATATATATATATATATATGCGTGTGTGTCTGTGTCTGTGTGTGGGGTGTATGGGAACACTTCAATGTTGCTTATGCATTTTAGAATATTTGGTTTAGAATTATTTAAAAAAATGTTTTGATAGTAAAATGCCATAACATAGTATGATGCTCGAATTGACAGCAGGATTTTTTTTTTAAATCACCAATTTTTGAATAATTTTCTTTCATAAAAATTATTCATAATTATTGTTTGGTTAACATCAATTTTAGGGAAATCCTAAAAAATTCCTGTCGGCACTATTTAAAAAAAGTTTTTTTTAACCTACCCCTAAAAAAACAGTAAGTTATAGCAAATTTAATTGTACACGCGAAATGCTGAAAAAAAAAATGTCATGTTGAAATTTAAATGGCCGATGTATAAACAAATTTAGATGCAACGGGAAATAAATCTGTTCGTATGATGCTACAAGGGAGATAACCCCTGCCTGCTAAAAAAAAGAAAAACATTTTTTGTTATTACAGGGTTGTCTCCCTTGTTAATACAAACAGATTTATTTCCATTTACACTTTCTTCAATTTATTTATATATCGGAAATTAAAAATTAAATTTTTGTTAGCATTTCGCGCGTATGATTCACTTGCAATAACTTACTTTTTAAACAATTAAATATAATGGTTTTATGCAATAAGTTATTTTGAAAGAACGCTAAGCGGCATATTTTGAGGATATCCCTAAAAGTTTATGTTAACCCATTTGTTTTTATTTTTAAATCGAGAAAAGATATTTCCCCGATCAAGAGCAACACTCAAGGGATATAACGAAAGCGATTATTAATTATTTCGTTTTTGTTTCGAAAGCGCGCTAAAAAATATCCCCATTAATTTGGTGTCGACATCGGAATCGACGTGACATAATATTTATTTTTCATTTAATGCAAACCATTTTCAGATTTGTTTACGGATTAAACACTTTTAATATTGAAAGATAATAGCTAATCTGGAACAAAAGAAAATAAAAGTCATCTTGTCGGATTTTCAAAGTCGGACCTGAATAGCATTGAAGTTGACACATCAAATTTTAATACTGACTAGCCAACTTTTATTTATTATTGTTGTACAATGTTATTGACACTATAATAACGTACTTCACTGTAGTTTATGATGTAGTCCTGTCCGGACAACTGATACTATGGAAACATTTTTCAGTTCTGACCGAAAAATAAAAATTAAAAACTAAAATGACTTAATTGTGTCCCGGGTAACACCGGGCTGGTAGAGCTGGTTACGTTTAAAACAATTAAAACTTTACAATTAAAATGTAAAAAAATTAATTAAAAGTCTTTTGGAAGATAAATTCCAGTTTTTTGGAATTATTCCATAGACTATTAGTAAATTAACGTTTTACTAAAGTGGCACTTCCCCACTACAAAAAACAAACAAACAATGAACGTGCAGCCATAATGCTACCCATTAATCCAACAGAACCCATTTTACTTCAAGTCATTTTGATTGATTAAATGTTAACTTTTTATTATTTTAATTCGACTGTTAAATTTTTACGTTTTTTTTTTTAAATTCGTGTTCATCTACTTTCGATAGAGATTTGAAAGTGTCTGGAATTATTTTAAAAAAAAAGGGTTGACGCGCTGAGAAAATTCCTGATTTTATTTGGTCTAGCAGCAGAATTTAACTGTGATACTTGACATTTGCCGTTTTGCTTTAATCCAAGCCACAAAGTTTAAAGGCTTTAAAATTACTATCGAATTTATAAGCATCACAATATAGAAAACCGATGCTAGACATTTTTCTTTATCTATTAATCTAACAAATAAAGAGTTTTTTGTCGAATTTTCAAAGTCAGACCTAAATAGCATTTAATCTGATGAATCAAACTTCTGACAAGGCAATTTTCATTTGTTATTGTTGTACAATGTTATAGTACTAGGACAAGGAAGTTATAAGGATGGATTTGAAAGAAAGAGAGAAATGAAGACCTGTCTAGAGATAGATTAGTTTGGAAGTCAACTTTAAAAGCCGTTCAACACATGCCAGCATGTAAAACGGACATTAAACAGAATTCAAGGCTATATAGTAAGGTACTTAGTTACAAGTTATTCAAAAAATTACTTAGTCCAGCCTGGTAGACAACTAATATGAAACATTTTTAAATAATTACCTAAAAATAAAAATCAGCTAAGGGAATAATTCATTTTAAATTGAAGAATGCAATAGAAGTTAAAAAGAAATGTGAAAACAAATAAAAATTAAAAACTAAAATCACTTCACTACATCCCAGGCAATGGTATAAAAAGTAATATATTAAAATGGCTGACTTATTTACTTTTATGACACTTCGAAATTCAGAATAATTTTGAAGCCTGCATAATAGAAAGTCATTTCTAGCTTGAGTTTAAAGTTTAAAGGCGAAAGGTCAAGTATTATGGTTCATTTGTGGTCCTAAACCAAAGAAAATAATTGTATTTAAAAAAAAAAAGAAAAAAAAAAGAGAGACAAAAAAAGAATCAATTTAATCCCACCGGATGAAATTCATCCGCTTTCCGATCAGGGATTTTCTCGGTGGCGTTGATGGTAGGGAAGGGGCGGGTTTGTGCTTGTTTGTGAGGGTCAGACCTGTTGCATCTCCGTCCGGTTTTGGCTTATTGCTCGACCTCCTGCCCCAGCGCGTGTGCCTCCTCCGCCCCGCCGTGATGTCTGCTTGCCGCCGCCCCCCATGCACCATCCGCAGCAGGCGGACGTCGAAGACTCGCGCACAATGTCGTCAAGGCTCATACAAAGGGCCGCAGCGAAGAAGAAGATGGTCCCACCCCAGCCGAGCCCGTAGCCTGTGCCATAATGGTGTGCAAGCATTTTAAGGTCGTTTTCAATGGCCACGGGAAATATTATTAAAGCGACTGTCGTGCTTAGGGCTGCGGAAGAAAAAGAACATAAAAGAAATGAGAAGAATTATTAGTAAACAAAAAAATCACATATAAATCTCACCCATGTCACTATAATATCAACATAAACTTAAAAAATAAACAATTCTTAAAGTTAACAATTCTAATATTTAATCTCATAAAATTAACAATTCTAATATTTAATCTCATAAAATCAACAATTCTATTATTTAATCTCATAAAGTCAACAATTCTAATATTTAATCTCATAAAGTCAACAATTCTAATATTTAATCTCATAAAATTAACAATTCTATTATTTAATTTCATAAAATCAACAATTCTATTATTTAATCTCATAAAATCAACAATTCTATTAGTTAATCTCATAAAATCAACAATTCTATTAGTTAATCTCATAAAATCAACAATTCTATTATTTAATCTCATAAAATTAACAGTTCTATTATTTAATCTCATAAAATCAACAATTCTATTATTTAATCTCATAAAATCAACAATTCCATTATTTAATCTAATAAAATCAACAATTCTATTATTTAATCTCATAAAATCAACAATTCCATTATTTAATCTAATAAAATCAACAATTCCATTATTTAATCTAATAAAATCAACAATTCTATTATTTAATCTAATAAAATCAACAATTCTATTAGTTAATCTCATAAAATCAACAATTCTATTAGTTAATCTCATAAAATCAACAATTCTATTATTTAATCTCATAAAATCAACAATTCTATTAGTTAATCTCATAAAATCAACAATTCTATTATTTAATCTAATAAAATCAACAATTCTATTATTTAATCTCATAAAATCAACAATTCCATTATTTAATCTCATAAAATCAACAATTCTATTATTTAATCTCATAAAATCAACAATTCCATTATTTAATCTCATAAAATCAACAATTCTATTATTTAATCTAATAAAATCAACAATTCTATTATTTAATCTCATAAAATCAACAATTCCATTATTTAATCTCATAAAATCAACAATTCTATTATTTAATCTCATAAAATCAACAATTCTATTATTTAATCTCATAAAATCAACAATTCCATTATTTAATCTAATAAAATCAACAATTCTATTATTTAATCTCATAAAATCAACAATTCCATTATTTAATCTCATAAAATCAACAATTCTATTATTTAATTTCATAAAATCAACAATTTTAATGAGATCTTTTTACTAGCAAAGATGTTGATTGTTGAATAATCTGATGTTGTAAAAGTAAAACCATCTTACACAACTCGTTTTAAAATGAATTGTTCCAAATTCAAACTATGTCGTCTCGTCAACTAAAACGATAGCATTTTGAATAAGTACATTTCAAAAAGTGATATTCGTTAGATTGATTTCAAGAATATTTATGCTCACAATTATTTCCGGTAAGAAGACAGAATATTTATTGTTTTAAAAAGAATTGAATTTCTACCATTTTAAATAAATAAATAAATAAATAAAGAAGAGACATATTCGTTTTATTTATTTAAAGAATATTTCGCTGACAATTCAATTATTTTTACGGAAGAAGGAATAGTAATTTTTGGTAAAAACGTATTGTAGTATCCATATTTTGGGAGGCTCTATTTTGGGCATTTTTAACAATTAAGTTACTATCGCTGAAAATAAACACGCTAAAAGTGAAGAAAACGAAAGGTGTTAAGAATAAAAACAACTGAAAATGAAAACAAACACGAAAGAAACACGTGTTTTTTTTTTTTATCTAAAACAAAAAATGAAACACGTTTTTTTCCTACAAACTGAATTGTGTGCGCATGCGCTGGTTTGAATCACTCACTACGACTTTTTTTATGAATGAATCTAACGCATGCGCAGAGCCTCCAAAGAGCCTCCCAAAATATGGATACTACAATACGTTTTTACCTATTTTTTTTCTTAATAGTATTGAACTTGACATACATTTATTATTTCAAAAGGAATATTATTATTATTAACAGTAAATTAAACAGATTGATGCAGAAAGCACCGTAGAATTTCGACGGGCCGGCCGTTATTCTATATATATTATTTAAAATCTGAAAATGTTTGTAATGTTGCTTGTCACTGTGTACATTTCATCTGTACATACATGTTTTAGACGGTGGGAGGAAGGGCGAATAGCATAGATTAAGGGTGAATGGTGAGAGGAGTAGTGAGAGGAATGGAATGATGTAAATAATTAAAAGAGAGAGAAATGAAAGAGAAAGAGAGAGAGAGAGAGAAAAAGAGAGAGAGAGAGAGACTTAGAGCGTAAATTAAAGTGTGAATGATAAAAGAAATGTTGAGAGAAATGGAATGATGTAAATAATTAAATAAGAGAGAAAGAGAGAGAGAGAAAGAGAGAGAGAAAGAGAGAGAGAAAGAGAGAGAAAGAGAGAGAGAGAGAGAGAAAGAGAGAGAGAGAGAAAGAGAAAGAGAGAGAGAGAGGAAATATTTATTTACGCAATAAAGGCCGAATAATAAAAGGGTTGAGAGATGTGTATGCAGTGTGATTATGTATGGAAGCCAAACCTGGTCAGCGAGGGTTGAGGACATGCGTTGCATGGAGAGTAATGATATGAAAATGATACGATAAATGTGTCATTTGACTCTTAAAGACGCGCCTAGATCTGATGACCTCAGAGGAAGATAGCATCTGGACAGTATCGGGAGTTGTGTGCAGAACGGGAGACTTTGTTGGTTTGGTAGCATTGAAAGAATTGATGCGAGTTCTTGGGTTAGTAGATATAGAACAGTTGATGTAGCAGGGTCAGTTGACAGGGAAAGGCCAAGGAAAACATGTGAGAAAGTAATAAAAATGGATCTGAAGGAAAGAGGGATGAATAAAGACATGGCCAGAGATAGGTTAGTTTGGAATTCAATTTCTTAAGGCCGTCCAACACATGTCAGCATGTAAAATGAACGTTAAACTGAATTTCATGGTGTTATGATGATGATGATGATGATGATGATGATGGTGATGATGATGATGATGATAATGATGATGATGATCATCATTATCATCATCATCATGATAAAATCTTAAGATCATGGATAGACAGACATACACATACACAACGACACACGAGCACACACACGCACAGATAGACACATATTTACCTGAATACAACAACATTCACTTTTCTTCAACTGATCTTCTATTGTAGCGGGATGTGTTAAATTATGAAGAATAGGAAAATTACATTACCTCCCCTTCTTTTCTGCCAGTGGTGGAGGGGGTATTCCAAGCTACGCATATTTGGGGCCCCTTTGACCATTTAGTTTATCGTCGATCTTAATTCGTTCACTCCGAGAATTCCAACTGACTGCTGACTCTTTCACTTCCCCTTCTTTTTAGCCATGTGACGTCACGTCTGCTTCTAGCACGCATACGGTCGCACTGATATCCGAGTACATTAAGCTGCCCTTGTATTCTTATATATTTATTATAATAAACTAATAATAAACATATAAGAATACACGTTCTTAACTTGATAACCCCCCATGAAGATGGATTATGACGAATCTGAAAGTACTAGGGTTCAAAACGGATACAGTAGATACAAATTTCAGCTTGAAACCCGAAAACTTATAAAGAACTTAAAACGGATCAAAGCAAAAATATGCATATATAAATTGTCCGTGATATTTAATGAAATATGTCTAAAAGAAAAAACGCTTATATATATATATATATATATATATATATATATATATATATATATATATATATATATATATATATATATATATATATATATATATATATCCAAGCAAGCGTTGTTGAACGTCACGGAACTTTCTCGTTTGTAAATCTTCTTCTTGAGGTTCTCAATCCATCGAGCTATCGTTCTGGTTTCAGGTGGCAGTTGGTAGAGTATTTGCCCGATTGTTCTGAATTCGGCCATTTTTTCGAGCACTTTCGATTTTCTTAGTCGTCTTCAGGATTAGATTTTTTAAAGTTAGAATTGAAATAACGCAAAACACTATTTCAGTGAAACTTGGTCATTTATTTCGTCCCCAAAACGGACTCTTCAGAAGCGAAGACTGTCTAACTACACAAATCAAATGGTGATGTTCAAATCCGGGGGAAGGACATTTTTACATTTGGGGGTTGCGTAGTGATTTCAGCTTCTTGGATCCGAGTTATATTTTATGGCCTAAGGATTCTGATCACTCTTACTATTCATAATCCCTCCCTTCCCTCTACCCGCCATAAAACAGCCAATGTTTACCCCTCAATTAAGTTACGAGTGTATACATATTGTGATATTCATATTTATTTTGTGAATATTAATAGGGAGAAACCGACTTTTTGCGACTAATGTATGTAAGTTCTCTCTCGATATATATATATGTATTCATTTTTATTCTCCAACAAGTACGGACGTCCACCCAGTAGTGGCCATTATTTTATTTTATTTTTCCTCCCAATATGTCTACCCTACATGTATCTGTACTTGCATGACATTTTTTCTCTATATTATCATCCTGATGAAGTCTTATAAATAAAGATGAAACGTTGATGTACACATAAAAAACATCCATTTTTTGATTTTCCTTTTTCATTTTCCCATATATATATATATATATATATATATATATATATATATATATATATATATATATATATATATATAAAGAGGTGTACTAAAAGCGAACTTTTAGGAAAGAGTTTTGCCCTGCGTTTCCTTCCCTACAACTTTTATTTCATTTTTTCAAATTTTAAATCTTGGCCATTGCCAACTTATCTATCCCAGCGACTTCCTCTGATGATAAGATTTTGATCTTTGAAAAGCCTGGCTTAAGGAAAATTTAACTTGAATAAATTGCCTTTTTGCGGAATATACCTTGCTCTGAGCAATTGAATTGAATTTTGATTTGGCTTTTGCTTCTCTAATTCCTTTCCATTCTTCTTCATATATATATATATATATATATATATATATATATATATATATATATATATATATATATATATATATATATATATATAAGTGTAAATTAGTCGTCCAAGGCTATAGCAATGCGATGTGGTTGCCGTGAGATGGAAAAGTGAAAAGCAATAAACGCAGGGAGAGAGTGAAACTCAAAACGATTTATTAATAATTTCACGAAAACTGATTAAATACCAAATAGTATTTTTTTTTTTTGGTAAGTAACAGATCGGCAAAGGGTAATCTTAAATTTTCGAAAGAACAACTTTCATTATCAGAAGACAACAATAGAAGACCGAGGGGGTCGGAAAAACGTGGAAAAACCGGTGTCAGATCATCGTATTATAGGGGAAAACAATTAGGAGTAGGAACGCAGAAAACGTTCCTACTCCCAATTGTTTTCCCCTATAATACGATGATCTGACACCGGTTTTTCCACGTTTTTCCGACCCCCTCGGTCTTCTATTGTTGTCTTCTGATAATGAAAGTTGTTCTTTCGAAAATTTAAGATTACCCTTTGCCGATCTGTTACTTACCAAAAAAAAAAAATACTATTTGGTATTTAATCAGTTTTCGTGAAATTATTAATAAATCGTTTTGAGTTTCACTCTCTCCCTGCGTTTATTGCTTTTCACTTTTCCATCTCACGGCAACCACATCGCATTGCTATAGCCTTGGACGACTAATTTACACTTACATTTACCAGCAATGCTTCAAGCAAACTACAATCTCCTCTTATATATATATATATATATATATAATGTGTGACTTTAAAAATATATATATATATATATATATATATATATATATACATACATTATATATACATATATATATCATATGTATATTTATATATTTCATGATTTTTTGTGGACTACAACATTTTATTGTCACAAGCATGAAGGGGAGACGAATTTTACCGTTCATGATTAAAAGTTAATCAAGAAAAAAAAGCCAGCCGACCGGTTTCGCCCTCTCTTAACAAAGGCTCATTATACCATCTAAAATTCTTGGGGACGATCCACGTTCCTCTTAAACGTCCCTCCCTTTGTAAACAAAGGGAATGTCTATTAGGACTAGATGTGATCAGACTCTAAGATTCATCCTCCATTGTTCATATAACATAACGTTATTTTATTTTCTGTACTCTCTCTTTCCACTCCCTTTTTTAAATCCCTCGATACAGCCTTTGTTTAGAGAGGGCGAAACCGGTCGGCTGGCATTTTTTTTCTTGATTAACTTTTAATCATGAACGATAAAATTCGTCTTCCCTGCACGCTTGCGATAATATATATATATATATATATATATATATATATATATATATATATATATATATATATATATATATATATATATATATATATATATATGTATATGTATGTGTGTGTGTGTGTGTGTGTGTATCAGCTAAAATCCAAACAAAGAGAAATATCGATTCAGCTAGTTTAGTCGAAAGCCGATTTTAGCCAAAGCTGATTTGCATGTGTCTATCAAAATGGCAGGGAGATTGGGCGGCGGGAGAGAGAGGAGATTGATGTTCTTTGGACAATTCTTAGCAATTCTGTGGAATAGTTTAGATCGGAATATGAAATATGGAAATTTTGAACATTTCAGTAAGAAAATTAAATGTCAGATATATTCGTTTATTTTTTATGTCAATTATATTCACGGTTCAATTCCATGGCTGCCTCTATACCCCCTCAACCTTCAGCCCTCCCCCTAACAAATAAATTAAAAAAATAACTTAATTACGAAATTAAATCAACCATAGGTTTGGTATTTCAACGGTGCTATACCTCACTTTGAACCTGATTTTAAAGAATTGTTTCGGTCAACCAAAAGACTCCCGGGTAACGCCGAGTAGGGACAGCTAGTATCAACTAAAATACCTAAAAAAATGTGAACATTTTGTTTTGGTTCCTAAATGTATTATGTTAAACCTAAGTTAATAAACGTTTGTTTCCCTAAAGATTCTTACATAAATAATACATAGATCTATAAAATAAAGTAAAGTTAGTCTCTTTCCTGATTTTTTATCTCATCGATAGCTTTCGTCCTTAAAAATCAATATTTGACTCTGGTTCGTCAGTTGTTTTGAAGGATCATTGCAACATGTTGTTAAGAAGAATGAAATTTAATTCGATTTACTTCCTTCCAGAAAATACTTTGTTCGGATTGAAATTATTTTCAAATGGCTGCCATTAAAATAAAAACACAAAAAAGATGGGACGTAACTGTATTCATCCATATAGAGTTACTTCGTTTTGATTGGAACAAAAAAATGGTATTTTTTTACTATCTTACGCGGCGCAGTTTACCCCTAAAAAAAGTTCTAATTCCCGATTTTATCTCATCGATAGCTTTCGTCCTTAAAAATCAATATTTGACTCTGGTTCGTCAGTTGTTTTGAAGGATAGTTGCAATATGTTGTTAAGAAGAATAAAATTTAATTCGATGAATTCCTTTCAGAAAATACTTTGTCTAGATATGAATAATTTTTAAATTGCCGCCATCTTAAAAAAGGGGACGTAACTGTGTTTGTCAATACAGAGTTACTTTATTTGAAAAGCAAACTAAAAGATCAACTGAATACCATACCGGACAACACCGGTTAGGGAGAGCTAGTAGAAATTAAAACCTATCCAGTGTTTAACTATAGTCAAACCATAGTATGTTATTAAACACGGTTAATAGTACGACTGACTTTCACCCCAGACCTGAAATGGAAGACTTACATCAAATCTGTTTGGAAAAAGTGGTTGGATCATTGTACCACTCCAGAAATTACCTCAACTTCTGATGCAATCCTCTACCTGTATAAGAGCCAGATACGTCCTAAAATGGAGTACTGCTGTCATATGTGGGGAGGTGCCGCTCGGAGCACCCCTTCTTTCCTTGACGGAGTACAAAATGGACTTCGCAATTAAGTGGGGGGATGATCTCTACTCATCCCTACAGCTTCTTTCACATGGAAGAGATGTTGCTAGCATCTCCTTACTGTGAGGAGAATCCGAAGTAGTAGTAGTAGTAGTAGTAGGAGGAGGAGGGGGAGGATGAGGAGAAGGAGGAGGAGGAGAGGAATGAGGTAGAGAAAGAAGATAGAAACTTACCACAAATGAGAAAGATTTCCCCAGCTGAATGGTAGTAGTATATCTTCTTCGGTAATGGCGTCGTCAGTACCCCACAGATGGAGAGGACTGCTGCAAGGGCACCAAACGAAGCCGCAAACATCATTAAGCCTAAAACAGCATTCTGCCAATCTGGAAAATAAGAACAGAAATTATTCAAAATATCATAAAAGTAAACGTACGTGTGTCCGTCCACGACCATCGTAATAACTCAGGTCAGTTAACTGAGTCGAGTTTTTTTTTCTGGTGACGTCATTGATAGTGAGAGTAAGAACCATTATAAATGAGGACTACTATTTATCTACCTCCCACAAGGTAAAATGTGACACAAGGTCGGGAAAGTGGGATTAGATAAGCCAGAGCTCGAGAGGTGAGCAATCTGACCATTTAAAAATTGCCTGGGCAGCCCCGTCGGCATTCCCCGGTAGGGGCGCCTCAGACAGTAAGCAATAAACTTACTCCTCCCCAAAGAGGGGAGGCAAAGCCTGGGAGGGTGCACCTCCTAGAACTGCACAGGACCAGACAACCCCCAATAGACCGGCGTAAATCCAGACCCAAAGGCCAGGACAATACCAGTTCATTAGGTGGGTTAAAAACCCGGGGTTGAACTCTGCCAAGGCGCTAACGCAAGTAATGAGAGCGAGCAGACTCACGTCCATAGGATTATTCATTTACCTGGAAATCATTGTTAACTTGTTCTTTTTGTTTTTCGAACGTATTGCCTTTTTATAGATGTCAAGCGCGAAAGAGAATAAGAAAATTACAAAATGGCCGCATTTCATTAAAGTTCGATTTTCAAGTCTTAAAAACATAAACTAGACTTTTATTTGGAGATAAAAAATACAATTTAAGACGAATTAATAAGTTTCATCCAAAATGTGTGCGAAAATCCAACGAAATAAGCGAAATATTCAAATAATAAAATATTGTAAATAAAATGTCCGGTTGGAAAAAGAATCCCCTTCACAGCCCCCAAAAACATGACTATTTTAATTTATTACAAATTATTTACTATATTAAAAATATCGTTTTGCAAATAACCCCAAAAAACAAAAAAAAAACAAAAAAAAAAAACATACACATTTTAACGTATGCCAATTTAATTTATTTTCTATTAATTAATTATTGTAAATAATTGATTTTGTGTTGCTTTACTGAATTCGTAATCTTTCATGTTTGATTTACTTTTAAGTTAAAAAAATCAAGAAACATGATTTATTTTTTGAGAAATGGGAGCAACTCTTATCAAGTTATTCAGGTAAACAAAATAATGATAATGAAATGTTGATATAAACAATAAAACTAATGATAATGAAATGTTGATATAAACAATAAAACTAATGATAACGAAATGTTGATATAAACAATAAAACTAATGATAATGAAATGTTGATATAAACAATAAAACTAATGATAATGAAATGTTGATATAAACAATAAAACTAATGATAATGAAATGTTGATATAAACAATAAAACTAATGATAATGAAATGTTGATATAAACAATAAAACTAATGATAATGAAATGTTGATATAAACAATAAAACTAATGATAATGAAATGTTGATATAAACAATAAAACTAATGATAATGAAATGTTGATATAAACAATAAAACTAATGATAACGAAATGTTGATATAAACAATAAAACTAATGATAATGAAATGTTGATATAAACAATAAAACTAATGATAACGAAATGTTGATATAAACAATAAAACTAATGATAACGAAATGTTGATATAAACAATAAAACTAATGATAATGAAATGTTGATATAAACAATAAAACTAATGATAATGAAATGTTGATATAAACAATAAAACTAATGATAATGAAATGTTGATATAAACAATAAAACTAATGATAACGAAATGTTGATATAAACAATAAAACTAATGATAATGAAATGTTGATATAAACAATAAAACTAATGATAACGAAATGTTCATATAAAGAATAAAACTAATGATAATGAAATGTTGATATAAACAATAAAACTAATGATAATGAAATGTTCATATAAACAATAAAACTAATGATAACGAAATGTTGATATAAACAATAAAACTAATACTAATGAAATGTTGATATAAACAATAAAACTAATGATAATGAAATGTTCATATAGAGAATAAAACTAATGATAATGAAATGTTGATATAAACAATAAAACTAATGATAATGAAATGTTCATATAAACAATAAAACTAATGATAACGAAATGTTTATATAAACAATAAAACTAATACTAATGAAATGTTGATATAAACAATAAAACTAATGATAACGAAATGTTCATATAAAGAATAAAACTAATGATAATGAAATGTTGATATAAACAATAAAACTAATGATAACGAAATGTTGATATAAACAATAAAACTAATGATAATGAAATGTTGATATAAACAATAAAACTAATGATAACGAAATGTTCATATAAAGAATAAAACTAATGATAACGAAATGTTGATATAAACAATAAAACTAATGATAATGAAATGCTGATATAAACAATAAAACTAATGATAACGAAATGTTCATATAAATAATAAAACTAATGATAATGAAATGTTGATATAAACAATAAAACTAATGATAATGAAATGTTCATATAAACAATAAAACTAATGATAACGAAATGTTGATATAAACAATAAAACTAATGATAACGAAATGTTGATATAAACAATAAAACTAATGATAACGAAATGTTGATATAAACAATAAAACTAATGATAATGAAATGTTGATATAAACAATAAAACTAATGATAATGAAATGTTGATATAAACTATAAAACTAATGATAATGAAATTTTCATATGAACAATAAAACTAATGATAATGAAATGTTGATATAAACAATAAAACTGCCGAAGAATAGGGAGTTGTCTTCGTCTTCTTGTGTTTATAAACCAAGAGAAATTTCCATGCAGCATAACTGATACTAGTCTTTTCATTCGATTTAGACCGGAAATAATGAACTTATTTAAAGAATGAATTTTAAATCCGACAAATTATTTTTCAAAGAAAAATGTTCATGTTTTAAAAATTAAATAATTTATTACAACACCATTTTATTATTAAGTATTAATTTAATGTTTGCTGTCTAGCCTACGCAAATTACACAAAATAATACATTTGCTCTACGATTTCTAATAAAGTAATCGGTTAATAATATTCTGTGATCGTTAATTAATAAATACCGAAAATTTCATTAAAATTGGTTGATTTCCTGAATGTTGATGAATTTTTAAATGAAGGGACGAGTCAAAATGCCCATAGTCTCACTGTTTGAAACTTCTCGTTTGTTACTTTATAGCATTATGCCATTTTCCAATGCTCTAGCCTGCTTATATTACGCGTTTCGCTTCAATAATCACGTATGCAAATTTGATTTTTATGAGCAAAAAAGAAAAGGTTTAATCTTAATAATAATAATTAGCAAAGGAGAGAAGGCTTAATCTTAATAATATCTGATGATAATGAAAAAGAAAGAAAAGAATTTCTTTTACTTTTGATATAGACACAAACCTATCCCCTTATTATTAAAAAAAGAACAAAGTGTATGCGTGTGTGAGAGGGAGAGAGGGAGAGGGAGAGAGAGAACGAGAGAGAGGGAGAGAGAGATTGAGAGAGGGGAGAAGAGAGAGAGGGAGAAAGAGAGAAAGAGAGAGGGAGAGTATGAAGAATAAAAAGAAGAGCGTGAAAAGAAAAATGAAGGAAAATCTATTTTACGGCCTATCAACCCTTTTTGCGGTTATTTCATCCCTAAACGCAACACATGTTGCAAGCGATTGACAGTATACGATGAGTTGAATACAAGTTGCAATATATCCGATAGAATTTGAACTCGGTTTAAACCCGATTACGTAGGAAAGGGAAAGATAGATAGATAGATAGATAGATAGATAGATAAATAGATAAATAGATAGATAGTAAGAGGGGCAGAGAAGCAGAGAGAGAGAGAAAGAGAGAGAGAGAGAGAGAGAGAGAGAGAAAAGAGAGAGAGACAGAGGGAGAGCAAGAGAAGAGAAAGAGAGAGAGAGAAAGAGAGAGAAAGAGAGAGAGAGAGAGAGAGAGAAAGAGAAATAAAAATAAAGAGGGAGGGAGAGAGAGAGAGAGAAAGAGAAATACAGAGGGAGAGTAAGAGAAAAGAAAGAGAAAGAGAGAGGGAGAGAGAGAGAGAGAAAAGAGAGAGAGAGAGACAGAGGGAGAGCAAGAGAAGAGAAAGAGAGAGAGAGAGAAAGAGAAATAAAAGTAAAGAGGGAGAGAGAGAGAGAAAGAAAAATACAGAGGGAGAGTAAGAGAAGAGAAAGAGAGAGAGAGAGAGAGAGAGAGAGAGAGAGAGAGAGAGAGAGAGAGAGAGAGAGAGAGAGAGAGTAAGTCATGAACTATTTATTGCATGTCGACTCATTTTATAGAATAGATGAAACGATTCCGAAGACATCATTGATTTAATAGTTCGCTGCAGCCGTAACCATAGCAACAAGTGCCAGTTGTCAATTGGCGGAATGGCGGGTGTGTTCGACCTCGGATTTTTTCCCTTTCTATTTTCATAGTATGAACGAATAAAGGATTGAACGAATGAATGAATCCGAGAATAAATAAAGTTAACCAACAAGAGTCGCCATTTTTTTTATGTAGCTGCGTTTCACAGTAGACTTTGACAATCCCCCCACCCTCCACCCCCTTCCCACCTGACTGTTTAGCGCAAGGTATTCGTAATAGACTTACATCTTTTTGCTGTGTACGTGGGAAGTCATCATCGGTGAAATTATCTTCCTGTGACGATAAGGGGTTACAAGTCTCTCATCATCCAACTACCTTAAAAGACAATACAATCAGAGTTGATGTTCCTACCATTACCAACTCATATTTACAAACTCAGCCAGAGGGTTAACCTGGCCATACCCGACTTGGTGGTATTCATACCAGTCGAGAATACATTCTCGACAATCAGTCCGACAGAGCCTGTGCCATTTTTTTTGAGTTTGTGACCTGTATGGTTCTGTGCCTTTTTTGTATGGTTCTGTGCCCTTCTAGGAGGTCCACCCGCCAAGACTTTGCATTCTCTCTTTAGGAAAGGGTTAGTTTATTGCAAAGGAAATACTTATGGGGCTGCTAAGGCATTTTTTGTAGGCCAGAGTGCACGCGTATCTTGTGGCCTGACTTTTCAATAATTGTATCTCATCTTCTCGTGGTGGGAGGGGGTAAATACTAACTCTGCATCTGTCACAGCATATCCATTGTCTCTCGAAGTGGGGTTAGTGGTTAGGAGTAGGCAGTGGAAGTTAAATACCATTTTCACCTGCAGTTTTTGCAATTCAAATAAATTATAGCGATTTGGTGGTTCTGTATTTCTGATTAATTGGTCGTTTCCTAGCCGAATGTTAAATTGTAGATGGAAAGACAAACTTTGTTAAAAGTTTGTTAAATTAATGTTTGTTATATTTCGGATCCATTTATATATATATATATATAAAAACACACTTGTTTTATTTTCACAATTAAATGAAGGTACACTTTTTATGGGGAACCCGGTTAAAAAAAGCAAGCGGTTCTTTGACGTCAAAGTTGTCTGCCATTTTGTATAAAATAAATAAAGAAACGTACGTACGATGATTTGACTAAAAAAACACACACACGATATTGACTTATTTTTATTTATTTTCTTACTGGTAGTGAAAAGGCTCAGAAGTATGTTGTTCGGTCGACTTAAAAAAAGCAACGCTAAAAATGTCGGAACATTTTTATTTTAATGTTATTTATACATACATTTAAACAGTGAATAAGAAGTTAAAAAAAAAAGGTTAAGAACTTTCTGATATTGATGAGGACATCGGATTGAAGGTGCCGATGAAAATCCGCATTTAGTTTGGCTCTTAGATCAACCGGTTAACCGTGATGCCGCAACATTCAAGCACACATACAGACAACTTTGTTTTATATAAATAGATACTAGAAGAATACCCGTCCCAGGACAGGTAAAATTATTTTCCCGGACAGAACAGCTTTTATTTCTTCTTAAAAATATAAAAATCAGAATTTACTGATACTAAACCTTACGTCTAGAATCCTTATTCTAAGTTTGACCAAAATAGAGTATTCTAAAGAGTTTTTTTTTTGGGGGGGGGGGGGGGCTAAAATCTCTTTCAAATGCTCCAAACAAACTGAAATTTGGGAATATTTATTAACTGATGTTAAAATTTCACAAAAAATTCTAAGGTATCTGAATTTTCACGAAGGGCTTCCACCCCTTTTTTACCCGTTTCGCATGAACTAAATAAAGCTACATATAGCCCACATTTTGATCGCCTAGCAGCTGTGTTTCAAAATTCATAATGGTCGGTGAATTAGTTTAGGAGTGAATCTTTTACATCCGAATAGATAAACATATAGACATAACTGAGTTTATAAAGATAGCGATTAATAATTATTTTAACATCATAAACGACTGTTTCTATGGAGAATCGTCATTGGTCACATTAGAAAAGCGAATATGGAACTATATAAAGATCTGTGTGAATAACGTAGGCCTAACGCGATAATCGATAGATTTTTCTTTAGAAGAAGGATTTGAAGAGCTTGTCGCCCACCGGATTTTGGTATATCTGGCTAAGTTTGGAATATCTATATTCTATAGCATCATGATAATATACGCAGGACACTAAAATTGAGCAGTAAATAAAGCAGCGGCATACATTTGTATCTCTTTCATTCCGCCTTTTATGAGTCACCACTTATCAAGGCCAAAAGCCACTCGAGGATAAAGGTTAATAATGCGGACGGATCGTCAGTTTAATGATGAAGAATATTATGAGAGGATTGTTATACTAATGAGTCACCACTTATCAAGACCAAAAGCCACTCGAGGATAAGGGTTAATAATGCGGACGGATCGTCAGTTTAATGATGAAGAATATTATGAGAGGATTTTTATACTAATGAGTCACCACTTATCAAGGCCAAAAGCCACTCGAGGATGAGGGTTAATAATGCGGACGGATCGTCAGTTTAATGATGAAGAATATTATGAGAGGATTTTTTTTATACTAATGAGTCACCACTTATCAAGGCCAAAAGTCACTCGAAGATAAAGGTTAATAATACGGACGGATCGTCAGTTGAATGATGAAGAATATTATGAGAGGATCTTTTATACTAATGAGTCACCACTTATCAAGGCTTAAAGCCACTCGAGGATAAGGGTTGATGAGATGGGTGGATCGTCAGTTTAATGATGAAGAATATTATTATTAGACGATTAAAATGGATTCATGGAATGAACAACATTTGATTAGTTATGAGGACGGTTCATGATAATTCATTAGATTTGATGACGACGACATTGCAGTGCGTAGGAAAGCAATCCCGTGGTATCGTGTTTCACAGATGAGACGTTTTTGGAAAGAAACGCTGTTCATGGAAATTCCGTTTCATGTTACGCAAACGGAGGAAGAAATAAAATTTCGTTGACGTTGTGGTAGGTAGACGAGTTCTTGCTATGAATGTCCGAAAAAGAGGAATAAAAGATTGAAGCTCAGTCGAGCACCTTCCATGGAAAGAACGATAGAGTAGAGAAAGACTAGCGACGTCTCTTATGTGGGAAAGAAGCCGCAGAGAATAGAAGAGATAATCCGCTACTAGTTTTCAAAATTGATTTTGAACTCAGTCAAGACAAGACAGAAATTTCTGAGCGGTATTTCCCAAGATGTGGCTCTTATATAGGAAGAGACTTTTCTAAAACGGTAAAATAATACATATTGAGTGATCGAATACATTATTCCTATTTTTTCCGGTGATTTGAAAAAATGTGTCTTATTAAATATTTCACCGGTGTCCATCGGAATAGTGGGAGTAGATGTGACTATGAGAGTAAAAACTCCGCGTACCTCGTCTAAAAATGATTAAAAAAGTATATTTTAATCAGGATTAAATATAAAAATGGGGTAGCAGCAATCCGTCTTAGGAAATATCTGACTCTTATTGTAGCAGCCATCATGCGGATCCACGAGGTAAAAGAGTAAGGGTCGCGCCGTATGTCGATCTTCGGGGATTGAACCCAGAACGTTTCGCTTACGAGATAGAATCTTGTTATTTATGTGTGAGGACACAATTCCACCTATGCAAATGGTTTGCATAGGCTATTCTCGTTGAAATAAAAAGAGTAGATACTTTTCTACCGGCGCGTCGTTAAAATTAACGTGACGAGTTTGGACCGCAACGAGTTTTCAGCGAGAAAAAAAAAAGAATAAAGAAATTGAATTGGCATTTTGTGTCAGATTACTCGATTGACGAGAGTCGTGTTTTAGAGAATTGTTAATTACAATTCTAGAGTCAGATTTTTTGAGAGTTGGCGTCATCGTGTTTTGGAGAATGTTTAATACAATTCGAGAGTTGGACATTTTTTTTCATGTGTGCGCGTTTTTGTTCAACTTTTACTTCTACATTTATATAGAAATAACAATAGAGTAGAGAAAGACTAGCAACGTCTCTTCTGTGGCAAAAATGCCGTAAAGAACAGAAGAGATCTTAAATGTGGTAGCAGCAATCCGTCTTAGGACATATCTGACTCTTATATAGGTAGAGAATAAAATCAGGAGTGAAGTATTTTCTGAAACGGTAAAATGATAATATCAAGTGATCGAACATACTGTTCCTATTTTTTTCGGTGATTCGGAAAAAATGTGTCTTAATAAATATTTTCCCGGTGTCCATTGGGATAGTGAGAGTAGATGTGACTATGTGAATTTATTTTTATAAGAAAACGGAACGATATTTGCCATATATGACGGGCAAAACAGATTTTTTAACTCTCGTTTTTGTTATTTAAGTGATTAACGTCAATGCAATAGTGGAAATTCGTTTTACCATAGTATCTATCTATCTATCTATCTATCTATCTATCTATCTATCTTCATATCTATCTATATATCTATCTTCATATCTATCTATCTTCATATCTATCTATCTATGAATCTATCTATCTATCTATCTTCATATCTATCTATCTATCTATCTATCTATCTATCTATCTATCTTCATATCTATCTATCTATCTTCATATCTATCTATCTATCTATCTATCTATCTATCTATCTATCTATCTATCTATCTATCTTCATATCTATCTATCTATCTATCTATCTATCTTCATATGTTTCTATCTATCTATCTTCATATCTATCTATCTTCACATCTATCTATCTATCTATCTATCTTCATATCTATATATCTATCATATATATATATATATATATATATATATATATATATATATATATATATATATCTTCATATGTTTCTATCTATCTATCTATCTTCATATCTATCTATTTATATATATATATATATATATCTTCATATGTTTCTTTCTATCTATCTATCTATCTATCTATCTATCTATCTATCTATATATATATATATATATATATATATATATATATATATCTATCTACATAAATTAGATATGTTTATATGTTTATATATTTGTATGTAGATGGTTTTGGTTGTTTTGTTTTACGACATATCAACACTTTTCGGGTTATTTAATGCCACATCGAATCATTTTGGTAAACGTTTTCATTCTTCAAGTTCTATATATCTTAAAATATTCATATGTGGTGTTTGGCTTGGTTGTTTTGTAGAGGAAACATGTTTTTAGCTTTGGAGAACATGATTGAGTTTTGCAAAGGGAAAGGAAAAAATAACATCAATGTTTGGTGCATTTTAAGTCCGGAAGCCGGTATCTTCAGACAGTCTGATCTTATAGCACCAGTCAGGACTTTGGAACACAGCTGCTCGGCATTAGGGGTCCAAATGTGGGGTATATTTAATTTCATTTAGTTTTACGCAAAAGGGGCAAGAAGGAGACGGAAACCCTTCGTGAAAATCAGATACCCCCGAGTTTTGTGAAATATTACTAATAGGTATTAGACATCAATTGATAGATATTCCCCGAATTTCAGTTTATTTAGTATACTTTGAAGGGTTTAAGGGGCATAATATGGACGTAATCACTCAGTTGAACATTCAAATATTTCAGATTTGCATTGAATCTGATTCATAGTCATTAGACACCAATTAAACTAGATTCCCTGAATTAAATTTTTTCTTTAAACCCTTTATGCTTAAGTCTGTAACTTTTAGACATTTTCTAGAATTAAAATCATGTAATATATTTTGATCGAAATTAGAATAAGGATTCTAGACATAAGGTTTTGTAGCATTATATCTTGATTTTAATCTTTGTAAGTGGACATAAAAGTGGTGCAAACCGTTCTGTTAGGCGAATTTATTTTACCCGTTCTATGACAGGTATTCTTCTAGTGAATATATATATATATATATATATATATTAATGTATTTTTATGTAATTATTTATTATGTATATATATATTTTAATTTGATTTTATACGTACATAAAAGTAATTCACGGACATGTGTTTCTGGATCACAGCCGTCATCAGCATGGATAACTTAGACCAGGATCGAACCTTCGATATTAATCTATAGTCCAGCGTTTTACCATCGGACCAATACACTCTGTCTAGAAATATGTACGATTTTTATCACCTAAATATTTTAATGTATTTTTATGCAATTATTTTTATTAGTGATTGCAGTGTTCGTCGTTTTTTTGCTCACTACTACTTCGATTGTCTCACTTCCTCATTAAGATGCAGAAAATTGCATTATTAGTCGAATGAACAAAAAAAGCTTTAAAAAAGCAAAGAATTTAAAAAAAAATCAGCCGAGAACGCGCATGTGAAGTCAGTTAGACACTAAAAAAACTGCACTGTTTTTTTCTTTTGACTTCACATTCTCGGCTGCTTTTTTGAATTTTCCTCCTCTACTTTTAAAATCTAAGTTCGATAATTTTAGACGTTCATCTCGCTACTTTTAGATAATAAGGTGGCTATATATATATATATATATATATATATATATATATATATATATATATATATATATATATATATATATATATATACATATATATATATATACATATATATATATATATATATATACATATATATATATATATATATATATATATATATATATATATATATATATACATATATATATATATATATATGAATGCAGTTTTTTTATGTAAATGTTAGTTTTAATTTGTTTTTAATCGATTTCATCGATTTAAATATTTAATCCTGATTTAGACCGTCAATTGATTATTTTTAGACTGTCAGTTGATTATTTTTGACCGTCAGTTGATTATTTTTAGACCTTCAGTTGATTATTTTTAGGCCTTCAGTTGATTATTTTTAGACCTTCAGTTGATTATTTTTAGACTTTCAGTTGATTATTTTTAGGCCTTCAGTTGATTATTTTTAGACCTTCAGTTGATTATTTTTAGACTTTCAGTTGATTATTTTTAGACCTTCAGTTGATTATTTTTAAACCTTCAGTTGATTACTTTTAGACCTTCAGTTGATTATTTTTAGACCGTCAGTTGATTATTTGTAGACCTTCAGTTGATTATTTTTAGACCCTCAGTTGATTATTTTTAGACCTTCAGTTGATTATTTTTAGACCGTCAGTTGATTATTTTTAAACCTTCAGTTGATTACTTTTTGACTTTCCGTTAGCAACTTTTAGACATTCAGTTGACTGTTTTTAGACTTTCATTAGGCTATTTTTAGACTTTCCGTTAGCAACTTGTAGACCTTCAGTTGATTGTTTTTAGACCTTCAGTCAGCTATGTTTAGACTTACCGTTAGCAACTTTTAGACCTTCAGTTGATTGTTTTTAGACCTTCAGTAGACTATTTTTTGACTTTCCGTTAGCAACTTGTAGACCTTCATTTTTGGAGACCTTAATGTTGTTACTTTTGACCTTCCCCTGCTTTTGACTATTTCGATCTGGCAACACTGATCATGTCATCTTTTGGTTTTTAGCTTTCAGACTTAATCTACAAATGATTCACACATTTAACGTTTAAGACTCACCTACTTTATTCATTGGAACATTCTTGAACAGATTATATCGATTTTCTAGAACTTTATTGTAATTGTATACCAAAGGGGAAAATCTCAGGTTATTTGTTGATATCTCCTGCTTCAGGCTATTCAAATTCTTTTTTCTTCCTCGCCGTCACGAGGTGTGAGATTAAAAAAAATTTAATCTCACACCTCGTCTTTCAAACATTCGGTACTTGTATTTTGTTTTTTCTTCAGACAATCATCCTGAGGAAGTCTTATAATAAAAACGAAACGGCATAATTTACTGAATGTAGCATCTTTCAGCTTAAGTGGTTAATTAGATAAGCTAATTAGTAAAATAAGTCTAGTAATTTATAGGACTTTCTCGAGCTATTGGAAACTGATCTCCCCTCCTAAAATGTAAAATATTTGAAAAAAATTGGCCCAAAACCCCGGAATTCTCTAGCAGCCTGATAGATAAGTGTACACCGAAAAAAGAAAAAACAATGGTCAGTAAAAAGTTGTGAAAAACGGACTATGGAAAAAGACGAATAAGTACCAATAAGGCATCAACTTACAATATTCATATGTACAATCTATCTGGTCTAACTAATGACTAACAGTAGTAAATAACAAATTATGACTAATTACGATAATCCGAATTCAATTGAACATAAATAGGGCTGATAAAATATAAGTAATTGGGCGAATATTTAAGTAAGTAATACTAGTGACTTCTTTTAAACGTAGTGATTTATAGTTTAGTAATGAAATACCATTACCAATTTAAATACCCTATGAAACCTTTCATATAAGTACTAAAATCTTGGTTCATCTTGGTTTTGTTTAGTTCGTCATGAAACAAATTTTCTTTTACTAATTTCTGTTTAGTCCATTTTATACTTTAAACTATTCTTAAATTAGTCTGTTCTGAATGTAGGTTAAAATATTGACTGTATTTCTCATATAAGTCCTAAAATAAAAACTTATTTAGTTAATTTAATTTAATTGAAAACATATATCTTTTGTTTTCTCTTTCCTTAGATATTTAACTATATACCTTTTTGGAAATATCTTTTAAATCCCTCCAGTTTAATGTCTAAGTCAAGTTTTTTAAGGGTATTTTCAAACACGTTTTAGTTATTAAGGGAGATAATTCCATCAGTTTTAAATAAGGCGGTTGTCGCCCTTGGATTTATTATTAAATCTCATTTATTGTTCGACGGACGGTGATCGCGGCAATGCATCTACAATATTGCTTTGATACCCTTTTTGTAAAATAGTAATTCATTTCACCCCCTTTCCATAAGTTAATCCAATTTTATGAAGGTTGTTATTTACGTATTTGTTATCTTAAACCCATCTTCAAGTTTAGTTTATCATATTAATCAATAGTAGATAGAGGCTTATCAATTTTATCTATTTAAAAAAAATCTATTTATTGATTATATAATATTTACTTTTTAAGACCGTTAGACACAATCTAATTGATTTGTTAATACATATATATTTCCCTTTAACTCAAGTAATATTATTTTTTATACGCAGCGAAGGCTTTTATTAAACTCTCTTAAATTTTAGATTTGCAATATTTATATTAAACACTATTTAAGTCCTTGTGTTTTCGTATCTTTATATTTTGAAATAATTTATTTTTAATTTAACACTAAATGGTATATCTTATATAATTATTATTTATATATTTATATCAAATCTTTTTATTAATTACATAACTATCAACTACTCTAGCATTTTCACTTGGGTAATATTGTGCGTATTTTTTATACCTCTGTTTAGTAAAACAAGATGGTTGCTTGAATAGGCAGTAACATGCAAGGAAACATGTATTCAATGTTTTGTGTTTTTTGTTTGCTTGCTGCCTTATAATATATTTTTCTGGAAGCGAAATTTTGATTTCTGAAGAGCACATTAGATTTGGTTGTTCGTCTATAGGCAAAACGGTCCGTCAGAATGTACTGAAGTTTTGGATTTGGAAAAAAATAAACAGAAAATTAATAAAATCTTGATCACTGGAATTTAGCATAATATATATATATATATATATATATATATATATATATATATATATATATATATATATATATATATATATATATATATATATATAACTTTGAAAATTGAGATTAAATTGAGATGAAATTAAGTTTATCATTTTAACGGCGTTTCAAACTGTAGTAACACCCATCTCATTATTGTACACACGCGCACCATCTCTTCAACAACACCAGGAGAAATCGCAGATCTTCGGTTACGCCGTAAGACCTCGACGATGACGAAAAAAAAGAAGGAAAACGAAAAAATATTGTCTGTGTTACCATAATTAGGGTTTATAAAACCGAAATATTTGATAAAAACAAATGACTTAATAAATATTTCATTTATTTGACAAAATATATATTACGTTATGCATATAGTAAGTTATAAAATTATATTTATGGCAATTAAGCTACACAGAGGCTTCCACGTTTCATCCCCATTGAGAATCGTCAGGCTAAAATGCATGGTGTTTGTGTTGCCGGGTGTTTTATACACGTGTTGTTTAGTCTAGCTAGTTGACCAATCAGATTCTTTGTTATTCCCTCCTACGGGTTAATGTTTCCATTAGCCAATAGATGAGCTTCTCACAAACAAAGATCCGCTTGATTTTACTCCCTATTTACATGCCTCCCCACGAGAGAAGAGTTGGTATTTATCTACCTCTCACAGCAGTAAAATGTGACACAAGGTCGGAAAGTGGGATTTGATAAGTCAGCACCCTAGAGGAAGAGCACTTATGACTGTCAAAAAATGCCTGGGCAGCCCCGTTGGCATTCCACGATAGGGGCGCCTGGGAGGGTGGACCTCCTAGAACTGCACAGGACACACCCATAGACCAGCGTTATCAAGCCCCGAAGGCCAAGACGATACCGGTCTGTAGAGTATAGTATCCATCGGAACAGATACTACACTTTGATCTTAGCCAAAAGGCCAAGTAAGAGAAGAGTTAGATACAAAGTCGATTTTTAATGTGGGGAAAATCCAGCTCTCTAGACTGGAATAAAAATAAAAATTGTCTCCGTCTAGAAGGATTTCTTCTTCACTGACAAAAAAGATGAAGTGTAGTATCAGAACAGATACTACACTTTGCTCCTAGCCACGCGTGTTGACACAACGGAAATTTTGTTATCAGTCAGGTGGCGAAAACTTTCCGGAGAGCCTATGCAATTCCTTATCTGTGTTTGTTATGTAATTAGACAAATACTAGGGCATTCTTTTATTGATTTGTTTGAGTATTTGCATAAACAGTTGTTTGCATTAATCTGTTTGTGCGTACGTGTGTGCGTGTGTGTGCGTGACAGAGAGAGAGAGAGAGAGAGAGAGAGAGAGAGAGAGAGAGAGAGAGAGAGGGAGAGAAAAAGAGAAAGAGAGAGAGAGAAAAAGTAATAACGTCGTCTGTCATACGTGAAAACAAAATCACCAATGGCGATCGGCTTTTTGTTCATGTTCGGGTTCGATTCTCCTCAAGTACAATAAAAAAAGAAAAAGAAAGAAATATAATCTTAAAAGTAAAGAAAAAAATAATCGAAATTTCTTCAGCCAATGAAGCAGATCGATTCTGTGAATTCGTATTGATTCTGGCCGCGTCCGGCCGGATACTCGCAGAACTCGGTCATATAGATTTGAGAATAGTGGTTTGCTGCCAACCAATCTTTGGTTCCTGTTTTTTCTTTACATTGAGACCTTTAGAATTTGCTGGAAGAATTCAGATTTTTTGAAGCTGAGAATGTTTGTTTCCGTAGAAGTGCAGAACGGGAAACAAATGTAGACATGTTTTATCCCTTCGATATCAATCGAAGACTGAGAGGCTAGGGTTAGGGTTAGGGTTAGAGTTAGGGTTATGGTTAGGGTTAGGGTTAGGGTTAGGGTTAGGGTTAGGGTAAAGACTGGGAGGTAAAGATGGTGAATTGGTTATCGACGTGGACTGACGAGCTGACTGCCGTGCAAAGTTCAAGTCCTTTCGATTCCATCGCAACATTTTCACTATAGATGTTGGCAACCTTCACGTGGTACCTCTTGTGTGTACCTGACTCTAGATAGGCAACAACAGAAGCGAGCAGGTCAAATGTCGGTAAAAGAGAAACAGACTACTTGATGACGGCTTCCGGTTTTCAAATAGGAAATAGACAAGTCTCTCTACTCTAATAACTTGGCCTTTTGGCTAAGATCAAAGTGTAGTATCTGTTCCGATGGATACTGCACTTCATACTGGTGTTGTCTTGGCCTTCGGGTCTTGATTTACACCGGTCAATGGTTTTGTCCTGTGCAGTTCTGGGAGGTCCACCTTCCCAGGCTTTGCCTCCCCTCTTTGGGGAGGAGTAAGTTTATTGCTTACTGTCTGAGGCGCCTCTACCGGGGAATGCCGACGGGGCTGCCCAGGCAATTTTTAAACCCCACTTTCCCGACCCGACCTTGGGTCACATCTTACTTGTGGGAGTAAGATAAAAACTGGCCTTGTGCCTAACTCTTGGAGAGGAGTAAATCAATACTCTAATAGCTTGGCTAAGATCAAAGTGTAGTATCTGTTCCGATGGATACTGCACCCCATAGACTGGTATTGTCTTGACCTTCGGGTCTTGATTTACGCCGGTCTATGGGTCTGTTCCGTGCAGTTCTAGGAGGTACACCCTCCCAGGCTTCGCCTCCCCTCTTTGGGGAGGAGTAAGTTTATTGCATACTGCCTGAGGCGCCCCTACCGGGGAATGCCGACGGGGCTGCCCAGGCAATTTTTAAACCCCACTTGCCCGACCCGACCTTGGGTCACATCTTACTTGTGGGAGTAAGATAAAAACTGGCCTTGTGCCTAACTCCTGGAGAGGAGTAAATCAATACTCTAATAGCTTATTTCCTCGTAACACTTGCCTGCTCCCTGTTTCCCCGACTGTACCAACATGTATAAATTTAAATGTAATGTGAACAAGCATATCGCTGCGAAACTTCCCACTTGAGATGCTTCTAGAAATCTGCCCCTAATTCATAGTAGCCCCTTACGTTTCAGTGGCAGTGGGCCTTGTTTGGGGCGAATTTTAAAAAAAGCTACCCCGGATACGCTGTGTAAATCCACTAATGCAATTATAATTTCCTACTTTTGCTTTACGTGGAAACAGGTTTGAAGAATTGGTCTGCAGATAAATGATTCATTGGAATTTCTTGTCTTCTCTTTTTTTAGCTTGATGTTGCTAATGCTTTTTTAATTTTTAATCCTGGTCAATATTTGGTCGAAGTCAAAATAAAATCAGTAATAAAAAAGAGAGAATGATGAAAAATGAATTTATCTTACATGGTTTTTTGTCTTCACACATTGACGTGTCCGATATAACGGCAGCGGCAGTGACGTTGTTGTAACACGAGTCCCATATCCCCACGGGTTGGCCTGAAAAGAAGAAGAGGATATTTTTATTTTTATTTTAGTGGCAGAAATTGGCAAAAAATTCAGGTCTTAATACAGAAATGTATGACACTTTCGCAGGTCAATATCTCAGAAAGGATATGTAACACTGACTCATTTCTATTTGGCTTTCGTGCTCAGATCACATTAACATCAGCTTAAGGTTAAAATTAAATGTAAACTAATTGTCACTACCCGGCGTTGCCCGGCAGTGTATTTACTTGCAATTTGGTTTGCGTTTCTTATTTTATTTTGCCATATATATATATATATATATATATATATATATATATATATATAATTTATTAGAAAAACTATACGTTATATATTTTAGAATCGTACCGCGGTTTCATCAAGATGGACTGACTTTTTAAATTAAAAAAAACGTCTATAAGAATCATCAGTGTCTCGAAATCAAAATAACGAGGGGGGGGGGGTGAATTGCGTCTGGATTCACTGTTAAACGGTGCATTGTTGAAGCGTCCCTTTTGAAGAAGATACCGGGACCAGAGTTATATATTGGGTGGGATTTATTAAGTGTTTTATTTTATTCATTTTTTATTTAGTTATAGTTTCTTGTTTTTTTTGTAATATTTTATTATATTTTAGGTTTTATTTTATTATTTATTCATAGTTTTGTGTTATTTAAAAGTTTTATTTTAAAAAGTTGTATTTTAAAATGCGTCTATAGTCCCTAAGAAGTCTTCAGCGTCACGAAACGAAAGCAAAGGGGGATAGCGTTTGAATTCACCGTTAAACGGTGCATTGCTAAAGCGTCCCTTTTGAAGGAAGCACCGGGTCAGTGCTATATATTAATATATGGGTCTTAATCTTAATAAGGTTTTATTTAAAATAATTTATTTATTGATGATGGTTGTTGCCTGTTTTACTGCTTCAAAGGTGTGTTTATTTTGTTTTATATTTGTGTGGCGTAGTTTACTGATTTGGGTGGGATTTATTAAGTTTTTTTTTAGTTTTTTTAATTTGTTAATTTATTTATAGTTTTATTATTATTTTTTTTGAAAAAGTATATTTATGGGGTGTCTATATTTGAGTGAATGAATTGCTATGTGGTGGTTGGATGTTGAAGGAGGGTATATCTTTATCAGTGAAATGGTTTATCTAAGAGATATCTAATGTATTAACTATCATTGCAATATGCATTTGTGTTGGATTTTTGTATTAAGTTAATTTTGTTGGCTTTATCTAATGTTCTGCGATCGAGCACATTATAGATTTCTTTTCAACATAACCTGACACACACAATATATATATATATATATATATATATATATATATATATATATATATATATATATATATATATTATAAAACAAGGTAATTGAGAACTCCGAAGAAGTATGAACACAATAAGTCAAAAAGAGAAAATTAAGGCAGAAAGAAAAAAAAATAGTAAAAACTTTTTATTTGAATTAATTTTGAGCAAAAATCTTCAGCGATGGGTAGCGATTAAAGCAATTGTGTTTGATGGATAACGGACATGGTACGAAAATACCACGATTCGTATGTTCGGATGTAGACTCCCCCATTGAATAAGATCCGAAAGAATATATGAAAAACAAAATATTGTATGGAAATAATATACAAAACATAAATGAATGCTGAATGAAATTCAGTTGTTTTTTCAGCTTGGAGAGTTAAGTTTTTTTTATGGGCACTGAGGATAGCCTCTTCAAGACAAAGTAATGCTTTATGGATTCTAAACAATATGTATATGATGAGGAAATATGCGATTGAGATAGGCCGAAACAATTATATGCGAATAAAAACTGTTTTTTAGTGAATTTGTGAAAATCTGTTCCCTACATTTGCTCTGGTTTTCATATATATATATATATATATATATATATATATATATATATATATATATATATATATATATATATATATATATATATATATATATATACATACTATATATATATATATATATATATATATATATATATATATATATATATATATATATATATATATATATAACTTCTTTGTAATATAGCAGGAAAAATCCCAGCAGAGTTCTCGATGATTTAAGAATTAAAATTAAAAATTAAAAAGTTAAGAGCGTAATATTTATTTATTTAGGTACAGAAAAATTAGTACAGCATTCGTACCGTCGGTTTCAAGCACAGAAGGACTTAGCCATCCGGCTCTCTTCAGCTTCTGTTGTCATCTGTTTCGGAAATGTGAAGTCACGTGTCACTCTCGTTTTGACGCGTATGTTTGTTTAAATTTAGTGTAAGGTTTGAAAAAAAGGGGGTGGTGAAAAGTAACAGTTGAGATTTAAAAATGGAGAAGATTTAAAGAGATATAAAAAATAAAAAATAAAAAATGAAAATAAAAAATATTTCTATATAAATCCCGTGAGCCAATGTTTATAAGTAGCGTATATTTGGCCGTTACTGTTTTGGAGTTTTATTAAACTGTTTTCTGAAGAAGAAAAAAAGGAGAGAAAATGGGTAGGACTTTATATATATATATATATATATATATATATATATATATATATATATATATATATATATATATATATATATATATATATATATATATATATATAAGTCCTGCGTTGAGTATCGAGAGACAATGGATATTGCTTGCAATGGTGCCTGCTCGGAGCACGAAGGCGTGAGAGTCTAGTGTGGCTACTATTTATAGATGGTGCGAAGATAAATGTCTTCATAACTTTCCCAAGAGTATTAGTGAAAGTCATACAATAGAACTGAGAGAACTGGAACATTGTACAGTTCGTGCTTGTAATTACCACATCACGGCACTTCCATATATGAGAGAGAGAGAGAGAGAGAGAGAGAGAGAGAGAGAGAGGGGGGTGTCGGGTGAGAACTAATGATTTCTCAGTCGCAGTACTTATTTAAATAATTGATCCCTGTAAGAATAATTCTCCACTTTTCACCTTCCCCTCCTCAGTTCCCTTCCCCATTTTTCTATCCAATTGAGCAAATAGCCACCCGGCCCGACACAATGGATCTCTGGGGTACAATTCATGCGATTATCTCGTTTGCAACGGGTTGAATGCGGGTGGGAATGGTTCCAGACTCCGAGTACTTTCGCCTCTCATCTTTGACAACTTTCCAGACAATGATTAATTGATAAAAGCGTTTATTGCAATTCAGAAAGATATCAGTTAAGTTTGATGTCGCAATTCATCATTGATTCTTATGCATTTAAAATTCAACTTATGTCGTAGTCTCAGGGGCTGAGATATCAGTTGTAAGCTCATTTAACCAATACGCAGACACAGATACACACGCCAACACACACAAAACACACACAAAACACACACATATATCTAACATATAAAATTCAACATCGATAACTTTGAATTTGATAAATCACTATTTGATTCTGACTAGACAGTTTTTCTTGTTGATCGTGCCACTATGTTCTTCAGACTAATACATTGTAATTCATTTACATTTCTTTAAGAAAATACTTCATCCGACTAGGAAAATTTCTCAGATGGATCCATCTTTGTTATCTGTTGCAAATATTTATCTTTTTTTATTAGCAACAAATTAAGCTGCCAATATTAATACTACTAATCGAAACATTCTTTCATTTATAACAATAATATAATAATTTAATTTTTACATATTGAAATAAGAATTAAATAATTTAAAGTTTACATATTGAAATAAGAATAAAATACTTCGGAAATATCTGAATTCTGCGAAATTTCGTGATGTCACATTTCTTCCGTAACCGATGCATGATAACAAATTATCTCATCTAATATTTTTCTGCTACAGTTTAAAGATTCACGAATTTGAAAATCATTGTGAAGACACTGGAACCCACTCATATTAGATTGCCCTAATACAAATGAATAAATAAACATGGCAACTTTCATTTTTTCTAGTCTTATTTTGATACAATCTGACAATCGGAATAAACCGTGAAACTGCAGGAAAACAAAGTGTATTTTATTGCTCACAGTCTCTCTCTCTCTCTCTCCCTCTCTCTCTCTCTCTCTATAGATATATATATATATAGTACACGTATTGTATTAGTTTCTGCCGATGCAAATCCGTTGAAACTCAAGTGTTTATAAAAAGTGCTCAATAACAAGTAGAGCTGTTCTTAAGTATAAATTTTTATTAATACAAACATTATTGGTTACATATGTGCATAAATCTTTCGGTTGTACTCTTCACAGAGAGTCAATGTCTTCAGACCAAAGAAGACAGTCTTGTTTGGTCTGAAGACATTGACTTTCTGTTAAGAGTAAAACCGAAATATGTATGCACATATGTAACCAATAATGTTTGTATAAATAAAATTTATATATATATACTCTTACCAAGTAAACTACACAGATACGTTTGTATTTCATTCACAAATAAAATCAGTTTACCAACACTACTGAGCCCTGCTCATGTTAAAGTAAATACTGAAACGAAAATCTATACGTAATATGTTATTTTATAATAGAAGTATATATAGATATATATATATATATCTAGCAGGGCCTAGTAGTGTTGAAAGTATATATTTGGTAAACTGATTTTATTTGGGAATGAAACACAAACGTATCTGTGTAGCTTAATTGGTAAGAGTATATTGTATACTATATATATATATGCCGTATGAAATAGTATTTATACGATATATATAGTATAAAATATACAATATATATTGAGACAATCGAAATAATAGTAAGCAAACAAAACACAAAAAAAACAGCGAACGCTGCAATCACCAATACAAATAATTACATAAAAATACATTAAATATTTAGGTGATAAAAATCGTACATATTTCTAGACAAGCGTCTTTGCCCAGTGGTAAAGCCGCTGGACTATAAACATCAATATCGAAGGTTCGATCCTTGTCTAAGTTAGCCATGCTGATGACGACTCTGAGCCAGGAACACGTGTCTATGGATTACGTACATAAAGTACGTATACAATTATATATATATATATATATATATATATATATATATATATATATATATATATATATATATATATGTATATATATATATGTATATATTAATAGATAGATATATTCATAGATAGATTCAAAACAATTTTCAAATCAAGTTCCAAATAAATAGCATACACCAAGTTATTGCGGTTGTTTCCGACTGTTTCATATTTTAAGTTATATCATGAATCATAAAAAAATAAACCGTGACTCATAAGAATATTTTTTTAAAATCTAAATAAACAAATTCGATATACGTGTCCAAAAACGTTTAAAATTCCACAAAAATAAAACAAAACAAGAAAAGTGTTCCCTATCAAATACTTCTCTAAAAACGAAGATACAAAACACGTACATCTGCCATATTGGCTTATCTTTTTCGACAATTTTTCGTAGCAGAAACGTCTGATCTTTTACTCAGATGTTCATATTAGCCTTTCCTAATATGAACATATGAGTGAAAGCTCAGGCTTTTTTTCGCCTAATGAGATCTTAGTTTCTAATAACATCGACATGCCAGTGTAGCGGCATTTTGTACATAAATAAAAATAATTATATAAATAGATCTATTTACTATTGAGCACTATTTTATAAGCCCGGTTGAAATTCTGTGGATTTTTATTTTGTGGGTGTTTACTCTACCTGGATTGCTATATATATATATATATATATATATATATATATATATATATATATATATATATATATATATATATATATATATATGAATAAAAATGGGGATAAAAGAATCCGATGTAATGGAAAATGAAGAAGGAAAGCCAAAAACTATATTATTTATGTATTCATCAACGCTTCGTCTTTATTGTAGACTTCCTGAGGATGAATAAAACATGCAGAAAAGAACAGAGTCGTTAATCTTGATTTGGTTGAAAATGTTCGAGTTTCAGCATGTGTCAAAACCGAGTGTGGCAGATAGTGTATATGTGTGAGAGGGCGGAAGTCTGAACGTATTGTAATGTTTCAAATTAAAAAAGAAAGAAAAATGCCAATATTTTTTATGAATGTAAACGCGTGGAAAATTTTTCTATTTTTTTGAAACTCAAATTCTGGATGTGGCAATTTTTTCTGCATTTTTCTTCATCCTGAGAAAGTCTACAATAAAGACGAAACGTTGATGAATACATTACATAGTTTTTGGCTTTCTTTTTCATTATATATATATATATATATATATATATATATATATATATATATAAACAGGAAGAGACCACCTTATAGAAAACAGAACAATAGAATAGGAAATAAGAAGTAAAACTAACCGGACCTTTGTCTATGAGGAGCCCAACGATTGGCTAAAAGAACAACAAAGCATCTGATGGGTCAACTAGCAAGTCGTGTATACATAAACACCCGGCATAACTAACCCCATGCATTTTAGCCTGAATATCAACCCCAGAGATGAAACGCGGGGACCTCTCTGTAGCTTAATTGCCATAAATATATTTTCATAACTCTATTTACGTATTAAGCACTGTTGAAGTAAATACTGAAAATTGATACATAAAAAATTATATCTCCTTTATGTGAATACATAAAATAGTAATATATATATATATATATATATATATATATATATATATATATATATATATATATATATATATGTGTGTGTATTTGTGTGCGGGTGTGAAAGCCGGCTATTATTATTATATGACAAATCATGCGAGATCTGAGAAAGAATAACATATTGAACCGTTTTCTTTTCATCGAACGGGAAGAAAAAACAAAACCCAAATAAATTGCCTTTTAATAATGGCGGTCGTTCAGTTAAAAACAACTGTTTTATATTCTTTGTTCTTGCAAGCCCCCTTTTCTTTGGTCACAGATATGTGATTGCTTGCTTGCTTGAAGTGTTTTCCCAAAGATAACGAGTCACGCTTAATAAATACAAGACGACTAATGATGTTGATGCGCTTAGAGAAAATAGAAAATGAGTCACCACTTATCATGGCCAAAAGCCACTCGAGGATACGAGTAAATGGGATGGAGTGATTGTCAGTTGAACGATGATAAATATTAGGAGAGGATGAATGGAATGAAAAAAAATAATGACTCATGACAAGTGTTTATCGATATTAGATTTGAAGATTACCATGTTGGAGCTCTCAGGGAAACAATGTCATGGTCATGTGATATACAGATGGAAAGATAGACGAAAAGAGGAAACGCATAAATCATGATAGTATTATGTGATGTGTGCACAGACGAGAGCGCTCTAATCCAGTGGTCTTGTGCCAGACTGAAGCAGGTGCAAACAAAAAACTAAAACAATATGCGAATGACTTATAAAACAGGATACGAACATAATACCTTTATAGTATTCAAAAGTTTAAAATATTGTAATTTACGAATGAAATTAGTGAGACGGTCATTTTAAACAATAAACTTGCAAGGGCGATAACTCGAGCCGGCTAAATGACTACAAATCTTGATTAATCTTATCGACATAGTCCTTGGCAGTTTTAAAAAATGGCTGTCCGACTCGTTATAATTAAAAGTTACGAACATTTAAATATCTTAAATAAAAACAAACTCCTTGTTTGTTTTTCCTAAAATCTGAAATAACGCATTGCTCAATAAGTTCCGGACGCGACATATAGATGGCGCTACAAATAAAACCCATTCATATAAGTTTTAAAAACTACTAACCTTCAAATGGCACCATTTGAGTCCAGTCAGAATATTAGTTTACAAATTACAGTTATTTAAGTTCAGCTTCTGTTACAAATTTTCAAAACGATGAAAAATGTGAATTTTGTGATCGTATGTTGATAAAGCAATGCTTTCTGATTGGAAAAAATACTGTTCAATCAAATCAATGGCTTGCTAAGTGTTATTAAGACTCGGCTCTGTCGAACAAAAGCCGGTTAAGAGGTGGTATTCAGATTGAGGGCGTTGTTTGCAACTGTTTTAACGCAACAAAAAGGCGTTTTTGTGTCAATAGATGAAACATGGATCCAGCACTTCACCCTAACCCTAAACCTAACCCTAAACCTAACCCTAAACCTAACCCTAAACCTACACCTAACCCTAACTCCGGAGTCAAATCGCTTATCAACTGAGTTAACAGCCGCAGAAAGAAAGCCGTCCAAAGCGACCAAAGACGCCAACATCTGCTGGAAATATTTTGGCCTTCGTATTTTGGGATACTCGAGGTATTTTGGTCATCGCTTACCTTGAGAAAGAAGGAACGATGGCAAAACTACATCGATTGCACTTCGCATTGCTTCCGCATCCACCCTATTCTTCAGATCTGGTCCCAGTGACTACTGGCTGCCCACGTACTTCAAAAGAACACTTCAGGAAAACAGATTAAACCCTAATGAAGAAGTGATATCGAAAACTTAGGCGTATTTTAAGGCCAAAGACAAATCGTCTGACCTAAAAGGCATTTAATTGTTAGAGAATTGTTGGACTTAGTCTATCACTCAGTGGAAAGAAAGACCGTCAGGGAAGAAACAACGCAGATATATTAATTGAATTAAGTTAATGAAGTTAATGGTGAACGTTCTCTCTCTCTCTCTCTCTCTCTCTCTCTCTCTCTCTCTCTCGATTAGACGATGTTTAAACATTTAAAAAGCCAGTCTATCTGGATGAAACCGTGGTACGACTCTGAAATATGCAACACAGTTTTTTTTAAATAAATTATTCTTACTTAGCTTTCACTTTTCTGCGATCGAGCACTTTATTGATTTCTTTTCAACATAACCTGACACCCACACACTATATATATATATATATATATATATATATATATATATATATATATATATATATATATATATATATATATATATAAATACACATTAAATTATTAATACCTACATACGCTAGCGTTTCAAGTTTACTGCTTTCATCAGTGCATGAAAGTTGCAATTTTAGACGGTTTGGGGGCTTGAACCCGGTTGACAGAGTCAGCCTAGAATCTACAAGAAGTCGCCATATCCACTCGGCCACCGGAAATTGTCACGTAAGGGAAATTAAGATATATATATATATATATATATATATATATATATATATATATATATATATATATATATATATATATATATATATATATATATATATATATATATATATATATATATATATATATATATATAGTGATTATTTAAATTCTAATGACCATTTATTTTTTGCAATATCAAAATTGACGATAATCCTACAATTGTTTTATAACGAGTAAAATGCAGTCATTAAACGCAATTCCTCGCTGTTCTTCAGAAACCACAATGAAAAGCATTTACAAAATGTTATAGCGAGCACAAATTCCGTTGAGAAAAAAAAGCAAACAAAAAATCTTTATCTCTCCCTTTTCTCATTCGTGTGCAGCGATATTTATTTCCTCTTCTACCGGAAAGTATGGCACAAGACCAGTAGGTAGGAGAATAAGTCCCCTAACATCCCCATGCCACAACAACTCACTTATTTAACTTTTCTTTCTTCGTTTTTTAAAACAGTTTTTTCATTAGAAAATCGATGGTTCGAAAGGTTTCTGATCGTTGTTAAAGGAAATGAGTTTTGTTTTGGTAGCATTAAATGTTACCATCCATTTTTGGCTCATTCTGCTACAGACTGCCGGTCATTTCCCAAGGATTCAACCATTGCCTTGCATGTGTGGTCATTTGATTTAACCTCCTGGCCGGAATAGAGCGTGGTGTCATCAGCAAATACACCCATCTCTGACGCGATTGCATATCGAATGTCTTTATATTTACACTCGCCGCTTTCAGTGTTAAATATAACTTGATTTCTTCGTTATCACGTGACAATCTCCCGTGGTCTATGAGACTAAGTGAACGCTTACAGATTGTGAACCGGGTTCGCGCCCTATGACCGTCTGAGATTGGTACTTCCCTGCACTGATGAGAGCCATAAGCTTAGAACGACGTCGTACGTAAGTAAAACATTAAAAGAATATAATTTAATATAATTAGAAGCTCCTTTAAGTACAATTACAGTAAGAGCACTGTTGGAGAGATTAAAAATAGACATTCACCTGAAGCCTCAGTGCAAGACTCCGACTCTGTCGTCGAGTTCTATCGAATGCCAATTTCAATGTTAAATATAACTTAATTTCTCCATTATCACGTGACAATCTCCCGTAGCATAAAGAACTGAGCGAACGCTTACAGATTAAAGGTGTCTCTGTGAACCAGGTTCGTACCCCGTGACCGTCTGAGATTGTTATTTCCTTACGCTGATGAGAGCCGTCAGATTGAAACGACGTCATAGGTAGGTAAAATATTAAAAATATAATTTAATAATATATATATATATATATTATTAAATTATATTTCTTTCTTCTACGACTTTTATTTTATTTTATTTTATTTTTTCAAATTTTAATTCTTGGCCTTTGCCAACTTATCTATCCCAGCGACTTCCTCTGATGATAAGATTTTGATCTTTGAAAAGCCTGGCTTAAGGAAAATTTAACTTGAATAAATTGCCTTTTTTGCGGAATATACCTTGCTCTGAGCAATTGAATTGAATTATGATTTGACTTTTGCTTCTCTAATTCCTTTCCATTCTTCTTCATTCTACCTGCTCTATCCTGGATATTGAGCTATATACTCTTCACAATAGGTTTCACTTTTCCTAAAAGTTCGCTTTTAGTACACCACATTATATATATATATATATATATATATATATATATATATATATATATATATATATATATAGTAAGCTATATAGAACAATAGAACAAGATATAGGAAGTAACACTAACCACACCTTGTTTTGTGATTGGCTTAGAGAACAACAAAGAATCTGATTTGTTAACTAGCTAGCCGTTTATATAAAAACACCCGACAAAAATAACTCCATGCATTTTAGCCTGAAGATTCCCCCTCCCGGGGGATGAAACGCGGGAGCCTCTGTGTAGCTTAATTGCCATACATATATTTTCATAGCTTACTACCTAGCTCTATTTACGTATCGTTGAAGTAAATACTAAAAATTGATACATAAAAAATTATATCTCCTTATAAAATTTTCTGTGGATACATGAAATAGTTTTATATATATATATATATATATATATATAAGAATACATTTAAATGTTTTCCTTTTCATAGAGAAACATTTATTTTCGCTATGCATGGAGATTCATGGGACCCCCTGTATCGTCTCTAGAAAATGACCGAGAAATACAATCGAGGCACTTTAATTATGGATTGGGCAACTACCCCCCCCCCCCGCTTTGAAACAAAAAGAGAAACGTTGTATAATCTTTCATGTGTATTCCCACATGACGTCACTTTACAAGTAACCTTTGTCTTTTGGCGTAAACCAATGGAGTGAAAAAGAAAATAAAGATAAAACTGCACATATTAAAGAATCGATGAATATCTCGAATAACAGCGAACATAACGAGAGATCGGACAGCGTTCATCTTGGTTGTATTAACTAAATATTCCCCCGCGGCACAGGTTAATGGCGAGTAGTCAGAACCAGATGATGATGATGATGATGATGATGATGATGATGATGATGCGAAACTAAGGAAACAAAAACGAAGCAAATACACAGAACTTGACAGAGAATTAAAAGGGATATGGAGTATGAAGAAAGTCAATATAATACCAATAATCGTAGGAGCACTAGGAAGAGTCCCAACAAACCTGGGGAAAAAGACTGGGAGAAATTGGAATCAAACGGAAGACTGAGACTATACAACGGACGGCACAGGTGAAAACAGCTGAAATCTTTAGGAAAATCCTTGAATGCGGAAACCAACCCACATAAGATACGAATGTAAACCAGTCACATGGAAGATGCAATAAGAAGAAAACAAAAAAAAAGAGCAATACCACATTCATGAAAACTCGAGACAAAAGAGGGCATAGAACTTCCTAGCCAAGAGGAAAGGAAGGCGCTAGGCGAACACGGTAGCTACAAATATTTGGGAGTTCTGAATGAAGACAGACATCAAATCTACAGAAATGAAAGAGAAAATTGGAAAAGAATATTTACAAAAACAAGAAAACTCTTCGAAACAAAATTATATAGCAGAAATCAAGTAAAAGAAATAAACACCGGGCAGTAGCACTAATAAGATACTCTGAATCATTTATAGGCTGGACGAAAGAAGAACTCAAGTACCTTGACCAGAGGGCTAGAAAAATAATGACCATGCACAACGCACTACACCCTAAAGACCATACAGACAAACTCTATATTAAAGGAAACGAAGGGGGAAGAGGACTGGTAAATATAGAAGACTGTGTGGAAGACACAAAAACAGAGCTGGAGTAATACATAACTCAGAACACAGAAAGGCTAATCACCACAGCAAGAGACGCCGTCCCAACGAACAACTTGGAAGCACAGAAACCAGAAACAAAAAGACAAGCAAAGAAAAGTGGGAAGAAAAACAACTACATGGACGCTTCATAAGACTAACAAGAGAAGAAACAAACGAAAATAAATGGACATGGCTAAAAAAAGAACACTTAAACAGAGAAACGGAATCTTTACTGACGGCTGCACGGAACAATGCGATTAGAACAAAAACATTAAAGCTAAAATAGATAAAACCCAGGAAAACAGTAAATGCAGACTGTGTGGACAAAGAGGCGAAGCAGTGAATCATAATAATGAATGCAGTAAACTGGCACAAAAAGAATACAAGAACAGACATGACTGCGTGGGGAAAGCAGTACACTGAGAACTGTGCAAACGATTGGATTTTGAATACGCAGCTAAATGGTACAAACATAAACCAAAAACACTACTGGAAAACGAAAAACACAAAATCCCCGTGGATACGGATATACAAACAAAGTCACACAAGCAAGGAGACAGGATGTTATAATAATTGACAAGAACGAAAAATCCTGCAAAATCATAGACCTCGCCGTTTCAGCAGCCACACAGTGAAGATCTAAGAGACGAAAAACGAAGCAAATACACGGAACTTGCCAGAGGACTGAAAGGAATATGGAGCATGAAGAAAGTCAATATAATACCAAAAATCGTAGAGGCACTAGGAACAGTCCCTCCAAAAAAACTGGACAAAAGACTGGGAGAAATTAGAATACAAAGGGATCTCTGAGTGCGGCAATGTTCAAAACATCTGCAATCTTAACGAAAATCTTCGAATGCGGAAACCAACCCACATAAGCTACGAATCGTAAACAGTCAAATGGAAGTTACAAACAGAAGAAAACAAAACCATGGGAGAACACCACCGCATGAACCAAGGGACAGAAACGGCAAGAAACACCACAAGCTGCCCCCCTCCATCATCCCGAAAGAAAAGATCGCGCCAACCTCGACTGACGCCACATAAAATAGTCGTAGAGGGTCATGAAGGATGAGAATACCTAGGAGGGACATCACAAACCAGACTTCCACTAGAAGAGTGCGGAGAGTGCTTGGACGTTGGGGAGGCTTATTACCACCCAAATTCCAGAGAAGACCAATAGTCTTTACCAGCGAGAAATCAATGGTAAGCGGCTGTTGTGATACCGCAAGGTAATTTGCGGTGGTTATCGAACAGAGGTCGAGACTACTGGAAATCTGGTGAGGCTTGTTGTCACTCAGCCTCCAGGAAACACCACTGGTTGTTGTCGATGAGCAATCACTGACAATGACTTGTGTGATAACTCCTAGTGAGTACAAATAATAATAAACCGAGGAAAACGGTAAATGTGGACCCTGTTGACAAAGATACGAAACAGTAAATCACATAATATATGAATGCAGCAAACTAGACCCAAAAGAATACAAAAACAGACACGATTGCGTGGGAAAGACAGTCCACTAGGAACTATGTAAACGTCTTCACTTTCAACATGCAAACAAATGGTACAGACACAAACCGGACACAGTATTAGAAAATGAAAATCATAAACTTATATAGTAGAAACTTTATGAAAGGAATAAATCCTCGGGCAGTATCCTTAGTAAGATACTCTGGACACTTCATAGACTGGACCAACGAACTAGGAAACTAATGCCCATGGATAATGCACTTAACCTTAAGGATCGCACTGAACCGAGTTTATGTCAGAAGGAAAGAAAGGGGGAAACAGGTAAGTAAAGATGGCGTGAATGCTACCACAAAAGCACTAAAATAAAATACATAAACCATAAATAGAGAAAGGCTGATTATCGCTGCAAAACTCACCACCAAAATTAACCATATGAAGAGCAGCGACGCTGGAAACAAACAGACGAGAAAAGAAAAAAGGGAAGAGACGCAGTTACATGCACGATTCAAAAGACTGGTAAAACATGAGGCACTAAAACGCATGGACATGGCTACAAAAAAGACACTAGAACGGAGAAATGGAACTAATGTATTTCCTTGCTAATCTTTCGCCAGGACACAAGCCATGTAAAGCAACGTGTTTCCGGCGAATGTTGTGTTTCCCGGGAGTGTCTTTCCCTACTTAAACAATTGGACTAACCCTAACCCTAACCCTAACCCCCACGACGTTCAGGGTTAAAACTATGAAACAAAGAAGTGTATCCCGTCGATACTCTGCAGTTTCTGTCCCTTCCTTTTGACCTTTTGACCTTTTGACCTTGTGCTTCAACCTATCATTCCATTAATGGCCGCTGGTAACACCGGAACCGGAAACAGAGCCAGACGCAGTGCGGCTAACAAAAGAGATGAGAATAATTTAACATTGTAGAGCTAAAGTATTCTTTCTGTTTTTATTTTAAGACACGATTCACATTGTTAAGCGTAGATCACCAAAAGCGAGATCGACAACAAATTGAGAAAAAATAAAATAAAAAATAATTGTATTTTAATTGTTCCCGACTATTGCTCTCATCTTGGGTGTTGTTCTCACAACGTTTCGGCCGATATGACCTTCGACCTTCTTCGGGTGTATTTTGACAATGTTTGTTCATTTTTTCGCACGCACCATCGTCGTTAAAATTTCAAAATCTGTGATGTACTTACGAAACGGAAAAGAGAGCGTTGCCTACTTTTCATTTCTGTATTAATTCAGGTCCGTACTGATACGGTATTACATTAAAAAAAATTTGTTTTTGAGATAATACATATTATCAATCCTTATCTCAAAAAACAAAAATTCGAAAAAAGAAAGAAATGTTTTGACCCCTCTATTTTTCTGAATAGACAACCCAACGTGGATAATGTTGTAAAACTTGTTTTTACAAACTCCCCACAACGTGCTCACAACATTATCTCGTAAAGTTTCAAATACGTTGCTTTTAACGTAACCCTAAAAAAAGTGACCCGTTGGGTAACCATTCTTACCCCTTTCTCTCTTACTCTCCTTAATTTAAGATTCCAAAACGTTTTCGTAAATAGCTGAAAAGTCCAAATTATCATGAAAACATTTTGGAATTTCAAAATATTTATTAAACTCTCTCATGATGCCATATAGACCCTCTCTTAGAGAAAGAGGGGAATAGAGAGAAGACTCTCTATTCCCCTCTTTCTCTTTTCTTTTCCCTCCCCCTTTTTGTACATATTTACATCATTGTATTCCTCTCTGTCCATTCCAACAATATCTAAATTTCACCCTGGATCATAAAATTCCACTGGGCATTTTGTATAAAATTTGTAATCTTCATATCTTTTGTCCATCCTTTCATATCTTTTGTCCATCCTTTCATATTTTTATCGGTCCGGAACGATTACGTTTTAAACAGCATTTTCGTCTGTCATGCTTAATTTTAGCTAGTTCGTCACACTAAAGTTCAAAATAAATTTGTTGTATGTTTCTCACGGTTCAGTTTAAAATAGCAGTGCCATCAGGCTGTCATGTTTGTTTGAAATTACATTTTTGTCGGTCTGTCACGATAAAGTTTGAAATAGAATTTACGTTGATCTGTCACGATAAAGTTTGAAATAGCATATTCATCGGTCTGTCACGTTAAATAGCATTTTTGCCGATCTGTCACGGTTACGGTTTAAATAGTATTTTGTTTTGTCTGTCACGGTTAAAATTGAAATAGTATTTTCTTTGGTCTGTCATGTTTAAGTCTGAAATAGCATTTTCGCCCGTTTGTCACTCTCAAGTTTTGAAGAAAGTGTGTCAGAGTTCAATTTGAAATGCCATTTTAATCGGTCTTAACCGCATTAGTTTGAATTATCATTTTCATCACTAAACGCGCAGATTGAATGGACGCATCTTATTTTAGACACGTCCAAGCTGTCTTTCACAATGTAGCTTGAAATATTATTTTCGCTGGTATGTCGTAATTCAGTTTGAAATATCATTTTCATCACTAAACGCACAGATTGAATTTACGCATGTTTATGTTATCAAAAATTCGTTTTATCTCAAAGAACTTTTTTTATCCATCATGAAAAATAGATCAATTATCAACCAAAATTGTTAATAATCGATTTTATTCCATTATTTGATCTTCAATTTGATTCCCATTTTTATCTTCAATGTTATTCCTGTTTTTATGTTCGATTTTATTCCCATTTTTTATCTTCAATTTTTATTCCGATATTTGATCATTATTTTTATTCCTATTTTTGATCTTCAATTTTTATTCCGATATTTGATCATTAATTTTATTCCGATATTTGATCATTAATTTCATTCCGATATTTGATCATTAATTTTATTCCGATATTTGATCATTAATTTTTATTCCGATATTTGATCATTAATTTTATTCCTATTTTTGATCTTCAATTTTATTCCCATTTTTGATCTTCAATTTTTATTCCGATATTTGATCATTAATTTTTATTCCGATATTTGATCATTAATTTGATTCCCATTTTTGATCATTAATTTTTATTCCGATATTTGATCATTAATTTCATTCCTATTTTTGATCTTCAATTTTATTCCCATTTTTGATCTTGAACTTTGTTCCCATTTTAGTGTTCGATTTTATTTCCATTTTTAATGCTCAATTTTATTCCCATTTTCAATTTTCAATTTTATTTCCATTTTTATCTTCGATTTTATCCATATTTTTAATCTTCAATTGTTGTCCAAATTTTAATCTACAATTTTATTTCAATTTCTTATCTTCAACTTAATTTTTATTATTGATCTTCGATTTTATTCCCATTTTTTATCTATAATTTTATTTCTAGTTTTGATTTTCGATTTTATTTCAATTTTTGATCTTCGATTTTATTCTTATTTTTTATCTTCAATTTTATTCTAATTTTGACTTTCAATTTTATTCTGATTTTGACTTTCAATTTTATTCTAATTTTGACTTTCAATTTTATTCTAATTTTGACTTTCAATTTTATTCTAATTTTGACTTTCAATTTTATTCTGATTTTCTATCTTCGACTTTTTCCCCCTTTTTGAGATTCAATTTAAAATTGTTTTTCATTTTCCACTTTATTCACGTTTTTATTTTTTATTTTATAATTTTGTTTATTATCGACTATTTAAAAGACACCAAGATAAAAAACATCAAATTTCTCATTTCTTTTAGGAAAATCAAACATATTATATAAAATAAATGTACTTGTCCCCCCCCCTCTTGTTAACTAGCACGAATACTCATTTACAAAATAATTCCTTCAATCTCGACACCGCTGTAGTAGTATTAATACAGCTTCTATTGTAGTAGTATTAATACAGCTTCTATTGTAGTAGTATTAATACAGCTTCTATTGTAGTAGTATTAATACAGCTTCTATTGTAGTAGTATTAATACAGCTTCTATTGTAGTAGTATTAATACAGCTTCTATTGTAGTAGTATTAATACAGCTTCTATTGTAGTAGTATTAATACAGCTTCTATTGTAGTAGTATTAATACAGCTTCTATTGTAGTAGTATTAATACAGCTTCTATTATAGTAGTATTAATACAGCTTCTATTGTTGTACACTTAAACAAGAAACGAAATGTATCTGGTTTAATTGAAAAAAATAATTACAAAAGTTTCTTATTAGAAAGTTATCAAACAAAAGCTGTTGAAGAAAAAATGTATGAAAATAAAGTTTAACGTAAATATTTTAAATTGTACTTCTTTTTAATGAAAAATTAATAAATAAACTATAAAAAACATTTTTTGGGGGCTTTCAAAAGTTTCTAAATTGTTATTCAAATATCAAGCAATGTTTCAAAAAAGTGTGAACTATTTTTCATTGTCTTAAAACACGCAGTTACGTGTCCATAAAACGGCATTCAAACATTGACCGTTAAGTAGGACTAGCTATAACAGGCTAATATGTCTCTAACAAGAGAGATTTAAAAAAGAAAAAAATGTCTATTACTTCTGAGAAGGACACGTTGAGTCAAAAGCTGAAGTCTTTCAAATAAATAGATAATTTATTTAAAAAAATCCAGATTGTTTATTTTAGCTTTCGAAATTTTAAAAATGTTATTCTAATATCAAGCAATGTTAATAAAAAAGTGACTATTTTTTATTCTATATAATAAATGAATTAATAAAATCAAAACTAAAAAATAAACTAAATGAATATCAACGTAGCAACGGATAACAAGATGAATCTAAAAGGTAAATTATTTCAATTCCGCACGTGCTAAAATACAGACACCTATTAACTTGAAGCACTTACAAACGAGGTGCGTCGAAACCGACACCCAAACAAAAGTAAGATAGGATTATTTCAATTCCGCACGTGCTAAAATACAGACACCTATTAACTTGACGCACTTACAAACGAGGTGCGTCGAAACCGACACCCAAACAAAAGTAAGATAGGATTATTTTAAGAGGAAACATATTTAAAAATGAGAGGGGGGGGGGAAATAAGTTTTAGAATGAGAAAAAGTAACACAATGTTCTAAAAGCCTTTTCGTCTGACCCTCTTCAAAAGAGAAACGTCAGAAATGATAACAATAAAAGCTAAGATATGCTCCCCACAGCACCAGGCTGGTTAAAACATATGGGCTGAGAACTTTGCGATCTGTTCATCTTATCATTATACATGTCTGACCGTACATATAGCCATCCAACTATCTCCTATCCTACGCCCATAATTGAATCAACCACGTGCTCATAAATACGTATTTTATCATCATAGATAATTCGCATTTATCCAGAATTATGAGATGATGTCTATAACTTTTCCTTATCTCTTTATTAATAAAGATGAGTGCTAGCAGGATTCGTGCCCAGGCGTTTCCCAGGGAAATTGAGGAAAGAAATAAACTAAACTTTAAAAAGTGACTTTTACAAATTACAAATGAGACAAAATCATCCATTTCCCATGACGTTCTTAGAATATAAATAACCAAACGGCCCCTTATATTTCCTTGTTTAAAACTAAAACTTAATAAACAGTTTTTATTTTCCTTCGTAACACATGAGAGGTTTGCTTTTTAATATGATTACTGTCACATTTGTTATGCTTAAGTTTCAAATATCATTTCTGTCGATCTGTCACAGTAAAATTTGAAATAGTATATTTTTAAGTTTGTCACACTTAGGTTTGAAATAAGATATTCGTCGGTAGTCACACTTAAGCTTGAAATAATATATTTTTAAGTTTGTCACACTGAAGCTTGAAATAACATATTCGTCGGTGTGTCACATTTAGGTTTGAAATGATATATTTGTAGGTTTGTCACACTTAAGCTTGAAATGATATATTTGTAGGTTTGTCACACTTAAGCTTGAAATAACATATTCGTCGGTGTGTCACACTTAGGTTTCAAATAGTATATTCGTCGGTCTGTCACACTTAAGTTCGACATGGTATATTTTTAAGTTTGTCACACTTAGGTTTCAAATAAAATATTCGTCATTTTGTCACATTAAAGTTTGAAATGATATATTTGAAGGTTTGTCACACTTAAGTTTGAAATAACATATTCGTCGGTGTGTCACACTTTCAAATAGTATATTCGTCCGTCTGTCACACTTAAGTTTGAATTTGCATATTTTTAGGTTTGTCACACTTTAGCTTGAAATAACATATTCGTCAGTCTGTCACAATAAAGTTTGAAATAGTATATCTTGTAGGTTTGTCACACTTTAGCTTGAAATAACATATTTGTCAGTCTGTCACACTAAAGTTTGAAATAGTATATCTTGTAGGTTTGTCACATATAAGCTTGAAATAACATATTCGTCGGTTCATCACACTTAAGTTTCAAATAGCTTTTTACTTGGTTTGTCACATTTATGTATGCCATCGTATTTTCATCACTAAACGCGCAGATTGAATTAGCGCATCTTAGGAATGTTCATTTCTTGTCTTCTTCTGCAATGGATCCGATTGTTGTGCGTCGAACGAATGAAAAGAAAAAGCAATCCGAACGAGAAATCGCTAATGGCGCATAAATGGGAAATGATGATTGGTTAATTAGGAATAAGGAGGGGGGGCGAAGGGATAAGATGGAAGGAGGGGAGGGGCGAAGGGATGAGAAGGACGATATCGAGCGTTATTAAGTAGAAATAGAAGTTAATTGAAATAGAAAAAGGCGTTTTACGGCGTATCAACTCTTTTTTTTTCTCGCGCAATTGAATACCGAAAGGCTATTCCTGTTGGAAACAATTTTCGTTTTGTAAACGGTTCGTCAAGTAGCTGGGTAGATACAGCAACTACTATGAATCTGGGTAGACTTGCTGTAACTCAAATTCCAGGGAACTCCTTGTAAGCAAGATACAATAACAATAATGAAAGTGTACGTGAATACAATTCCATTGTCTGGATTTGTATCCATTTTAGTAATCCGACAATTTAAGTATGAAGAAAGAAGAAAAAAAGAAAGAATGAAAGACAATAAAAAAGAAAGCTAAAAAGAAAAGGGACAAGATAGGAAGTGAGTTGAAGAGAGGAAATGTATGGGTGAAACGAAAGGGAGGAAAGGGAAACAGGAGGCGAATGAAAAAATGCAAGGAGATAAAATTAAAATGGACAAAAAAGAAATGAAAGAAACCCAGACAAAAAGATAAATCAGAAATAAAAAGAGATAAAAAAGAAATAGAATGAAAAGATGAAGAAAAACGCACAGAATAAAAGGTAGGGAAAGTAGACGAAAAACGAGAAACAAAGAAAGACACAAAGAAAAGAAGAAAAACGGAAAGAAAGAGAGAAAATAGAAAAAAGGGGGAAAAAGGAAAAGAAGATTAAGAGAGAAACAGAGAAAGGGGAAAGAAAAGAGAGAAAGGCAGATAGATATAACAGAGGATGGAACAAATAGAGGATAAGAAAGAAAGAAAATAATTGAGAAGAAAATAACAACACAAAAGGTTTGTCAATAATAATAATAATAATAATAATAATAATAATAATAATAATAATAATAATAATAATAATAATAATACAGACCAATACTCGCACAACTGAGAGAATAAAAAAGTATGCAGGAAAGGGAAAAAAGGGACGCATGATCTGTTATCCATAGATCAAAAGATCCTGAAATAGGTAAAAAGCAGAAAAAAGAACATATCCATGGCATGGATTGACTACAAGAAAGCTTACGACAGAATCACTCAAGAATAGATGATTGAATGTTTAAAAATATACAAAATACCCGACAAGATTATTAATCTTATTAAGAAAGCAATGGAAACATGGAGACTAGAACTGACAGCTGGAGGACAACACTTCACTGAGATAAAAATACAGAGAGGCATTTTCCAAGGAGACTCTCTATCATCAGTGCTGTTTATAATAGCCATGATGCCACTCAACTACATACCCAGAAAATGTGATGCCGGATACAAGTTAACAGACACAGAACAAAAAATAAACAACCTGATGTACATAGATGACCTGAAACTATTTGCAAAAAAGAAAAAAGGAACTGAAAAAGCTGATAAATACAACCAGAATCTTCAGTCAGGATATTCAAATGGAATTCGGAATGGAAAAGTGTGCACTACTAGAAATGAAAATCGGAAAACCGGAGACGACAGAGAGCATGAAACTGCCCAACCAAGATGAGATGAGGGCGCTAGGCGAACATGAGGTCTATAAGTATTTGCGAGTTCTGAAAGCAGACACCATCAAATCTACAGAAATGAAAGAGAAAATTGGAAAAGAATATTTACGAAGAACAAGAAAACTCTTAGAAACGAAATTATATGGCAGAAATCTAGTAAAAGAAATAAACACCTGGGCAGTAGCACTAATAAGATACTCTGGACCATTCATAGGCTGGACTAAAGAAGAACTCAGGCACCTTGACGAGAGGACTAGAAAATTAATGACCATGCACAAAGCACTACACCCAAAAGACGATATGAACAGACTCTACATTAAAAGAAACGAAGGGGGAAGAGGACTGGTAAGTATAGAAGACTGTGTGGAAGACACAAAAACAGAGCTGGAAGAATATATAACTCAGAACATTAAAAAGCTAATCACCGCAGCAAGAGACACCGTCCCAACGAACTACTCGGGAAGCACCGTAACCAGAAATGAAAAGACAAGAAAAGAAAGGTTGGAAGAAAAACAACTACATGGACGTTTCATAAAACTGACAAGACATGAAACCAACAAAATAGCTGGGCATGGTTAAGAAAAAGACACTTGAACAGAGAAACGGAATCTTTATTGACAGCTGCACAGAACAATGCGATAAGGGAAAACTACATTAAAGCTAAGATAGATAAAACCCAGGAAAACAGTAAATGTAGACTGTGTGGACAAAGAAACGAAGCAGTGAATCATATAATAATGAATCCAGCAAACTAGTCCCAAAAGAATACACGAACAGACATGACTGCGTGGAGAAAGCAGTACACTGAGAACTGTGCAAACGATTGAATTTCAAATACGCAGACAAATGGTACAAACATAAACCAATGACAGGAAAACGAAAAACGCAAAATCTTCTGGAATACAAGCTGATAAACACATACAAGCAAGGAGACCGGATATCATAATAATCGATGAAAAAGAAAAATCTTGCCAAATCGTAGACTGCGCCGTTCCAGCAGTCCATAGAGTGAAGATCAAAGAGACGAAGCAAATACACGGAATTTGTCAGAGAACTGAAAGGAATATGGAGCATGAAGAAAGTCAATATAATACCAATACTAATAAATGAACAATACGGAGAACAGCGAAACAGGGAGGAAAAACAAGAAAGAAAAATTGGAAGAGGAACCACTACATCGATTATTTATACGAGGGACTAAAGACATTGTACACAATAAAACATGGACAAGGCTACGGAAAGGATACCTTAAAAGAGAAATAGAATCGCTATGGACAGCCGAACAAAACAACGCTAACAAAACAAGGCACATAAAAACCGAGATAGAAAAAACTCAGGAAAACAGCGAATAAAAATTCTCTTAACAAAGAGACAAACAGTCGAATGCAGCAATCTAGCTCAAAAGAAATTTAGTAATAAATATAATTGGGTTGGAAAGATAGTTCAGTAGGAACTGTGCAAACGACGGTACTGTAGATGTGCAGATAAAGACACAAAAGCTGAAACAGTATTGGAAAGCAAAAGACATAACATCCTTTGGGACATAAATAAACGAAAAACTCATTCAAGCAAGAATATCGGAAATGACATTAGTCAACAACAATTAAAAAGGCTGCCAAATAGTAGAATTCACTGAGCCATTTGGTCACAGGGTATAGCTGGAGAAGGAAGAACAATAAAAAAATTACATTAAGGGTCAGACAAACAAAAATTATATTTTGGTGACAGACCAAAAATGCGCTTTCAAAAAATACTATTTGAAACTTAAGCGTGACAGACCAACAAAAATGCTATTTGAAACTTAAGCGTGACAGACAAACAAAAATGATATTTGAAACTTAAGCGTGACAGACAAACAAAAATGCTATTTCAAACTTAAGCGTGACAGACAAACAAAAATGCTATTTGAAACTTAAGCGTGACAGACAAATAAAAATGCTATTTGAAACTTAAGCGTGACAGACAAACAAAAATGCTATTTGAAACTTAAGCGTGACAGACAAACAAAAATGCTATTTCAAACTTAAGCGTGACAGACCAACAAAAATTATATTTCAAACTTAAGCGTAACAAATCAACGAAAATGCTATTTAAAACTTAAACGTGACAGACCAATGAAAATGTAATTTCAAACTTAAACGTGACAGACCAATGAAAGTGCCATTTCAAACTTAAGCATGACACATACACAAAGATGATATTTCAAACTTAAGTGTGACAGACCAACAAAATGCTAATTTAACCATAAGCCTGACATACGACAGCCAACTCTTTAGAAAGATGCATGGAAACATTTAACGACGCTATTTCAAATCAAACTGTGACGGACCGACGGACAGCGTCACTTATAGATATGCTTCGACGCATATAACACAAAAACAAACAAAATGGAATTTAACGGCGACGAGTTGCTTCTACTTGTTTATGCAAATCAATTTCCTCAAAACTCGCAGAGATAACTCAGCATTCATCGAATCGATACGATTGCCGAGTCGTCGTGCTAAGGAATATTGGCAAGAAAGAACAAGAACAAACAAAAAACAACAACAATAATAAAACTTGGCTTCTTTGTAGTTGGAGCGTGTGGTAAGGAGATATCTTCTACCGCCGTCAGCCCAAATTAATTGTAGCTTCAACAACAATTATTCAGCGCAGTTAACTCCCTTTGTCGCAATTAACATTTCATTAGAATCTTAGGTTTTAAGGGTATAACAACAGCAGCAGCAACAACAAAAATAGAGAAGGAAAACAATAAAAAGGAGAACAAATCTTCTTATATACAAAATAAAGACGATTCTCCCTTGCACTTTTGTGATTAATAACCTTTTAACTACAAGCTGCACACAAAAATCTGTTTTGACAGTGATTTACAGCGAATATTGGTCCGTGTTGTTGAAAACCATTTTATTTCGAATCGATTTAATCGATTTTAATATTTACTCCTGATCAATATTTTAGTGGTCATGAATAAAGGTAGCAACAAAGGGATTGACATGCACTATCAGACCCGTCTTTGTTCGAATGAGTTATCATGGTCCGGTTCAGTCCTAGATGTACCCATCCTAGGCATTATCTCCTCCTTTAGATAGTGGTGGTTATTGCCGATCGTCTGAAGGTTTCCTCTACCGAGGAATTTCGACGGGTCCTTTTTCGGTTATTTTTGTACCCTTCCTCCGTCGTCGGGAGAGTCGGTTTGCCCCACTTTCCGGCCTTGTGCCACACCTTGATGTAGTGGGAAGCAAGCGAACCCCAACGGGTTTAGAACAGAAAAAAGAGGAAACAAAAATGTAGGGGGAAAATGATTCCATTTGGAATTGTTGTTGAGTTTGTCTCCTGATTTTGTTCCGTTGCCATGGATCCAACGGCGTTCGGTTGAGGTGATTGCAATTGATGAAGAGATGGATCTGGTTCAAAGATTACACAACGTTCTGAGTTCAATTTATTTATCTACCTCCCACAGCGGTAAGATGTGACACAAGGTCGGAAAGTTGGATTTGAAAAGCCAGCGCTCGTGAATTTGAGCACTCTGGCCTACAAAAAATGCCTGGGCAGCCCCGTCGGCATTCCCCGGTACAGGCGTTTCATGCAGTAAGTAATAAACTTACTCCTCCCCCAAAGAGGGAAGGCAAAGTCTGGGAGGGGGGACCTCCTAGAACTGCACAGGACAAACCTACAAACTGGCGGAATCAAGACCCGAAGGCCAAGACAATACCGGTCTATGGGGTGTAGTATCCATCGGAACAGCTACTACACTTTGCTCTTAGCCATGAAGCCGAAAAACTACTAAAAGGATCGATTCATGTGGCTTAATATGGCTGAGAAGGATGAAGAGGAAAACGAAATACTTTGACTAAAAATGTAAAAACACTCAAAGAAAATGGTTGTTAATAATAATAATAATAATAATAATAATAATAATAATAATAATAATTCTTCTTCTTCTTCTTCTTCTTCTTCTTCTTATTATTATTATTATTATTATAAGTCAACATAATACCAATAATCGTAGAGAAATCGGAATCAAAGGGAAGACCCAGTCTATACAACGGGCTACACTGATAAAAACAGCTGAAACCTTAAGAAAAATCCTCGAATGCGGAAGCCAATCCACATTAACTGCACACCCATATAGAAGTTGCAATAGAAATATAACAAAACCATAGAAAGAAGACTAACACAAGAACCCGAGGGAACTGAAACTGCAAGATATTTCATAAACTCCCCCCCCCTCGCCGACAAGTAATCGCACATCCTCAGCTAATACCACACAAAATAGTCGTAAATAGTCAAGGAGGTTGGAAAGACCGAGGTGGGAGAGAACTAACCAGAGTTCCACTAGGACCTTGGGGGAGGTTTGTTGCCACCCAAATCCCAGAGAAGACCAATTGTCGTTGCCAGCGAGAAATCAATGGTAAGTGGCTGTTGCAATAGCACAAAATCATTTGTACTTGTTATCGAAAGAGGTGGAGAGTCCTTGAAATCTGGGGAGATTTGTTGTCACTCAGACTCCAAGGCACACCACCGATTATTTTCTGTGATCAATCATTGATGATGACCTGTGTGAAAACGCCTAGTGAGTAAATACTACTACTACTACTACTACTACTACTACTACTACTACTACTACTACTACTACTAATAATAATAATATTAATAATTAATGTCAGGAAAGGTTAGGAGGGATTGGAAATACCGAGATAGAAGAACACCTCCCCCCAGACCCCCACTGGAAGGACACGGAAAGTACTGTAATCATGGAGAGGCATATAACCACTCACATTCCAGAAAAAGCCAACAGTCGTTATCAGCGAGTAACCAATGGTAAACAGCTGTTGCGATAACGCAAACTGATTTACAATAGTTATCAACAGAGGTGGAGATTCCTGACAATCTGAGAAGATTCGTTGTCACACACACTCCAGTGAACATCACTTGTTATTGTCAGTGAGTAATCACTGATAATAACTCGCGCGTCACTCTTAGTAAGATAGACAAAACCCAGGAAAACAGTAAATGTAGACTCTGTGGACAAAGGGACGAAACAGTCATAAGTGAATGCAGTAAACTAGCCCAAAGGAATACAAAAACAGTCATTACTGGGTTGGGAAAGTGGTTCCCTGCGAACCCTGGGAACGACTTTGAACGAACAGACAAATTGGGACAATCAGAAACCAGGGCTAGTATTGGAAAATCAAAAAGCCCATGCGATATGGAAATATAAACAGACAAACTCATCTAAGCAAGAAGACCGGATGTGATAATAGTGTACAAGAAACAAAACAACGCAAACAGGAAATAAACCGTGAAATCGTAAATTTCGCCATCCCAGCAGTTCACTTGGGTTATTCAAAAACAGAAATGAAAAAACAAAGGAAAGAAGAAAAAAAAAGGAAAATAGGAAAAAAGGAAAAAAATAATAAATGAAATGATTAAAAGAAAAAAAGAAAAAGGTGGAAAAAGAAAATAGATAATAAAAAAACGAGAAAAGAAGAAAACAATTAAATTAGAAAGAAAGTAAAGAAAGAAAAAGAAAGCAACACTTAACAACGGGATTGCTTCCCCAAGGTCTACAACATGGTCGTCTTAAAATCCAACGTCAACAAATACTCATCACAAACCGTCTCCATCAGTAAGCAAATGTTATTCATACCATTCATCATTTTCGATCCACTCATAATATTCTTCATCATTTAACCTCTAATCCGCCCACCCATTAACCCTTATCCTCGAGTGGCTTTTCGCTTTAATAAATGATGACTCATTAGTAGAACAAGAAAGCTATACATGAAGTTAGTCGTTCTATTTTTTATTTCCGTTAATTCGAGGCAACCTGTTTCTTTTTCATTCATTAGAAGAACGAGAAAAGGATTTGATTTCCTTTTTTCCTTACAAATTTTGTTTTCCCAACCTTTAAAAGAAAAGAAGAAAGAAAAATCTAATTCCAACGACAAAGCGCCACTCGCGGGGTTTCTCAAAAGATGTCGATCTGTAGACGACTTTATAGAAATCAGGTTATAAAACAATTTGACAGATACAATCAAATGAAATTAGAGAAATGCGATTAATTAAGTGACTCTTATTGAAACAAGAACCGAGATTCGTCAAGAGACGTCTATTAAATCTGCGAGTTTAGCAATGACAGATTAATAAAAAAAAATGAAGGGTGACAGACAAACGACAATTCTATTTCAAACTTAATCGTGACAGACAAACGACAATTCTATTTCAAACTTAATCGTGACAGACAAACGACAATTCTATTTCAAACTTAATCGTGACAGACAAACGACAATTCTATTTCAAACTTAATCGTGACAGACAAACGACAATTCTATTTCAAACTTAATCGTGACAGACAAACGACAATTCTATTTCAAACTTAATCGTGACAGACAAACGACAATTCTATTTCAAACTTAATCGTGACAGACAAACGACAATTCTATTTCAAACTTAATCGTGACAGACAAACGACAATTCTATTTCAAACTTAATCGTGACAGACAAACGACAATTCTATTTCAAACTTAATCGTTACAGACAAACGACAATTCTATTTCAAACTTAATCGTGACAGACAAACGACAATTCTATTTCAAACTTAATCGTGACAGACAAACGACAATTCTATTTCAAACTTAATCGTGACAGACAAACGACAATTCTATTTCAAACTTAATCGTGACAGACCAACGAAAATTCTATTTAAAACTTAATCGTTACAGACCAACGAAAATTCTATTTAAAACTTAATCGTTACAAACAAACGAAAATTCTATTGCAGACTTAATCGCGATAGACCAACGAACGGAAAACTAAGATCATGGCGATGAGAGAACACATCTAAGAATGGACTTCATCTTTACCTGTAAAAGTGCACAAGGACAATTATAAAAGAGCGATAGATGGCAGGTGAAAAAATGGTTATCGACTCGTGAAATGTGCACGGGATTTCAAATAGAACCCTTTATTTAATCCACGGGGGAAGGTTGCTCTCGTCCCATCAGCCATGACCGGAGAGAAGTCTTCAACCTCCAGAAGACTGTCACTTAGAACTGATTATTACTGTAGAACTTTATCCGTGAGGCTACGATGATGAATTCAAAAGACAAGGGCAGATAATTCAATAATTAGACAATTGACGATAGGAGAAAGCAATCTAGGTTAATTTTGTTGAACATAAATTAATGTCATTTTTACAGAGAATGAAATAGTAAATAAATAAATAAATGAGCAAAGATAAATCAATAAAAATCCCTAAAGCAATATATATATATATATTTTTAAATTTTAAATTGTTTTACTTGGATGAACTGTAAAGCTTTAACAAAAAAAGTATGTTTTGGGCTGATATATTTGATGTTTTATATACTTTTATGTATATTTTTATATATTTTCAAAGTTTAATTTTATTATCTGCAGTAATGTCATTGCGGTAATGGTCCTCCTCAGAGAAGAATTTTCTTTGAAAACTCATGAGTTAAGGACTGTAAGGTACTTTGCTTGAACATTGAATTCTAATAAAATTTGATTCGCACCTTATTTTATTACTTCATTTTATATTATGCTATTAATGCTCTATCCAGTATATTGAGATTCAGTTTTATCCGGATGTTCACTAATTAAAGATATTAGTTGCCTCTTATATATTTTGTTGGATTAACTTTATATATATATATATATATATATATATATATATATATATATATATATATATATATATATATATATATATATATATTTGTGTGTGTGTGTGCAAATGTTTTGGAATTGATGCTTCGATTAGTGGCGAATAAATAATATAAATCGAACGAGATTATTATGGAGATGAAAGAAGCAGCAGCAGCCTAATGTCAGGTTGTCATGACAACGCGCTTACACAGACACACCCACACACACACACACACACACACACACACACACACACACACACACACACACACACATACACACGTTGATATTCTGCGCAGAAAAAACCGCGAACTACACGATAAGCAATTTCTGTTGAATCCGCCGCGTAGAAAATAGTGGCGGTTGTTCGGTTTTATCGGCGATTCACTCGTCCAATGTCGCACTCCGCGACCACGCGTCAATAATGACAAAAACAAAACAAAACAAAACAACAAAAAAAACAAACATGTGTGCCGTACAATTATGGATTCATGAAAATCAGACGTTTTAAAAAAAATTGAGATGCGTCCAAACATCTTTATAAAAGGTTCTATCTGTAGGTGGGTCTTTTTAAAAAAAAATTTTTCTTACTAAAGAGTCACCACTTATCAAGGCAGAAAAGCCACTCGAGGATGAGGGCTTGTTTAAGTTTTGAATTGCATTTTCGTTGGTCTGTCACGTTTAAGTTTGAAATAGCATTTATTTGGTCTGTCACACTTAAGTTTGAAATAGCATTTTTGTAATTCTGTCAGGTTTAAGTTTTGAATAGCATTTTCGTTGGTCTGTCACGTTTAAGTTTGAAATAACATTTAGCTGGTCTGTTATGTCGAAGTTTAAGTAAATGCTTGTAGCAATTGTTGATAGACTGGGATAGTGTTCAGGAGAGATCGAGAAACAGTTACAGATTATTTAAGGTATCTGCAACGGTGAAAACCTGATTTTTATGAATATCTGCAACGGTGAAAATCTGATTTTTATGAATAACTACTTGCACGGATTATTATAAGACTGGGTTATTTTTCACGAGAGATATAAACAAAGTATAGGTCATTTCGGTCACTTATAAATACGAAGGTCACACATCAACACGTGTAAGATATTTGAGTATTAAGGGGAGGTAACTCTAATATACTCTGTTCATTTATGGATTTGAAATAACGAAAGAGATTTTAGAAACAAATATAGTTTACTTGATAAGTTTTCAAAATAAAAAAATGTAATAGTAATTTTAACGATTTTTTACATATTTTTTTATATAGCTTTTTACATATTTTTTTACATATTTTTTTACATATTTTTTACATACTTGATGAGTTTTCAAAATAAAAAAAAATGTAATATTAATTTTAATGATTTTTTTACATATTTTTTTACATATTTTTTACGACTAATCTGCACTTATTTTTACCAGCAATGCTTCAAGCAAACTACAATCTCCTTTTATCTCTTAGTCTCGGCCAGACAGAGTTTGCATACACCAAGTCCATCTTACGGCAACTACATCGCATTGCTATAGCCTCGGACGACTAATCTGCACTTATTTTTTTACATATTTTTTTACATACTTGATGAGTTTTCAAAATAAAAAAAAACAAAAAAATGTATTAATTTTAACTATTTTTTTTTTACATATTGTTACATAAGGAGGGATTTGTTTGAATGGAAAAGTTTGGGTGACACCTTAAAGGTTAGAAGTGACACCAGAGCGGAAGTAAACGAAACCACGTGACTTCCGACCAGAGGTTTCTTGTCTCTTGGCTGGCGAGAATAACGTGTACGGGGTGATGCCCCAATGGGAGGCGGGTGCGCACAATGTAACTAGATGCTGCGAGGCGATCAGTCCGTCTATTTGTCTGTCTGTCTGTCTTTCTCTCTCCCATACGCACAAAAAAATTTCTGTGACTGCCTTTCTCTTTCTTAACTAAACCATTTTCTAAGTCAACATCGACGTCCGAGTGGTGTTGTGGCCACAGACAAGCCAGAACCTGAGTTGCCGACAACCACACGGATGTATAACGGTAAGCGAAAATATAAAAATATGTGTCAACCAGATATATATACTTCTAGACGTTCCGACGGCCACTATGACCGCTGTCCTAACCCTAAGCCGAAAGCCACTAAAACCCTACCGTAGTTTGTCTGGCAACCGGTTCTCCCCATTTCTCTCTGTCCTTCGGCGATTTCGTTAAGTTTTACTGCCTGTCCATATGAAGATGTTGTTCCGTCCACCCCATTTGTCGTATAACCCCGCCCCCTTGCAGTTTAGTCTTGGCGAGCGTAGAAAGTGGACCCTGTATATACTTTCGGCAGCCTTGTAACTCTCGCTTCCCTTATTTTGTCCTTTAGTCCTGACAAAGGGGGAAGAATTGCTGTTTTCTGGGTCGGAATCTATCCATCTAACACTTATCGTTGGCTAGTTTTTGACCATGAAGTAGTATTTTTCTTTTTTAGCTCCTTACATCAAGTGGCTTCATGCCTTGTCTGAAGCGATTTCCATTAAAAAAAGGTTCAGTTGATCCTGTGACGCGTCCATACTACTTTAGTCCACGTCTTTTCGCTATGGTCAAGAGTTTTTTCGTAAATAGTTAATTGCAATATTTTCTTCGCCCACTTCCTCCTCAGCGTAGCCATGATCTACGTCGAGAGATTCTGAATCACGATCGGCTAACTTTACCGAGGATCTCTGATGCCACATGACCGTAATCTAAAAAGAAAAAAAATATGGGTATATTCTTTTTAGGAACACCAATTTCAGCGTATAACACGTAGTACAGTATTTACATATTTCACACTATTTGTCGCATCTTGGTTGCTGTCACTTTCAAAAGGTTTCGATCGTTGAACTCGATGACTTTCTTCAGGGTTGTTTATCGTATTCTATAACCGTCTGCTAATTTTGAAACCAGTGAATTAAATAAAAGAGTTCAGAACACATTACCACAGGACTGCTTCCCTGCAGACTACTACGTGGTCGCCTTCAAGTCCAATATTAACAAATACTTGTTGAACCGTTCTATTAAGTAATCACATGCTGTTTGTTTCAGTCATCGTTTTCTCATATCATCGTCCAACTGAAAATCTCATCTTATCCTCGAGTGGCTTTAGTGTGCTGGTTTTTACAAGTACTTCCACGGAATGTTCTCCGACAAACTGACTACACTTGTCCCCTTTCAACGTAAACACCCCCACCAACCCGACTAGCAGAAAAATCGCATCCCTTCACTATAGAAACCCCTAAATGACGGGAGATTATTTTTCTTTCAACAGCTCCCCTTTGCAATTCCCTCTCTGCTCCCTGTTTCCGTGGCTACACCAACAGGCAGAATTTTAAATGTAACGTGAACAAACATCTTGCTGCCCAGCTCCCCACCTAGATTGCTCCTGTATAAATCTGACCCAGATCATAATAACCCTTACGCTTCAGTGACAATCTACTTTGTTTGAGGTGAACAAAGTAGAAAATAAATAAATAAAACTTAATCTATAAAAAAAAGAAGGCCGGAATAATAGAACGGCCGAAACGTTGTAAAATTGGTAGCAACCAACATGAGACAAATAGTCAGAACGATGCGAATAATGTAGAGCTGCAATTGGTGCAGCTTAAAAAAAAGACTTTCCAGCTTCCGAGATTCTGTTGCGAAAGCGTCTATGATGCGAGCACCAAGCGCGTTGCTATGGTGATTGCAGTCTTGGCGGTAAATTACGCTGAATCAAACCGGAGAGAAGTCAACTCGGCGAAGAACAGCATGCATATATTACTCTGCTTAGAACTGAAGCAATTAGAGCGGCTCAGGCGTGTTTTTAAAGAGACATTGACAAGCTGATTAGCGAACAGGCGTCTTCTATCTCGAGAGACAATGGGCATGTTCTGAAAGCGTATCAGCGCGCTGAGGATTTTATAGTGAAGAAATGCTTGTACAATCTACAACTGCATCGCCTCTCCTTATGTAACAGGTTTACCCAGGGGTGGTCGAAAAAGCAGAATATTAACTATAAATTATAACCAAGATGTAGGTCAGGGGTAGACTTTGCGTTTGGAACGCGACTGTGATTGTTGTGATGATTTAAAGGTTGGGACGAAGATTGAAAGTGTCTGCCCCATTTGAGGGTTATTGATAAAGTTCAGAAACATATCTGTAATTTGATTGGGTTCATCTTTTCTTCTTCTCTGCATCCTCTCCCTCACAGATGTAATGTTGCTTTTTTATAAATAATATTATGGCATGTGTTCTTCAGAATTGTGCGATCTATTCCCTGCTTCCTTTGTTCCAGCTCGTTTGACTAGTTGGTCCAGTGGTCTCCATCAATTCACTGGTTTGATACCTTGTTGTAATACAGCTTCCTATTCCAATAGCTTCTTTCCAAAAACTGCAAGCTTGTGGAACTCTCTTCCTGCTGACTGTTTTCCTCCTACCTATAGCCTTAGCCTTTTCAAGGCTAAGGTCAATAGGTATCTCCTGTCTTTACGATAATCATATTTCGTTCTTGTTAGCTCCTTACATCAAGTGGCTTCATTCCTTGTGTGGAGCGATTTCCATTAAAAAAACAAACATTTTGTTGTTCTTATTTTTAAGTTTTCTGAATGTGTCTAAAACAATTCTGAGAATTAAGTCACCGATCGAGAGAGAATCAGACAGATTAGGAGAGCGAAACTTGCAGTCGAGATTATCGGGTGTACCGCCCTTGGCTCCCTCCAGCTTGATATATGTCCGTTTTGTTGAATCAAGAAGAAAGTGAAATGTGGTCGTCATTTTACTAATGAGTGAACCACTTATCAAGGCTAAAAGCTACTTGAGGATAAGGGTTAATGAGATGGATAGATTTTCAGTTGAATGATGAAGAATATTATGAGAGGATTTTTTTATACTAATGAGTCACCACTTATCAAGGTTAAAAGACACTTGAGAATAAGGGTTAATGAGATGGATGGATTGTCAGTTGAATGATGAAGAATATTATGAGAGGATTTTTTTATACTAATGAGTCACCACTTATCAAGGTTAAAAGACACTTGAGAATAAGGGTTAATGAGATGGATGGATTGTCAGTTGAATGATGAAGAATATTATGAGAGGATTTTTTTATACTAATGAGTCACCACTTATCAAGGTTAAAAGACACTTGAGAATAAGGGTTAATGAGATGGATGGATTGTCAGTTGAATGATGAAGAATATTATGAGAGGATTTTTTTATACTAATGAGTCACCACTTATCAAGGTTAAAAGACACTTGAGAATAAGGGTTAATGAGATGGATGGATTGTCAGTTGAATGATGAAGAATATTATGAGAGGATTTTTTTATACTAATGAGTCACCACTTATCAAGGTTAAAAGACACTTGAGAATAAGGGTTAATAAGATGGATGGATTGTCAGTTGAATGATGAAGAATATGGTTATATTGAAGCAGTCAGCTCTCATAATTGCCGACAAATTTTGCCTTCTATCAGTGATCAAACGAGGACTGGCGTTTCTGTCATATATCCTTTCAATCGGGACTTTTCATATTGTTTGCTTCCTAAGTTCGGGGTTGACGATGTGGACCTGGACTCTTTTCTCTCTATCAGGTTACTGGCCAACCACAGAAGGCCGGCAAAACGAATTAACTTGAAACTGTCTTTTTTATTTCAACAAATAATTCATATATGTTCTTTATCTATGAGTTGTTGTACCCTTCTTCTTTTAATAGTTCACTCCTCCTGCTACTCAAACCATTTCCTTTAGCCACGCCCACTATTACGTCCACACAGCCACTCCCCGCGGCGACTGGACACGTGTTTCCTCCATAGCAAATCGACACGTGCTGCACTAGTAGTTATCTTTCTTCCACAAAAATCAGCATGCGATGTTGTAATGTCGCGTTTGCTCGTAGCAGGCAGAGCGAATGTGTAAAAAAAAGGATAGCACGACAGTTGCATCTGACTACACCCAGAGAGACAGGTAGGGGTTTAAACACTCCTATCTAGCCGGACGTCACATTACGATTATTCTATTTTTTATTTGAATTTCTAAACCGCAAAAGTTGCTGCTTTTCAATGTTATCTGTAATTTTGTATTAGTATCAACACGAATTGAGATGTGTTTTCGATACAAGTGAAAATATTTGCCTGTCTGTATGTTTGTCTGTTTGTTCGCTATGTACAATACGAAATTAGGACTGAGTGATAGCAAATAATCTGAGAGAGAAGGACATTTTGAAATAACCAGTAATTAAGTCAGTTGGCAAGTGAAAACGCACTTCCTCCATGGATAACTATAGAAAGAGTAATTAGATTGTTCTAAGAATGTATAACGTAATCAAACCGGAAATCAAATACACACACACACACACACACACACACACACACACATATATATATATATATATATATATATATATATATATATATATATAATTATTAATGACAATATATGTATTAGCATATACTATCAGTTCCTTTTACTTTGTAGTCTCCTTAAAAGATTCAGCTCGATGATTGTCAATTATTGATAACAGAGCAAATATAAGTCAGGTCATATTATATTCCAATAACCATGGTTTTATTTTATTATTTTTATTTTTTCACATTTCAAAAAAACATAATATTTCTGTGAGATATATTTTTACGGTCCGTTTCATTTGTCTCACAGAAATATTATGTTTTTTGGAAATGTGAAAAAATACAAATAATAAAATAAAACTATGGTTATTGGAATATAATATGAACTGACTTATATATATATATATATATATATATATATATATATATATATATATATATA
>OY744519.1:22614628-22622128 GCA_963556195.1 Sepiola atlantica | reverse complement strand
GAGAGAGAAAGAGAGAGAGAGAGAGAGAAAGAGAGAGAGAGAGAGAAAGAGAGAGAAAGAGAGATAGAGGGGGTAGAAATGGAAAGAAAGGCGGAGAAATAGAATAGCGGACTAGAAGAAAAGGCACAGGGCAAAAGGGAGGAAGTGAGACAAACAGGGAGACAGAGATATAAAAATGGAGAGATAGATAGATAGATAGATAGATAGAGAGAGAGAGAGAGAGAGAGAGAGAGAGAGAGAGAGAGAGAGAGAGAGAGAGAAGGGGTAGAAAGAAATACAAAGAGAAAAAGAAAAGAATAAAGAACAATAATAAGAGAGAAAGAGAGTAAGAAATAAATAAAGGAAGTGTAAAGGTCCATCTATGAGTTAAAGAGAATCTGTCCTGGTTAATTTTTATATTAATCAATTAATGTTTGCACCAACAAACTTCTCATAGTGTCACAATAGTATTTATATTCGTTAAATTAGAATCTGTCCTGGTTTTTACATGAAACTGCAGCAAATGGTGAGACTCCTATTTGAGATCTTTGTGGAGTAACACTATAGTTCACATTACCCAAAAGATGAAGTACCTATCGTTGTCGCATGCATAGGTTAAATGGAACTGTATTTGCTGATATAAACGTAGGCGAAATATGCACCCTTCCCTTACTTATATATTGCGATCCCTCTTCTTATATTTGGTCGTTGTATATTCCTTAGTCCTCTTCATTTTTCTACATTTCTTTTTACTTCTACCCCATTGAGACGTAAGGGGCTACTGTCATTTAGGGACAAGATTTATAGGGGCCATCCTAAGTGGGAAGTTGTGCATCAAGATGCTTGTTCACTTGACATTTAAATTTCTGCATGTTGGTAAAGTCGGGGAAACAATGGACAGGGAGGGAATTCCAAATGGCTAGCGGTTCGAATAAAAGAAGCTATTAAAGTAGAAAACCTTCTGACGTTTGGGTACATCTACAGTGAAGGGGTTGGATTTTGCTGCGTGTTGGGTCTATCGGAGGCATTTACATTAAGAGGGCACAAGTGTAGCAAGTTCTTCGGAGCACATTCCGTTGAAGTACTTGTAAAACAAGCACGGAGATGCAACATTACGGCAATGAGACAAAGGCTGGAGTCAGTGTGGGACCCATTAGGTTACATACCCTTTTTTATCCTGCTCAAGAGAGAGTGAGAGACTAGTGGTTGGTGCACCAGCCCATATATTGCAACAATACCCCGTTCATGGCGAATAGTGGCTTTATAGAGGTATAGAATACTGACAGAGAGAGGGTTTCTAGTCCGATAGATGGAACCCATCTTCTTTGCAGCAGCCTTGGCAGCATCTTCTATGTATTTGTTCCAATTCATGTTTCCCGTGAATGTTAGGCCGAGGATTTTGTATGAAAAGTGAACATCATGAATACATTTTCAAAACGTAACAACATTTTGCCAAAATTACTGGATTCCGTATTAAATAACACGGAAAAGGTTGATATGCCGTAAAACAAAACAATTTTGAATTATTGTTTTAAGCCGATAAAGTAGATAAAATAAAAAAGGATCTGCTCCTTGTTTGATTGAAAAAGTTGATCTGCGTATCGAACTTTAAAAATGAAGAAGAACAAACGAAAGATCGATAACCAATATCGATGGCTCCGATAATTGAATATCGATTTAAAAATTATAATTTTAAACTGAGACAAAAAAGTGCACGATTCTGGTCGTGCATTTCGTTCGTGTACTTTCACACGTCACATTGTGTACGTCACATCGGTCGATTAACGGTAGCCATCGTACAGACTACGGAATAGGCAAGGCGAGTTTAAGTCCGCCGTGATTTTTTGAATTACTGCTGAAAATGTTGATTGCTCTTGTGCTATACTGGACTTATCAGAATGTCGGATGTGTTTTAAAGCGTCACAGAATTGGGCCCTGCGCGTTGAAGGGCGAACAGTTGCCTTTCGTATTCAAAATAATACATTCAGTAATACCTGGTGTGGTGTTTGCCGTGAACGAGAATCTGGTTTCCACCGAAAGAGGAAGTTTCTAGGGAATATAAAATTGACATGCAGTCCTCAGCCGTATTCATATCTTTGTCAGGGGGGGGGGTGATAATTAGCGCCTGGTATTCCTAAATGATCACCCTTCTACTACTGACCAGACTCAACGTCTCTTAACTTCGGTGATCTAACGGGAACCGGTGTGTGTCAACGTGTTTTTATGCTTTTCGTATTGGTAACAGATAAATATCGATCACAATCGGTATGGGCATCCCCTTTCCATAAATAAAAAAAACGAAAGTACATGTATATATATATATATATATATATATATATATATATATATATATACATTTTAGTGGTACAAAATTTCATTAAAGCAAGGAATACAGACGTTTGTGACATTTTTTTTTGGTGGAATGAAATTGAAAAGTGTAAAAACGAGAGGAAAAAATTTAAAAAATACATGAATATACTAAGCCGGCTTTCGTATTTACTCGGCACTTGACAATGTTTGCATTGAGATATCACTTATATTCAGTCAGTGTCGTAGAGGCGCCGACTGTCAGCTCGACGGTTTAGTTTCAATCCCAGCTTGAGGCACTAACTGGTCTAGCTGCACTGTATTGTCGTGACTCTGTAACATTGCCATTCTATTTATCTTCCTCCTACAACGTAAGATGTGATACAAGGTCGGGAAAGTGGGGAAAACCAGCGCTCGAGAATTTGAGCACTCTGGCTGTTTAAAAATTGCCTGGGCAGCCCCGTCGACATTCCCCAGTAGAGGCGCCTCAGACAGTAAGCAATAAACTTACTTCTCCCCAAAGAGAGGAGGCAAAGCCGGGGAGGGTGCACCTCCCAGAACTGCACAGGACCGACAACCCTCAATAGACCGGCGTAAATCCAGATCCAAAGGCCCGAACGATACCGGTTTATTAGGCGGGGTAAAAAACCCTGGTTGAATAATTGTAATAACCACGCTGATGTAGATAGAGCCTTATCTTGTATTTTCTTTATGTCTTTTTTCTTGTCTGATGGAGAAAGACCAATATTATTTAAAAACGCGAAAAGTTGAGTTGGCAATAAAACCTCGTCATCCGACTTTGATAAGAAATACAATGGTTTTCCAGCCATTTCTTACACATTTTTTCGAAGAACATTGTTCGCGTATGTATGTGTGCATGTGTGTGTGTGCTTTTACGGTATACTATGCTTAAAGACAGATATATATATATATACATATATATATATAAATATATATATACATATATATATATACATATATATATATACATATATATATATACATATATATATATACATATATATATACATATATATATATACATATATATATACATATATATATACATATATATATACACATATATATATACATATATATATACACATATATATACATATATATATACACATATATATACATATATATATATATATATATATATATATATATATATATATATATATATATATATATATATATATAACATTCAATGAATTAAAACATTACAATTGTTCCAAGAATTAGAACATCAAGTCTAGTATGGCGTAGATAGTTTTCAAAACAGTTTGGAAATACTTTATCATATTTTATAAAGTAATAAAGCTAATTCAAAACGTCTTTTCATCAGCGCCTTTCAACATGTCTTACAGAAAGTCAAAGAAAAAGATTAAAAATCTAGTCGTAGACAAGCATCTATTGACAGAAAGAGCCACAGAGACAAATATTAGAAATAAGTACAAGTTACAAATATAAAATAAACAAAATAGAAAAATAATAATAATAATAATAATAATAATAATAATAATAAAAATTAAATAAAAATTATGAAAATAAAAATAAAATATGAAAAAAATCAAAAAATCAAAAAATAAAAATAAAAACAATAAAAAATAAACTAGTAAACTAATTAAATACAAGATAAAAATAAAAAATAATAATAAAATAAAAATAAGAAATGAAAATAAAAATTAAAAATACAAATAAAAATATAAAATAAAAATAAAAAATAAAAAAAGAAATAATTGAAATTATAATAAAAATAAATTAAAATAAAAGTAGGAATTAAAAACAACATAATATATATATATATATATATATATATATAATTTATTTAGATAATGTATAGTACATATTTCAGCAATGTATCGCGGTTTCATCCAAAAGGGCAGATTTAGAAACCGCGGTACATTGCTGAAATATGTAATATACAGTATCTAAATAAATTATATTAGTTCTCTTATATGATCGAGCACTTTATTTGATTTCTTTTCATATACAACCTGACACACACACACACACTATATATATATATATATATATATATATATATATATATATATATATATATATAGAGAGAGAGAGAGAGAGAGATAGATAGATAGATAGATATTGCTTTGATGTATGATGATAATGCAGTGAATGACAAGTACGTTTTTGATATAAGTTTCTGAAAGCGAGTTATTGGCGAGACACCCGCCCTCTTAGCCGGCTTGGCACTAAACGTTGACGATTGAAGGACGTTCACAGAAAGTCGGATCGCAGGTGCTTTCAATGGAGACAGTGTCATTAATTTTATTCAAGAACAATTACACTTTCTTTCTCGACGGAGACGAGCTGCTAACATACATACTTACTTTTCAGACTTTGTATAGTTACAAAAAAAGGATGCAAAACAAATATTCAACAAATAACTGCTACAATAAAAGTTATTTTTCTATCCACCTGCCTTTTTTTGTTTTAAAGTATTTGAAATCGTTTTTTATTTTATCAATTAAAAAGTTTGTACAAATTTTCTTACGTCAAATTTTCTTGCTCAAAATAAAAAATGGCGGACGGGCGCTTCGTCGGACATCTCCGAAGTTTGATTGATGGGGTTTTCGTCTTTTGGGATGAAACAAAAAACAAATATACAACTACTAACTGTTCCAAACGCAATACAATTTACCTTTCTACTTAATTGAAAAGAGAAAATGACAAAAAAGAAAAAAGTAATCAGACTTCGGAGATGTTCGGCGAAGCATCTTTACGCCATTTTTGATATTGAGTTTAACGTAAGATGATTCGAACGAAATTTTTAATTGAAATAAAAAAATGCTTTCAAAGATTTAAAAACGCAAAAGAATTATGCAGGCAGGTAGGAAAGTAACTTTTATTGCTTTTGGTAACAGTTAATAGTTGAATATTTGTTTTTTCACCCCTTCTTTCTTGTTTACTATGCTGCACAATCGCCGATAAAAGCGTAGTATCCATTCTGATGCTACGTTTCATCAGTTCTGTCCGCCATCATAGACTGAGATCTTTTTCATTTTTGTCCCAATACAGAGTGCCCCTTTTTGGGGAGCTGGATTTTCTTTACATTAAAAACCGACCTTGTGAATAACTCTGTCCTCGTGGGGAGGCAAGTAAATATGAACCCCATTTCTCTCTCTCTTATATACACGACATCCCTCTCCCCCCTCTCTCTCTCTCATTCTCACTTTCTCTCTCAGTTTTTCATTCCCACCCCCTCTAACTCATACACACTCTCTCTCTCTTCATACTCTCAATCACCTTCTCTCTCCCTCTGTATCATTTTCTATTTCACTCTCTCGCTCTCCCTCCCTACACTCTCTCATTCTCATTCACCTTATCTGTCACTTTCTCTCTCTCTCTCTCTCTTATTATTATTATTATTATTATTATTATTATTATTATTATTATTATTATTATTATTATTATTATTATCATTATTATTATTATTATTATTCCCCCTCTTTCACTTACCATCATGCTCTCTCTCTTAACTCTCTTAATTTCACTCATTTCATTTTTTCCGCCCTCCCCACCCCTCTCTATCTTTCTCACGCCCTCTTTATCTCTTAAATCAAGATAGCCTCTCTCTATCTCTCCCACTCATTTCTCTCCCTCCATCTCTCTTTCTCACTTTCACATTCTCTTTATCGCCACCCACTCTCTCTGTCTCTCACTCAACCTTTTTATCATTCTCTCATGTTCTCTCTCTCTCTCTGTCTCTCTCTCTGTCTCTCTCTCTGTCTCTCCCACATATATCCCTCGCCCCCTCTCTCTTCAATATCTAACTCTCACACACCTTATCTTTCTCGCTATCTGTCTCTGTATGTCTCTGCCAACTCCATCTCCCCATCTTTCTTCATTTCATTCTCACTTTCACATTTCTTCACTCTCTACCTCTTTCTTTTTCCACTCACTAACTTCCCCGTCCCCCATTGTCTCACACCCTAACGGACACCCTAACCCTATCTCAAATATACAAATACGCACACTTGTTTGATTAAAATAACGATTTGGTTGGACGATCTTTCTCATATGATAATTCAATTGAAATTAATCATCAATTACGATTCTAATTGAATCACGATAATCATATTATTATTATTATTATTATTATTATTATTATTATTATTATTATTATTATTATTATTATTATTATTATTATTATTATTAGCAAATATATGCTCCCTCCGGTCGCATATTTTTGCTAGGCTGCCGTATCAGAAATGAACGCTCACCCGTAAACCAATGGAGCCCCAGTCATATTTCTTGGGTGGTTAGACATTGATTTTCTTTGTTTCCGACCAAGAATATTTTTAGTTAAAAATTAAAAAAAATAAAAATTTCGACCCCAATTTTTTTTACCCTCCCCCATAAATAGAAAAATGTTAATATTGGAAGTTTTTCAAATCGGAGGAAAAGGTGTACCTAAAATAAAACTATTAAAAAATCAAATACAGTAAACACGAATAATTTTTTAAATGCTCTCGAAAAAAAAAGTTTACCTAAACTAAATTCATCATAATGTGTGTGTGTGTGTGCTTTTTAATAGTAATTTTTAAATCAAGTATTCTTTTAATTAAACAATTTGATTCAACATTTTTAAAACATGATGGCTAATAAGATTAAGCAAATAAACAAATTCAGAACGTTTTAATCAAAAAAATCAGAGTAGAAGTAACACGGTAAATGCCAGCGTTTTGTTTACATTTGAAATAACGCGCCCGTCTTGCGTCCATACTGAATAATCAGAGGGAGGTAATCGATTCAATGGAATAACGCTGGCTGTTCAATCAGTTTCGCAGTAGATAGATTAACTACGTAACTCATTTCATATATATATATATATATATATATATATATATATATATATATATATATATATATGTAAATAATAAAAGAAATAATTATGATTTATAAGTAAGACTATTAACGAGCAAAATAGCGTAAATACATGTGGAATACTGAAGAAAACAATCATGAGTGTATATTTGCGAATTCTAATTTATTAGAAGTTGAAAAGCAATTAATTACGTAAATTGAGAAATGCACGTAGTGTTTACGGTGGTTATTGTAATAGTATATATAGAAGCTGACAGACTAAGTAAATAGTAATATTACTCTGATGGAGTTTCGGCTTCAGACAGACAGACAGACAGACAGACAGACAGACAGATACATAATCTCCATTATTAATAGATT
>OY744519.1:22594628-22609628 GCA_963556195.1 Sepiola atlantica | reverse complement strand
ATTCAACGAACAGTTGTTTTAACAGGTTGTGAGTTAGGAACGTCGGTAGGTAATTCTTAAAAGAAAAATTTGTGTTTTGTTGTTTAGAAAGGAATGTATAAAAAAGATTTTGGAAAATACGGTGAGCTGATAGAAAAACTGTTAAATATTGGGTGAGTATAATTTTGTTTGTTGGGGATAACAGAAAATAGGATTCAGCTGGGGTCAGCTAGTGTACTTTGCGGTCAGGTCGACCTCCTGTGTACCAGAAGCAGACGTGATGTTACATAGCTAAAAGAAAGAAGAGTGAGAGAAGGGCAGTCGCTTAGAAACTTGTGAGGCTAACACGACGGGTAGAGAATGTATGAACATCGACGCTAAATTAAGACCCCAATAGCCGCAAATGATCCGTAGCCCAAAATGCCTGTCCCCAGCCGCTAGCAGGAGAGAAGGCTACGCAAACATTTTAGTAAACGGTCATTTTTTTTAAATTGATTATTTTATCGGTTCTTCCTGCTGTTGTGAAACATTAATTGCAGGTGCCCCGGCCGGGGAGGAGTGAGGGCATGAGGCAAGATCATACTGTGAAAGTATGATTGTGATCTGCATTCGATAACAAAGTATGTCTATGCACCCACGGGTTTAATTAATTGTAACTTGTGAGGAATTTAGAACTCCCCTTCAGAGGGGAGGTAATGTAACAAAATGACAGAGAGTACACTTGATTTCGAGAAGTGAAAACGTCCCATACTTTACTCCCCCAATGGGGCAGCGGTAAGGAGCTCGCTGTACATAGAGAAAAGAGTGTAAGAGTTAGCAATAAAAATTAAGCAACGTAAAATTATTTGTGTTTTAAATTGCTGGAGTAAATATTGTCTGAAATGACTAGACTATCAACTACCGAAAGAAACCAAGTAAGTCCAGATTTCCAGTATTTTTTAAATACTACCTGACATCTTGATGAGTTACAGGCGAATCACACCAACGAAGATATTGCTATGTAACACATAACCAGAAAAAGCAACATCACGCATAAAGATTTGAATTCGCTATTACATTACTAAGAGTTGAAGCTACGTCTACATCTTAAGGGGTCGGGCGGAAGAGTAGCTTATAGGTAAGTTCTCACTCCTCCGTTACAATTTTTGTATATTTTTTGTTTGGAGAAATATATAAAAAAAACGACGTTTAATTAATATTACGTTACCGACTTATATGGAATCCCCCGTAGGAAAGTAATGAGGGGCTTCTATGATACAATGTGGCGAACATAAAAATACTTTCGTTTTCTTCTTAAAATATCCGATGTAACAGTTATAGAATTAAAACATTAGAAATGTTTGGATCAAAAAAGGAAAAAGAAAAACTGAAATTAAATAAAAGGAAACGAAAAAGAGAAAAAAAATGAAGAAAAATGAAAGGAAGAAAAGAAAAGAAAAAGAAATGAGGGACTGCTACACTACAATGTGGCGAACATAAAACTAAAATATTGTTGTGAATAAATATAAACTTTGCAGAGCTCAAAAATATTTTTTGAATAAGTTTCGTTATTATTCATACATATTTACATTTTAAAATTGACGACAAACTGCCGAAAGACACCAAGTAAGTTCAGATTTCCAATCTATTCTTTGTGGGGAGGTACGTAGCATCTTGATGAGTTACAAGCGAATAACCTGTATGAAAACAGTAGTTACATGATTTTTAACCAGAAGAAGTGACGTCAGACATGCAGATTTGGAGTCGATATAACATTACGGAGAGTTTAAACCACGGTAGGTATGAGACCCTAATGGAAAAGAATAAGACTGCTATGCTATAATGTGGCAAACGTAAAAGTAAATGTTTTGGGAATGAAGACAAACTTTACAGACTTTAAAAATATTTTTTTAGATAAGTTTAGTTATTATTATTATATATTTCCATTTTAAAATTGACGACCAACTGCCGAAAGACACCAAGTAAGTTCAGATTTCCAGTTTCTTTATTGTTTGATACTTAATATCTTTACACGTTATGAATTCCCTCAACGAAGATATTTGCTATGTGACATGTAACCAGAAGTAGCAACGTCACGCATAGAGATATTAATCGATATTACACTATGAAGAGTTGAAAGTACGTCTACGTTACAAAATGATGTGCTACGCTACAAGATCAGCTTTTGCCATTATTACAACACCAGGATCTGTAGGGCGGTCACTAGCCCATTATGCTGCGATTGTGAGAGACTGGCTGGACGATGACCTGTCCCGTCGATGGCTTGACAGACGTGGACTGCTTCAGTGGCCACTTTATTTGCCAGGTTTGACCCCCTTTACATCTTTAGACGTTATGAATTCCCTCAACGAAGATAATGGCTATGTGACAAATTACCATAAGATACAACGTCACGCATAAATATTGTGAATATTACACTACGAAGTGTTGAAGGTACGTTTACGTTACAAACGTATGTGGAATTCTCATGGGAAAGAAATAAGGGGCCACGTTGCATAAGTCTATTTGGATCTCTTAAAGAAGAAATGAGGGGCTGTTACGTTACATTCTTACTGTTTGTTCATAAACGCATACATATATATGTTTTATTAAAATAAGAAAACTAAAGAATAAATGAATGCAATCATTTATTTGTTTATTTTTTAGGCTAAGAATTTCGATGAGTACAGCATTCTCAGAACAAGACTTTTTTTTTCTTCTTCATTTTGTTGGTATTAACCCCAGGCGTCAAGTTGTTAAAGACAACAGTTTAAAATGAAGTAAACTCCGGTCGATGTGCTGCGCTGGTTTGACGCTTTTTGAATAAGTAAATTGATCACATCTTTGAAGCATCCCTGTATATGAATATTTTATATTAAAATTAGAAAACCAAACATGATGCAATTTTGAAATGAATGAAGCCATTTATTATTATTTTTTTAATAAATATCTGTTTAACTTTTAGAAGAAATTAATACGGAGATATCGATTACCGCGTAAGTGCTCTATATTTATTATTGGCTAATGTATATAATAATCGTTATTTCAATACCGTCGGTTTCAAGTATGGGGACAACAAATTTTACTGGAGTAGCAAGAATATCGGTTTCAGCTATGTTCAGTTGAAATCTCCCATCTGTGAAATATAATACCACCGAACTGATCCCCTGTTGGCCGTCTTTAAGTCTAATGCAAACAAATACTTGTCGAGCTTGTCCTCTTAAGTAATCAAATTCGGCCCTTTTCACCCCATCGTTTACAATCCTCTCATAGTATTACTCATCGTCATATGGACAATCCCACTAACCCTTATCCTCGAGTGACTGTTAGCCTTGGTAAGTGGTGACTCATTAGTACGTTGAAGCCAAGTAAAAATAAAAATAAATATAAAAAAACGAAAGAGTCAGCGTATTTTTTCTTCTTACTTTTACATTTACTAATGCACTCAACGCGTAATAAAGTGTTAGAGAAATATTACTATTTACAATACTTCTAAGAACATTGATAAGTGTAATAGCTATTACGGTGACGTAAGAACTGGGAGTACAAAATCGAACTGATAAAATATAGGTTAAGTTTGGAATGTAATTCTGAATGCGCTTTTGAAATTCAAAGCTGAATCGTATGTTTGGGAATTTTTGAGATATGGAGTGATAATTTGTATTATTTGGATTATTCGGTCTACTGTTCTCATCTTGGATGTTATTCAGGTGTGTCTTGTCCGCATAGAGGCGTGGCACAACGGATAAAAATGCTAAGTGATAATTAGTTCTAAGTGACAGTCTTCTGGAGGTTCAAGGTTCAATCCCCAGTACGGGCGATACTAAGAATACAATTACGAGTTACTTAAGACTTGCACCCGGTCATGGCTGACGGAACGAGAACAAGTTATCCCCGTGGATCAAATAAAGGGTTTTGTTCGAAATTCGTACAGATTCCCGAGTTCATCAGAAAGGTTCCCGAATTCGACAAAACGCACATGGAGAAGGTCGGAGGTTACATCGACCGAAATGTTGTGAGAATAACATCCAAGATGAGAACAGTAGTCTGACTAATTCAAATAATACAAAGCTTAATTTATTTTGACAAGTTGTGAGTAATGAGTTGAATTGAAAAATAAACATTTATTATTTGTGGTTTAAAGAAGGAATGCGTAAAAACATAAACAATTTTGAAATTCTATTATCGATCAAACAACGTCAGATCACAGATTTTCACCGATTCGCGAGAACGTCTTGGTTTTGCTACATAGCAAACACAGGCGGTACATCAAGAAATGGGTGTGCGAGTAAGGTAATGTCGACACTCATCAGCACTGAATGTAAGCTACGTGAAATCATTTTTTGTTGCGAGTCTTTATTTGTGATAAAACCTGCTGTAAGAGAATACCTGTCAAAATGCTAAATCGCCGAAGGGAGGGGGGGGGCTGATAAAATATAGGTTAAAATTGGAATGTAATTCTGAATGCGTTTATGGAATTCATGCCGAATATATTTTGACACTGTTTGAGTTAGGATTTGAATTAAAAAAATGAACATTTGCCTTGTTTTTGAAAAGGAAGAATGCTTAAAAACAAAAACAATTTTGATAAATATTATCACCGACCGTGAAGACGGGAGCACCAAACAGCGAAAAAGTCCTATGCGTTGCCCCACCCCCCTGGCCGAGGGACCCACTGTACATAAAGAAACGAATGTGTGAGAATAAAATAATGTTGACATATAGCAGCAAGAAAAGTAAACCATGAAATCCTTTTTTGTGTTTCGCGTCTTCATTTGTGAAAAAACATGTGAAAGAAAATAATTGGAGAAATACTAGGAGACTTCATTAACCAAAGAGAAACAAGTGATGATTTTCAGTTTCATGTAACGTGGCACCCGCAACAAAAATAATGGCTCCATGACAGCTAATGAATTTTTTTAAAACATAGTTCACCCCAAACAAGGCAGGCTGCCACTGTAGACATAAGGGACTGCTGAGAAAAAGAGTGAAAATGTTTTTTTTTTTTTGGGGGGGGGGGGGGGTCAACCTAACTTGGGAGCTGCACAGCGAGATGTCTGTTTACGTTAGTTTTAAATTTCTGCATGTCAGTACCGTCAGGAAAGCAGGAAACAGGGAGGGAGTTCCAGAGTCCAGCAGCACAAGGAACGAATGAGAAGCAGCGTAACGGGTAACCATTTAAAAAAATAATAGACTTTCGTATTTGGCCCCTCGTAAAGAACATAGGGGCAAATACGTTAATTTATTTTTTTCCTTTCTAGGGGGTTAGACACAAGATCACGTGTGTAGGTTTGATGAAAGTGTTTCTGTGGAACGAACTGGATTCGAACTTGGCACACCCAGGTTTTCAGTCCGTGTTGCTAACCACTGAACAACCATCACCCCAGGGAGAAAATACTTTGTAAATGCGGTTTATTTCACTAATCACAAATAATACCGTGTAATTTACACGTGTCATTATTATCATGATTATTTGTTACTTATTATTTCATACGAAGTATACATTGAAAAGCATTAATCGCGTAGTATTTCGCATAGAAAGCATTTCCCCAGTGAGACGAAAGAATCTGTCAAATTCAGGACGATCACAACAATGAGTGATTGGTAGAGAGGGGAAAGGGGCGTTTGTTGCCGGCAACAGGTGCTCGAATTGACCGACAGTAGAATCGTTCACTTGATCATCAGGAGAAAAACAGACACCGACAGTTGCAAGGAGCCTCAATGACATTTGACATTTAAACGGTCGTTTCGTAGATAGCGTACGTACATACACACATTCACGGGTATAGACACCTACTAGATTCCTCAGAGCCAATTATTGACTTTGAAAAAGAAAAACTTACTAAGTTGAAACGTTGGCATAATTACTGTAAATAAAATTAACTCTCTCTTTCTCTCTCTCCCCTCTCTCTCTCTTTCTCCCTCTCTAGACCAAAAATATAGCAAAGTAAAAATGACGAAATTACCGAAAATTTCTAATTTCAATTTTCTTTTACTGATGGGCCATCACTTATCAAGGCCCCGGGGAGTTGGCCATTCGAGGATAAGGGTTAAAGAGATCTTAAGTTGGACGATGATCGTCGCCACGACAGTACCGAAAACAATGGGTGGAAAGGGCAGAAGATTACTACTAAGAAGATTTGATAGCTCAACATGTACTTGTTTACATTAGACTTAAAGACGACCATGTTGTAGTCGGTTGGGAAGCAGACTCGTGATATCTCGTTCAACAGATGGGATATTCTACGTAAAAAAAATTGTTCATGGATTTCTGTTTAGTTTTTGGTAAAGAGAGGGAAATAAAAAGAAAAAGTTCTTTGCTGTGGTTGTATCTAGACAAGTTCTTGCTGTGAATGTTTTACAGGAAAGGGGGACTAGGGATTGAAACTCAACCGAGCACCTACCACAAACATAACACTGTAGTAGAGACAGACTAGCAGCATCTCTTCTGTGTGAAAGAGGTTGTAGGGACGAGTACAGAACATCTCCACTAGATTGCGAATCGATTTTGTACTCTGTCATACAAAATACGACTAAGACACTTTTCTTTCTTTATGTAAAATTAAACGTATTTTAGTTTACAAATTTCAAATAATAATAATAATAATAATAATAATAATAATAATAATAATAATAATAATAAAAATATAATAATAATAATAATAAAAATATAATAATAATAATAATAATAATAAAAATATAATAATAATAATAATAATAATAATAAAAATATAATAATAATAATAATAATAATAAAAATATAATAATAATAATAATAAAAAAATATAATAATAATAATAATAATAATAATAAAAATATAATAATAATAATAATAATAATAATAATAATAATAATAATAATAATAAAAATATAATAATAATGAAAATATTATAATAATAATAATAATAATAATAATAATAATAATAATAATAATAATAATAATAATAATAATAATAATATGCTCCACCTCCTTTTTTTTTTTTTTTTTCGATGAACGAAAAGAGGTGGAGCATACTGGAAGTCTGAGGAGACTTGTTGTCACTCAGACTCCAGAGAATACCACAGGTTGTTGGCAGTGGGTGATCACTGACGATGACCAGTGTGATAACTCCTAGTGCGTAAATAATAATAATAATAATACCGTGTAAATTACACGGGTCGTTATTATCACGATTATCCGATTAAAAAAAACCCATACGAAATACAGTTTAAAATGCATTGTTTAATCAAGTGGTATTTAGTATATAGAGCATTGTCCCAGTGAGACGAAAGAATATGTCAGATTCAGAACCGTCACAGCAATGTGAGAGGGTGGGAGAGAGCAGTTGTTGCCGGCAACAGGTGCTCGAATTGAATGACAGTCAAATTGTACACTTGACCTGCTAGAGAGAAAAACGACAATGACATTTGACATTTAGACGGCCGCTTCTAAACTTAGTATGTAGAAAGAATAACAAACACGGACACACACACACGCGCACACACGCACACACACAAAAAATAAGATTAATAAAAGTAGAAATAAAAGGAATAATATAGTATACCATTTGGTAAGTAGTATATGTAAATCCAAAAGTGCCCAATATCCTTGATAGAGCAGGTGTGTGTAGTGAAGTTGCTAAGTGATATATGCTTGATGGAGAAGAGGTGGACAAAAGAATCGGCGTTGTCCGATATAAAAGATAAGATGGGCAATATGAGATCAAGTAATAAACACTGTTAGCGCAGTGGTGTTTTCTAAAAACCACTTGCTCTTAAAGACAGCTGTAAAACGGCAAATGGCTTTAACGAATCGAAACGAATTCGTGTATTTTGAATCTCATGAATACAAATAGAAATAAATATTTAAACGTTGAAAACTTTTTAAATAAATTCTCCACTGAAATATTCTTTGCATAATTTTTTTTTTATGACACAAAACTATTATTTTTTACAAATGAATTTTGGTTCTTTACGTTCTAATATATTTAAGTAATTTTATGGATCCAACCGATAATTGCCCCTAGTGATCCACGATGGATGCTAAGAAAATTTCAATGGTGTCTTTAGATTCTGTGAAAAAAATTATCACTTATTGAAACTTATTTGAATGCTCTGTAAACATATCAATTTCTATGACACACAAACAAACAAAAATTGACATGTATATATATTACAATATTACATCTCATTGAAACTTATAGTAATGTTTTAACTGTTAACATATCAATTTCTATGACACACAAAAAACAAACAAACATTGATATTTATATATATTACAATATTACATCTCATTGAAACTTATTTGAATGTTTTAACTGTTAACATATCGATTTCTATGACACACAAACAAACATTGACATGTATATATATATTACAATATTACATCTCATTGAAACTTATTTGGATGTTTTAACTTTTAACATCAATTTCTATGACACACAAACAAATATTGACTTTAATATAGCGAGACTAAGATAAACATTTATATTACAAGATATATTATTCGCATATTTTTGTTACAGTATCTCTTTCAATAGTGCTCAATGCATGAGTAGAGCTTGGTACTAGTATACAGTGCCCCTTTTTAATATACTAAAGTGTTACTGGTTATCAAGACCCAAACACCACTCAAGGATAAGAGTGAATGGGATTTTGGAGTTGATGTAGAACAATAAACAATCACCATCACCATCACCATCACCATCATTCCTGGAGGAGGAACCCCGTCCTGGTTTCCGTTCACCTTATTGGTGACTGTCATTTAGGGTTTTTTTGCCATGGTCGCCACGCTTTGCGACGCTATTTGCCCATAGCTAGGTGTCCACATACAGCACCTGGTATTTCAAAATGGTCACCCATATTGTACTGACCAGGCTCAACGTCGCTAAACTTCGGTGATCTAGCGGGAACCGGTGTGTCAACCTAACTATGCCGTAGAACAACAAATATTTGTTAACATTGAACTTGAAGGTGAATTTGTTGGCGTCAACAGGGAAGGACTACTGCGGTAACGTGTTCCACAATTGTGAAGTCCTTAAAAAAACTCCGTTCCTTGAGGTTCTGTTTGTTTCCAGGTACACAGAATAAAAAAAACGAAAATTCTTTGCAGAACAGGTACTAGCTAAACAGGTACTTGCTGTGAAGGTTTTACAGGGGAGGGGGGGAACCTAGAGTACCTACCCTGAAAATAAAGATAGAGTAGAGAAATACTAGCAACCTCACGTCCTTGAAAAATAGACTATAGGGTTGCAAAGTCAATTTTGCTCAAGCAGAAATCGACTTGGCGTCGGTAATTTCCGGATGTTTACGTAAACCGCCGGAAATTACCGACGTCAAGTCGATTTTAGCTTTCTCTTTGACGTTCGCGTTCCTGTTATCGGCAACAGAAAATCTGTCGAATTTTAACCCTCTTTTAAAAACGGTTCTTATCCAGATTAGGACCCAAGCTAAAATCGGTTAGGTTAGGGTTAGCGTCAAGGTTAATGCTAGCTCGGGTCCTAATCTAGAGAAGTATCTAAAAAACTACTTGTGAAATTTTTCTTTAAATGTTGGTTAACCGACTTTCCATTCGGCATTTTTAGGCGGTTTACGTAAACATCCTGCAAGTCGATTGGGTGCTAATCTGAAGAAGAACTAAAAAAAGAATGCTCTAAGCGATACCACCTGGGGTGTGTCAGCAGTACTCCATCTTAGGATGTATCTGACTCTCATATAAGTAAGTGATTCAGTCAGGAATACTCCTCTTAACAAATAATGTGCCCATGATATTTACCGGATTGCCGAAAATATCTATTCCAAAATTCGCAATGATCGGTTAATGAAAAAATAATAATAAATAATAATAATAAAAAAACAACTTGATATTCATGTATTCCGTAAATGTTAACATTTACAAAAAAATAGTGTGTCCACGTTACTCACCAGATTTTTTAGAATATATTCCAAATTACTTTAGGAGATTAACCCCACTCCCACACAACCACATATACATATATATAGTATGAATTCCTTTAATTATACATACATGTTTGTATAAAAAAAGAAATTTATACTAAAATACAGTTCTACTTGTTATTGAGCACTATTAAATAAACAATAGAGTTTCATTGGATTAACATTTAGGAAACAATAACAACAATACGATTATATATATATATATGTGTGTGTGTGTGTGCGTGTGTATATACGTAACTATTTAATAATAATTTATTAAAATAAATTAATTACATATATATATATATAATATTTATAAATGAATATTAACTATTTATTACCTACAGACATCGATGTTTCATGCTTACGCAATCTTCAGTGCAGGAAGCTAATTCCCGACGGGCACGTACTCTGACTACAAATCGCCACCGATTCGCAGTCAAGAGAGTTACCAGTTCGCCACCAGAAATTAGCTTAGAATTTTAGGAAGAATTTAACTTTGTAAATAGCAAGTCGACGAGTATTCAAAGAAAGCGGCGAAGAGTGATCAACAACAACAGCAACAAATCGTGCTGGATCTCGCAATATATATATATATATATATATATATATATATATATATATATATATATATATATATGTTTATATAAAAGGAGATTGTAGTTTGTTTGAAGCATTACTGGTAAATGTAAGTGCAGATTAGTCGTCCGAGGCTATAGCAATGCGATGTGGTTGCCGTAAGATGGAAAAGTGAAAAGAAATAAACGCAGGGAGAAAGTGAAACTCAAAACGATTTATTAATAATTTCACGAAAACTGATTAAATACCAAATAGTAAATACTGTCCGGTAAGTAACAGTTCGGCAAAGGGTAATCTTAAATTTTCGAAAGAAAAACTTTCATTATCAGAAGACAACAACAAAAGACCGAGTAGGTCGAAGAAAAACGGGGAAAAACCGGTGTCAAAACATCGAAATACGGCAGAAAACAATTGGAAGTAGGAACGCAGCAAATGTCAAAATTCTATTAAGCAATTATATAACTAAAGTTAAAATATTATAAACATTTGTTTAATAATATACTAATTTTTATAATTTTATTATGTTTTATTTTATATGATTCATTAATTATTTTTTTTCTTCTCTTTTTTCTCTTTATTCAATTCAAATTTAAATTTACGTGTGGGCTGTTATTGTCAAAGGGGGATAACTTATTTAAAAAATATATTTAGAAATGAGATTTGAAATTTGAGAAGGAATTTGAATTGTGGAATGGATCAAAGAGGGAACCGTTGTAACAGGGGAAGGGGGGGGGGGAATAATAAGAGATTATGGGGAAGGGGGGGGGACTATGAAAAAAAAAAGAAAAAAAAAGATAAAAATAAACAAATACATAAATAAATAAACACACAAAAATAAAAATAAAATTAAATTAAAATCAAGATAAACAAATAAAAATAAAAATAAAAATAAAATAAAAATAAAATGTACTATTTATTCATTATATGTTTATAAATATAAGGAAAAATAGACATAACAAAGATATGCTCCCTCCAGTAGCATATATATATATATATATATATATATATATATATATATATATATATATATATATATATATATATATGTATAAATTATCTACAACTTTTACAATTAGATTCAGTTACAAGCAATACTTATACGTCGAATATCTATGGTAATACCGTCCGCTTAAATATATACTGAATTATCTCCCTTCAAGTTACAAGCCAATGAATAGCTATATATATATATATATATATATATATATATATATATATATATATTGAAACAGCGACATAATACGTATTGTTATATTAGACTTGATGACACATTTAGTCAGGTCATCTAACTTTCGTGATCTTCTGATCAACCAGATGTTAGAAGGCAGATAAATACGTGTATCTTAGGAACTCATTAGGTGCCTCCAGCCGAACGAGATTTAATAATCCCCCATTTTCGCATGGATTCGACGGCTCCTGTCCACTTGACCAATTTCGCATATAATGACCATTTAAACGGCCAACCTTTCGGTCAGGGTTAGGATTAAAATAAAAGCTCTTCGATCTCAGGAGGCAATTTTCATACGCACTATCCACCCTGAAAGCGTTAGGGTGGCATCGGGTTATTATCAGTCACCAGTCTTGTGTCAATCAACCAACGTTTCGATGCTACATCTCTTCAAAGACCCTGTTTATTTAATTATATATATATATATAAATTTTTCGTGGTACAAAATTTAATAACGGCGAGGAATGCAGACGTTTGGGACATTTTTTTCGGGGGTAGAATGAAATTGAACAAGTATAAAAACGAGAGAAAATTAAAAAAAAAAAATGAATGTACTAAGCCGGCTTTCGTCCACACTCATCAGAGTATTAACGTGGAAGTAATTAAATACGACTAAAAACTTAAAAGAAATTTATAATGAAAACTAGTGACTAGTTTGGGAGAAAAAAACTATGGGGAGGAGGGTCACAAGTTGATCACATTAAGTACTAAAAGCCACTCCTTTTGTTTGCAAAGAGAGGGTTTGATTGACTTGATATATATGGCTTCCAGGACTTTGAGGTGGAATAGAGAATGCGATCTACTTATGACAGAAAACCAGTCACTAGTGTACGTCGACGCACATTCGGCGCTATTTATAAGATGGTCAGCAATAGCTGACCCGGATGTGTTGACTAAATTATTTAAATTATTTAGTCGGCCCCGGTGTATGGCAGGGGGGGATGTGTAGCTTTATTCTGGATTCAAACCTTTGCACTGTACTTCCCACGTATACGGCATCGCACCAACATTTACATTGATAAATAATGTTACTGATATGTTGGGGTGGGAGAACATCCTTATGAATAGATTTGAGCAAAGGTCGAGCAGAAAAAAACAATTCTAGTATTAGATGCCTGGTAACACCGATATATATATATATATATATATATATATATATATATATATATATATATATATATGTACAGATACACACATTTATATATACATACATATATATATAATTTTAGTTGTATCACAAATAGATAAAACATTGATTTAATTATATAAATATAAACAAATGAAATATTCCAAATATCATGATATAAATGGATACCACAGGTGAAACGTAGCTCAATGATTACGATGTTAAATCCAACAGAGCTGATATATTATAACTCAGTAGTACAACAAAATTATGGCATAATCAATATTATGAGATCATGCTCCCAAAACATTCAACACTGACAAACATTATTGTGTACGTATGTTTCAGAGACTTTTATTTTATTATTTTCAGATAATTTTTGTTATCAATTCTTTACAACTAAGAATGGAAACAAAAATAGCAAACAAAATCCAGAAACAGTTTTTTCCTTTTTTTTCTTTTATGGCAGGCTATAAAAGCTGGATTCAAAAGTCAAATGCATATATTAAAAAAAACAAGATGGATTAATTCTTCAAAATAGGTATATAGTGTAAGTTTTTAAACAGTTAAGAAAAGGTTGTATTCTAATAAACGATGCTTATGTGGTATGTGTGATGTGGTATGTGTGGTGGGGTGTGTAGTATGTGTGGTGTGTGTGATGTGGTATGTGTGGTGTGGTGTGTAGTATGTGTGGTGTGTGTGATGTGGTATGTGTGGTGGGGTGTGTAGTATGTGTGGTGTGTGTGATGTGGTATGTGTGGTGGGGTGTGTAGTATGTGTGGTGTGTGTGATGTGGTATGTGTGGTGTGGCGTGTAGTATGTGTGGTGTGTGTGATGTGGTATGTGTGGTGTGGTGTGTAGTATGTGTGGTGTGTGTGATGTGGTATGTGTGGTGTGGTGTGTAGTATGTGTGGTGTGTGTGATGTGGTATGTGTGGTGTGGTGTGTAGTATGTGTGGTGTGTGTGATGTGTGTGGTGTGTGTGCTCAGTTTGTGCTACTAGTACCATGTAACTCAGTACTATCTGCCACATAGTCAGGACAATGGCGACTAAATCGATTTCCCAACTGGGCTCGTCTTAGGCAGAAGAAAATAATCATATATTGACAGGCAACCGGATTCCATATATAGATACTTACCGAATAACGCCAGAAGAGAAAAGGTATTTGAATAAAATGTAACGTTAAATTACAAAAGGTATTCTTATCAGAGGATTGTACGATGCAGTATGAAACGCATGTAAGAAATACACATATAAAAAATGTATGATGCAATTGTTGTAATATATATGTATATATATATATATATATATATATATATATATATATATATATATATATATAATAATAATTGTATATATCATTACTGAGTAGAATACAAAATTTACGATACAATCAATATTTTGTAATAATGCTAAAAGATTAAGCGTCAACAAATATCATTGTGTACATATGTTTCAGAAATTCTTTTAATAATCATATCTTCAGCACAAACAATTCTTTATCAATTCGTTACAGGCAAAACTAACAATGTAATTGTTAAAATATCACAAATACATCAAACAATAATATTCTTCAGATGTGTATTCAACTCTACTTCAACGTGCATAGGAAAAACGTTGCCGGTGATGACTATTACGGTTTTCCTATGCACGTTTGCATTAAGGTTGAACACAAATCTGATGAAGGGAAATTTTCTTCCCGAAATATCATGTTATATGGGACTTCCATCGAACCGCACTGCCGTAGTTATTATTGTAATATAATATTAAAAATATATTTTTTATTAATATAAAGGTGGAAACTGCAAAAGCCATTCGACCGTAATATGTCTTCATTTGCTCGTGTTCGTATTTATCCGTTACACCTCTGCATACCTTTATATACACACTAAATAATGCTCCCAGCAAACTACATTAATCTCTTTATATATATATATATATATATATATATATATATATATATACATATATATATATATATATATATATATATATATATATATATATATATATATATATATATATATATATATATATATATATATATATATTGTCTACTAATGCAACCGCAAGGAAAAGGCGTTTGCCCGAAGAGGTCTGGCCATCCATGGCTCAAACCGAGATATGTCTTCAAATGTGTAGCCAAATAATTTTTGTAAGAATACAAAATATTATACCTCATATAAAATGTAAT